>OY796882.1:59425558-60025558 GCA_963680785.1 Diplosoma virens | reverse complement strand
AAATTGCAGTAATATCTCTATTAAATTACGCATACAGCAATATCTTGGCATCTCCGGAAGCAGGTCGGGGTAATTGCCTACCCTATGTATAGCACCTCCGTCGCTTTCCTGCGAGTCAGAAGGATAACTGTAGAAAATAAAAGAAAAAATAAAGTATTGAATTTGATCATAGCACACATAAATGAACCGTTTAAGGCAGGGGTGTGGAACCGGAGCTGGAGCCAAAGCCTGGAGTGGGAAAAAGTTTTAGAGTCTAGAGCTGGAGCTGAGCCAGAGCCAGTCATTTTAAAATCCCGGAGCTGGAGCCATAGATTTTATTGCTAGCTCCGCACCCCTGGTAAAAACAAATCAATTTTTTATGTGGTGAGTATTATATGTAATTATGAATTTGTTTATTAAATGTTCATTGAAAGTAATCCGAAAAAGTTTTTGGAAGCATATTATGCATATACTTAAACATAAACTTTGCATAAGTAAATTTAATAACATTGTTTATTTTTAAGACATTAAATTTATGAAAGAAATAATTTATATTCGTTGATTTTGGTAAAAATAAACAAGAACGAATGAACTTATTTTGATGGACCTGAATAGGAGCCAGCATTGATTTAATAGCTCTTCTCCAATTTAATACAGAGTTTTAGACGTCAGATTAAAATATTGCAAAATAGAGAGTTTTTAATGTCGCTAGGGTAGCACAGTGTCTGAGTTTACATGCTATGCCACAAAGTTTAGAAAAATGTCAAGTGCTCATTTCAAGTTAACCCAAGGTACTTCAAACTACATTTTTTTTCAATAAAATGACCATTGATTGTAATATTAAAGGGATCAGTAAAATTTTTCTTTTGTTCCTGAATGGTACAAAATAGGTTTTAGAGTAGTTTGATAATAGTTTAATTGACTTCAACCATACATCAATTACAAACAATTCTTTATTAACATTATTTTGCACAGATATCAAATAGAGTAGTCTTCATATTAGATACATTTGAAAGATCATTTATTTAGAGTAGAAATAACAGGGGTCCAAGAATTAAACCCTGTGGTACTCCACATTTAAGTGTAGTCAAATCAGATGAAACATTTTTTATTTTTGTACATTGAATTCTATTACTTAGGTATGATTTTATGATAAATACGACCGTACTTCTTAATCTAAAGTATATATTAAATTTTTTCTATTGATATATCATGATTATGATTAATAGTGTCAAAAGCTTTGCTTAGATCTAAAAACACGGAGCATGTAAATTTGTTGTTGTTAAAATTACGAGTAGATAGTAGTTTATCACAGATGGTTGCTAAATACAAAATGTTTAAACATAATACTTATTATGAATTTAATACCTACTAAAAATTAAAGTTACTTTTGCTACTCCCTGCTTTAAAATGAAACCGATGCCGATTAACAATATTGTATTCTTAGCAAAATGAGAGGGACATCGATTCTATATTTAGGTAGGCCTAACATCATTTATTTCAAGTTATCTATTAATACAATAAAAAGTGAAAGCTGTTCAAAAGTATTGCCATATTTATGTTTTTAGGACCGAGATAATAACTTAATGGATAAATTTTTTTAAAAAATCTATTAAATTGAGTAAAATTTTTCCTAAAAATTGCTTTAGTGAATCATTTGTATTGAGTGTTAAACATAATAAACGGTCTGTACCCATTGTTTTTATTGCATATTTTTAAGGCTTATAAATCAAAATTTTTTCCAAAAAATGTTTTTGGGGATTTTCAAAATTCTTGGGGGGGTGGCGGGAAAAAATATTTTTTAAAAATTAATAACTTTTTTATATTAATATTTATAAAATGTTTGATATTATATTTGAATTCCTTGTTCTTTTCTGATTTCAACCATATATAACATGTTATAATTTAAACATATTTTGAGGAAGATATAAGCGTTTTTTGAAAAGGATTTTTTCGCTCCCCCAAAACTTTGCCCCCCTATAACTCAAAAAATATTAGTCGTAGAAACGAAATATTTGCACCAGTGGGTTTTGGCTATAAGATAACCACATACACCAATTTTTATCAGAATCGGAGATGTAGTGGTTAAACGGCTATGGCGATTTGTCATGGAATGACCCTGCTGTAAACAAATAATTGAATTATTAAAATAACTATACTTTTTTTGTTTCGATTTTTTTATTGTAACCTATGAAAAATAGGTCTATATTAGTCCACCTAATCGTCTTCATAAGTCAACCAAAAAACTCTTCATAAGTGATTTGTGCTATAAATTAGTGATGTACTTACAAGTAAAGATAACTTTATACGCGACTTTTTTAATTTTTTATCAAAATCGCGATTTCAAATTTGTGTTTTTCTTTAAGGGAAAATGGTACACATACGTATGTACCATACAAATTTTATACATAATAAACAAAAAATATTTTTGTTTAAAATTGTGTTTTAAACACTAATTACATAAATTAAATAAAATAGAAACTTAAGAAATTGTTTTAGTTTAATTGTGTCCCTTAAAGGGTTAAAATTAGTGTCCATTGATTATATAGCTACCGTATAGATAAAGACTATTGAAAAAAAATTAAGCATGAGCATGACCTAAAGTAATAAAATGGCCATAGGTTCGCAATCATATATTAATGTTTTAAAAAACGCTGAAAAATAGCCGAAATACATAGATATATTACAGTGCTACTATTATTATAACTACTGTACATTGATAATAATTTAGGAAATACATGTGCGGAAAAATTTAAAAAATGTTCCAGTCAAGCTGAATGCGGACCAAATTCCATTTGCTTACTTGAAGAAGGCGCTTGTGCTTGTATAGAGGGTTTCAGGTATTTCTACATAATTTATTTTAAAATAAAATCTTTACATGGTTGTTTCAATTGCTTTTATTTAAGTTCAAGTTCGATATCTGGATTTAAACTTCAAATTTAGAAAAAAATGTGGTCAAAGACAAAAGTTGGTTAAACAAACGATATTATGTAAAAAAAAAAAAAATTAACTAATTTTGAATCTTCTTTATCCCACTTCAGCCTGCATTTTTTCAACAGAGCTTTTAAAAGTTTCAATCACTCTCTTCCTGATAAAATATTTATTTTCTTTGCTAAAACTTCTTTAGGCTGTAGAATAACATCCTGTGGGATCAGAAATTTTTTATTGTATTGGTCTGTTTGCTGCTAATAAATTGACATAAGAATAAATTGACACAAGAAAAATTTTTATGAAGTAACAACATAGCCACTAAAGACAAATTTGCAAAACACCTTGCTCTAACTAAAATTCGTTTGTGAACTGGAGTGCTTTTTTGTGATGTCAAATAAAACGAAATTATTGCATTTAGTGTAGGTGATTGACATATGGAGTTAAAAACCTTTAAAAATTGCTCTTAGTTCATCTTAAATTGTTATGTAGATGTGCTATAAAACAAATTAGTTAAATTGTGTTTGGACAGAGTAGTCGTCGTTAAATATTTTGTGTTTTTGTTTTCATGGTTTTTCAGATTCAAGCCTTCAACCAGTTGTATAATTTAACACTCCCAACAGAATGTAGATCCAACTCAAAGCCGCAGTCAACACAGAGTTAAAGTATCTTTCCCAAAAGCACAATTGAAATAATCAGATAAATTTTTATCAAATCATCGTTTTCGGCTCAAAAATCTGTTTTACTACGCTGAACTATTGCTTCCAAAAAAAAACTAGAATTTTCCTGGACTTAACAATGTTAAATTTTAATTTAGATTTAGCTCCATTTAAATACTGTATCATCTATATAGGGATATATCACTGTATAGCTTAAAAATCAAATAAATTAAGTTTCATACAGATATTATAACAATGATTTACAACTATGCATCAAAAGCGTTTTGTTACCTTATGGCGAAATTGAGGGAGATACAATCGTAGACGGTATCACTTCGGAAACTGAAACGTAAGTTTTAATAATAAAGTAGCTTAATTAAGTTTAGTTTCGTACGTTATGTTATATACTCATGATAAAAAAAATTTTTTCAATGCAAAAAAAGCGGCATGTATTTAATATCGTTTTAAACATTTTGTAGGCTGCTATAAAATTTAAAATTTACGCAATTTATTATCAAGTTTTAGGAGACTATGCCAGAATATAATAAAGCAAGTATTTTACAGCCGTATTGATAATCTATAATAAAAAAATTTTTTGAACATGTGCAGTAAATAACTGATTACTATAACATATTTGTATTAAGCGAACATACAAAAAAACGCTTTATCTCACAAGGAAAAATTTGAAACACGTTCCTGCGACTCGGCAAACCTCTTGCGCTCGCGACAGCTACCACAACAGTGCTCCTCCAAACTTGGCCAAACTACCGCAGAGCGAATGTCGAATAAAAAAAATTGCAATACAAAATAGTAATTTTTAATCCTGAAGAAAAATTGCTTAAAAAATAATATAAATGATAATACCTTAATAATTAAGCCATATAAAAATTATAGCTTTTTTTATTTTTTTATTGAAAGTATATTAAGCTATAGTTTTTCACTTTTTACAAGCTACTACTAATCCAATGTTTTAGATTGAACAAAGGTTCCATTCCGTTTGGAAATATGTCTTTTACTTCAATTTTTGCACGTCAAAATGGAATAATATTTTTGGGAAGCAATAATTTACCGTCAAATTCCTATCTCAGATCCAATCATGAATCTTTAAAAATAAAAAATCTTGCAATTTTGTGTCCATTTTGGGATAATTTTGTACCGATCCCAAATAAGGGAGGAGTCTACTATCAGGTTGCCTTGATTTTTTTTTTTAGTTGAGGGATACATTCAAAAATTTTTTTTTTCGTATTTGTCATATTAACGTTTTTGGAGAAATTTGCCAAAAAACTATTTTTTGAATATAAACTTTTAGTATATTTTAAATCATGTAAAAAAAAAGTGCAAAATAAATTAGTTTTGTTATGTTTGGAAAAAAGACTTAAATTATCCCTAACAAAGTTGTTTCTCTAGTTTATAGAGTTTTTGAGGTACAAAGGTTTACATTTGTATAATTTGACACTACCTCCAGCCTGTAGAATTCACAAAAAACTTTAGTTAAAATAGGTTAAACTAATATATGAGTGTCATTATTAGACATAACTTTTAAATGGTTTCAAAAGTTGTTTAAGTTAGACTTGAATCAATTTGAAGTTTGTGTTTTTTTTTCATATTATTTTGGGTCATATTTGTGCAATCAATGCCACATACAAAGGTCTCACTTAATTTTTAATTTTCAGGTTTTTAATACACTGCAAGAAACGTTGAATAAGCGTTCCAAAGAAATCTTTGATGAAAGCGTAAATTGTATTAGAAAAAAATTCAATCTGACCGACTTTGAACCGTTCTTTATGTACAAAGTGACTTGGAGTCAAGTTACTATCTCCGGCAACGACGAAAATTACAATTTTGTAAGTGATCAATTAAATATTTACTGCCCAGCTAAGTAAACTTAAAAAGTAACTTTCCACTTAAAGGATTGTCATGCTTGTATTGTAACATTTTTTAAAAGAAGCAAAAAAACTTGTTTCGCTGACTATTCAAAAGATTTTCAGTCATGGGGAGATAACGACTATTGTAAAGCTTTTGAGTTTAAAAATTTTTAAACTTATTTTCACTTTCGAAGCATACATAAAGAACAGTAGAGTTAAATATTTAGATCGAAGGTGTTTTTAAATTTGTGCCATAGTAGGCTATTAGTATGCGTTAGAAAATTAATTCAAGTTGTACCTAATAAAAAAGCATTAATGGCCGTCTTAATTAGTTAAATACCGTTCTTAAATTTAAAAACTAACTTCGCCTTACATCTTCAGAAGTTTTGGATTAGACAAGTCTATTTTTAAACAATCGAAAAGTACAAAAATTAGGGTTGAGTGAAAAAAAGTTATTTTCAATGTCAAATTGGAGCAATCTAAAAAGTTGTAAAATATCCTTTAAAACACTTCTCAATTTCCGTTATGCATTTTATAGACAATTTGCACAAACGACGTGACTATGCTTTCTACACACATTTTTGTTGCATTTCTGGCATATTGTAACGCTTATTTTGGAGAGGCAGTAGTAGCCACTTTTTTGTTTTGCCGTTGTTTTTTGCAAACCGTTTTCCACACTCTCTTACCTTTTGACCTCGCAGCGTTTCATTGCCACAAGTAAAGTTGATTGTCGGTATATGGTCACTCTCACCCGGCTTCTCGTATGGGAAATTATCTATTGCTTGACCAGTTCTAATAGGAATGAACGTTGCTTGTGAGTTTTTCTAACTTCAAATTCGGGTATTTGGGCTGAAAACACAATGAAGGCGTTTAGTGCTGCAACATTCAGGAAGTTGTGCCATATTGCTGAAGTCCATCTTTTTTTCTGCCGTTTGCAAGTGTTTGTGCAAATCATCTGATGAAAGGCATCCACACCCGCTTTGGCATCATGTTAATACTGTATAACAACTATTTTTTTTTTTAGCTTTCTGCATCAATGACTTTGTCATGATGCATAGTATTCAGAAATATAACTGTCTTTTCTTTCTTGGATACTTAACTTACCGTTGTGGTGTTTCTCTTGAAACCAAACACAGTACTGTGTTGTTTCCGATTTTTAGCTGTCTTCATAATGGGAGAAATTTCTGGGTTTATTTTGTCGAAGAGTCTCAACTAAAGTTATATTTTTGTCCAGGAGTAATTCAGCCAGTGGAACGCCAGTAAAGAAATTCTCTGCAGTTACGCTGCGACCAGTGTGCAGTGTAATGTATTGGGGTGCATAATTAAAGTAAAGTGTTACCCCAATAATTCTTCACCTGGCTGTCTTCCTGTATAAATGCTTCCGTTGAAGCCATACGTTGTGGAGTCACGTAATCAGAAAATTTTTATACCGAATTTTCTTAGCTGTCTTGGAATATACTGAATGAATCTACACCTTTCCCTGAGAGACATCAGCTCCTCATCAATTGTCTCAGATTCACTCGGATTATACCATTTTTTGCAATTTCAGATAAAAAGATTTCAAACGTATCTAAATGCTCCCATGTGGTCTGTTTTTGAACGGAATTTTTTTGTCTCGTTGTTTGCGTCAAATCTCAGAAACCGCCAAATTTCTTCAAATCTTTCTTCAGACATGGTTGCTTTGTATATAGGGTTAGAAAATTTATTTCCAAACAAATCACAGATTGGTACGTCCCAATTCTTTTTGCAGCCAGCGAGAAAACAAGTCTTAAATCAGCAAGATGTTTTTCCTTGGATACATTTTTCACCGCTTTTTTCTACTATTTGCCATTTTCCTTCATTCCAAATTAGTGCACTTGCACAACTCTTCTACAATCTCTTCTGATAAGAACAACTCTAAAGCGTTTGTAAGAGAATTTATTACCAAAGTAAGTTTAGGGCCTAGGGTTTGCGCAAATTACAAGAACTCACGGTTTTATTTGGAAAAGGACCATCGGCATTCCAATATATGCCGCTGCAAACAGTCAAGTCCGAAGCTCCTCTATGGTGTTCAGCGTCTTCATTAGAATCATCTTTGCTTGATTCTTCTGAACTCTCAGATGATAAAGGTAAGCTATCAGCAGTTGGATCAAAGTCTTCATCTTCTGAACACTCCGAATTCTCATCTAAGCTAAGAACACCCTGGTTAATTACATTTTTACCTTTATGAAGCATTAGATGATAAGTTTTTTGTTTGTCCATTTTTTACTAAAAACAAACTAGTAAATTTCAGCCAAACATTTATTCAAATAAGACGTGAATTCACTTGCTTAGTTCAGTATCTTTATTCACAAAAAAGCCACGTGAATAACCCAGTAAAGTGACCACAAGTGGTAGTAGGGACTTGTGTTACAATCGCGGAGCAAAAGCAATATCACTGCAATATCTAGCCCAACAATAGTACAGAACCTAATAACCGCAAAAAGCTGCATACTATGATTTATACACAGCACAAATTTGAAAGGTTGTAGCAGGATCGATTCTTAACAACTCGACATACTGTAGTGTTAATAAAACTGATGTTACTCCTGCCACAACTGTTTTTCTTTTTTTGTTACTAATCCACAAAAACTATTAAAAATAAATTGTAAAAGATTTCCTGAAACACCAAAGCTTAAAACCAAGAAAGTCCCGCAATAAAGAAAGGTGTGTACAAATACCACAATAAAAAGGTCGGCAGCGTGGTCGAATGGTTAAAGCGCGGGGTCGTTATCGATACGATCTCGGTTCAAAACCTACTCGTGCCATTCTGCAGTGTCCTTGGGAAAGACATTTGACGGCACTTTCCCCTGCTTGGTGGTCTTAACAAGCAGTTCCAAATTAAAGTCATATCTCTACTAAAATTTCAAGCGGACTGCAATATCTTAGCATCTCCGGAAGCAGGTCGGGGTAATTGCTTGCCCTATGTATAGCACCTCTGGCGCTTTCCTGCAAGTCAGGAGGATAAATATAGAGATAAAAATAAATAAATAAAAAATAAAGACAAAAAATAAATTGTGTCGGTTCTCTCGGGCCCATTCCTGCATCTAAGGATTAAAATAGGTTTCAAATAAGCTACCCTCTAAAAAAGATCTATAATCCGTTTCTTTGCTTTTCAATTTAAT
The DNA here is from genome assembly GCA_963680785.1 of Diplosoma virens. Lineage (NCBI taxonomy): Eukaryota > Metazoa > Chordata > Ascidiacea > Aplousobranchia > Didemnidae > Diplosoma > Diplosoma virens. The sequence continues at coordinate 60,016,984 of OY796882.1, read as the reverse complement.
TTTAAAGCGAGGATTTTTTTGCTAGTGGTCATTTTTAGGAAATAAGGGAAACTATAAACAAAGAAAAAGCTTTCTGTTGACTTTCCTGAAACAGAGAAAATAATCCATTGGTAAGGAATAATCCCAATACACAAAATCGTTGTTGCGACCTCCTAACGACGTTTGCGCTTGTTGGGATATATCCACTAATACTTAAATTAGCTCTCTCTTTTACTAAAATCGATTAAATTAACATAAGACACAAAATTTCTATCTGACTAGGCCTACCTTGGCATAAAGAAAAAAGTTTTATTTAGGTTATATACAGTAAATAGCCTAAACAAAATTTATTTTTGTGGTGCCTATGCCTGGTACAGTTATATGCCCATAAGCTTTTACATTAGGTAATTTTTTGTTTTTTAATTTTTGAGCAATTTTTGGAACGGGACAAAAGACAACAGGAATTTTAAGAATGAAAACCCTTTTTCTTTTTTAGTTTTTGTCACAACTTTACTTGAGAAGCTAAAAGAACCACTTAAACTAGGCAACTCAAAAACCTGCGCTAAAACAAAGCTTTGTTTATTTTTATTTATGCCAGCTCTAGAAATAGTTTACCCGAAGACTGAAGTTCTTAAACAGTTAGTTCTGGCTGAATAGCCAAAAAAAAACTCTTTCTACAAATAGAAATAAACCAAAATTTCTAGCTATAAAAAACATATTATTTATAAAATCAATTTATAAAATAAAAGCAAATTTGATCAATTCTTGTAAAACTTGTCTTTCAACTTGATTTTCAAGTTTTACAAAACTTCAAAGCAGTTTACAGCGCCAACATCGGACAATAATCGCTGAATAACTTTCTACTGACTAATTATAAAAATAAATTAGCGGTCCGATGGCGAATATTAAACTTAATTGTTCGTTCGCCAAACACGCTAAAAATATTCTATCTCACTATAGAAATAACTTACAAAGCGTCAACACTGACTCTTGACTATTTAAACACTTGAACAATATCACACTGACGACACTAACACAAAAGATTTATAAGCACTTTTCAACTAAAATGGCTCAACTCGGTTAAATCTCGGTTCAAAACCCACTTGCTCCATTCTGTTGTGTTCTTGGGAAAGACACTTTACGGCACTTTCCCCTGCTTGGTGGTCTTGACAAGCAGTTCTAAATTACAGTAATATCTCTACTAAATTACTAGCGGACAGCAATATCTTGGCATCTCCGGAAGCAGGTCGGGGTAATTGCTTACCCTATGTATAGCGCCTCCGTCGCTTTCCTGCGAGTCAGGAGGATAAATATAGAGATAAAAATAAAAAAGAGAAACTAAAATCACTCAACTACTGTAGAATGAATGAACTGTATTGATTGATAAAATTTATTACGCTAAATAAAAATCAGACAAAGTTACCCGATAAAAATGAAAATTCCAATAGCAAACAAGAATTTTTAGATTAATTATCTGGTTTCTTTTTTTTCATTTGATTTTAGTGTGTAGATTATTCCAGAGTTCAGATTAAATGCAAGATGTTACGGCATTGAATTATTACCAATTTTCGTCATTTAAAAATCTCGAATCACTCTATTGTTCTGATCGGTTTCGTATAAGCAGGGTTATTATTTCTTGCTTAATTCTAAATATTTGTGCTTATTTTTATGAACATTGTTGTGAAAAATGTTAATGTGTTTATTTTTAAGAAAAGTGCTTACTTTACAATAGAATTAAACGTTATTTTTCCTCACTTTGTTACAGTTTTTAACAAATTTTTAGAAAATCCACTTTTTACGAGATTTTCACTTTATATTCAAAGTAAACGTTTTTTTGGTCAAAAATCAATTGAAAACTTTTTTTCTTTTTTTTTTGGTCTTTTTTTTTAATTTTAATTGCTTCTTTTTATTTTAAAAGCCCAAAAACGACTAACAGGGTTAAAAAATCAATTGTTTTGCCTTTTGCGTAGTGAAAACTTTTTCTTTTTCAAAATCAAATAAAGACCAAAAGAGGTTTCACTACACACAAGATAAAAGAATTGACATTTTAGGCTTAATTATTTCCTTTTGTTGGTCGTGCTTATTTTTGGGCAGTTTGGACGGCAACCCTGCGTATAGGAAAGCTAAAAAAGAATGATTTTGTTGTTAAAATCATGTTAAAGTGAAAACTGTTTTCATCTTATGGAGTTTATTTTATTTGATAAAGAAAATATAAGAAAGTAAGTATACATCAGATACTGCTTTTATCGATTTACTCTGATTTTAGATAAAGTGCAAAAGTGGAATAACAAGCTAAAAATTTAGTTATATTACGGTCAAATATTTTTTATTAAAGTTCTTTTTACTTTACAGTTTTGTTGGATCATTATTTTTGACTTTGTTAAACTAAAAACAATGAACAAACAAATAACCATAAATAGTTATATATCTTTGACAACATTTTCAAAAACAAAAGTAATCTTTTTTATTTTCAAGCCGAGCACATTTCAAGCAGTTCTTTTATCGGATGGATGTGAGACTTATGTGATGTTTCTCTACCAACCACAAGGTATGCTTTGGAATACCCAATTACGCATAGCTAATAACGTATTGATTGGCTGGTCGAATGGACAAGGATTTCGCAAACTTGAAGTTCAAGGCGACTACCGTCCGAATGATCGTGTTCAATCTGATGGTAATCAATTTAATATTATCACATTGCTAATTTAATTTTGTCTTGGGTCTTGGCGGTTGAAAAATAAAGCCCAGTGGTCTCAGAACAAAACTTTATTCTAATTGGAACATCAATTTTCTAAAAACTTTTTTTATTAATTAGCATTTAAATGTAAATGCTATAGGGTTTGATTCTTAAGAAGACAAACAAACTCGTTACATCTAATGTCAAGAGCTCACCATCGCCATGACAGGTGCAGTGCTGATGAGCAATGTCCTAGAAAAGGGACTTCCAACTCGTACCTTGCTTTAGCATATGAAATAATTACTATAAAAGTTATTTAATTTTTGCTTTGCTATTAAAATTTTTTTTGTACTGTTTTTGGTATGCATTCTTTACAATAATCTATTAGGTGCAGTCTTTTACTTTTACTTTAGTATTTCAACAGTTTAAAAATATTCTATTTATAACAAATTTAAGTGCGACTAATTATAAACCTACATTTGAATATAATAGAAACATAACCATACGCTTAATTCTTATTATCGTAATCCTATCTTAACTTTAAAGCTATTGCAGCAATTGTATCTTCTAGTGTAGTTGATTACTCTAAAATCCCTTGACGCAGATGAAAATCGCATTTAGCAAGTAAAACGGCAATCCAAAATCCCTGGCTTTTTAAGTAAACCAACTAAAATCACAGTTATTTTTTTCTAATTTTGTAAATAAGAGTGATGAAGGTTTTGAGACCTATTTCATTTGGTCTCACTCTCGGTCTCGGTCTCAACCTTGTGCTGTAAAGACTAACCGTAGATCAAGCTATTCTCCTAGATCAGGAAATCGAAAGCAACTTTTCGGCCAAGAATAAAAGCAGGTGCTGTGTTTGTTGACCGAACTACAATACTGTATGGAATTGCAACCTCATCTGCAAGCTTTTGCCCTTATAGCCAGACAAGCACTTGGTCTGTTTGATAGAGGAGCTTGTTTGAAATCGCAGTTTTGTCTTACCATTGGCAACTACTGAAACAGCATGTTACATCGTTTGAAAAAGGTAGGTTTTCTGGAATCAATTATAACACCCGTCTTATTTAACAACTAAGCGTATGACCTTGCTAAAACAAATGCCAAAAATGTTTCATATGCAGATATTTGGCAATTTTTACACTCTGCTGCAAATAACTAAAAGGAACTGGGGAGGTTTGTCAATCAGGGATGAAAACTCTATCCTCTTTTCTCCAGATTTAAAAGCTAAAATTCTGTGTAACTAAAGCGATTATGGTAAAATTTGATTTCAACAAGGAAGCAAACTGTAATTTTATGTCCTAGTTGATAAACTATCTCTGCCCTACTGTTTCTAACCAATTTACTTAAGCATTGAATTGGACAGATTACTCATGTTTTGCGGAAATTTAAACCCCTGCACAAAATACTAAGAACATGCTTTGAATTACTGAAGTAGGGGTACAGGTTTGATCGAGTTGGAAAACAGGTGCCACAACATTTCGCACAGCTACCCTAGATTGGTCCATTCTGCCGACAAGTACTTGTGTGGTGTTGCGAGGTTCACAACATTTCACAGACTAGCCAATTAACCATGCTCGGCATCTAGTCACGCTATGTCAAAGTCTCACACCAATGCACAACTTGTATATTAGCTGGCACCTAAAGTTTGATAATATACAAGTGCACGTTGCTATATCAGCACCTGAGGTTTGACGATAAAAACCCACACTGCTTCTAGCCTGCCGTGCACTAAAGTTTGAACATTAACCGTCTATTTTTTTCTTCTTACGGAGGTGACAAACAAGATAATCTTTGTGCCTGCCGCTTTAAAGATGCCAGACGAATTTGGTTAGATAGAAAACGACTCTGTATACTAGACGCATTCTAAATGCCAGTGGCCAAAAATTCTTATGAACTTCAAGCTTTTATTGCTGACGTCAGTGCCTCACCATCTAGCGTGAATTTTCCCAGGTTGGCTTGGATCATGCTTAACCACCATCCAACTAGCATTGGGATTGTCTCAGCCATGCACCAATAAGGCATGGCTCCCACTGCGACCTTTAAACGAGAACAAACATTTATTAACGTCATGACCATTTATGGTAACCCTGATGAACTTTATGGTGCACGATTGTGGACAAGAACCTAATCTTTGGCAACAAACAAATGCGTAAAAATTCAAGCAGTTGGAATATTCAAATAAAAAAGAATAAGAACTTAACTTAATAAATTCTAATTATCAAGTTTAAAAATTTCTAACCCTTTGACTTCTTAAATCGATTATAGTCGATTATCGTATTTTTCCCTATCAGCTTGCAGAGTTAAAATTTTTAATTTCTTATCTAATCGCAGATTTTAAGTTAAAAAGAAAAGTCATTATAATAAAGTTTTAATGTGGTATTTTTAAATCTAAATAAGGATAGTAATAGAATATTTAATTGAATTTCCAAAAAAAAATTATAGATTAAAAATAAACTTTTTGTTAAATCCTTAAGTCGACTTTAGTCGAATTTATTACTACAGTTACTGCTGGCGCCCTTTAGTCAACTTTAGTCACTGGAGGATTTTTCTGACAATAATACACTAAGCGGGAAAGAAAATGTATATTTTTCATCAAAATACAAAAAATAACAAAATCCTTAGCTGTTTATTTCTAAATATGCTTTTAATATAATAAACCTAATACTTACTTTTAAATAATGGCGAGAATAACATGGAAACACACTATTTTTAAAGGAATAGTTGATGTAATCGGCACACGGCACACGTGGTATTCCAAAATTCCCCAGGAGGCGATACCACCTCTCTCGCTCGTTGCTATAACTCGGCAGAGGTTTTGCCAAATATCGCTGTAAATTTGAAAATTTGCTGAAAGACTATGATTGACTTTGGAGGCAAAAGGAAATGCTTTTGTAATCAACTGGACTAAAGTCAACTAGCTAAAAGGAAAAAATGTTAATATTGACTATAGTCGATTTAAGAAGCCAAAGGGAAACAGAAACTTTTATTTTACGAGGCGAAAGAGGTAAATAATAAATTTAGATTTAGAATCAAACTGTGATGACGCTATATTTAGGATAAAATTGCCAAAATTTTTGAAAGAGGGATACAACTTAAAGTGAGATGTATAATAAAATACAGCAAATTGTTTATTATTTTGTGTTTAACAAAGGCCTACTTCATAATGCCTGTAAAAAACTTGAGCAGCAAAAATAGTCCAGCAGGAGCTCTTTCCGAATTTCACAGAAAACAGTAGATGAACAGTAGATAAAAAACAGTAGATAATCTGTGCACTCCAGAAATCCGAAGAATTTTTGTTACATACGCATGTAAAACACTACCAAAAAATCAAATTAGCACCATCCTGAAAGAAGGTTAATAAAACGTTGGTTGAAGTCTTAGCAATGACCGAAACATCTTTTACTTTAGAGAAAAACAAAAAGGTATCATGTTCTTTTCAAACTTTCTGACCATACTTTGTTTGTTTGTGTATACTTTTGCTGAAGATAAGCTGATTTTTCGGATTGGCAATGATTCGATCTCAAAGAGCAAAAGTCTTTTTTGTCATGTTAAAAATGCAATAAATACTTGTTAACCCCTAAATGACTAATATTAAAATATTAGAATTTTTTTACTCCACTTTGTAACATTCTTTAAACTAATTATAAAAATAAAATGCAAGAAGTTTTTTTCGAAAAAAAGTTTGAGGGTATTTTAAGCGTACGATATATCATACGCTGAGCATTCAAGTTTACTTTGTCGCTTATTTCGCTTCTGCTTTTTTTACTGTATTTTGAGTCACGCAGTGTTATTCTCAATGCTACTACTGTATAATACCTAACTTACATAAATGAAAAAAACACCGCTTGCTTTCTTGTCCTGAAAGTTAAAACTTAAATATATCGTGACGTCATTGGTAACAGAAAAATTGAAAAAACATTTTTACAGCCTAAAGGCAAAACTAAACAAAAAAAGGCAAAAAAAATACAGTTAAAAAACCTTAACTACGAAATAATTGCTTACGTCGCAAAAAATTTATAATACGGAAATAAATACATGTATTTTTACAAATCATCCACCAGGATGCAGTCAAACATTGGATTTGATGCTTATAAATTTTGTATAATCTCAGAAAGGAGAAAGGCACAATGTAGTCTCAGAACATTGTGCCTTTCTCCTTTCTGAGACCACAGCTCCTTTCTCCCAACTGTTGAGACTATAAATACCTTGATTTTATCTGGTTCGTTCCATTTTGACGCTATTGCCACTGATTAGAGCGTCACAAAAAGCTTATGGCTCCGACAAAATCAACTTGGTTTAAAGCGATATTAAAATTCTGTACGACAAAGAAGCTCTTTAAATTTTGTATATTTTCTACTAGCAGCAGATCTTTTCTGGGTTTCAATTTTATCAAATAAATGGACAAATCACAAATGGAAAACGGAGTACTGTGAAAATGTTTCCAGGCTCTGTGCTTTTGTGCCCGAGACCGGTGCCAGACCTGTTGGGATGAGCTTACCCCGAATAGCTTGGGTTAAGCTCAATCTCCTGCGGACTGGTGTAGGGCGATTCCATTCGTCCATGCACAAATGGGGTCTCACTCCTTCACCGAATTGCGAGTGTGGCACCTCTGAGCAAACCGCAGACCATGTTCTAACAGCGTGCCCTATACATCGGGCATCACATGGAGCACGAGGTCTGACGGTTTTGGATGACGAAACTCGATGCTGGCCTAATAACACCACTGCCAGCATCTGATTCAGGCAATGCAGCAGTCTGGGGTAGTAAAAGGATAAGCCTTCAGCCCCAGTCCTGTGTGTGTCTGACCTGAAGTGGATACCTTTCAAACAACGACGATGACGACGACGAACTAAATGGTTTTTCTCATCAAATCTTGTGGCGTTTATGACCTTTTTTTTGGTTTTTATTGCAAACTTTTTTCTCTTTTGTTCATTTGGCACAGCAAGTAGTGCAACAATTACACAAGGAAACATTTTTTTTCATGTTGTGTTGCATGAGATTTTTGAAACGATTCTTCACAGATTTGTGACGCTGATTCCAAATCTGAAGTCGGTTTTCATCTACATGTTCTAGTTTTTGCGCAATTTGAAAATTCGGATTTCCATAAAAACAAATCGATGCATACCTATATTGTATACGTAATTAACCTGATCTTGGTCTCGAAGTCACAAGTTGTGCAGCGCACCAGCTGACATTCGCAAATGCTCAATTAACTTTTGTCCCCATTACAAATTAGCAGATTTTATATCTGCGGCACATTCAGTACAATCAGTGAAGCATGCAATTGGTGCGAGCAAAGGTCAGACATCTCGCTGTAGTGAAGCATGTGCCAGTCAGTGACAGCAAGAAGTGCTGGAAAAGCAATCGAAAAAATCAAATCAGAGCATCAATACGATCTGTTTATAAGGCCCAGCAGCTACACAGATAGAAGTATTTGGAAGGAGTACTGACTGTGTGCGGTCATGTAAGACTACCAGGTTACAAAGCAGCCAAAAATTGTGCGGTTGTAGAAAATTTTTCGCGTTATCAGTCGAGAGTGTGCACAACACTGCACACGTTACTAACTATCTAGGCTCTTTATCAAGGCTCAGCCAACTACGGTCTTAAGTCTACCGTATCTTTTACACTTGTATATTACATTACTTTTATGGTATTGTTCTATTTCCAGTTTTTTCTTGAGTTATTTGATTTACAAAACATTTTGTTATATCAGGTGCAAACATGGCTTCTTCTCGTAGACGTGAATGAAAAAACAAGGCTGATTCTTTCTGTTATGTGTGTGGGTGCTATACACTGCTTCATCAAAGGCGTAATATCACTTCATTTTCGAAATGTGCCTACAAAATATATTTTCAAATTCCCCTTGGGGACCAAGACAAAAAATGGTCATCTCATATCGTGTGTCATAACTGTGAGGAAATGCTTCGCAATTGGACAAAAGGAAAACGAAAGGGACTGCCTTTTGGAGTTCCCATAATTTGGCGGGAACCCCGAGATCATGCGATTGACTGCTATTTGTGCATGGTCAACACGAAAGGTGTTGGCAAGAAAAATCGGCATAAGATCTCCTATCCAATCATTCCTTCAGCCATTTGATCTGTTCCACATTGTGAAGAACCGGTTTTTAATGGTTTTTCTCATGTGCAAACAGTGATGATGATCAGCGGGAGCATGAGGACTACAATAACGAGATGGTTTCTAAATCTGAATCTTTTTCAGATGACACCAATCCGCTATCAGCCCCTAATCTGTTTAGCCAAACGGAATTGAATGACTTAGTTCGTGATTTGGGACTCTCCAAGAAAGCTGGAGAGATACTAGATTCCAGGCTGCAAGAAAAACATCTTCTTGATGACTCTGCAAAAGTTTTGTATTTCCGAAAGCGATACCAGTCTTTTGTGACATTTTTCTCAGAACAAAAACAGTTTGTTTACTGTCACAATATCCCTGGTCTGCTCAGGCAGTTAGGTGTTGCCTCGTACATCCCAACTGAATGCAGACTGTTTCTGGATAGCTCTAAGCAGAGCCTCAAATGTGTTATTTTACGCAATGGTAACCTTTATGGAGGAGTTCCCGTTGGTCAATCTGTGCATTTGAGAGAAACGTATGATGACATAAAAGAGGTCATTAACTTACTCAAATATCATGACCACAACTGGAATATTTGCTAAGACCTTAAAATGGTCAGCTTTCTCCTTGGCCAACAGAAAATTTTTACAAAGTATCCCTGTCATCTTCGCATGTGGGACAGCCGAGATTGAGAGAAACACTGGACCCAGAAGGAGTGGCCCATCCGTGAAACTTTAAAAGCAGGCATGCCAAACATTGTGCACGACCCCATAGTAAGCCGAGAGAAGATAGTTTTTCCCCCTTCCACATAAAACTTGGCTTGATGAAGCTTGTGAAGGCACTGGATAGTGATAGTGAGTGTTTTCAGCATATAGTTTCTGCTTTTCCTAAATTGTCGTTTGACAAAATCAAGGGTGGTGTCTTCGATGGACCTCAGATTCGTACTCTTGTACATACTGATAAGAAATTTGTCAACAAGATGAATGACAAGGAGAAGGCGGCATGGCTATCTTTTGTAGAAGTTACACAAAACTTTCTTGGTACAAGAAGGCAGATAACTACCACGTTTTGGTCACTACAATGCTGTTAGCTTATCGCGACCTTGGTGTAAAATGAGTATCAAGCTGCATTTCCTTAGTGATGAACAAGGGGAGCGGTTTCATCAAGACCTCATGGCTATGGAACATCACTACCAAAGCAGATGGGACAAAAATATGAAGGCAGACTACTGCCGGAGCATCAAGCAAGATTGCCCCGAGGAAGTCCATAATTGCAGAAGCTACAAACGCAAATTCTTGCCTGAACAGGGCCAGATTTGATTTTGTATTTTGTCTATATCGACAGTACACATTGATTTTCACATATTCTTATTTTCATATTGGTTAAATGTATGAGACTTGAATATTGATACCTGTTATACTCAAGTTCCTTATGCGGCCCTTGGTACAAATGGCTATTACAAAATTGTCCCTGTCATTTTACGTTAGGAGTGCAAAATTCGCTAAAAATAAAAACGCTCAATTGCAAAAAATTTTTAGCTTTAAGAAAAAAACTAACTGCGTATTTGAATTCAGCACTACAAAATTAGGTAAAAACAAGAGTCGGTATCAATGCAAAAAAAATTGTGTTCCCCAGTGTTATTTTAATTTAAGCAAAAAATTTTTTGCTCAATAAATCTGTATAGAAGCCAAAAACTACCATTTAATTGCCAATTACACTACCATCCAGGAAAAATTAAAATAAAAAGCAATACAACATTCCTGATCGGATTTTGATCTAAAAAAGTTCTCGTAGTTTGTCAAAAACATCTATCTCTCCCGTGTTTCAGTTCTACAGCTCCATAATATTTAGAAGAGATAAATTACTTGTTTTCTTTTTGACATATTTCAACGCATACATGTTTCAACAAAAAAAGTATCCTAATTTTTTATATTCGTTACTATGGTTACTTGACTATCGTCATTCCACTGAACAAAAACTATGCCGCCCTGTTTCTTCTTGAAAGAGCAAAATGAACCTTTTCTGATTTTTTAAGATCTTCCAGTGTTAGCTTTTCTATGCGATCACTCCAGGTAGCGACAATCGCAAAACATTTTTAGTTAGAGCATTAATTAAAGAAAAATAATTGTCCATATAAACAAATAAGTTTTGAGGAATAAAACCAAGAAAATAATTGTTGTTGACACTTGTTTCCACTGGCTTTTCTTCTTCATTTTCGTACTCAAAAGCAGCAGTTTAACTTTTTAATTTTTTAGGCAACCAGGCTTGTACTCGTTTTTGCTTCTTTTTTTTTACTTTTAGAACTCCAATTCGGTTTTTCTGTTGTATGAGGCTCAACATATAAGACTTTTTTTCTTCACTGTTCAACACTCTAAATTTTGCTGCTTGCGAGAGAATTCCTCTACCAATAATTTTAAAATTTGCTGCGATTTCTTTAGCACTTTGTGATTACTGAGTGCATCACCTTTTTTGGAATTTAAACCATCATTAGGTGTCAGTTTCTTGAGCAATATCATCAGTTATTTGGTAAGAAAAAACGATGTTAAAAAGCTTTTCAACAGTTTTTTCTATAGAGAGCAGCTTTCTTTAAGACAACAATTTCTACTAACACCAACTAAAAATTCTGGTCAACATAAATGTACTATATTATCTATTAAAAATCAATACGAAAAAGGTAAAAAAAATTATGAAAAAAGCGATACCAAATATATTATTCTTGTTGCATCTTTGTTTTAGTTGTGTCTTTTTTTAATCAGTGTGCACGTTACTTCTACGCAATAAAACAAACAAAAGTAACTTTATGTGATAACAAAAATATGTATATCTACCGGGTGTTTAGTAATTCCTGCAACTTTTTAGATACTGGTCTTTAAAACCCCTATATCTCGCTTTTTTTTAAGGCATTTTAATAAAATTTTAAAGTAATCGATAAAATTAATCTTACTTTTAGTAATTGACGTTGTGCGTGTAATAACATATACATGGTTTAAGCGCTGTTTCCTATTCCGCAATCACTTTTTCAATAAGAACTTTAAAACGTAATACCTTGATTGCAAATAGAATTGAATTGAATTAAATTGAATTAATGGTGTAGCCGCCCTCGGCCTCGATGACGCGCTCTAGCAGCCTATGAAGGCGCGGCAGACTTCGACGACATACCCTTTGTCGAGGTTGGCCCAGTTCTCGGTGATGCGAACCCTCAGTTCTTCGACGTTCTGCGACCGAGTCTTGAACGCACTCCACTCCACTCGCCACCACACACTGTAGTCCAGGGGGTTAAGGTCCGGGCTCTAGGGAGGCCACATTGACTTGGGTCAAAATTCAATTTTTTTGAGAAAGGCCTGCGTCTTGTCAACCGTGTGTGGAGGGCCCCGTCCTGCTGGAAAACAAATTTCTTCTTGGCAGGCACTTTTCTCATCTAGGAAATTATGGTCGAGGTCATGACTTCGATGTACCCGTTGGCGTTCAGCCAGTAGCCGCCGTCAAATAAGACGGGGGCGAGACTTCCCCGTTGCTGCACACCAGGCCAAGGAACATCACTGCGGCCGCGTGTTTCGTCCAGGAAATGTACCTGACGTGGCCGTCCACATTGTCGCCGAAGTCCACGTACAGGTCGTTGCGGCGGTTACGAACCGGGTCGACCGTTGGCACTTGATTTTTACATATTCTTATTGTGAAAATCAAGTGAAGCATTCCGTATATCTCGTTTCTTTTCGCATTATTCGACATGATGCAGTAGTTTTACAATTTCACTTTTATTACACTTCAACTTCTAATGGACGTGGAAACTGACGCTCTTTACTTTTTTAAAATTAACTTAGAAATAAGCTCGAAAATTCAAATTTAAATTCAAATTCAGTCGCAGGAATTACTAAACATTCGGTATACAGTATATATATATGACTTTGAGGGCGAAAGATGACTAATGACTCCACTGACAATAGATAAAAAAAGGTTTTTCATTTTATAAAACTAAGCTTTTAAATTTTAATGATATACAGTATAGTTTACGTTTGCTAAAAATTGAATAAAAAATATTGGTCTAAAAAAATATTTCTAAACCTTAACAATGAAACTTTTTTTATGACAATGATCTTACAATAATAAAGCTTAGGAAAACAAAACATTAAGACTTCCATACGTTTTTTATGACTCTTTAAAACCGGTATTTAAGCGTATGGTAAATTATACGCTGGACATTGATGAGTAAATACGCAACCTCGCATTTTTAGATAAAAAAAATTATTGCATTTGAAACAAAGGCGCGCTTAATTTTACATAAAATTTGCCGATTTCAATCTTACTTTCGATTGTTTGCGTCTCGGTCAGAAACCTTAGGTCTCAAAAGTTGCCAGTCTTGATCTTAAAAAAATTATCCAGTCTAGGTCTCGGTCCTTATCTTTAAGCATGAGGCTGGACTACATAATTGATAAATAAGTCTTAAAAATAACTTAATTTTAAAAATAGTCTTAAGCAGTTTTTTTACTTTTAATAACAAGTAACTTATAAACTAAATTATGCAAATTTTGATTGTATTTTATTAATAGGCCAATTTCATTCTATTCTCTACACTAAGATTACAATTTAGCGTATTTTTTGCTTAAAAATTTGTTTTGTAAGTTTTTTATTTTTCTATATTTTTGCTTATTTAATTTATATGTTCAGTGCAAAAAATTAAATTAAAAAAGCTGTAGAAAAACTGCAGTTGTCTAAAAAACGCTTTTCTTGATTATCTGAGTTGATCTGGTGTTGCATATCCAACCACCTATCCGACCTTCCAGTCAAATATCACAATATCATTTGTTGGTATTAATTTAACTTTACCAAACGGTTATTGCGCTGCAAAAGGAAATAGATTGGCCTAGATATCTAAGATTTTATGGGATGCTCTGGTGTAGCATATCTAACCACCTATCCGATCTTCTAGTCGAATATTATAATATTATGTGCTTGTATTAAGTTTAATTTTACAAAGCGGTTATTATGCTTCAAAACAAATTAAATTGGCCCATGAATAACTAAAACAATAACGCGGGCAAACAATCACAACAAAAGCTCTCTTACTAAACACAACAACTAATAAAAAAAACTCACTCAAAAGACGGACAACCTGGTGGCAGCGACGAGAAAAAGGTGATTTACGTTATAAGGTACGCCAACAGAGAGTGACGTTGCCAGCAAAAAAAAATCGCAGATCAGAAACCGTAACAAAACGTTAAGCCAAAAACCAAAACATATCACCTGATTAGCAATAGTTGGGACAAATTAATCTTAATAAATTTCATTAGATTCGCTTCAAATATGTTTTTTCGAATGGAAAGGATTGTCTACAATAGGCTTATACAGTATTGTCTATTATGGAAACCAATTTAATTTATATACAGCGTGTTTCAAAATTTTTGATATCATTTAACTATAAATATCACAGAAACTACATGGTCAAATCAAGTGAAATTGAATAGGGTTAATGCTGAGTGAGCTAAACAAGATTTATTTTGTATAAGAAATTCAAAGGCACGTGAATTTCATGAAAAGTTTTACAAATGTTACATATGCGCACCGCCTATGACACAGCACATGACAAGTCGGTAGTCTAGCTCCCCCCAAGCAGCATGCCTTGGGTAACTGTCTCCATTGCGGTTGTGATTCTTTATTTAAGTTTTTGTGTATTTTTTGGAAAAGTCTTGCATAAGCCAAGCTCTTCACGTATTTCACGAGAAAAAATCGTAGGGTTCAGGTTAGGTGAACGTGAGGCCATTTCAATATTATATTGTCTTTCTCACCAGCACGCCCGATCCACCACCTGGCCAATTGCTATTGAGATAATTCCTTACAGTGAGCTTCCAGTGAGGTGGAACACCATGCTGTTGATAAATGAAATCTTTATGTTCATTTGCAATAAGCTGTTCAATTAACCAATTCTGAAGCATCCGCAGAAAAATACCGCCTGTCACATTCCCCACAAAAAAAAGCAAAAATGGCCCATGAATATGGTCTTGGAGATGCAACAAAATACATTCAATTTTGGTGGGTGGCTCTCATGCTCGTTGCTCAATGGGAGCATGTAGATTTTTTTCATTCCAAATGCAAACGTTATACTTATTAACTTTGCCGTTCGTATGAAATGTGGCCTCATCACTGAACATAATAAATTTGTTGAATTTCTCTTTTTTGAGTTTCTCTTATAGGGGAAGTTGGGACAAAGCGGACACTTTTATTTAAAATTACTTCAGATACGTCATTTTTTATGACATTTTAAATAAAATATTTTTTCCTTAAAAATTATTATAATGCCTATCCATTTTAATGTTTTTTGATCCAGTGTAATATTTTGTAAAACTATGATGAGAAAAAATAATTTTTGTTTTACTTGTCCGTTTTGCCCCAATGATAGGGACAAAACGGACATACACTGACTGACCTTATTACCCCAAATAGCCTTTTGGCAATAACACATTGATATGTTAAGATTTTACTACGCCAGTCTATTTATTAAAGCTTTTGTCTAATTTTGAGTTAAATTTGTCCATGTAGTTTCGATTCTGGTGGTTTAAATTACGACACTTTTGGAAAAATATATCGCTTCACCTTAAAGTGCTTGTAAGTAGTCCTTTCGGTAGTTTCGTAAACACGGACAAAAGTCACTACCCCACCTCTTTAGTAATGCAGCATAGGTTATTGTATTGAGCAAGAAAAAGTCTTCAGTAAGGCTGAGAAATTTTCCCTCCCCCTTATTATTGGTCTGCTTACAGGACAGTTGGCCTCCAAACGTACTGGTGCAGTGAATTCACTGCGATTGATTCTACTTGAGGTGATTCTCACTAACCAATTTGTTCTCTTATTCAGACAGAAAACCAAAATATTTGTTTACCAAATTTTAACAAATTATTTCTTTAATTTTAAGTTAAAGTTAAAACACCTTATTCAAATAGAAAATCAAATTAAATCTGTCGAACTGAAAACAAACTAAAAACTCACGAAATTAAAGCGAATTAAACTGTACAATTCACGCTTAAGCAAAAGGCAGAGAAAAAATCAAAGCGACCTAAATTCAAACGATTGTTACGTCATTGAGTCACAATGCTCAGCAAACTAACAATAAATCACGTTACCATGGCCGGCCCAAAATTGAGAAAGCGAGAAGCGAGCAAAGCAATTTTCACACTAGTCAGTGATTTATAAAAGTTAGGGGAAAGGGATTGAAGGGTCTAAATTTAGTCAAAAAATTCAACGTATTCGAGAATGGAAACAACAACAACGAACCAAAATACACAACGAATATGTACACACAATTACACAAATATCGCTAAGCATAGGACGCAAATTTACACATCACACTCCAAAACGCAAAGTTTTCGAATGTCGCGAGTGAGCTCTTTACCGTCGGCAGTACGGACCACTGCCCGTCGACAAATGTTATCGCGGTCGTAAATTATCGATGTTACTATTCCCCTGGGCCAGGTGCAGCGTGGCGCCTTGTCATCTTTAATCAAAACCAAACTGTTCAGCTTAAGATTTTCTTGTGGAACAATCCACTTACGGCGTTTTTGCAGCAATGTCAAATATTCGGAGCGCTACCGCTTCCAAAATATGTCGGCCTGCAACTGAGTTGCCCGGTACGAACCGCGCAAACCATCTGCGTCGATGAATACGTCGGAAGGGGTCTCTGGTTCGATGCATCCATTTAGCAAAGTCATGGGCGACAACGCCCTGAAATCATTGGGGTCAGCGCTGACCCTAGTCAATGGTCTACAGTTTAGTATGCATTCTATTTCTTTGAAGAGTGTAAACAGTTCTTCGTCCCTTAAGGTGCGATAATACTTGTCTGCGGTTAGAGCAGTCATGGCTTTACGTACAAGTCTCACGATTGCCTCCCTAGCTCCTCCCTGGTGGCTTGCAAGTGGAGGGGAGTGACGAAACTGAATACCACGAGGAGACAGCTCATTTACAATCTCTCTTGCTCTTAAGCGTTTCAAACCTCGTTTCAATTCTGCTTGAGCACCTATAAAGTTCGTCGCATTATCGCAATAAATTGTTTTGGTAGATGCGCCTCTGACAGCTAAGAATCGGCGTAGGGCCATCAAGAATGAAGCAGTTGTCAAATCGTAAGCCATTTCAAGGTGGGAAGCCCGTGACGCCAAACACGTAAAGATGCAACAGTACCTTTTCAACGTGTTGCGTTGACACTTGACAGCGATCGGTCCCATGAAATCAACGCCGGTTGTAGAAAACAAGCGCTTTCCGGGTTCAACTCTAGCACGTGGTAAAGGGCTCATTATCTGGGATCCAGGGCCGGCCCGTCGATTCCGACAAGCCATGCAGTGGGTCTTAATGATGCGCTTCACTGTCCTTTCTTGCCCGACTACATAGAATCTTTCACGAAGTGCGGTTATGACGTAAGGGGCTCCATTATGACCACTCTTCTGATGCAAGTGGTTGACAATAATTGAGGTTAAATGACTCTTCCTTGGTAGCACAATGGGATTTTGATGTCGTAGGTTTCTTCAGATCGTTGAAGACGACCTCCAATGCGCATGACACGATCTTTGACGAATGGGCAAAACTTGACAAGTGGCTGCAATTCTTCTTTTAGTGCGACCCCAAGCTTACCGCTAGCGATATCATCATACGGATGCGACTCGAGTGCCTCAATCAGTCCCGGATATTCCTGCCGCTGAGCTAAAGAAATCAGGGCAAGGAGAGCTGCGTCGTACTCTTGCGCATCAATGAAGTCAGTATTCCGATTGATTTTCCCAGTAACACGATCATGTAAGCGACCTTTCAGTTTCAAGAGCCAAGCGGCTGTTCGTACAGCACGCGTTAGGTCGCTAAATCGAGTGATGATTCTGCCAAGAGGACCTTCTTTCAGCCCAGAATATTCGCTCTCTACTGTACCCAAACACGTAGTGATTGGGTCGGCAGCATTTGCATTGTCACATGCTACATCCTCGATTGGCGGTTCTCGTGAAGGCCAAGCTTCTTCTTCCTCAAGTAAAAAGGGAACGCCTTTGAGCCATTTCTCGGCTTTACACGGTTGTGATGGTGAAACTCCGCGAGAGAACGGATCTGCGGGATTGAGATCCGTGCTCACCCAGTGCCATTGTTCAACAGCAGAAATTTCGCGAATTAATTTGATGCGGTTTGTTTCGAATACAGGCCGACGTTTTGAAGTGTTTTTAAGTAACTCAATACGACCGTCGAGTCAGTCCATAGCACAGTTTTTTCAATGTCTAAATCAATTTCGCGGTTTACAAACCTAGCGAGGCGCGCTGCAATCACCGCCGCCGAGAGCTCGAGCCGTGGAATTGACATCGGTTTTAACGGCGACACACGTGATTTTCCCATAACAAATGACACAACACAGCGATTTTCATTAAATATTCGCAAATAGCACACCGCGCCTATGCCATCGACGGACGCATCAGCGAAAACATGCAATTGAGCACCCTTTATAACTTCAACATTTTGAGTGGGTATAAAACAACGAGGTATCACGATATTATTTAAATTCAACAAGGTATTAATTAACTTATTACAAACCGTCTTATCTGGTTCCGGTATCTCGGCGTCCCATGCCAAGCCCATCTTAGTAAGGCGTTGAATATGCAATTTCAATGGCAGGAGGAATGGCGCCACTATTCCCAAAGGGTCAAATATGCTCATTGCGAGTGACAGCAACCCTCTACGTGTAAGTGGATGAGCAAAGGGTTTAACCTTAATCATAAATTCGTCTGTTTGAGGATTCCATACAATACCTAACGTTTTGTGACCAGGTAGCTCATCATTATGCAAGTCAACTTCACTTAAATGTGGTGCCAATAAATCAGATGGCAACGCCTCAAGTACCTTAGCACAGTTGCTCGAGAATTTTCTTAATTCGAACCCCCCACCCTTTAACAAGGACACTACATCATTTATGTGTGTGATCGCGCTATCACTATTGGGAACTGACTTGAGCAAGTCGTCCACATACATATTTCGTTCAGCTGTTTGAACAGCTTCGGGCGTTGAATTTGAGCGATTTCCTTCGGCAGTTTTGCGCAGCGCGAACCCGGCTACAGAAGGGGAGCTGGTTAAACCAAAGCAATGCACAGTTAATTGGTACGCAGTAGGTGGCCTCGACATATCATCGTCTTCCCACCAGAAAAATCTCAACGCGGACCGGTCACAAGGGTCAACCATAACCGAGTGAAACATGGCACGGATGTCTCCAACCACTGCCACCGAATGTTTGCGGAAACGCGTTAAGACACCAATCAAATTATTAGCGTTATCAGGCCCTTGGAGTATTTGCTTATTTAGAGATGTGCCTCCGAACTGAGCAGCACAATCGAATACAATGCGAAACTTCCCCTTGGTGCAATGATGGGGAATGTACCAGGTTTTATTCTGGTCCTCATCGCGTTCGTCACTGACCGGCACGGCGTGGCCAAGTGAAATGAGCTCGCGAATTTTATCACGGTATTTGACAAACAACTCATTATCCCTTACCAAACGTCGACCCAAGGATCTTAATCGAGAGAGCGCCATCGTTCGATTGTTCGGAAGATTGGGACAATCTTCTTTTCATGGGACCCTCATCTGATAGTGACCATCGACGAATTTACACGAATCCTTCATTACATTTTCAGCCTTCACGTCATCTAACGACGGAAGCAATACTTCCGGGTCGCACGACCGATCACCATAGTCAAATTGACACGGACAAAGAGCCTCAAAGGCAGGCATTACTTGAGAGTCCATCAACAGGTTAACATTACACAAACTACCGATATTGCAGGCTGTGGTGGGCAGGTTAGACGCAACACCGTTTCGCCCGTGGAGCACCCAACCAAGTGGAGATCTACCCGCCCAAAGTCTAGCGTGGCCATCCTGTCGTATTTCGGAAAAGACATGCAGTGAGGGAGAGTCAATTCCTATTATCAGCTCTACGTTTCTCGCACCTTGTATCGTGGATATTTTAATGCCGTCAAGATGTGGATTCTGGTCAATGTCCTTCTGCGAAGGAATGCTGCTGCTGAGATCTGGAAGTCGTGGAACAACACGGACGTTTTCTAACGTAAACACTTCCTCTTCGAGAATGCCCCTTACCGAACACTCAGCGGAAAGAGTGTTTAAGTCCTCGACCCATCCGTCAGCTAATTGGATCTTAGCCTGGAGGGGCTTCCCAGTCAATCCGAGCTCGGATGACAAGCCCTTACACATTAAATGACAGTCTGCCCCACTATCTAGAAGTGCTAAAGTGTCTTTACAATCCCCAGTTATATTATTTATGACACAGACTGGTATTACCTGCAGGCGAGTTGCTGCATCTTTCCGAACCAATGCACTTTGAACCGACGAAGTCGTCGCGTTGACCGAAGGTGACAAGTCATCTCTCACAGAAGCAGTAGATTCAGAAGATTTTGATGTAGTTCCACCATCATCTCGGTGTATCAGCGTATGGTGTCTTCCATTGCATTTGCGACACCTGGATTTACTTGGGCAGTCCTTTACACCATGCCCCTTTCTTAAGCAGTTAAAGCATAGACACTTTTGTTGAACAAACTGTTTACGAGCCGCGCAGGATTGCTTCTGAAAATTTTCGCATCTCGCTACCGAGTGACCTACTGCGTTGCAATAATTACACTTGGGCAAAAAACTTTCGTTAGAGGGCGTCCGGGGTACAGCGTTACGATCATTATCTGCAGGGGTTTGAATCAAATTCGCCCTTGCCTTATATCCCTTAGCATCTACCTTATGCCTTGATTGCTTCAGCAACCTACCGAAGCGGGAGCACAGCAGTTTATGCTCTTGGTCAACATATTCGATAAACAATTCGAACGGCACTACATCCATATCAAATCCCCGCTCCAAGGCAAGTCTGGCAAAGCCCATTTGTAAATTGTGAGGTAACCGCATAAAGATCCGTTCGGCAGTGGAAGCTGCATTTAATAAACGACCAGCCCCCGCAGCTTCCAACACAATCTTACAGTTTATCAGGCACGAATAAAAATCCTCTAGCCCAACTTCGCTATGGCTTATCACCCCTCCCTCACAAACTGAATTTATGAAGGCGCGAACGGCAACTTGGGGTGAACCAAACGCCTTGTGTAACAATTGTAGAGCTTCATTTAAGGCCCGATCTGGCGATAGCATAACGCAGCTAGCGATCAACCTATGAGCACGCCCCTTTGTGGCGTCAAGAAGCAAATGTAGTGCATGACCCGGGTCCGTCCCGCTGTAAACATTTAAGATACGATCCTCGACTTGTCGTATGAACTGGTAATATTTAAGCGGATTACCATCAAACTTGTCAGAGTCCAAAGTGGACTCTGAACCACGGCACCGAACCAACATTCTAGCTAGGTCATTTAAACCACAGCCTAACTCACCTTGCGACCCCGTTCCTCGGCCGCGATCTTCGGTGTACGAAGGATTGCTCTGAGTAGGCTTGGAAGGACCATCATCACGAACGGCCGGCCCATGGGTAACAACAGAAGCCTTCTTGGCTGGCGGAAAATGCAACTTGTTGGGCATTGGACCCAAAGAGAATTCTGAAAGGCGACACTGATCGACCTCTGAACTGGGTTTGTTCTGCACTTGCACTAAAGGTGCTGATTCCCGAGAATGATCTGTTTCTCCGTTTGAAAGCTTAAGTTCCTGGCGCTCGCTATTTCGAGCGCTGCAGAGAAATTCAACTACTTTGTCGTGTGCAGACAAAGGGGGAGCAATATTCTCTGGCACCGACAGATCACTGCAACCTGAAAAAGCGTCGGCAATAATATTGGCCTCTTCGACAGCAGCTTCGGCTTGAAGGACAGCTCGTTCCGACTGCAACTGCAAGTGTTTCAATCGCAACTCCTCATCGCGGCGTACGCGCTCGAGACGGGCTTCAGCCAACTTGACCTCTAAACGTCGCTTAGCTCTAGACGACAACGACTTCGAACTGGCAGCAGCTTCAGAAACATGTTTTTGACCAACATTCGCTGACTCTAATTTACGAGCTTGATATGCTGCTGGTGCTGAAAAGCTCCGGGCTGACACATCCGGAATATTTAACTTTGAACTTGAGCTACTGTCCATCTTTGCATAAAACTCAACCCGGATAAGCGAACTAATGAACGTTCTTCGACTTCCAACTATGTATCCGGACAAGCAAACCACTTAGAGCTTTCTTTAACTTAAAAAACTATGTATCCGGACAAGCAAACCAGTTAGAGCTTTATTTAACTTAAAAACTATGAATCCGGACAAGCAAACCAGTTAGAGCTTTATTTAACTTAAAAACTATGGTGCAGTGAATTCACTGCGATTGATTCTACTTGAGGTGATTCTCACTAACCAATTTGTTCTCTTATTCAGACAGAAAACCAAAATATTTGTTTACCAAATTTTAACAAATTATTTCTTTAATTTTAAGTTAAAGTTAAAACACCTTATTCAAATAGAAAATCAAATTAAATCTGTCGAACTGAAAACAAACTAAAAACTCACGAAATTAAAGCGAATTAAACTGTACAATTCACGCTTAAGCAAAAGGCAGAGAAAAAATCAAAGCGACCTAAATTCAAACGATTGTTACGTCATTGAGTCACAATGCTCAGCAAACTAACAATAAATCACGTTACCACGTACAATCATTTGATAAAAAGCTTTTGGACTTGCTACAAAGTTTTTCCAAATTAGAAAAAGTCTATATAACCTATCAAGCATTTTAAAAGCAAAGACTTTTTTATATTATCATATTTAGCAAGTTTGAAGACTTTTTGACATTAAGTTTTATTTTAAATGTATCCCGTCCTATCTATAACCACGACCCAGTCTTTTAAAAAAAAATTAACATTATTTTCTATAATATTTTGCATTGCCTCTGAATAAAAGTCACATAGATTGAAGGGGCCCACCCTATTAGATGCTTGGTTGCACAATTGTGTCTTATTATTTTTAGAGGTTGAAGGCTCAATAAAGTAGCATATTATGTCTTGGTATTTAAAATATTAAAAGAATATGATTTTATTGAAATTAGTAAAATGCGGTTAAAATTGATTGTTTTTAATTATCTTAACCAACCAGATGATTTTGCCGTCTTGTGGTTCATTATAGGCTTATAATTATTTATCTGTAAGGTTGCGCGCATACATAAATGAGATATAAAGCCATATACAAAAAATGATGAAATATCAGAAGATATTGATATTAAAAATTTGACTTATAGCTATTCAGACAATTATTTGTACAAAAATCTAATGACAATGATTTTAACTCATTTCATTCCAGAATTCAGGAGGGCAAAGAAATTTGATTTACTTAGTGAATAATAGTTGATATAGGGCCTGTTAAGACTATGTCAAAATTTCATAAAAATTAAAAAATATTTACTGTGATTTTAGGACTAGTCCCATTTGGGAATCATGGAATGTAGGCGTATTACTTATAAATTGTTATATTCAAATTAGAAGACATTTATTCAAACCTTTATGATAATAATATTATTACAATTACAAAACTACCACACCAAGTCACATATTTGAGTTATTTTTAGTTAGAATGGTATGCTTCAAAACACTCTACATGAAATCCAAGGTTGCACTTTCCACATTGCTTCCTGGCATTTTTCTTGCACACCTTGCATTTTCTTTGTTTCCCATCATCAGTTCTTTCTAAAAAATGCTTTTCACCAATAAGGTTAAGTGGCTGTGGCAATCTCGGGACCTTGACACCAGGCTTCTTGGGTTTGAATTGCTGTCAGTTTTCAGCAATGCTGTTGTTACGTACACTCTAAAGTCGAGGAGGTCCATTTTTTCTTCCGGATGAAGAAAACTGTGCAATATATGACTGTTAACAACAGCCACATCCAGACAGTGAGTTACCAATGAGAAATACCATTTTTTACTCTTTATGCCCACTCTGTACTTCTGAGTCTTCCAATCAGCCAAATCCACCCCGAGCATACCAGCATTATATTCCGTGATGCACTTGGGTACTTCAACTGGTTGACCTCGACGATTTGCCTGTTTCATTGGATTTACTCCATCAACATTTGACAATACACTAACAATGCTATTGTCCTTCCAAGTGCAAGCAAACAACCCAGAAATTGCATCAACAGCAGTTTTCAGGAATCCCTTTTCTTTCTTCATCAAGTTCTTCTTTGCTCCAAAAGGATTTTCAGGAAGTCTGTTAAATCTTAATACCAAGTTCTGTAAGACTCTTTATCAAATCCATGTTGGTAAAGAAATTGTCGAAGAAAACAGAGACACCAGAAGGTATTTTTTTAAGAAGATTCAAAACCACCTCTGTGCCAAGTAGAACATCCTTTGGTCTCGGTTGTGCATTGGCTCCCTGAACACAAAAAACTTGTAGGTATAGCCAGATGTGTTGCACAGTGCCCACTCCTTGAATCCAAATCGTACTGGTTTCCCCCTGATAAACTGTTTTATGGGGTGTCGACCATAGTACCCTACTATCTTTTCATCCACGGAATATTTGTCACTAAAATACCCAAATTGCAAGAAGTTTTCCTTCATTTTGTCTATCAAAGAACGTATTTTGAAACAATGGTCCTTACAATTTTCAGGAATTTCTAGGTTGTTGTTCAGATGAAAGTATTTCTTCAATGCCATGAACCTGTTTTTGGACATGGCTTCCCTAATAATTGGACAGTCAAAGTTGGGATGTAGACTCCAATACAGTTCTTGCCTCGGATAAGGGCGATGCCCAGAAAGCAAAAGAATGCCAACAAATACCATATAATCTTCAATGGTGCAGTGGAAACTTGGATCATTCTTCTGTGCAGCATAAATTTGGCTTTGGTGTTGTATGATTTCAAATATGCCACTCATGATGAGCATAAACAATTCAAATGGATTTTTGTCAATAAATTCACGAATCAGTTCTTCCATGACAGGTTTGTTATTGTATTTATCAATTGTGGGTACAGTCGGCTTTGGTGCAGATTTCTTCCATTTGGGGATTTCCTTTAGTACTATTTTTGCACGCTTAGATTTTGTTATTGATGCTTGATCTTCACACACATCTTCACTTTCATCATCTGTACCTACATAAACTTCAACATTTCCTGGCACATCCACAATTTGAGTTTCACCTATTTTTTCATCATCAAATTCTTCGGCATCACTCATTTCATCAACAGTTTCTGGTGGAAGTTCTATGATATCAACAGCCTCATGTTGACAATTTGTTGGTATTTCATCTTCCATGGTTTCTAAAAACTCCACAGCCCTGTCAATGTTTACAAACTTTCTAGGTTTACTCATCTGAAAAAAAGGTAAAAATGTAGACAAAATACCACAATCCCCAATTGGAACTTTCATCATTCAACATGCCCAAAAATGAACAATGTAAGATAGAGAGACTAAATACAGTACCCCTTTGATAAATATATACATTTACTTTATATTTTACGGGCATGTTGAATTTTACAAATAAAACAAATACATAAAATCTTACCTTGAAGTTATGAAGTCGAAAATTGGAATATAGTACAAATTTGAGATGAAATTTAGAACAAAAAATATGCTCTATGTAAAATTCTATCAATGCGAAATTAAAGTATAATGTCTCTACAATGATATAAATTAATTTATATTTCGTAAAACCTTCAAATAAAAAAGAAATTCCACTCTAAAGTGTGATCCCCAAATGGGGCTTATGGAATGAAATGGGTTAAGATCAACGTGGAGATAAAGACCAATAATACAAAGAATAAACACTTTATTAAAATACTTAGATTACAGCTTTAAAATAAAAATGCTTTATCAAGGGAATTTTCATTTTAATAAGTTATTGATTTAATTAACTAACTTAATAATATACATTTTACATCTAGGCCTCGTCGTCGTTTGAAGGGCATGCACTCCAGGTCAAACACACAAAGGACTGGGGCCGAGGGTTTATTCTTTTACTAATCCAGGCTGCTGCACTGCCTGAATCAGATGCTGGCAGTGTTGTTATTAGGCCAGCATCGAGTTTCGTCATCCAAAACCGTCAGACCTCGTGCTCCATGTGGTGCCAGATGTATAGGGCACGCTGTTAGTACATGGTCTGCGGTTTGCTCAGAGGCGCCACACTCGCAATTCGGTGAAGGAGCGAGACCCCATTTGTGCATGGACGAATGGAATCGCTCAACACCAGTCCGCAGGCGGTTGAGCTTAACCCAAGCTGCTCAAGATAAGCTCATCCCAACAGGCCTGGCACCGGTCCGGGGCACAAAAGCACGGAGCCTGAAAGCACCTTCACAGTACTCCGTTTTCCATTTGTGATTTGTCCATTTAGAAGCGCGGATGCCAAGTCTGGCAAGGTTGTCCAAATGATTTCGCGCAGCTGGCACAAACGGGCGTCTGGATTTTAGTCTCACTTGGTGAGTATCTGAGGATCCACTTAAAAGACCATACAAAATATGATCAGGGTCCAGAGATCTACGTTTAGCCAAGGAGAGTGTTGCTCCCATTCAGCGAAGCTTAGCTGGCTGGATGCCTGAGAGTACAGGTAGGTGATCTGTTGGAGTGGGACGCAGGCATCCAGTGACTATGCTCAAGGCGTTCTTCAAGACACTGTCCATGAGACGAGTGTGAGCACTGCGACACCAGACTGGCGCACATTACTCAGCTGTTGATTAGACTAGAGATAATGTGGCTATACATAGTGTTTTAGCATCTGCACCCCATCCCGAGCCCACACGTCTCTCCAGCAATGTAATGCAAGAGTATAGTTTTTTGCGCAATGCCACTAAATGGTGACGAAACGTGAGCGATCTGTCCAGTTTTACCCCAGATAAGTAGGGGTTTGACAGAATGGTAAAAGTCTACCGTTGTTGTAGACTTTAGCTCACGTTTGGCCTCTCGGTTATTTCAGTGAAAGGCTGCCGTCACCGTCTTAGTGTGACTGAGCTTCAACCTCCAAGTCTGGACATACGCTGAAGGTGTAGACATGTCTTGACTTAAAGTACCCTCCAATTCCTTCCAGTTTCCAGAAGATTACAATAATGCTAGATCATCAGCATAAGCAAACTTTCTGGAAATCATGGAAGGAAGATTGTACGTATAGATGTTAAATAGGAGGGGAGCCAAGACCGATCCCTGAGGAACGCCGTTTTTAAGATGGCGTAGCCTTCTTCGCTTGGTGTCACCGGTAGTAAGGGTGAAACTTCGATTTCGGACAAGCTCCATAATCATTTTGACCATGTGCTTATCCGGAAGTAATTTCAGCAGCTTGCAGGTAAGACCACGGTGCCAGGCAGTATCATAAGCAGCTGTCAGATTGACAAATACGGCACCGGCCTTCTTTTTAGCCTCAAAAGATTCCTTGATGTTCTGGGTTAGCAGAACAACTTGATATACGGTTGACTTGCCGCGTCGGAACCCCGCCTGCTCTTTCGAGAGCAGTGGATCGATTAACGGCTCAACGCGGGCGTAGAGAAGCTTCTCGAGGATCTTGTAGGGGACAAAGAGCAGATATATAAAACGATAACTCTTTGGGTCACCCACGGGTTTTGTTGGTTTTGGAATCGCGACTACAAGCGCTCTTTTCCAGATCTTGGGAATTTTGAGTCGGCGCAAACAGGAAGAAATGAAGTCACGTAACCAGGACTTCAAAGCAGCTACAGCATGGAGTATAAGGTCTGGGAAAATGGAATCAGGTCCCGGAGCTTTACCTGGTTTTAAATGTTGAAGGGCAGCAGTAAATTTTCTCTGTGAAAAATTGTCAGAGATATTTAGTGGTTCTGGTGTTGTGGCCCTCCAAAGGTCAGATACTTCTTGAGAGACAAGTCGTGATGACTTGCAATCAACAGGCTCGTATTTCCCATTTCTAACAAGCTGAGGTGCAATAGTATCGGCTGAAAAGGGACAGTGACGAGGAGAGTGTCGAGACCTACCAGTAAGGTTGTTCAAAGTACTCCATGCTTTTTGACTAGATTGTGAGAAGTCAATGCTCCAAACTGCCTCGGACCATCAATCCCTCCGCTTTCTGTCAAGCTTGGCAAGCAGAGCTGTAGCAGCCAAACTTGAGTCGTCTCCCTGAGGAAACTGCAGAAAGGTTTTATAGAGGGATTCACACTCTGCATCCCAACACGGAATATAGTTATTTCGATACCCACATGGGATAGTCTTTTTGGCTACTTTCTTAATAGTGTTACAGAAGTCCTGATAAGCTGCATGTACATCAAGTGAATCTGGCGGCAAAAAAGTCTTTGCGAATTTATTCGTCAA
Organism: Diplosoma virens; assembly: GCA_963680785.1. Taxonomy (NCBI): domain Eukaryota; kingdom Metazoa; phylum Chordata; class Ascidiacea; order Aplousobranchia; family Didemnidae; genus Diplosoma; species Diplosoma virens. The sequence goes on along the minus strand of OY796882.1, from coordinate 59,989,048 downwards.
AGCAATGTAGTGACTGCATTTGGCCTTGCGGAAGTTCCATCGCTTAACAGGCATGCTTGGCACCGCCATAGCAAACCTTGGTGGTGTAATAAGCGAAGGTCGATGTTGTGACCTGGGGAACTTTTCAAATACACGACACATTCAAGGACACACATCCAAACACGTGAGCGACTGTTTGGATCTACGCTAGCAAAAGCTAGATCTATATAGGTGCCAGTGTTTCAGCGGTCGGAGTAAAAACTGACAGCGTCTTTGGCATTATATAGGAGGGCAAGACAATTAATACTTGCCCAGCCAGCCAAGCACTCACCGTCCGGACTGTTATCATCGTAACTCCAGTCAGAATGACGACAGTTAAAATTGCCAGCGTACAGACAGGAGTGAGGAAACACTGGGAGATATAGGAATCGCTACCATTGACTATTTTATAGCCATCAACATCTACAGACAACCACTCGATCTCCGATGTCAATGGAGATTTGTCCAAAAGCGTGTATCTCAGTCGCTCGTGGACAAGCGTGGCAAGGCCATGCTTCCTGTTTAAAAAAGATTCAGCTAGTTGGTAGTTTGGAAGTACCAGCTTTTCTGCATCAGTGCAGTGGATGTCCTGCAGTAGGATGACGAGTGTCTCTGACTGCATAGCGAGGTGATGAAGAACGTTCATCTTGCTTGCAGTGAGGCCTTCGATGTTCAGCTAAAGAATAGTGGGTCTTTGGAACTTGTTGGCAATGTGCCCTAAAAAGGGCAGTTTTATACAGGCATTACTCCGTCCTGAAAAGGACGTTTGCCAATTAGCAGACCCACGCTGAACATCGGAATGGGTGGATATCCGTCCATTTTGGTAGGTTCGGTTTCGGTCTGTCATTTTTAGAATCAATGAACAGACTTACTCACGGCCCAGGCTGCGAGAAAGCACTTACCATCTGGGCCCATTACATCTAGGCCTAACTTTGCACTAATGATTAAACGCCATCACCAAAGATGTTAAACTTTGGTGTTCCGTTTTGCCCCAGCAGAGGAGGTTTTGAAAATGGACAATAATTTTTAAATCAAAGTGAGATTAATCACAAACTTTTACTTAAAGATTCTAAGTTGATGTACGATATAATATTCTATTAAGCAAGCTTAACAAACTCAGAAACAAATTTTCTGCACTATATCCAAGCTTTAACTTTTTTTCCAATTTTGAGCAATATAACAATTCAGGTCATAACAATTATAATTCAAAAGTTATGTAGCCATTTTTTCATTTTAGTTAATTACATAGATTAGCGGTTAATCAAAAATTTTTATTTTATCAAATCGAAAAGGATAGAAAACATTGGTGTTCGTTTTGCCTAGCATGTCCGCTTTACCCCAACTTCTCCTTTATCAACACAGAATGGTTTGCGCCTTTGCTTGTCATCTGCCGCTGTAGCCTGAAAAAACACCAAATTTATAGGGTTTCATTATTAAGCATTTCCTTACCACCTGCCAAATTATCGTTACAGGAAACAAGGTCTCCAGACTTATTCTTCTTATCGACTTTTGAAGCTTCAAACGAGTTTTTAAGCGAACCCCTTCGACCTTTTCTTCTGGTGTTGCTGGTCGTCCAGATTCTTTTGCTTTGCACAAATAGCCTTTGTCTTTAAATTTTTTTTGATAAGTCTAACTTTGCATTACTGTTTTAATTTTATTTAGAATTCCTTTAAAAATCCACACTGTACAGTCTTATTTGAGCATATTCCAACACAAATACTTTTTCTATGCTACTGAATACCATTTAAACCCAGCATAAATGGTTTATCAGTCACAAATTTCTAAACCTGAAAAAAAATATTAAAGAATAAAACAAAATTTTGGTTTGTTTCGACAAGTGTTGAGCAAAATAGTCATTTAAATTGGGACTGGCAAAGTTATTACGTAGATTGCAAAATAATAGCAATTTTTTTTTGAACACTCTGTATCTCCAAATCCGCTCTTTGTTACAAAATTTGTTTTAATTGAAACTAAGAAAAATATATACGTAAAAACTAGAACTTCCGTTATGCCCTGAGCGTACAATGGATTTAGCCTTAACGTATTAACTATTGGTTCAGGCTTTGACTGCCCAAATCGAGCGCAGTCCATTTCTCTTTATGATAGTTTGAACGACAAAATTGACTTAGTCCATGCCTTCCGAAAAAGAGAAAAGAACTCTGTAAACTTTGGATGTTTTGCAAGCAGCTTTCATTTGGTGAAAATTGAATGTTCATTTAAGTATATATAAATTGGATGTTTTAGAAGCAACTTTCATCTGTTTGAAAAAAAAAAAATGACCGTTTTATCTGTCCTAAAAGAGAAAATATGTGGATGTAGGGGTCAAAAGAAACAACTTCAACCCATTAAAAAGGCTCTTTTTATTGCTTTAACGTGTTTCCCAAAAATAAGACAGGACTTATATTAATTTTTACTTTAAATATGACACTAGGGCTTAATTTTGGAGGAGGTGTTTTATTTTCATCTATCAAAAAATAAAATTGCAAAATAAAAACTATGAGATTTCTGAATATGTAGAAAATATGAAAATCGATCTACATTTACTTATAAATAACACGTTTTATATTTAAAAACCACTAACTTATTTTGTATCGGGATGAAAATGCGCAGAAAAAATATTTCTTATTCAATGTGGTAATGTTAAACTGATTATATAAAAATCAAGCGATCAGGTAAATGTTGCTATCTAGGTTCACGTTTCTTGTTGCAACAGCGTACTATTTAAAACTAACTTTAACTTTTATGAAGTCATAATTTCCAACTATCAACTAGGGCTTATTTTTAAGGGTAAATTTTATATTAAAATCAACATAAAAATTCACACTAAATCTTATTTTTAGGGTAAGTTTTATTTTTGGGGAAACCTGGTATGACTTTTTTACACAATTAAATTTTTTGAATTTTACAAAAATAGGCGGCTATTTTTTTGACTGTGCTTGTTTCTGTTTTAGAGAAAGTTTTCTGTAAAAGTGCATAAAAAGTAGTGAATTTTAATTATACAAAATTGTTTTATTATTAATTTGATAATTGTATTTTTGTTATTTATTTTCCAGTGTCAAAGAATCCATTAACTTTTGTATGTACAGGCTATAACAGATAAGGCAAATGTAGATTGGTATTAAATATTAAAAGTCTTATTTAATATCAGGAAATATAATACAGAAGCCTCTCTAAAATTCAAGTTTTTCTGGTTAGTAAAATTTAAAATATTCTCTAAAATATGACAATCCTACAGAAATGGAATAAAAACAAAACTTGTCAAATGATTAGCTAAAGTTCTGGAATCAAAACCTAAAAGACTAAAAAATATTTTAGAAATGACTGTGTTTTTAGGTTAAAGACTAACAAGTATAAAGTTAAGCGCTTTTGCTAATTTGGCAGTATCTTTTTTTTATTATCTAAATGCCTTAATAATATTTTTATACTAGTATCATTAATCGAAAAAAAGAATAAAAATAGAGCGTGGTTTAAAAATTGCTCAAAAACGGTTAAATTTTTTTCGTTAACTAATTTTTTTAATTTCTCTGCTTCTATTACTTTTTTCTTTTAATATCTGACCAAGTTGAATGAACATAAATTGCGTTGCTCTTCTGAGTTGTTTGCTTGTAAATAATTTAAAATTAAAGTTTTTTCATAAAAGTAATCTACTATAAAATTACCACATAGTGACAGTTTAAGCTTGATTTGGTTATCTAAAATATTGGATTATATAACAAAATATTTTTTATACCGGTGTTCGGTTTTTGTCTTGTGATAACTTTGATCATAATAACGAGACAATATACATTTACATAACCGACTTATTTATTGAATGATAATGTGCAACTGGTTTTAATTTGATTTTAAAACAAATAAATTTGTTTTCTATTTTTATTTTTGCTTAAACCAATGATTATTATAAAACAATTCTTTATTTCAGGTGGGGTGCTAAAGGGTCAGTACTTTTATAAACTCACGGGAACTAAAACAGCATCTCAAATTGCAAAATGCAGTTGTTTAAGATGGTACCAACGAGATGTTGATTTACCACCTGTCGACACAAGTATTCCTTGTCCATCAAATTTTTTTCAAGCTTGGTCGGATAATAGATTTGATTTTTCCGCCGATTCTTCCTTCCATTTTGGAATTACCGACACCGCATTATGGAATCCACCAAACAGTTTAGGTTGGTGATAAAACAACATTTTTATGGTATATTTAAAAACAAGTCTTATAAAAAATAGAAATTTAAAAATAGATTCAAAGGTAACAAGTTAATTTAAAAACTTCAAAACCATTTTATTTTACAATTTACGTCTACAAACCAAAACCGAATCACTATAAGCCCATAATAAGGTAAAAATACGATACATGCCAATGGTAACAAAGCTTCAAAACCAAACTTTTTAACTAAAAAAAAAAAGATTTAAATATTTTTGTAATTACTAAAATTTTTATATTATTTAATTAATTTCTGATATAAAAAAATATCTGTGTTTTTCTAAAAAAATCCAAGATTGATTAAAAATTTGTTTTATTTTTTACAGTACCCTCATGGAATTGTTTTCAACCATTTTTTGGAACTGGACCTCGATGCTGTTACACTTTAATTTTTATTCGAATTTGGTTTCGTACCTTAATTTTTGGTCCTTTACGTGAAGGTCCAAGAGCCAGTTTCTACGAACGCTCACAAATAACTTTATTTGCAAATGGGCGTTTTGTTTACTTTAGAAATAAAAGTTTATTGTTGGAGCAAATTGACAGGGCTATAAGTACATATATTTATGTTTAAATTTCAATAAAATTTTTTTTATACTGTATTATCCACTTTTCTATTTTTTTTGAAGTCAAGATTTTTCACAACATTTATAATGTCTTACATTAAAATATTTCCATTTAAAAACAAGTATTTGACTTTAAAAAACTGTTTTAGTAAATTGGCAATCTCAAAACATGTTACATGTCATAAAACTTTATGGTATTCCTATAGTGAATGTTGCTTTATAGCAGTGGTTCCCAACCGCTGTGCCGCGGCACACTAGTGTTTGGCTTTTAAGTGCAAAGTAGGCATGATTTTGGGAATGAGAATCATAGACAGAATTTATGTAAAGACCTTTTTATCATATTAACCAATATAATGGTTGTGCTATGAAAATTTAAATAGCTTAATAGTGTGCCGCCATATAAAAAAAGGTTGGGAACCATTGCTTTAGTTTTGCATGAAAAGTACTAACTTAGAAGTTAGTAAAGTTTTTGATAAAACTGAAACTAAAGGTATTTTAAAATCTATTTTGTACTGTTAGTGATGTGGTTACGTTTTTTGAATGTTGTTGTAGCTTAAATTTTTGAAGCAGTCTTTGTTTAATTCGTATTTCCGTAATAATGCCATAGTTTTGGTCAAATCTTTTTGTTTGATTGTTTGTTTAGTTGTTTCAAATTGTAATTGTTTAGATATTTCCATTCTCGTATTTATCACCATTTTTAAAACTGCGTTGTAAAGCATTAACGTTGTATTTTAAAAAAGTAAATTATGTTCAAGTAAAAATTATTGTATAAAATACTAATATCTAGAATTATTAATTACAATTATTTTAAATAGATGATGATTTGTTGCCTCGAAGACAATGTTGCATAGAAAGTAATTCTGATAGTTACTGTCAGCTTTTTTCATCACGAAGACCAACTGCTCGAAGCATAGGATATATTGGACCTAGAATAAGTAACATGTTTAAATTCAAATTTTATCTTTTTAACATATTTTTGAATCAACTATAATCTACTAAAATTTTTTTGCACATGTTTGAATTTTAATAATGTGGCAATCCAAGTCCAAAAAAGACAATTTTTATCGTCTCGTCAAATCTAATTTTTGATAAAATACTAAAAAACAGTTACCAAGAAAAAAAACAAAAATGAAATCTTTTGGTTGAAGTCGCATTTACTGTAGCTGCAGATTCAATGCTAATATGTAAAAGTAAAGTACTGTACTTCGTATTGAAAAGATGTTTTGTTTTGGATTTAGAGTTTTTAAAATCTAAAAATTTAAATAAAAAAAATATATCAGTAGCTTTACTCAATAACTTGAGAACTCCGGTTGCAGGTCGAGATAATAATTCGATTGTGACCTAATTGTTTGTGGGAACCACAGTTTATCGAAACTCTGTGATGGCATTGTGGCACGACAGTGATCGGCAAATTCCACCACAGTTATTTTTATCATAGAGTTTGTTTGTTTTCAGGGTAAGTCTCGGTCCTGGATTTGAGGTGATGTGATGTCGCTCTCGTGTTTTTTAAATTGGCTCAGTGTGATCGCATTCTGACTTGCAAGCAGAAAAATGCGAGTTCAATGCTTAGTCTCTCAAAGTGATTTCTGTTTTCTCCTTGGGAAAACCTTTTCACAATGAATTTCTCAATAAGGTCACGCTGATTACCTACAATAGTAACTTTGCTTGAACAGAAAGCAGCATAGAAGCCCATACTGCCAAACAAGAATGTGATTTTGATGATTTTTACAATTTGCTTATGAACGATACTCATTTAAGCTGTTTTGTTGCAATTTGAAGTGGTAAAAGACAAAATAAAGGTCAATACAGAACAAAGACGGTGGTATAAATAGCAAGCGGAAAACGTAGCAAAGAATTACGCTTTCTGCTTGATTGACATTAAAGTTAACTTGAAGCTAAAACTCTCTAAATATCCAGTTTAAAAACTTTTTAAAAGAAATTATATTTAAGACCCGTTTCAACTACGAGGGTTGGCGGAATTTTTTTTTTGTTTCTTTATTAATATTTTTACGCTTAAACGTTGAGAGAAGTAAAAAAATTAATAGATAAAAAATAATTCCGATAAACCTTGCAGTAGAAATAGGTTTTTAGACTCCAATAATAATGTTGTCATGTTATGAATAAAATTGCGAAAAAAATCAATTGTGGAAATATAGCTTTAAGTGACTATAGTACAATAGAATAGAATAGAATAGTTTGTGTAGAGTTGTGATTTATGTGTTTTTAACGTCGATAACTCTCGTCAAAAATAATGTTGCTGACGCAATCTAGCAACCACGTCAAAAATGATGTTTCCAACGGCACTTCGAAACGATCAAAAATTATGTATTGCTGAGTTCACTGCCAACACAAGAATTAAAGCGTTTTCTTGATTAGAAAGGCTATCTTCTACGCTAAGGAAATCTTCTGAAGTGGTTATTAGATGATTTTCTCTAATCCCAGCTCCTAACTATAATTTACCAAATCAGATTTAAATAAAATATAATCTTCATTCAAATAATATCAATGCAAATCACAGATCCACATAGCGTAGGATTTTTGACAAAAATTTCTCCAATTTGACATAAATTTAAATCAAAATAACAACTGTACTTCAATTAACTAATAACGACTTTACCGGGCGATTCATAGAACTTAAAATCCCTTATACAAAATAACACCGTAGAACAGCCTTCCGATTGACTTGATCTAATTCAGTTTCTCTGCTATGCTCTGTAAAGTTATAGAAGCGTTTATATGGTGAACATTGCAATTAAACTGTGGCGATTAACTATGAAGGATTTGACTACCAGTTTCGTTGATGCATATTGCAATCCTTGTAATAAAAATGTTTTTTTAATTAGTTCACATAGCGCGACAAAAGTGTAAAGCGAACCAATCCTAATTAAATTTAAATGGTGTTAGCTGAAACAAAAAATATAATGACTTTATCTGAAACAATAACCAATTACGAAAGTAGAACGTCAAGAAAGAGCTGATTGTGAAACAACCACTATAAACGAAAATATATCGCTTAATACGGCAGAAACGCGTGAGTTGGTCTACTTGCATCTTTCTGGTTTTGGTGGAGTCACCATTGTAGGTAAGCAGAGTGACCCGATTGAGGAATTTGACCTATGGGAAAAAACAGATATCACTCAGATAGAGTAAACATCAAGCTTGCGTCCTTTTGTTCTCAAGTCACAACCTTATCACTCAGTGCTATCCCACAAACACAGTATTCCAAAAATTCCTGAAATTTTTGCTAAACACAGTAAAAATTGTTTAACTCGACATTGTTTATGTCACAATTTTACTCGGAAATTTAAAAGACTAGTTGAACCTGGCAACCCAAATACCAGCGCTAAGGTAAAGCTCCATGTTTTTATTTGTTCTTATAGCTGCACAAGAAATAGTTTGCCGTGAGATTGAAGTTCTTAATATAGTTAGTTCTGGCAAAGCACGACTTAATTCTCTCGAATACTTTTCTCAACAAATAGCGAGAAACCACAGTTTCTAATTACAAAATACGAGGGGCGTTCAGAAAGTAATGCAACTGATTTAATTTTTTGCAGCATTCATTTACCGGTAACTATTAATAACAACTGACCCTTAAACAACTAAACACGTACAAAATTTCCTCAGGCAACATTAACACAAAGCGATCTTCACACTTTAACTTAATCCAATCACTTTGCTAAATGAACAAAAAACAAATTGCAAGCTATATTTATATGAATCGGCCAAACGTGCAATTTAATAAGTATATGAACTTAAACCAACAAGAATTCTTAGATTAATTATTTTGCTACTTTTTGCTGTCGGACAAAGCAGTTTATAACGTCACAATCACAATCATATTAGCAAGTACAAAAACACGTTTTGTATCTATAAAATATAAAAGAACTAGCTTAACATTAAACAGATTTACCAATCTTTCTTCACGCACCAAAACAACTTGCAAATTACACCGCAACGTCACAATGCTAACTTCAGTCAAACAAGTCAAACAATGTGTTTTGATTAAAACAGTAAAACGACTTTATCTGTAATTAATTTTAAGAACATCTTGAGTACAAAATAAATTAAGAAGGGGAATGGCGTACCGACTGCGCAAAACTAAGTAATATTGGAAAAGATGATATCACAATCGTCAACAAATTATTTGGTCTCCATATCGGTCTCGGTCTCGAGATTTTTTTTTCAAAGACATTACTGGTTTTTTTTATAGCACAGCAGAAATTGTATTAAATAAGTTAAATTACCTCTTTAAATTCAAGGTGGCATTTATGGGAGTGAAATTTAACCCTGAGCCCTCACACTAGCTTTTGGCGGTAGTCTTCTTATTTAAAAAAATGTAATTTAAAGTAACAATGAGGTGCTTTATTCATAGTGTCACAAACTTTACTCTGAAATCCAAAAGGACTAGTAGAACTTATTAACCCAAATACCAGCGCATGAAGTACAGCTGTATCTATTTTTATTTATTTATTTATTTATTTCGGCTCAAGAAATAGTTTGCCTCAAGGCTAAGGTTATTAATACAGTTAGTTCCGGCTAAGTTCGAATTGATTCCTTAGAAAACTTCTCTCTGCAGACAGACCAAAACCGCTGCCTCAACTATAAAGAATATCATTAAAGGATTAGAAGAAAATTGGGGGAGCCGTGTCAACTTTTCAAATCAAGTGAGAGAAACAAAAAATTGTGCACTAAAGTTGACTATTTTTTATTAGGGCACAGGCTTTTGTGCAATGGAGTTGCACCAGACGAAGTTAGCAGTAGCCCACGAAAGGTTGTGCCTTAATAAAAAATAGTCAACTTTAGTGCACAGTTTTTTGTTTCTCTCACTATAAAGAATATATTTACAAAATTCACAAAACATTAACATTTCACAAAAACCTTGGCTTACCAAATGAAAGCTGGAACAAACGTCAAAACAATTCCAACTCCAAAACTGCGAATAATTACTTCAATGACTTTGCACTAGTGAAGTATAAGAATAGATTTGCTCCCCGATGCCTAATGTTAATCTTAATTATTCGTCTGCAATACAAAACAACTCTATCTCTGTAGAATTGATCTCCCAGGCGCCAACACTTAACCCTAAACAACTCCTGCCCACAGCCACAAAAGCACAAACGATTCAACTGCAATCCAACCAGGAAAGTCACTGAATGAAATTAAGACTCGAATTTCACTTGGAATGAAATGAAAAAAAAGGCACGCTTATTTACTAGCACGTCACGTGGCGCCAGATTATAAGCAAATTTTCTCGAATAACGAAGATTTCTCTGAATAGCGATTAAATTAAGGTCACGGTTTACGAGAACCGATCAAAAGAAAGACAAAAAAAATGATTACGTAACGTCGAATGAACCAGAAAGTTCCAAACCGTTAGTGAGCGCTCGATATAATAGAGAGAAAAAAGAAAAATAAAATTGCGCAGACAATAGAAAACAGAATTCAAACGAGTAAACAATTAATTATAAGCTACATAAAAAAAAACTTACAATTAAATTAAATTAAGTGGTTTACGGACTACGCAATTACTATTTGATATACAAAGGATTACGTCCTATTACAGTCTAAAACTACTGAAAAAGGCAGAAAATTAAATACAGGTTAATAAAGTTAAGATTAAGTTGTAAATGAAGTGTGGCGCACATAGGAACTTAAATAGTTCCTTCAGCTGTTTTTCGATAAACTGCGATTTTAATAAAATAATTCTATGAACTTCGAAAATACGTTGTTCAATGAACTTTCATACTGTAGTTTCTCGTTTAAAATTCGATTTAACTTTATCCCAACTGCCATTTCTTTAAAAGTTTTGAAGGTTGACAGCAGAATAGCAATTGCTAAAATTTTTATTTCTAAGCTCAAGTAAAATCAAAATGAAATTTCAAAATAAAGAAAGTCTGGTAAATTGGTTTTAATTTGCATTTCTTTTATGAAAATATAATCAATTTTTTTAATGTTTTTTTACGTTTTCTGGAATTCAACAATATTGAATAAAAGCTACACCGAAAAAATATTTCACGAAATAGTCTATGACTAAGCCCTCTCTACACCTAAATACTATGTATAATGTCCATCTGTTTTTAATTGAATTTCAAACCCCTGGCCTTTAAATTGAGCAATTAAAATTTTAATCAAAAAAATAGAATTACGGCGAGCGTATACGTTGTTGACCAGGTTTAAAATTGCAAGTCTTTAATAATACTTTCTCAAATATAAATTATTTACTTAGGTTTCTTTTTTGGTGATCCTCATTTTACAACACTTGACGGAGTTTCATATACCTTTAACGGTTTGGGCGAATATTTTTTGGTTTACGCACCAGGAGTCTTTACTCTTCAAGGTCGCACACAACGAGCCATAAACACAAATGGAACTATGACTGAAGCAACTGTGTTTACTGGCTTCGTGGCACAAGATAAAACAACGCCATCAGGAACAGTAAGTTTGAAATTCTGAGAGCTATAAAAAAAAAAACACACAAGTTTTTACTCTTTGTGGTCTAACAGTATTTTTTGCCTTACAAAATTGCGTTATTTTGTTTAGCTTAGTTGCAATAACAATTTTTCGTCGTATACAAAGTCAATTATTGTGTGCCAACTTGTTTACACATTTTTTTGTTTGCCGGCAAAACGCTACACTTGGTTAGTTTTATGACACTCCTTTTTGGTAGCAACTGATCGCAGCTACCATTAAATTTTGATTTATTGAAGTACACAAAATTAAAAAAGATCATCTAGTTATTAATACATTATTATTTCATGGTTCGTCCATAAGTCAAATAATTTTTACGCTTTCATATATAATGCCATGTGTTTTTAAAAAACCGCACGCTTTTATATTTATACTGAACCAGCTTTGGACATAATAATAAATCTACTACTTGTTGTTAGTTACAAGTAGAAGTAAAAAAAAAATTTACGTTCCGATATGCTTCTACTGTCTCGATTTTTTTAAAGATTCTTCTAATTTAGTGCTTCACAACCCCTGGGTGGCAACCCAATAGCGGATTTGTACTTGTTTAAAAGTAAATTTAGTACTTTTTAGGGATGAAAATCAAGAAATCGGAGACACATTCAAAGTGAAGACTTTTTTTAGAGGTTCCTTCGTTTTGGTGACAAAAATCGAGATTTGGGTGGCCACAAAAAAAGGACGAGAAGCACTATTCCAATTCTTTCTCAATTGCTTCTGAAAATATGTACGAGGGGCGTTCAGAAAGTAATGCGACCAGGTTTCTTCATGACATTGAGTTTTAAAGGTACACAAATCGTGCATCACAAGAAAATATATAACATGAGCATTTCATAGTTACTTCTTGATGTAATCTCCCACTTTCCGAACCGCCTTTTCCCACCTTTTAACGACTGCACATATTCCTTCATTGTAAAATTCTACAGGCTAAGTTTTTAAACATTTCCTAACAGCAGTTTTGACCTTTTCATCACTGGAGAAATGTCACCCCTTCAAACTTTCTTTGAGGGCCCCAAACAAATGGAAGTCGGACGGTGCCAAGTCTGGCGAATGTGGGGGATGTGAAATTATTGTCAGGCCAAAGGAGCTGATAATCTTACGGGTTTTGAGGCTGGTGTGATGCCTAGCGTTGTCATGTTGCAAAAAAACCTTATACATTTTCAAAGCAAGTCAAACTAACTCTTCGTATTCTTGCTGTCAACTTTTTTAATGTGCCGATGTAAACATCTAAATTGATTGTTGCTCGTGTGGACATGAAGTGTACCAGTATCACATCAACACTATGCCAAAACACAGTCACCATCACTTTTCCTGCGCACTGCTGAGATTTGAACTTCTTTGAGCGTGGTGAGGTGGAATGGCGCCACTCCATTGATGCTCTCTTTAACTCTGGTTCGAAGTGGTGAACCTAATTCTGCTATTTGCTGCAAAAAGGTTTTATCACTATGGCAATACTATAGAAGTTCTGAACAAGCTTCTAGGCAGGATTGTTTATGAGCTTCTGTGAGCTGCCTTGAGACCCACCTTGCACACACTTTTGAATACCCCAGGATATTCATGATCTTTACAGCACTCCCTGCACTTACTCCTAATGACTCAGCAACCTCATTAATAGTGGTGCGTTTGTTTTCCTTAATCAATGCATCTGCTTGATCAATGTAAGCAGAATTGTGAGTAGAAGATGGCCTACCATTTCTTAGCCTATTACAAAGATCGCTTTTAGCAGGTTCTTCCTGTCCATCATTGATTCGCTTCACCTATCTCGTCATTATTACGTAGTCTATCGCACCGTCACCATGCACGTGCTTTAGCCTTCTGCTTATGTTCTGAACTGTTTCTCCCTCCGACAGTAGAAATTCAATAAAAACTTTTTGCTTCTGCCGAGATTGCTTTGGGGCAATTATACCAGCTTTACCTTTTAACGAAGAAGACATAGAGGGGTTGCTTGAAATTTGAATTGCAGATTGCAGTAATTCAAACCTTATCTTTTTACAAAATCTGTAAACCTTATTTACCAATCTAAAATCTGTAAAAGAATCAGTTGTAGGTATATCTATCAATCAGTTTTGCAGCAAAGAATTTTATTTAAAGTAAGAAAAAATCTATAAATATTTTAGGTAAAACTTTGTGAATAGCTAGGATTAAAATTTTTTGCGGTTTTAAAAAAAAGTCAACTTATTATTAACCTCATCATTAAAAATGTTACAATTTTATCCTAAAAACGGTATTTTCTACTTATTAGAACTATATCATTTATATAGTTTCTGCTATAAAAAAAAATTAAAAAAAGCTGGCAATAAACAGTAAAATGTGCAATTTTTTTATTAAGGTCAAACTAGCATCAACGTTTGGTAATTTTCTAAATAAGCGTATAGTGCAATTATAAAGAATACGCTGATCTGAAATCAGTAAATTTTATCAAAACTTGAATATAAAAACCATATCAACATTATTAAAATTTAAAAATCTTAACCAAAATTAGATGATTTAACGAAACATAAAATTTTGAAATTATAGCAAATGTAACAATGATCTGTAACCAAAGCTAGTTTATAACCTTTAAAATAAAGAATTGAGCTACGCGCATTGTCTTCGGAAAAGTAAATCATAATAAAATACAGCCGGAGACAAAGTTTAAGACCACGTTCGGAAAAATGCACATTTTAGTGAAAAGCTTCTTAATCACGTAATATTTAGTGTTTTTGAGTCAAAATGCATATTTAAGTTTTGGAAATCTTATAATTTGTAGATTTAAGTGAAGATGACTTTATGTCGAAATCGATATTAATTTAAAATTAAAATAAAGTAAATTTTAACAAGTTTTGGACAGATTCTCGTCTGCCTAATTGAAAAATTTTGAAAATAGACCTTATCACATATTAATTTTTAATTTTTACTTTTGTTTAATATTTTAAACGTTTAGCTTAAAAAATACAAAACTTTGACCCCTGAAAATCGGCAAATAAACTAGCAGTCAGCGTTGAAAAACGCATTTGATTTACCGGTTTTTGCACAATGAAGGTCTCAGAACGTAAAATACATATACAAAGCAGATGAAGCTCAACAAGATACCATTAAAAATTTCTAAAAAAAGTACTTTCAAAGACACCAAAAAAACAGGTGTTCAAGCATTTTTTAGCAGTGAAAATAAACGTTTTATCAGGAAAAAAGTGTCAATCTCTTAATAGCTCTGCTAAAAAAATACAGGCTAAAATGGCATAAAAAAGATTCAAAATTAGTAAAACTGTTTTTTTACTAATTTTTCATACCATTTTTGTCTGTATTTTTTTAGCAGAGCCCTTAGGAGATTGACTCGTTCTCTTCCTGATAAATGTTTATTTACATTGCTAAAAATCCTCAGACGCCCTGTTTTTTTGTTGTCCTTGAAAGTACTTCTTTTAGAAATTTTCAATGATGTTAGGTACAACAGTCTTGCTAACCTTCGTCTTCCTGAATGTTTCACGTTCTGAGACCTTTATTGACCTTATTGTGCAAAAACCGTTAAATTGAATCCGGTTTTTAACACCCATTGCTAGTTTTTTTTCCAATTTTTAGGGGTCAAATTTTCGTATTTTTTAAGCTAAACGTTTAAAATGTTAAGCGAAAGTAAAAATTTAAAATTAATCTGTGATAAGGTTTATTTTCAAAACGTAAACATACATTCTGACTCAAAAATACTTAGTAATTCGCAATTAAGAAGCTTTTCACTAAAATATGCGTTTTTTTGAATGGGGTCTTAAACTTTTGTCCCCTGTTGTAATATGGAAATTGATAAAAAACAGAGCGTTATTTTGTAACTATACATAAAGCGAGTAAGAACAGGAACATAAAGAAGAACAAATACAGTTACTTTACCAAACAGTTCACATAGGTGCGGACTTATGAAAAATAGACAGTAAACGGGGATTATGACGAAACCAATTAGGAAACCAATTCTCTCAGACTTCAACCAACGCTGTAATTGCTGCAGTTAATTGCTTCACAAACTGAAGAGTGAACACAAAAACGTAAACAAGATAACATCGAATGACCGCGCTACAGAAAAGAAGGTATTGGTTAAATATGAAGTCACTAACAAACTTCTTGTTGAATTTGTGGTCTACCATCTATCCAAGAGCAAAATAAATGTTTTTCTTAACTTCGTTTTTTTTTGGTACGATTCATATTAAATCAGAGTTAAGGTGTAGACCGCATACTCAACCGGATGGTAGACCGCATACGCCTGGTAGACTGCATATTTAAGTAGTACCAAAAAGAACTATGCCTGGAAATGGAATTAACTGATAATAAAATAAAATAAAACTTTCAATTCATTTAATTTTTATTATTACACTTCCAACTTGTTATTGACAAAATGATTGCGAATAAGAAAACAAGGGCTAAACGGTATGATGGACTTAGGATGTGAAGACACGTGTACTGATTGCAGATTATTTATAGATTTGACCAAATAAAACCTAAAAGCAGTGCAATTGCATAATGGTAATACTCACCCGTATACCTGTAGCACATTCAGTACAACTAAAAAAAACTTATAAGCAATGAGGCTGTTGTTTAACGCTCTTCAGTGCTTTAAATTTTTTAAAAAGATTTCGGAAAATTTAAAAATTATATCCCTTATTTTAGCAAAATTTTAAATCTCGCAGTAATGATGCTTAACAGAGTGTTTGCATTTTCATTGGTCCAGAAATTCGAAAATCTTTTTCAAATAAAAATTTTTCCAGACATTTTAATGCAAAAAAATTGGCAACTTGAAAAACATTTCAGTTGATTGCAAAAAAGGTTCTTCAAAACCACAGCGCAAAAAATTAAATCAAAATTGTAAAGACTAGCATGAAAACTTTCCCATGAGTTTGCAGTAGAATGAGTTTAAAGTTGTACTTCTTGCATTCACATCTTGCATTCTTTCTAAAGAATTTAGAAGTGTGAATGAAAAACACGGTTGAAGATTTTAGTAGAATATTTGTGAAAGAACGCTGCAAAGAAAAAAGTAAATGCTAGTAGACTAGACTTTTTATTGGTTTTTGCAGAAACAGAGTAAATAAATCATTGCAGTGCAAAGCGTGTATTGTTTTGCAAGTGGCAGTCAACTTTTTCATTGTATTACCATATTTCTCCAATTTAATGATTTAACTTTAAAGGCCCGTTTCCACTACGAGCATAGAAAAGAGCATTCTTTCTCTCTTTTATTGATCTTCGATTGAAGCGAGCGGTTAAAATTGAAGCGAGCGCAAAAAAAAAGCAATAAAACAAACAAAGAATGCTTTTTTCACGCTCGTAGTGGAAACGGGCCTTAACCGAACTGATAAGTAAAAACAATGTTTATGTCCCAACTCTTCGTTGTATCTCAAAAACCTGACGTCATAGGGAAAAACTAAATACAGATTTGAATTCAGCGCCAAAAATATAGTCAAGACCAGCAAAATCTTTGAGCTACATAAAAAAAATTTTTTGGTTGCACAAGATATTTAAAAAATGGTAAGTTACCGATAATAATAAGTATCGATTATTGGAATTGGATGGAAATATTTTATGTTATTTTAAGGTTTTTACTATTGGAGAAATAAGAATATGCTCAATAACTAGAATAAAATTTTATGCAACAGTCTTTTTTTAGGTTGAATTTTTTGTTGATCCAAACAACGAAACTAAAGTAATCGTATTTGTTAATGGAATTCTTCTAGAAAATCTTGATAGATGTAAGTAATAAAAATTTACAGTTTTGTTTAACTTTAAAATAAAATTAAAAAAAACATTTTAATAAATCGTTTGAATAAACAAAAACAGGGAAAAGCTGTGTCAAGTATTTAAAATAAACAAAAATAAAAAAATTGTTCACAAGAACTTTATGTAGTTTTTTAAACGAAATAACGGCGATGGCTCAAACGCCAACTACACCGTCGGTTGACTCTATTCGAATAAGTAATCACACAACCTGCGGCTGACCTCCTTGCTGAAGCACGCGCACATTTCGCAATGAATGAATGTATGCACAAACGATAGCACGAGGTACGAACGAATGATGGTACGAGGTACGATAGTACGGTTCTTCTGCAATCACAGAAGCACTTAATGTTAATGAACAACCACTAACTCCTGATATTTTATACGATTATTATATATATCGACAATGAACATACCAGGCTTGTTGGGCAACAATACCGCTAGTCGAGGTGTTTGATAAATAATATTTGCTGAATCTTGTCACAGAATTAACAAAATACTTCCAGCATTAACAATTAGCATGAACTTATTCACTTATTCAACAAATACACTTATTCAAATAGAATGTAAAAAATAAAAACAAATCAAAACTTTAAAACCATAAAACTGAAATTAAAACTTTAAAATAAATATAACTAGTTAATTTTTTAGCTGCTTCTTGTTTAAATTCCATTATGCTTTGTGAACAAGTTACACGTTTTACGAAAAACGAAACAATGGGCATTGTGACTGAATTACGAAGCACATGTGTGAAATTAGGTTGCCGCGTGAAAAACTAAAAAGGCAAACGAAAATAAGGAAAATGTTGAACTTAAAATCTTACACTTTATGTTTTAAAAAATCAAGTAAATCTTAGTCGTAATAATCTGAATCAAAAAAGTGAATAAAAAAGTCCAATACTGTATTTTGCATTTTGATTTAGCTTGTCGCATACCGGTATGTATTTTTTTAAACCCTAAAAGTTTTTTTTTGAAAAAACACTAAACGCTGCAATTGACCGTTTGGCGTTTAAAAGCGCGAATAAACTATATTATTCTATTATCGTTTTTTTTTTTTTACATGAAAAAGTGTAAAACAGTCATTTTAAATTAGCTTGTCTCAACTTTTGTGGCGTAATCCATTTGCATCCATTACTTTTCTTTCTTCTTCCGTTAGGGTCTATTTACGTTCTTTCCCTTTTCTATTTACACTATGTATCGATGGCGATCGCCACAAGGGCATTCTTAGCTTAGTCAAGTTCTGGTAAGCATCGTTTTGTCTAACCGTTCGCGGCATTTGCGGCATTTGCGGCATTTGCGGCATTTGCGGCATTTCGCCGCGTCATTCGTTAAACTCATTCAATTCAATCTTCTGATGGCTAAAAGTAATTCTTGGTTTATTTTCAATTATTGTTTTGTTTATAATATTGTTTTTTAGTACTGAATCAAAATCGTTTTAAACTCCCGATTCCGTTAATTCTACACCATAGGCCTATCTACTTAATTCTGCAGAAGAGACGATTACGCTAAACTTTCAACCCCAAACCTGCTATATCTTCGTCAAAATATTGCTTTTCTTCTTGTTCTCTTTTTATAATTTATTTTCTATCTGTTTGAAGAATCGGTAAATATATTTCATTATAGTTTGATGGTGGAATTTAAAGCTTGGTACTATTGCGTCGAGATTAATGAGATTTAGACAAATTACCACTGAATATAGATCTAGTCTCAGCAAGTTTAGATTTTATACATAGTATAGTTTATCAAGATATCGAAACTATATAGCTGCTTTTTATTTTTTCCCGTAATCGCTTTGTCAAAAATAATATTTTTTATAAATTGCATTTGTAACAAAAAAGTTTTTAAAAATTACATGTTTCTTCAAGTCAAGAAAAGGCAACTGTTTTTGAAGTTTAAACTTATTTACATATGTAGTTGCTCTGGCAAATTCTTTCACTATTATAGTGTCTTCTGTTATATCTGACGGGTCTTTACTTAATTTTTCTCGTGGTCGAATTACAACAAAAGAATCTCTATTAAAGTTTTCAATTTAAGACACTCTTGCCTGCGACAATAACTACGATTGAAAAAGAAAAATATCGTTATAAAGTTTCTTAAATAAAGATGACAGATGCCAATAATAAACGGCGACATCGGTGGACAAGTACGTGTAGCATAAGTAATAGAAGAGGGTCGACAAATAGATGAAGAAATTAATTATTATAAAGATGGAACCCGTAACAGCAAAGATAAGAGATTAAAAAAAGGTAATGAGTATAATCTACAGGAAGTGCTAAATGTACTTTTTGTTGATGTAAGATTCTGATAAAGTTTTTGCAGAATCAGGAGCAAAAATAAATTAAACAACAATCAGACAGAGAAAATTAGGAGAAAAAGTTTTTGATAATGAATTATCTTTGCGTACTCAAAGTAAAATTTTTTTTAAATTTTAGCAATACTGATAACGATAAATTAGGCCCTAAAACAATGTTAAACTCCCCCCTTGCCACTTCCAATAAAACGCCAAAAAAAAACATCAAATCAACGGGAACTAAGCAATTTAAACTTGTTTACGTGAATAATAAAAATTTGTTTATGAGGACATTGGGGAACCAAACTTTTAAAACATTTTATTGATTCAATTTACCAGAGCCACAACTTCTAAGAGAAGAGACCTTTTTTGGTCAAAAGACAAACTTAACAAAATTTTCAGTTTGTGCACACCTTATGGTGTGTAGAAAAAAAAATACAAGCCGCTATTCAATTTTTGGGGAAAAAAATATACTTGTTATTCTTTCTGAAAAACTCTGAGAATACTCGTATATAAATTGAAATCGTTACAAAGTTATATTTGATTTGATCATAGAAACTAAAATTTTCGACGATAAACGAAAAAACTCGTTTCCACTAAAGAATTGTGAATTTTTTTGTAAAAAACTGCAAAAAGTTGTTTTTTTTACACCCAAGTGTTATAATTGTTGAGCAATTTTTTGTCGTGTCGAGCAAGCAACAAACAAATTCAACAGAATAATAAAGTAAAATAAAGCGTATCAAAAAAGGTAGGGATTTTGGGATAGAATTAAAAATTTCAAGATCGGGATTTTCCTTTTTAATAAATTGCTCCCTTAGTCCAGTTAAGGGTTCTGCGTTTACTATGATTCTAAGAGCATTGCCGTCTTGAGTTTTGAACTACTCTCAGAGCTACCTATGGCGGTAAGGTCGAAGGTGAGAAGCAGACCAAAAGCAATCTAGCAAATGTCGGAAAATGAATAGTCCGAATGACAATATTCACACTGCATCGGGCGTTGTGTAGGATAAAAAGGTCCACGTTCGGGCTTTTGGCAGAGGAGCCCGATCAAAAAGTAAGCTACATTTTCCCCAACAAGATGACCGTAACAGGAAACCCATCAATAAATTCGCTACACGTTTGAGGAGGCAAATGGGGCGGCGCACAGTATCTGCACTCGAGTTGGTTCCAAACATCAGGCTCTTCACATGGCCGACTGCAATGTCATTTCACACAATGAAAAAGAAAAGGAATTGGTTTAAGAGACAAAGTATGTATCATCTTGATATTGTTGAATTTTCTTCTACCAAGTTTAGTGGCTCTAATATTGTTAAGTTGAATAAAGGCTGGAAGCTTTTTTTCTCAGGTGTAGATGTAACTATGTCTGCCCAGACAGGGATAGGCATTTTTGTAAGGCCTTGCCTGGCGCCCTGTGTACTGATTGGATTCCACTCGGAAGAAAGGTTGGTCTCCTTAAGCTTAGGCTACAAGAGCAGTTACTGTGCATTTTGCAGGTGCACGCACCACACGCTGAAGCACAATACCAGCATTTCTTAAATGGAGTAGGTGTTGATCTGCAAAAAGTAACATCTGCAGAATCAATTGTCCTATTGAGTGATTTCAATGCACAACGTGGGTACTGACGGCAATGCATTGAATGGTGTTATCGGAAAACAATAAGACTCGAACATTAACAGAAACGAAATATGTTTGCTACAGTTCTGTGCCACCAACGGACTGTGCATAATGAAAAATCTTTTTTTGGCACAAGAAGATTTATTAGTACACCTGGTACAAAGATTCGGTGGGACAGCGTTCTATTATTGATTTCTGTATTGTTTCAGCGGAGTTGTTTTCTTTTGTGGTTGATGTTCGTGTAAAAAAAGGAGCTGAACTATCTACCAAATATCACCTAGTCGTCTGCATTCTAAGAAGCCTGAACCATCCAAGAACAAGGAAACGATTTAGAGCACGAAGAGCATACAATAGAAAGTGGGAGTTACTGGGGGACAAAAGGTTGAGACATACTTTTGCAAGCAAAGTTGCTTTCTTCTTTAGAGAGCTCCTTGACTATACTAAAGACGCTGAGACTGAGTGGAACGTATTTAAATCAGCAGTCATTATATCTGAAGCTGCTAGTTGTGGTTGCAAACGTGTGAGAGGTCAAACGGGTAGAGAGAAAAGAACTGCTAAGTGGAACCAAAAAGTAAAATAGCTATCCGTGCAAATAAAACTGCGTTTAGAGTTTGGTTAGCAAACAAGTCATCTGAGCAGCTTCGATTGCGGTACTCTGCAGCACGTAAGACTACCATCACTATTGTCAAACAATCTAAAGAAAAGTCATGGGAAGAATTTGGACAAAAGTTGAATACAGACTACACATCGGCAAACAACTATTTTGGAAAACCATACGTTGTTTGCGCGGTAAACGGACACCAATTACCACTTTTATCATGGATGCTAATAGTGTGCTTCTGAAGCATTAAAAAGGCATCCTAAATTGTTGGAGAAAATATTTTTGTCTTGTGAAATCTTAAATCCAGAAACAGTCTAACATTTGTAAATGGGAACAAATTGGTGAAAAAATTTGTCTAACCGAAGCAGAGGTAAGCATAGCAATCAAATCTTTGAAAGCTGGCAAGGCTTCTTGGTAAAGATGACATTTGTCCGAAATGTTAAAGGCCATGAACAAGTTTGAGGTTCGTTGGCTGACTCGTGTGTTTCAAATAGCTTGGAAAATTGGCGAGGTACCAAAGCGATGGCAGACCAATGTGTTTACAAAAAAGGTCACAAGAAAAAATGCACTAACTACAGGGGCATTTCTTTATTAAGTTTTCCTAGAAAGGTCTATGCAAAGTGCCTCGAAAAGAGATGCCATGAAATAGTGGAACATCAGCTTTAGGATGCACAATGTGGATTTTGTCTTGGAAAATCCACCATGGACCAGCTCTTTGCCCTTCAGCAAGTTTTTGAGAAATTGTGGAAATATGCCGAAAAAGTGTATACAAGCTTTGTAGACCTTGAAAAAGCGTATAACCGCGTCTCACAAGACAAGCTGTGGGCAGTACTGCTGAAGTATGACGTGAGAGGCCAGCTATTAGCTACTATCAAATTGTTGTACACACAATCAGAAGTTTGTGTTTGTGTTAATGGCATGAAAACAAAGCCTTATAGTGTCAGTGTTGGACTACGACGAAGCTGTGTTCTTTCTCTTCTCCTGTTCATTATATAGATGGACAAGATAAGCAGAGACAGTTCCTCCATTAGTGGAGTCCCATTTAGGGAGTGCAATGTTTTGCACCTGCTGTTTGCAGATGACCTTGCATCAACTCACAAAGCTCAACCAAAAGTAAGCACTAGATTGGCTTTTTGACGTCTGCTTGGATGTTGGAATGAAAACTAGTAGGCCAAAACTAAAATTATGTGCATGTTCAGGCACTCTGTCCAGTGTTCTTTCCAAACAAATGGAGTAACTCTCCAACAGACGGAAAAGTTTAAGTATCTTGGAGTCACATTCTCGAGTGATAAAACTTAATGAAAGCTATACGACTTGAGGAAAACTGCGGAATCAGAGAGGTAAAAATCTTGATTCAATTAAAAGACAAGTGGAAATGAGTTAGTGAAATGTTCTTTTTGCCCTGATTCGAACAACGGCCTAGTAGCAAAAAATTGCCATGAATCAAACTCCTCTTTAACTGCACTTTTAGAGGTCAGCAAGATAATTTGCTCATGGTGTCACATCGTATAACAGTGGTCCGTTTAGTGGCAAGTAGTGCATTTAATATTTGAGAAGGATACAACTTAGATTGTACAGTTAACGTTAACTATCAGAGTTTTTTTATTGTGCACTATGTTAGTTATGGCACGCTTCAAGACGTTTAATTGAGCCTATTAAATTATTCTCCAGATCCTGTAAGTAAGCAGCGTGTAGTTTCGCAGAGATTATATTTATTACGATGTATACAAGTGGGTGTATTAACACGTGGTCATACGATGCGGAACGGCAGAATAGGAAATTCGAAAAATGCATAAAAATAGTGTATGCAAAAGTTAAATTCAACGTTTTAAACAAAATTTTGTAATTCCGGTAATAACTAAAGTTGTATTTTCTGTGAAAATATGAAGTTATATTTGGGCTATCCAATTTATCGCTACGGTATACAGGACAACGAAATGGACACACGTATTGGAAAAGCAAGTGCAGCAATGTACTGAAACGAGAGCAGTATACAAGAACAGAGCTTTCTGTTTTCAGATCCAGTTTTTGTTTCTATCCTCAACTATGGTCATGAGTGTTTGGTAATGACCGAAAGAGTAAGATTCCGAGTACAGGCAGCCGAAATGTGTTTCTTGCCAAAATTCAGAGGTTTATTTCTACTTGACAAGATTAAAACCACTGACATTCGTCAGTCTCTCAACAACGAATCGCTGCTACTCTGTATAAAAAATCGCAACTGCGCTGGTATGACCATGTGACACCAATGTCTCACAAACAAACAGCAAAGAAACTAATGGATGCTCTTTCGAGTGACAAAAGGCTTAGATGGCCACCCAGAACTTGCTGGCAATTGTTTTAAAGACCTGGCTTGGCTACGTTTTGGAATTCCACGGACAGAATTGCCACTAGTTGCAGAAAATCGGGATGTTTGCAGATCCCAACTCGATTTGCTGCCCCGCTACCCCAAAAGGCAAGCAGGCAAAGAGAAATACATTAAATTAATTTAATATTTTTCCTGAAAATGATGATGGGGTTTTCCGGAAATTTTTACTTCACATTTCCAGGATTTTTTTTATAAAAAAAATTAGAAAAAATGCTCTCATGATCGGCATACATTTATTTATTTTTCATAATATTGGTACGTAGATAAAAGCGCATCAAGAGTGTTTTCATTAAGGCGGCTTCTGATTTTATTTCCAAAATACCTAAGATCGGAGATAATTTCAGCTGCAACCTTGCAGGCTTGATAGTTTTGAGTGCTTCATACAACTTTTTTCGATTATACGTTCTTTATTTTATAATCTCGTTTAGTATCAATTTTTTCTGCACAATACGAGAACTGACATTACTGCTTGCGTTTTTTTACTTTTATCTTGTTTGTGTTTCTTTAATTGTGTATGACCTTCATCGGATTCTGAAGTTTCCATTTTACATGATTTTATGCTATTTTATAGTTTAATTTCAAATGAATTATCATTCCTTGTTAATGGATCTAGAAGGTTTTAGAACAGTTTGGCTCCTCTTAGGCTACATTTAGCTTTTTTAGTTTTTTGGGGGTACGAAAAGTTTTTCCGCAGTTTAGATTTTTTTCTTGAAACAAACATTTTTAAAATTCGACATTTTTAGGTCAAAGTTTACTTTTCTGCAAAAGACTCAATTAATCTCAGTTTTAAGAACAATACCAAGAGCACAAAACTTGTCCAACCCTAACCAAGTAGGCAATTCAGTTATGGTTTGCAAAGATACAGCACATGTGTTGCGATTTTTATATGCAATGATTGAAAATTGCTTCTATAACAACATATAATTTGTGTCATGACCATATTTCTAAAGCAGCTGGTTGTTATGATAAACTCTTAAGATATAATTCCAAAATCGACCAAAACCACAGCGCCTTGGCGTTTATAAATACATTATTCAAAACCTGGGTTTTAATAAAATTAGTCCCGGCCTCAGGATTATCGAAGATTTGAAAGCCCTTAATTTAGGAGTCGAGAGTTCGCGGGATCCCAACCCAAGAAATAAGTGTTTACTTTTTTGCAAAACTCGTATGATCTCTGTAGTCCACTAAATAATAATAATTTTAATAAATTGTTGGTTGTACAAAATTTTAAAATGACCAATTATATTGACGGAGCCATTATCTCTTTCAATTTTAATAGTTTTTAAAAAACTATTTTCTTCAGAATTCTTTCGGCCAACTCTCTTCAGAAAAAATTGTTGGCTATGACGAACTGCAAGACATCTAAGCTTGCTTTGCTTGTTACCGGTAGCAAGGGTAAAATTTGGTTTTAAACAAGTTCCATGATTATTTTAACCATGTACTTATTTGAAAGAAATCTCAGCAGCTTGCAGGTAAGCCACAATGCCAGGTAGCCATAAACATCTGTCAAAGCGAGGATTACAACACGGTCCTTCCTTCTTAGCTTCTTTCTTGACTTCAAAAAATAACAGAGCAAATTGATCTACAGTTGACATTCCGCGTCGAAATCCAGCTGGCTTTCTAGAAAGCAAAGAATGAATGGCTATGCTTGATGCCGCCCTAGTTAGGTCTCTCGAAAATCATTAGGGGAGAGATACCGGGTGATATTTCTTAGAGTTCTCTACAGGTTTTATCGGTTTTGAAATCACGATTACTAGTGCTCTTCCTCAGATTTTGGATACTTTAAATCGGCGCGAGCAAAAAAGAAAATCACATAACTAGAAATTGCACAAAATTTCCGGATTGGTAATCGCACATAGAATCAGGGCCGGGAGCTTTATGTCTATCTGGTCCTAAGCAATACAGGACAGCAAGAAACTCTTTGTATAAAAAACTAATTCTTGCACATGGTTCTGGTGTTAATGCCTTCTAAAATTTGACATCTTTTGGGGAAGATGCCGAGTTGACTTGCAGTCAACAAGCTCATATTTCCAGTTTCTAAACAACGAGGGAAGTATTGTGACCTATCAACGCTTTTCGACGAGAGTGCAAAAGTAGATGCTCTGATCAAAATCATCCATCTCTCATTTATCTCTCAAATTTCAGCAAAGCCGTAGCAGCCAAAATCGAGTCGGGTTTCATTTCGAGGCACTGCAGTAAAGCTCTATAGAGAGTTTCACACTCTGCATACCAATACGGAAGTAGAGTTTTTTGGGTGCTTTTTAATGGTGTTGAAAAAGTCCTGGCAAGTCGCTTCCGCATCAGGTAAATTCAGCACCAACAAGGTATTTTCGAATTTGTTCGTTAAAGCAATGTCTCTCCACTTGGCACTGCAAAACTTCCATCATTTAACTGGTATGCTAGCCCTGGCAAAGCAAAACTTGGTAACTTCGTGATGTAAGCTTAATAGATAAGGATCAATGTTTTAACTTGGGAAACTTTTTTGTGGTTTATGTTAAAGATTTTTGATGAGGAAAGAAGTTCATATATTTTTTTCACTTATTGGTTAAACCACGGTTGTGAAGTCGGAGAAAAAATTTTTAACTCCATCAAGTTTTTCAATTCAAACTCCACGAGATCTAGTAATAAGACTCCAACTTTAGCACATATAAAAAAAGAGTCCAACTCCGTTCTGCAATATGCGGCTCCAGCTACTCCAACACAACAATATAGTTATAAGCAGGTTTGTGGAGTCGAAGGTTCAGAGTCGCATGTTTTAGAGCAAAGTCGGAGTACTTTCTTTAGATTTGATAAAGTTGGAGTCGCAAAGAGGAGTCAGTTTTTTAGATTCAGTGGAGTTGCGAATCAAAGTCCTTATTGCTTTTAGAAACTTTGATTGACGCTAAATTTTTTTACATTTTTACATTTTATCTCTATATTTATCCTCCTGACTCGCAGGAAAGCAACGGGGGCGCTATAAATAGAGCAAAAAATTATCCCAAATTGCTTCCGTAGATGCCAAGATATTGCTGTCCAATAGAAAACTTTTATTTTGTTTTTTTAGTTTTATATAGATATGAATAAAATTTAAAACTATTTTCCAAGACCGCAAAGCAGGAGAAAGTGCCAAAAAATTTTCTTTTTCAAGGACACAACCAAATACCGCGAGCAGGTTTTCAACCAATTCCATGTCGAGCACAATCATGGCGCTTTAATGCGCTGTAACTACTCGACAATTAGGCCACCCAGGTTATCCTCAAAAGCTTCAGTATATTTAAAATCTACTTTAAGTCCATCCAAAAACATGCGGCTTTGACTTCTGATTGTAACTACACAACCCTGGTTTAAACTAAAGCAACTTATGTAAGTCTCGTGTTTCATCTCGGTCTCGATACCCCAAAGTCTCGTCTCGTCTCAGTTTCGCTACCCCAAAGTCTTGTTTCGTCTTGGCCTCCAAGCACCGCGTCTCCACTCCACCTTGCAATATATGTATATGAAACAACACTCTTTTTTTCAAACTTGTTTGTTCAAGAATTCGTCAGATTGTGGCAAATTTTTTTTATAAATCTAAAATTTATATACTGTATTTTTGGATTTTCGTTGTCTATTCTTCAAAAACACATCGATGTATTTTCAAAATTTTTATTTTGTACATTATATAGAATAGTGTAAATGAGTGATACAAAATGAATAAAAAAGTTAATCATGAAGTTACATTTATGTTCTTGGAAGTTTTTAATACTGTTTATTTTAGTTTCGCGCGTTGTCGATGGCGTGGTTTTAAATCTTGAAGAAGATGGAGAAATTAGAGCGGTTTTTCCGTCGTCGTCCTCAATAAAAGTTGCTGCCAATAACTCCATTCTCAGATTTTCATTTTCAGCAGACAGAGCTACACTATTTAACATGTCAAAAGGGCTGCTTGGTAAACTTTAAATAATATTAGACAAATAAATACTATTTTTTAAGAAATCTGTATGTTTTTACGTGCATCAAAATATACACATCCTCGTTTGTTTTTCAAATGTTTAATGAGACTTTTGACAAACAGTTTTGTTCTAAACTAATCAAGTATTTATTATATATAGAGTGACATTGCAAACGTTAACACCAACTAATTAAAGTAAATTAAACTTAAAAAGCAACAAAATCATTTATCTATCGAAAGGGGCTTGGACTGGACAGAAAAAAGATGATTTTCAACTACGTAATGGAACTACACTCAAGTACAATGACTTGTTGGTTACAGAGTTTCCTGAAATTCTTAATGGATCACTGTCAGAAATGCGTTTGTATTCTTTTGGGCAATCATGTACGTTAAACTTAACAATACACTTTACCATAACGTGCTCATTCAATATTATCAGGCACAAAATTATAAAATCAAACTTCAACCATTATGTTAAAAGAATACATCGATTTCTATATTAATATTGGTTTAAACGCACTAATATAGACACAAATAAACAAAATATCTTTTATCAATATTTTTTAGGGAAAATATACGAAAACGAAAGTTTGTTTAACTATACAATCGGAAATAAAACATATGATTTCTACAATCCTTCAAATGTTTCGAATCCGCCGTTCCTTGAAGTGCTGGTACGGCAACAAATAAATACCAGCGACTTTCAAGCAAAAGTAAACTTCTGCAATGGAACCGGTTCTGTTTCTACGTCATGTTTGTATGATTTTCTGATTACCAACAGAAAGGAAGTGGCATCAAACACTATTGAAGTTGCAAACACGGCCTCATTGATAAATGAGGCTTTTGGTAAAAAGCTTTTCATGTATATACATTTTTTTAGTTTTTAGGCGGCTAAAGTATCACCGACTTTACAAAGTATTTTTTCCTATTTTTTTATAAAAGCTCTTTGTAAAAAAACAATATCTCTGGCTTCCTTGTAAATATACGCGTATATATATATATATATATATATATATATTTACACGCTCGTATATATATATTTATATATATAACACTGTTGGAAAATCAGTTCTTCTAAAGTGCTCGATAACAAAGTTAGAGCTTGAATTAAAATGAATTAAATTTATATATACGCTTAATTTTAAGTATTATAATTATATTTTAGTAACTTTTTGCTAGTTAAAAGTTTACCAAAGTTTTGCTAAAAAAATGTAAAATTTTAAAGATATTAAAAAGCACACGTTTTGCTGAAAATTTGCTACTTTTCATAGTTAAAAGTAATTAAATTTATTTTACTTAGTTATGATATTGTTTGAAAACTATTTTGAACGCAATTATACGATAAAATACGGAATTTTTTACCATAAATTTGCAATATTTTTTTTTAAATTTAGATAACAACTTTCCTACTCTCAACTTACCAACAGATGACGTAAATATTGTTGATGGAAATTTTCGTGTTCGTATAGGAATTCCAACTTCATTATTTTTAAATGCAACGGATGCAGATAATGATCAGCTTACTTATTCCTTGGGTACTGATGAAATGCAGCCTCCTGGAGTAGAAATAAATCAAAGTAAATTTTCGACAAAAATATGTTTAAAAATATATACGAATTTGTTTGACCTTTGATTTAAATCTGCTTTAACCTTCATTTTATTCTAATCGTTATACCCTCAAATAACCATAAAAAGCATAAATTCGTATTTAATTATTAGCAGAAAAATTTTATTAACCCAAGAATTCAATTTATGTATTTTTTATTGATTAGATGCAGCTCCGTCAGATAAGTAAAAAACGAGGAGGTGCTGCCATCAGGGACGCCGGAAAATTATTTTGCAGTCGGGGCAAAATTCTAAAAAGGACACTTTTTGGGTCAAAATGACCCTCTCCACAAACGAAAAGTTTAAGCATAAATATAATGGAGAAAATTTTTATCAAAAACTTGTTTGTTTGTGAAGACAAAAAATTTATAAATAAAGTCTTCACGCAGCCGTGGCGTTTTATTTACTTAACCCAAAAATATTTTTGATTTACACCAAAAGGTAAAGCGTCTCTTTTGCAAATGAAGACCTTTCTATTTTTTGGCCTAAATCTTGCATTAAAAAGATTTACACTTTTAGTTCAAACTCAAGTAGAGATCTTTTTTTTGGTCTTCACCAATTTTTTTGAAAAAAACTTTTCTCCAATTCGCTAATTACGTTTGTTGAGTAAGCCTTTTTAACAAAAAAAGTATCTTTTTTGTAAATTTTGTGTCTCCCTCTAAATTACTATTATATGTTAGGTGGCTCTTTTTGAAAAGAGTTAGGTGACCTCTTGTCTAAATCGATATTTTCAAACTTTATTGGATTAGATTTTGGTCAAGATAGAGACAAATCTAACACAATGTTCTATCTTGCAAATTTCAAAAATAATTGCCCCTGGCCACCCACATTTCCCGCCCCTGAATCTGCCACCTGTAAACACAAATCGTGTTAATTTGACGGATATTAAAGCTTATTGCTAACTAAGCATTTTAACTAAAAAGCTTTATACTAAAACAGCAAAGCGTTTACTTATTACGCCTCGCCTAGACCGAGGGAGCTGCGGTCATTGCAGCTCAAACGTACATTTACTTTTCTGTATAAAGCGTTAATTGAATGTGTGATTTGGCGTCACTTTGCGTGAAATTTTTGCGTTGAATTGAAAACAACACAAGAAGTTGCCAATTTAAAATTTAAAAAGCAGTTTTTGCTGAAAAACTGTACAAAACGTAAATTCAATGAAAGAAAAATGAAAAAAATTTAAAATTTTCAAAATTGTTCATTTTTTAAGTGCTGTTAATAATATTTAAAACTGTTGCACACATATTTAGAGGTACTGCAGCTCTGCAGCTCCTACGTACAAGCCGCCACTGATTACACAAATACAAATAGGTTGCTACAACCGAGTACATTTTGTATGATTTTATTTGTTTACCATTGAGGTTCATGTCAAGAGAAGATAGATCAAAAAAGATTTTTCGAGTTTGAATCTTACTTAATTGTTGTTGCTCTTATTTCAATAAAAGAATTTGCGCAACTAAGAAATTCTTTATTGCCGCAATCCAATCACAAAACTGTACATTCATTCAGAGCCTCCTTCTTTTCTCACTATTTGACTTCGTAGGTTTCTTGCAAACTTTATTTTTTCCGCTCGATCTAGCGCAAGTAAAAAACATTTTTCAACTAAATCTTTTGACAATCACATTTTTTACTTTGAAAGCGCCACATAAACCTCAAATCTTGTTGGTAAAAACAAGAAACTTTCTCAGAAAAGAACTAGTGTTTTGTAAATCCTATTCTGCTGGCACATCAGCCAATGATTAACTCACAGTAAGAAAATCGTCAAAATGTTGGCAAAACAGAAAAAAACTGTCGCGTGTAGTAGCTTCTTTTAATCCAATGAGATCAATGCTTGACTGACAAATTAGTACAATAAAAATTATTTATTTTAGTGCTTCTTTTCAGCAGCAGTGCGCCAGACTTTTATGAAAACAAAAGTAAAGGTTTTGGAAACTTTTTTTTTTTTATCGATACTATTTAATTAAAAGCACGTTTTCTCTTTAAGCTAAAACCTGAAATGTGTATTTTTTTCACAACATTAAATTAAAGAAAAAAAACACTGTTTTAAGACATTTTTTAAAATTTCTTTATCTGTATATTTATTATGTATACCTCCTGCTCGCAGGAAAGCGACGGAGGCGCTAATACATAGAGTGAGCAATTACCCCGATCTGCTTCAGGAGAAGCCAAGATATTGCTGTCCGCTTGTAATTTAATGAAGATATGATTGATATTTAGAACTGCTTACCAAGACCAACAAGCAGGAGAAAGTGCTTTAAAGTGTCTTTTCAAGGACACAACAGAATGGTGTGAGTGGGTTTTAAACCGAGACCGTGTGGATTATAAGTACGGCGCTTTAACCACTCGACTACGCTTCCGAAGATTGTTTAACCTACTAGTTTATTTCAATTTGAAACGTACGTTTTGTTTGTTATTCTAAATTTAAATGTACAAAGAACGCAGATTTTACTTGAATAAATTGCAGAATAAAACAAGTATATAATGAAGTATCATATCCCAAATACAGTTTTACTTTTCAAACATTATACGAGCCAAACTATTGGTCACAAAAAATTGTAATAAAATGTCTGTGCCTGCAATTAAACACAAAATAAAATCTAAGTTATTCTTTTCTTTTCCTTTATTAAAACCAATTAAAAAATCATGTTCATAGCTGAAAAAGAGCTTTAAAGACATTATTTAAACAAAAGTGCCAAAAGACTCAATTACAGTTTAATTATACACCTAAATATATTGATATTAAAATATTTGCATTATGCCCAATCAATTTTTGTTCCACGAAAAAAGTGTTAAAAATAAAAAAATTAGTTTTTGCTATTCATTTTCCAATTCTTCTCAAAAAAATGCATTTACGTTACAGCTTCCGGTAAAATCACATGGACCCCGACTGATGTGAATCTTGAGATTAGTTTCAATTTGACTCTTACAGTTCAAGTGAGTGATGGTAAAGGTGGTACGGCTTTGTTGACCATTCCGATACAACTTTGTGTTTGCAAAAATAATCAATCATGCTTATACAACGAAACAACAAGGAGCGTAGATAATTATCAGGTAATTATTTTAACTATTAACAATAAAAAATTAATGTTTAAATTTTTTTTTATTTATTCTCGGTAAAGATAATCATTTTTTAGTTTTGTACAAAGTTTTAAAAATATCTAAATATTTTATTTAAATATAGTGGTGAAGTGATTTGATTTTAAGTCAACTATAAATAACACTGGTCAGCCCAATGTTTCTTGCATAGAGTTTTTCCAAAGATTCGGGGTAATTGAGGGGCACTGAATCCAAACCTGGTGTTATTTTTTGCCAATCACATCACGCTTTTGAGATGTAAAAACAATTTAGCTTTGATAAAAAACAACTGTGCTGTATAATTTATTATGTAAGTGCTGTGCCAATAATAGAAATAGTTTTTAAAAATGTCTTTATCAAATGCAGATGCTCAAGACCAAAATTTGAGGTTATGATGACTTCATTGCCATTGTCTTTAAAGAGACCCCATGCCAAAATATTTATTAATACTTTCTCAATACATATTGATTTAATGCTTATAAAAAAGTTTTATATTTTTCTCTGACATTGAAACAAGCTCTAACCTTAATAAATTTACTCGAGCTTCTTGTAAATACAACGAAAAGCCATTGATTACTTAATCAGACTTTTTCCCTAAATTTGGTCACAAATCCTTTACTACCAGTATTATAAATAGATTTCTTCATTCCTTTTTGAAAAAAAATTTATCCAGTTGTTTGAAAATGCAAAGGTTTAATGGTTCTACTATTGTGCAGTGATTGTTTTCATTAAAAATGTTCAAATGTTTTTTATTCTTATGAGCACATTAAAACACACTGTCATACACTGTTCAGTGTTTACACTTTGGCTATATTGTTCTATCTTTGAGCTAAATTGATTACTTAACTGTGTTTTGTGCTGTGGGTGGACTGATTCGAATTGACCTAATTAAGTTTTATTTAAGTGTAAGGTATTTTGGATAAAATGGTGTTTCGAATTGATTCCAAAAATACAATTGCTAAACAATCAGCTCATTACATGTGATTAGCAAAAAATATTTAATTGTTCTTTACCTGCTTCGAAATTTCTTTGCCTGTCAAGATCAATAAACTGTTTACTAGAAGTTGAATTATGTAGCTGCATAAAACTAACTCAAATCAAGTAGATTCTTATGTTGATTCATACCCAAATTTCTTAAGGATTCTTTTAACAGTGATGCAATATAGAATGTTTGATTGTGGAAACTTTCACGAAAACACTTCTGAGCTTTTTACCAAACACGGTTTAGAAAAAGTAGATTAAGTCCCAATCCCAATAACAAACTTGGATGAATCTAATGTTGGATTTATATACTATAAATTAGTTAGGAGGGAGGTCATGAACAAGCCAAGACGCATGATTTAATGAATTAAAGCCAAAGTAGAGTTCCAACAATATCAAAAAAGCGATTTGGATGTGCTCAAAAATAGATTGGTAGGAAACTTCACAAAATAAATCAGACAAAAATAAGCTTTACCCAAATAAGTAAATCTAATTAATGCAAACAGACTAACGTTTAAACAGAGATTTACAATATACAAAATTATCTAGTGGTTTATTTATTACAACATAAGGAGATACGTAATTTCTCAAATCAAACTGGAGTTAATTAAACACAAAGCAAAATGTTATGCGGCATTATGTTGTATGGTACAGAGATACATGCTTGTCGTTTCCCATAAGTATTAGCCTAAATATTTTGTCTGCAAAGTTACAAGAACAGGAAAATAGGAAGGTCATATTAATGGCAAACACAGTCAACAAGTTGCAGTTTAATATCTCCTTTCGCCATTCTGTTGCCTCCTCAGGAAAGAAACTAGCAGTTCTAAATTGCTGTACATCTACAACCATATCTAAATTTAAACTAAAAAAATTAAATAAAAATTTTAATCAAAGGCAATATCTTAGGACAGGGTGGTCCAACTTTTGCACTCTTGTGGGCCACTTTTCAAAATTATTCGAGTTTTCGGGCCTCAACCGGCAAAAAACAATTATTTTTGTCCCAAACTCAGGGTGTTCTCCAAAAAAACAAAAAAGGTCTTCAATTGGAATCGATCTACGAAATTCCTATTTTGGTCCAAAATCAGGGTGCTCTCTAAAAAAAAAGGTCTTCAATTGGAATCGATCTACGAAATTCCTATTTTTGTCCCAAAATCAGGGTGTTCTCTAAAAAAACAAAAAAGGTCTTCAATTGGAATCGATCTACGAAATTCCTATTTTGGTCCAAAATCAGGGTGCTCTCTAAAAAAAAAGGTCTTCAATTGGAATCGATCTACGAAATTCCTATTTTTGTCCCAAAATCAGGGTGTTCTCTAAAAAAAAAAAGGTCTTCAATTGGAATCGATCTCCGAAATTGCTATTTTCGTCCCAAAATCATAGCGTTCTCCAAAAAAAAAGGTTGCCGCTGCTTGTAATCGACAAGACTTGTGCAAAATTGTTCCGCGGGCCCGTAGTTGGACCACGCTGTCTTAGGATTTTTAATAGCAGGTCTGAGTAATCGCCAGATGGTTGCCCTAAGTTTATCACCTTCAACGTTGTCTTATAAGTCAGATGATAAATGAATGAATGAATTAATGGATAAAATTTACTTCTAATGATATACTTTCAAAATGAAAAAAATCTGCTAAAGCTGATACCGAGTAGCTATTGTTTTGGAAAGCAATCTGGAAAGACATAACAATCACCCCTCCTACCCGCCTGCTTCCGGTTGCTCCTTGGATGAGAGTAAGTATAGTTGACAAATAAGAAAATTCAAAATCAATATTAAATGGGCTACAAAAGTATTTTCACAAGTTTTTACATATTTTAGCATTTCTAAAGCTATTTATTTATTTATTTTTAATTTTTGGGGGTACCAAACAATCTTGCCCCACTGGTTCGGTTTCTGGGTGCATCAAAGCTATAGCAAATAGTAAATGCACTTCCATATAAACTTAAAATCCATTCAAAGTTGTTTTTTATAAAGAAAACTTTAGTGCAAAAAAATATTGACAATATTTTAAATAAAAGCGGTATACAAAATTTGAGAAGGGTATATATGGTTTATTTTTTTGCGAGTAGAGTAAAAAAGCAATTTTATTCTTAATCTTTACTATCATAGTACAAAATTTTGAGGGTCTCATTTTCAATTTACAAAATTTTAAAAATTAGGTCTTCCCTACTCATACAGAAACAGGACTGGGGCTGAGGGTTTATCCTTTTACTAACCCAGGCTGCTGTACCGCCTGAATCAGATGCTGCAGTGATGTTATGAAACCAGAATCGAGTTTCGTCATCCAAAACCGTCAGACCTCGTGCTCCATGTGGTGCCCGATGTATAGGGCACGCTGTTAGTACATGGTCTGCGGTTTGCTCAGAGGCGCCGCACTCGCAATTCGGTGAAGGAGCGAGACCACATCTGTTCAGGGACGAATGGAATCGCCCAACACCAGTCCGCAGGCGGTTGAGCTTAACCCAAGCTGCTCGGGGTAAGCCCATCCCAACAAGCCTAAAACCGGTCCCAGGCACAAAAACAAGGAGCCTGGAAACATTTTCACAGTACTCCGTTTTCAATTTGTAATTTGTCCATTCGGAAGCGCGGATGCCAAGTCTGGCAAGATTGTCCAAAAGATTCCGCGCAGCTAGCACAAACGGGCGTCTAGATTTTAGTCTCACTTGGCAAGTATCTAAGGACCCACTTAAAAGACCATACAAAATATGATCAGGGTCCAGAGATCCATGGTGATTCAAGGAGAGTGTTGCTCCCATTCGGCGAAGCTCAGCTGGCTGAATCTTTGAAAGTAAGAGTAGGTGATCCGTTGGAGTGGGACGCAGGCATCCAGTGACTATGCGCAAGGCGTCGTTCAAGACACTGTCGACACCAGACTGGTGCGCAGTACTCAACTGTTGAGTAGAATAGAGATAAGGTGGCTATGCGTAGTGTTTTAACACTAGCACTCCATCTCCAACCCACAAGACGCCTCAGCAGTGTTACGCGCGTAGGATAGTTTTTTGCGCAATTCACCTAAATGGTGACAAAACGTGAGCGATCTGTCCAGTTTTATCTCAAGATAAGTAGGGATTAGACAGAACAGTAAAAGTCTATTGTTGTTGTAGACGTTTTAGCTCACGTTTGGCCTCTCGGTTATTTAAGTGAAAGGCCGTCGTCACCGTCTTAGTGTGACTGAGTTTCAACCTCCAAGTCTGGAAATACGATTAGAGTGTAGACATGTCTTGGCTTAAAGTACCCTCCAAGTAGCAGCCAAACTTGAGTCGTCTCCCTGAGGAGACTGCAGAAAGGTTTTATAGAAGGATTCACACTCTGCATCCCAACACAAAACATAGTTGTTTCGATACCCACATGGGATAGTCTTTTTGGCTGCTTTCTTAATCGTGTTGCAGAAGTCCAGATAAGCCGCATCCTCATCAAGTGAATCAGGCGGCAACAAAGTCTTTGCGAATTTATTCGTCAAAGCAATGTAGTGACTCTATTTGGCCTTGCGAAAGTTCCATCGATTAACAGGCATGCTTGGCACTGCCATAGCAAACCTTGGTGATGTGATAAGCGAAGGTCGATGTTGTGACCTGGGAAACTTTTCAAGGACACGTCTATCCAATAACATGTTGGAGCTGAGGTGACATCAGTACTGTACAATTTTTTGAGAAACAACGAAATTCCACAAAATCGTTTTTGAACAATTTTTAAGAAAACCATGAGGGAGTACTTCAGTAGCAATTTAATTTTTAAAAATTCAAGGTCTTGAAATTAATCTTGTTCAATTACTGTTTTTCTTGTTCTTGCATTAAATTGTTTCATCTTTAGCATTATGGTAAAACAGCGCTTGAATTAAAAGGTTTGGCAATGGCTTATTTGACAAAAATTTGGAAAGATTGGGAAAAATTAAAGAAATTATTGATGCCATTAATCAAACTCTTTTTAACTCATCAAGTTCTTTTCCAATTTTTGTTATTTTCCAAATGTATTGGTAGTGATAGTTTAAATATTCGACTTGTTCCGTTCCTAAAAATCGCCCAAATTATGTAGATTCACAATCTCATAAAAAAATCTCTTTGATTTCGCGTTGGTCCGGCTCAAATAGCCGAAGAAATAACAGTTTTATAAGTAATTTAAATATTTATTTTTATTTACAAGAAAAAATGGCAACACCGCTTATTTTTCACGAAATTTAAAGTAATTTCCAGAACTATCCGATTGACCTGTTTTGATTATGACGTAATAGTTGTTTGCTTTGGAGAATGTCAGAACATTCGAGTAATCTTACTGAATGGTATAAATACGATTCGCTGAAAAGCAGTATTATTATAAAATTGGATGTTTCGTTGTGGTAACTTAAAATTGGAAAATTGTTAACTGTGTGAAGTCATAGTTTTTGAACGCAAGTCTTTGGTGATCTACGTGATTGTGAAGAATTAAGCTATTGAGCTTTAACCTGTTGCTTTGATTTATACTATTCGGGCTCCTAAGTGGATTGGAGCATATTTCTTAATAAAGAAGATATTGTAGTAGTCTGAGCTGTGATTTAGCTAGACTATATTTTTGCTGTCGCTGGTTCGAAGGTCAGATCCAGCAAGAAGATTAAGAATTATCGTTTAGTAGACACCGAGATTGTGTTATTGGCGAGGCCTTCTTAGCAGGCGCCAAAAAAGGTAGACGATTAAACAACGTACTAAGTTACCAAATAAATTCTACAAAATTTCAAAAAAAAACTTTTTAACATCGGAACAAAATTTAAAAAACTTTCCAAAATTTAGAAAACTAAAATTTGTGGAAGTAACAAAATTTCAAAAACTATTTACTAAATTTCTCCACGACTCAATAAAATTTTTGGCACAAATTATGCTTGAATAACTATTTTTTAATTTATTTTTTCGGAATAACTTCAATCCATTTTTGAACTTTGTCCAAAGAAAATTTAAACGAGAGGATTGATAATTCAGATTCTTTCTTGTCGGAACAATAAATAGTTTTGCATTTAGGAACACAGTAAGTATATCCCATAAAAAAATCAAACCAAATAATAATTTAAAAAGAATAGTATTATTGGCATCAGTATTTATTGGAGTATTTAAAAGCTAATCAGTACTTATTGGAATATTTAAAAAGTGTAGTAATATAATTTAAAAAGTGTCCCAAACTGTTAGGATTAGGAGTTTGGTTTTAAAACTAACCCTAACACAGTATAACCAAAACCGTAGTCAAAAAGACTTTATTGTATTTATTACAGTAAAAACACGTCTCTATCTCAGAGCAACGCTATCACAGTATGCATTATTTAGTCACCTGTCTCCTAAATCGTATAGCCACGTTACTATATATAGTGAGCATGGCTGAATCTACGAATCACCGACCGTGGGACACAGAAGCGCCTTTACACAAAATTTCACACGATGAATATTATGAGAAGCGGGGCACGACCGATAAAACAAAGCATAAGCCGAGCATGCCGCAACCACGCATTCGGCATACACGAATCACGACAACACTAATCAATACTTATCTGTGTAACCATGGACTCCTAAACAATAGAACCTGGACTGGAAACGAGAAATTACAAGTGGACAAAAGTAGGCCATTGCAGTAAAGCTGTCTTTTTAGAAAAAAAAGATTGATGCTTTTTTTAAAAGCATACATTGATCAGATTAAAGCTTTACTTAATTGATACTTGCAGAGGATACGTTTGGGTCGGCCCACAGCCTAGTTCAACCAAAAATGTTCTTTTTTAGTTGATTAAAATTTAGTACGAATGAGATTCTATGATAAACATCATCTTAGTATAGGGACTATTTCTTTGATTTGGCATAAGTATGATTTAAGAAGCTACAATCAAACTAAAAGACTATATTGAAAAACAAACAGTAGAATAACACCAACTTCTAAAATAGAATAACAAAAATATGTAATAAACAATTAGATAAAAATATATATGAAAAATAAAATGCATACAAGAGTAAAGTAAAAACTGTTATGAAACGCATAAACTTTGTGACAAGCTTGGTCATGGGAGAAGCTTGTGGAAAGTTTGTAGGTAACTAAGATCAATCATAAAGTACGTTTGATATGTACACAAGTACTACAAAATGAAAAAAAGCAAAACAGAAGAATGAAAAAACTACGTAACAATATTTTAAAAGTAACTGGACTGCAATTTACAGTTCATTTGAAAAGTTTTAAGGTGGTTTATATAACAGTAGCTTTTACAAAAATATACTTCAGGGTGTGATACAAAGTAACACAAGCTTAGACTTAAAAAGAGCAAAACATGAATGAATTTCGGCAAATCTTAGAAGCTTGACCGAGTTTAAATGGTTTATGAAAAACAATAACATTACTAAATGTTAAATGCGGACAATTTCAAAAGAATTATTATTTTTACGGATAGCTAGACGTTATTTAAAAAACTAGTAATAATATTTGCAAAAATCAACAATTTTAAGTGGGGGTATTTACAGTGTAATTACTACTAAGTTTTCTGATTTTGGCACTAGAACCTCTACCCCCCTTTTCCGTTAATTGGCGAATTAAATTTTTGCACATGCAATTGTAAAAACGTATTGACACTCCTTCTACAATATTGTGCCCGTTGCTGCACAATGCCGGAAGCGACCGAAAAGCAACATCATCATAAAAATAAGATATGTTTATAATTTCTTCAAAAATTTCTTGCTGATTTTCGGCACTTAAAAATGACTTTTTCAAGTCACTATTGCAAAGTTCAGCAAAAACCTTCCAACAAAGACAACCAATTTCATATAAATCGGTTGTTGGTTTCCAAAGACTCCCTCGATTTATGCCATCAAAAAATTTGTTTGCATAGTCATGCATAGTTGTTGTTGAAGGAGGAACAAATTCAGCTATGGTTGCAACAGTAGCCGTTTTGCATTCAATGCATCTTGTTGATTTAACCAGTGATTTGCAGCAGTATCCGGTAACATAAAATATATCAGCTGCATCATTTTCTGTCGGCAATATATTAAACAATAGCTTAGCTTGCAAGGCTTCTGCTGTGGCCATTAATTTATTGTTATTAGTGCATTTTGTTTTGACTGTGATATCTATCTCAGCAATAGATATTTGCGAATATTTCAGCAACGAAATTGAGCGGATTTTCCTGTCACTTTCTTGAAGTTGTCTCATAGAAATATAATAATTTGCTCCACTGAGTTGAGAATTCGGCTGAATCTTGGTTCAATCATATCTGATTGAATTTTTCCCAACAGCACATAATTGAAGCCACAGTTTTCCAACAAGTATTTTGACATCTGCGTTATTGGTTCACATGTTTGATGCAAAGCACAGGAAGTTTGTTCAGTTAATCCAGGTTGCTGAATAGAAAAAAAAATATTAAGAAAATACCCATATAAACATAACAATGAAAACATTGTATCAAAGAAAATCACAGAAAGATCATTAAGTAATACAAAGATTTTGCAAACAGCCAGTCGGATGTAAATACAATAAATTGCAAGCAGCTGATCTAATAATTTTCTTTCAATTAAAAAACTTACGTTATGACACTACTCTCGAAAATTAACATATCAGATATAGGTATGAAATCTGTTTTTTATTTTTAAACAGAAAAAATCTGCAAAACGTACTTGCATTTGAATTTTTCCAAAAACTAACGTAATGGCCAAAGTCCGTCAAAAATTTCAACTTCCAATCAGCAGTGGATCGAACTGGTCACGAGAAATATCCCCTTTATGCTTTTCAATTTCTTATGTTGAAACATTTAAAATATTCCATAGCTTCAAAAACAAATCAATAGCAGAAGCAGTTTCATGAAATCCATATTCCTTTAATCCAATCACGGTAGACTCATGAAACACAGCCAGAGCAAGTTTTACATTAACTTTTTCTATGCTATTGTGTTTTAAAACTGTTTCAGTTAGACGATAGGCAATTCTTAAAGGTTTTTGGCATTCAAGATTGTAAACTTTCTCTATATCTGCAAAACTGGCTGTAAGTGGACTATCAAGTATGGGAGTCATACAAGGCATTTCAAACACTCTTCTTTTCTCTAAGTTATTATATATATTCTTTATTATGTGAGTAGGGTCAAATATTAAAAAGATTTTTCCATCTGTATACTTGTTTGGAATGGATGCTTTCCATGCACCATTACAAAGAAAATCTTTGAAAAACTTTCTATTTGCAGAAGCATTGTCAACACAGATTCCAATAACATGAAATCCAATTTCATGAACAAGTAGCATAACTTTATCAAAACAAGCTTTTTGTGTTTCAGCTTTTAAATTTTTAATTGGGTAAATTCCTACCATATCTTGATAGCCACTAGATAAAGACTTAATCATGAAACACAAAGCTGTGGCAGCTACAGCACAACTTTCAGTCAAGCCAAAAACCTGTCCTCCACTTGATTCGATACGTTTTGAAAGATATATTTCATCAATCATCAAGAGAACATTTCTGTCAAAAAAGTTTAATTTTGAAAATCTTATATTAAGATAATCAGAATCATCAAGTCCAGTTCTTTGGTCTAGATTCATTGTTATTTTTCTCAACGTTTTCACTGAAGATAATATAATAATTTGCTCTTGACATAGCCTTTCATATGCTTTAGAACTGGTAGCATGCATTATGTAAGACATAACCAACATTTTTACTGAATAGCGACGTTGTTTTTTAGTAATAAAAAGTAATTTCAATTGCTCTAATATAAAATTCAATGGTTTTTTTTGATAGTCATCCTTGCACAATTCAACGTATTTTTCTATTAGATTTAATAATTTTGCTTTAATTGTTTCCATTAATGTTGGGATGTCTTGGTCTAAATTTTTTGCAAAGGCTATTAGATTTTCTACTTGAGAAAATAGTGTTACTTTCTCAGAAGACAAAATGTGATGGTAACAAGAAGAAGGAATGAGTTTTTTTCATAATACATTTGCACATGCAGATCTTTATCAATGTTTATGGAAAACAAAATCGAGAATGGTTGTTCAATAGACAAATATATTAAAGTAATTCCTGCTTCTGATTTATATAAAACAAATTGTGGCGACAAGACTGTGCATAAAAGTTTTTCTAACAAATCATCAAAATTTTCTAAATTGTCAGACTCCAAAAAATTTTCACACTGTTTTTGCAGTATTGCTGATTCATTATCCTGCCTAGTTTTTGAAAGAGCATTACCGCTTCTTAAAGGTATATCTTTATTTGTATAATACAAAGGAATATTTTTGAAAATTGAAGGAACAGCACCAGGTTTTAGTCTTCTATAACATAAGTGCTCACTATCTCTTTTTCTTTTGCGTCTTTGGTTTGAATCATGAGAAACTTCAATAAAATCATCTGATTTAAAATGGAGTGAGCACAACTTTGAGGATTTTGAGGGTTTAAAATTTTTCCTAGCTATGTTTTTTAACCAATTACATAAAAGTTCTTCATTTTTTAAAGGGAATGAATGATATGTAATATTTAATTTTTTTCTTCTGAAGAGTATCCAGGTTTGCAATTGATGGCAGCACATTTATAAACCATTTTTAAAATAAATATTTTTCTACGCAAAAAAAGGTAATTAAAAGGCTAAGAAAATACCTTATCCTTAAATTTAAATAAGATAATCAAAAAATAATAAAGTATAAATATACGTTTAAAATAAGATAATCAAAAATAATAAAGTATAAAAACACTAGACTTTAAAATGCAATTATG
Source organism: Diplosoma virens (assembly GCA_963680785.1). Classification (NCBI taxonomy): domain Eukaryota; kingdom Metazoa; phylum Chordata; class Ascidiacea; order Aplousobranchia; family Didemnidae; genus Diplosoma; species Diplosoma virens. Next base: position 59,945,977 of record OY796882.1, on the reverse strand, counting down.
TGCTTTAATAATAAATGTACTAATTGTATTAAATTTAATAATTCATTCAGTAGTATCATTCAATTAAAATAACAGATAGATAAGACATAATTGTTGTTGCATATAAATTAAAAAATAAAAAATATATTACTTCTATTATTGCTTTTACTAATGTCAGAAAAATAATAGTGAATAAATTATAATGTCATTGTTGTTCATAATTTATAATGTCATTGTTGAATTAAACAATCAAGATTGATTCTGTGAAAAAATACACAGCAAATAGAAAATAGCTGTTAATTCCAAAGTTGCCTACAATATTAACTGATAAAAAATTTTACCTGAATACCAGGAGTAGAATATAAATTTTGCTGGTATTTGTAAATTAATGTTTGCAATATTTGTGATTCTTACATATTTTCCTTAGTCATTATTCTTTTTCTATTAAACCGACACTGATTTTTTTCCAGCATTCTTTTCACATTTATCATGAATCTATTGTTCATTATATTTTGCAAGCCATACTTCTAAGTTTAATAACTTAACAGTGAATAGTTCCTAAAAAATCGAACTAATTTTCTAGCTTTCTAAAACTGGCCTACCTTTGTACATGCGCTCTGCTATTTTCAATTCCGTTTCCAGTCCAGGTTCTATTATTTAGGAGTCCATGGTGTAACTTATTGGAGACTTAAATTAATTATAAAAATGGAAAAGCGTATTAGGTAAATATATAGAATGCAAAAGAAAATTTACATCAAGATAACTAAGATTTAAAGTGTTTCGTAAAGCAAATCCCTTATCCGGCGAAAAATAAAATTACTGTCATGCCCTTTCACAACGCGAATTCTGCAGCCGCCAATAGCGAGGAGATTTGATGTATTTGAAGAGCTTATTTCCAAAACCCCATATTAAAAAGCGTAGGCGCCATGTTAAAAAAAAATGAGTTATGCACGGCATTGGGTAGTATTTCGATATATACATCTACCAGCCAATGCTTTATTTCCAAAAAAATTTTTATGATGAATGATACTCCCCATTGACATATTATGTCGGAACAATTTATGTCATATTATGTCGGAATACTACTCAATGCGTGCATAACTCATTTTTTCTTGACATGGCGCCTACGGGGTTTTGGAAATAAGCTCTTCATTTGACGTTTTTAAAAAATCGTCCAATTTATAGCCTGTTTAAATTAGATGTAATGACCTATCTCCGCTGTTAATTATCGTGAATGCGTCTTTCTGATTGAGTAGTAGCGATGTGACCCCGCTTTGGGTAATAATTCTGCGTTGTGTATGAAATTGATTTTATTAGAAAGTTTCTTGTCTGAGCCACGTGGCCCAATTCATGTTTGCTGTACATAGAGTCATTGCTTTTATCAAAAGTGTGACTATAACTTTGCTAATGAATCGGTGACTGTAATTTTGCTGAATGGTTAATTGACCATTGCTTTGCTGAATAAATTTGCTGTGTTGTGCTAAGTTGCTGCGATCGTATAACCGCAGATAAAAAATAAACTGTTTCCTTTTTGTCGAAGTTATAACTATATTTTTTTCTCGCGCGTCAGAGATACGCACATTTAAATATAAAGGTAGTTTGTAACTTGGGGGATTTCGCTGACGTCATCCAAGAAGTTTAGCACCACGAGGACGGAAAAAGCAATTGAATTCCGTTAAATTATCAAACGAGCCAGCTTTTTTTAACAAAAATTGAATTTAGTCTCTAAACCAAGAATTAAATTTATAATTTCTTTTGAACTTTACCGCAAAATATTTACAAAACCTAAACTAAAGTTTTTTCACTGGTTGTCGTAAAGTACTTTGTCTGAAAATAGTTTGTGACTAAACAATCAATCTTGTTAAGATACATACTAGTATATCACAATAAATTTATTGCATAAAGCAGTGTTTCTCAACTTTTTTGCTAGAACGTACCATTTAAAAAATTTTCTTTACATTACGTGCCACAAAGTTCATCCAAAAATTAATTACTTCGATTTTTTTTAAATTTTTTAAATTTTGTCCCAAAAATTATATGTTCTCTAAAAAAAAACGTCTTCTTTGAAAATCTCGCATATCTAAAAATACGATTTAATCCGAGTGTTGGATTTTTATGGAATCTAAAAACTATTTACGTACCATCTAAAAAGGTCTCACGTACCACTAGTGGTACGCGCACCACAGGTTGAGAACCACTGGCATAAAGCAACAAGTAAGCATGTGAGTTTTAGAATTTACCTAAAAATAATTTTAATCACGAAACATTAGACTACACAAAAACAGATTATAATTTTTTTACATTGTAAGTGTACCATTGATTTTTTTCATTTTTAAACTTTTTTTTGAACATAATATCTAATCTATAAGCTAAAAAATTTTAAAAAACTATAAAAAAATCTTTTAATTGGTGCTCAAAAATATTTATTAAAAAAGTGAAAATGGGCTACAGAGAAACTGCAAGATTGTTTTAAGTACTACTTAGAAAATTACACATATGTATTAAAGAAAGATTAATAAGTTAAAAACAATCCATAGTTATTTTAGATAAAAATTTAAATATTCAAAATAATGTTAAAAAACCTTTTAAAAAAATTTTTTTATTAAAAAAAGTTAGAATAAATTAAATATATTAAACATTCAAATTGAAAAACCTTTATACTATTTTATGATATTTGTCGTCGTCGTCGTGTGAAGGGTCAGACACTTCTTGATAGACAAGTCGAGATGACTTGCGATCAGCAGCCTCGTATTTCCCATTTCTAACCAGCTGAGATGCAATAGCATCGGCTGAAACGGGACAGTGACGAGAAGAGTGTCGTGACCTACCAGTAAGGTTGTTCAAAATATTTCACGCTTTTCGACTAGATTGTGAGAGGTCAATGCTCCGAACTGCTGCAGACCATCGATCCCTCCTCTTCTTGTCAAGCTTGGCAAGCAGAGCTGTAGCAGCCAAACTTGAGTCGTCTCCCTGAGGAGACTGCAGAAAGGTTTTATAGAGGGATTCACACTCTGCCCCCAACACGGAATATAGTTATTTCGATACCCGCGTGGGATAGTCTTTTTGGATGCTTTCTTAATGGTGTTACAGAAGTCCTGGTAAGCCGCATCCACATAAAGTGGATCAGGCAGCAACAAAGTCTTTGCGAATTTATTTGTCAAAGCAATGTAGTGACTATGAGAGTGTAATCGGTTTTAGAAGGTCTTGATATAACTGCAGCACTGTAGGTTTTCTATGGCAAAATTTAGTTTTACTGATACTCGTCGGTATAGTATGCAGAATGCTTACGTTTTATTTAGAGATTTGGTTATGTAAGAAATTAAAATAACATTGTTCGGAGTTATTTTCTATTTTATATTTTTTAGGGTTGTTATAAACTGTACACCTAAAGAGCTTATTGTAATGACTACAAGATATCGTAAGGCAAAACATACCGCTGCAGAAGTGCTCCAACATCTTCAGGCCCAAGAACCTGATGATTCCTGCGATGAAGAGGAAGAATTTCAGCTACAAGACTCAGAATATTGTTTACAAGAAAGTGACCAAAATGATTCCTCAGATAGTGAGTTAGAGGTAGAAAACCGACAGCATTTAACTTCAACCACAATGGCTATCGGTACAACTCAAAACCAGCAGGATTCAACAAATGTCACTGTTGGTACATCTCTACTAAATGATGGTTATCTGAAGACTAGGGATGGAATGACGTGAAAAACAATTTCAGGAGCACAAGGCAGAGGAAAGGCTTCAGCTGCAAATCTATTTATTGAAAAGCTAGGTCCAACATCCTACGCTTACAGGTATATAGATAAAGATAAACCTATTAGTGTCTTTTGCTTATTTGTTGACGACCCAATGCTTTGATCAACTCAAAAATATACAACAAGCCATGGAACACTTGATGATAAAAGTTTTAGTATTCATCTTGATGAGCTGAAAAACTTTATCGGTCTTCAGATTGCACGTAAAGGTTTAGTAGGCAAAAATATAACATTAAGGTAACCGTGGATTGCAGAGTGGGGACATCGTATTTTCAATGATACCATGAGCCGAAACAGATATCAGACAATTATGAAGCATTTTGATTTTGACGAAGTTTCTAGTCTTATTCACAGAAGGCAATATGACAAATTCTGCTTGATATCTGTTACACGGAATTTGTTCATAGATAATTTTCAGAAATGCTACAGGCCAAATGTTGACCTTACTATAGACAAACAAATCTTTACATGTAAAACAAAATGCCTTTTTATTCAATACATGCGAAATAAACCGGATAAATTTAGAAAGAAATTTTGGCTTCTTGCAGAGGTAGACTCCAAATACTAGTGCAATTGAAAACCTTATCTCGGAAAAGATTAGACCAAATGGCCAGATATCATGCAAACAAAACTGCAACAAGGAAATGGCTCATAGCAATTCTGGATTGGGGTTGCATAAAAGCATACATTCTTTACTGCAAAGTAACAAAGACACAAATTTCAAGAAGAGACTTTTTGCTAGCTTGGAGCACAGAAATGTGCCAGCTGAAAGTTCACCCAGTCGGATTGTCTCAGCAGACCAGTGAGTCAAGTCAGCAGCACATCAGTCGTCGTCGTTTGTCATCGTTTGAAGGGCATCCACTCCAGGCCAGACACAAACAGGACTGGGGCCGAGGGTTTATCCTTTTACTACCCCAGACTGCTGCACTGCCTGAATCAGATGCTGGCAGTGGTGTTATTAAGCCAGCATCGAGTTTCGTCATCCAAAACCGTCAGACCTCGTGCTCCATGTGGTGCCCAATGTATAGGGCACGCTGTTAGTACATGGTCTGCGGTTTGCTCAGAGGCGCCACACTCGCAATTCGGTGAAGGAGCGAGACCCCATTTGTGCATGGACGAATAGAATCGCCCAACACCAGTCCGCAGGCGGTTGAGCTTAACCCAAGCTGCTCGGGGTAAGCTCATCCCAACAGGCCTGGCACCGCTCTCGGGCACAAAAACACGGAGCCTGGAAACACTTTCACAGTATTCCGTTTTCCATTTGTGATTTGTCCATTCAGAGGCGCGGATGCCAAGTCTGGCAAGGTTGTTCAAATGATTCCGCGCAGCTGGCACAAACGGGCGTCTGGATCTTAGTCTCACTTGGCGAATATCTGAGGACCCACTTAAAAGAACATACAAGATATGATCGGGGTCCAGAGATCCACGGTAAACCAAGGAGAGTGTCGCTCCCAGTCGGCAAAGCTCAGCTGGCTGGATGCCTGAGAGTACAGGTAGGTGATCCGTTGGAGTGGGACGCACGCATCCAGTAACTATGCGCAAGGCGTCATTCAAAACACTGTCCATGAGGCGAGTGTGAGCACTGCGACACCAGACTGGCGCACATTACTCAGCTGTTAAGTAGACTAGAGACAAGGTGGCTATGCGTACTGTTTTAGCACCAGCACCCCATCCCGAGCCCACAAGTCGCCTTAGCAGTGTGACGCGCGAAGATAGTTTTTTGCGCAATGCCACTAAATGGTGACGAAACGTGAGCAATCTGTCCAGTTTTACCCCAAGATAAGTAGGGGTTGGACAGAACAGTAAAAGTCTACCATTGTTGTAGACCTTTAGCTCACGTTTGGCCTCTTGGTTGTTTAAATGAAAGGCTGCCGTCACCGTCTTAGTGTGACTGAGCTTCAACCTCCAAGTCTGGAGATACGCTGACAGTGTGGACATGTCTTGGCATAAAGTACCCTCGGTAAAAGTCTGCCATTGTTGTAGACCTTTAGCTCACGTTTGGCCTCTCGATTATTTAAATGAAAGGTTGCCGTGACCGTCTTAGTGTGACTGAGCTTCAACCTCCAAGTCTGGAGATACGCTGACAGTGTGGAAATGTCTTGGCATAAAGTACCCTCCAATTCCTTCCAGTTTCCAGAAGAGTGCAACAATGCTAAATCATCAGCATAAGCAAACTTTCTTAAAATCATGAAAGGAAGATCGTACGTATAGATGTTAAATACGAGGGGAGCCAAGACCGATCCCTGAGGAACGCCGTTTTTAAGACGGCATAGCCTGCTTTGCTTGCTGTCACCGGTGGTAAGGGTGAAACTTCGATTTCGGACAAGCTCCATGATCATTTTGACCATGTGCTTATCCGGAAATAGTCTCAGCAGCTTGCAGTTAAGGCTACCGTGCCAGACAGTGTCATAAGCAGCTGTCAGATTGATAAATACGCCACCAGCCTTCTTTTTAGCCTCGAAAGAATTCTCGATGTTCTGGGTTAGCAGAACAACTTGATCTACGGTTGACTTCCCGCGTCGGAACCCAGCCTGCTCTTTAGGGAGCAGTGGATTGATTAATGGTTCAACGCGGGCGTAGATAAGCCTCTCGAGGATCTTGTAGGGGACACAAAGCAGAGATATCGGTCGATAAGTCTTTGGGTCCCCCATGGGCTTTGCTGGTTTTGGGATCGCGACCACAAGCGCTCTTCTCCAGATCTTGGGAATTTTGAGTCGGCGCAAACAGGAAGAAATGAAGTCACGTAACCAGGACTTCAAAGCAGATCCGGCATGGAGTATAAGCTTGGGGCAGATGGAATCAGGTCCTGGAGCTTTATCTGGTTTTAAATGTTGGAGGGCAGCAGTAAATTCTCTCTGTGAAAATTTGTCAGAGATATTTACTGCGTCTGGTGTTGTGGCCCTCCAAAGGTCAGACACTTCTTGATAGACAAGTCGAAATGACTTGCGGTCAACAACCTCGTATTTCCCATTTCTAACCAGCTGAGATGCAATAGCATCGGCTGAAACGGGACAGTGACGAGAAGAGTGTCGTGACCTACCAGTAAGGTTGTTCAAAATACTTCACGCTTTTCGACTAGAGTGTTTCAGACCATCGATCCCTCCTCTTCTTGTCAAGCTTGGCAAGCAGAGCTGTAGCAGCCAAACTTGAGTTGTCTTCCTGAGGAGACTGCAGAAAGGTTTTATAGAGGAACTCACACTCTGCATCTAAACACGGAATATAGTTATTTCGATACCCGCGTGGGATAGTCTTTTTGGCTGCTTTCTTAATGGTGTTACAGAAGTCCAGATAAGCCGCATCCACATCAAGTAAATCAGGCGGCAACAAAGTGTTTGCGAATTTATTTGTCAAAGCAATGTAGTGATTCCATTTGGCCTTGAGGAAGTTCCATCGCTTAACAGGCATGCTTGGCACTTCCATAGCAAACCTTGGTGGTGTAATAAGCGAAGGTCGCTGTTGTGACCTGGGGAACTTGTCAAGGACACGTCTATCCGGTAAGCGACTGTTTGGACCTACGCTAGCAGATCAGTGATGCTTCAAGAAAACGCAAACAGTGTCAGTTTGCTGCATGTAAAAACAAACCATTCTTGACCTGCAAAAATTGTGGAAAAGTTTGCTGTAGAAGTCACACTGGGAAAAAGGTTGCAATAGCAACATGCAGTAGCTGCATTAACTATTATATTTAAAAAATTGAAAAGACAAAGCGTTTTATTAGCTGCGATTGTACTGTAAATTATATTGTTTACTATCATCCTATCTTTAAAAACTTTTTTGTTGACTGTGTTATACTCTACATAAAATTTTTCTTTAATTTAAGTTACTGTTTTTTTCCATAAAGTATGCGTTTTGTTGTGTAGATATTGAGCGGTCAGAAATGACCGGTATGGGCATTGTAGTAATACAAAATTTTTGGGTTTTCTAGTGTTAAGAAAGTTTTGTTTTCTGATTTTATTTGTCAAGCTATTGTTAAATTAAAGAAGGCGTAGATACAAAATCAAAACATTTACCTAGTCACAGCAAAAGACAACCAATTAACAGGTAGTGACAAAATGGCCGGACATTTATACTTAAATTTTTTAGTAAAATTTTACGTTATTTCAACAACCGTGTGTTAAGTGTATTCGCGATCACTTCCAGATAATAAAATCTGAAAAAAGTAGAAACGAGAATGCAGTACTGTGCAAATTAATTGGGATAGGCGGTTTTTTAGTTGTTTTTTAGAATAGATTTGTCATATCTTGAAAGAGAGTGAAAAATTTCCGCTGAAATATTGTGTTTGCCGCGTGGGATTAATGATTCACGTTATAATCTGTGAATAACATGCCTTGTTGTGATTATTCATGCCTTAAATTTTTTTGTAAATCCGCTTGAGTAAAGTAAGCTAAAATTTGAGCTTGAATATTTCAGAATTTTTAAAAGTTTTAGTGTTATTTCTGCAATGAATAGCACTCCAAGTAAACGATCTCAAGTTGTCGCACTAAGGTAGTACAGCGGCCTATCTATAAGACAAATAGCGGATCGATTGGGCATAGCCAAATCAACTGTAGGGAGGATAGTGAAGGCAGCAGATGAGGATTGTGATATCAGCATCCACTGTCGTAGAAGATGTGGGAGAAAAAGGAAAACTACGTCTCATGATGATAAGATGATTATCAGAAAGCGTTAAAAGTCCTTGGAAAACCAGTAAAGAGTTGCAAAGTGATCTAGCAACATCAGGAGTGTTTGTTGATCCATCAATTATCGACAGAAGACTCCTTACCTCAGAGAGGATTGCAAGGAAACCCACCAAAAAGCAATTATTGACTACTAAAATCAAGAAAAAAATACTTTAGTGGGCAAAGAAATATAGAAGTTGGGGTACAGATCAGTGAAAAAAAGATAATATATTATCTGATGAAACCCATTTTGAAGTTTGTGGCTACCATTTATGGTATTCAGGAGAACCATCGGTGAACCACTCTGAGAAGCACACATTCGGCAAGCTCCTAAGCATCCACCAACGAAGATGTTTTGAGGTTTATTCACTGTATTTGGACAAGGAAGCCTTATAACCACTAAAATAATGATGAATTTGGATAAATACAATGACATTTTGGCGAATTATTTGCTCTCTATCTTATCCGATAGTGATTGCCGAGCACAAAGAGTTTTTCACCAGGATCTCGCACCTTGCCATATCTCGTAGGAAATGGAAACCTTTTTTGCGCAGACTGGTATAACCTGTTAAATTCACCCGGAAATTTTCCCGACTTAAACCCAATTTGAAAATCTTTGGGCGATAATCAAAAGAAACCTTTCTAAATATGACTTTCCTACAAAAATATTGCTCATTAAAGCTATAATAAGAATCTGGTAGCATGATGAAGAGCTGAAGAAGATGTGCTATAATCTTGTTCACTCAATGCCAAAAAGAGTGTCAAATGATTATAAAATTGAAGGGAGGACATATTAAATATTAATTGGTTAATTTATTGTTTATTTTTATGCTAATAAAGTCGAATAATGAGAAAATTGTGTTTTTTTAAAATTTACCTCAAGTGTCCCAATTAATTTGCACAATGCTGTATATACACTTTGTTTAAGGACACTTCTTATATCATTTAGTTCTTGTTACTTTGTGAGACGTTTTTAAGCTTTTACTCTGCCATAGATTTTCATGTTGTTTGATAGATTTAACAGATAAAGCTTCTTTGTTTGTGTAATACAAACCCTGACCAAATCATATTTCCTGCATGGCATGATGTCCTGATACATCTTAAACAAAGCAGTTTTACGTGTAATTGTCTTTCTTCAGAAGATTTGTAATTAGAAATAAAAAGAAAACTAAACTACTTTAAAGAGTCTATTGAAATAGTTATTTATGATTTCATAGGCCCACAGAAGAGAGAAAATTTGTAAATTTAAACGTTGTACATTTTGAATTGTGTTAAAGTATATTCTTAATTTTAAATCTGTTTAGTTTGTGTCGTGAATTTACACAACTAAAATATTAGCTTTAACTAATTAAAAATCTTAGTATTCTAAATTACAAAATAGATTAACATTACCAGAAAATACAATATACACTACAGTAACTGGCAATTAAATTAAAATTTGTTGAACTGAAAATAAAAACTAACAAAAGATATTATGTGATTCAAATTAGAGCTGTAAACGACACACAAGATAACTATTATCTTGAGGTTTTTTGTTGAGGGTTTGAAACTTATGACAGCGAGAGTAATATAAATATAACGAATTGTAAAAATTACAATCTCATCGGCTTTTTACAACTTGCATTTGTATTTTACAGATTGTCGGATGTCAGTGTTCTCCTGCATACGCAGGACCGGACTGCTCAGAAGATTTTAACCCGTGCGATTTCTCGTATTGCTACTTTAATGTGAATTGCACTGACATACCAGCCCCAGGAGAGGGCGCAATATGTGGGGATTGTCCTCCTGGAACAACTGGTACGTGAATATTGACAAGCTAAAAGAAGATAGAACTGTTAAAAAATAAATTTACCCGAAAAATTTATAATTCAAAATAAAAAGTAAAGTCAATATATGGCGAAACATAGATTTCAGAGAAAATTTCATAATTTTTAGCTATTCTATGATCAACTAAATAAAACTAATTTTTTATAAACTAATTATAAGCTAACTAAAATAAACCAATTACTTGTATACACACAATAAACTTTATTTTGGAGATTATTGGCTTTACTTTTTATTCTGAATTTACTTAAAAGTTAAAATTTAATTTTTTAAAAAATCATTTTAGCCTTGCAAATATCAACAATAAATATAGTTAAAAATAATATTATAGCAGTAGTTTAATAACCACAAGCTTCTATTTCAATTTTCTGTCCAGAATTTGATTGTTTTGCAAAGTCAATATTTTTATTACAGAAGAAAAATTAGAAAAGCAAAAAGGTTGTGATTTCAAGAACCGAGGGTGAAAAGCTAAATAACCAGCGGCGGCGTTCGTGGAACAAATGATAAAAGAATACAGCATGCAACGCAATAGATAGACCTTTTGGACAGTTGGCAAGCTGCAACATTTTCCAACTGTGCCAAATTATTATACGCACAAGTAGTTAGGCTCGCGTCATTTGATCGCAATATCGGTGGTCCTTATCGGTGGTGCTGTCGGTGGTCGCACCACCGCTGGAATGGTGGTGCTCCATCCAGCGGATCCAGCTAAATCCTCGGCGAGGCTAAATCCAAGGCGACGGAGGCTAATCCAAGACCGAGGTTAAATCCAAAAAGACAAAATTCAAGGAGGTAAAATCCAAGAAGATCCATTCCAAAGAGGTTAAAAGTGGAAGACTGTAATCAATATATTTGATAAAGATCAAAGTTATGGTATTGGAATAACTCCTTAGCATCATCTAACGGTGGTTAAAGATCTAGATGAAATTAGGTAATCAAGTTTGATTACCTAATTTCATTCAGAAACAGGTTCGATGCCTGAATGCAATGAATCAAATATTTAGTTATTGTTCAATAAAACCTAAAATCTAGCTAATCCGAGTTAGATTCTTGGTCAAATAATTTTCGATTGAAGTATGTTAGATAATATAGTTGAAAAGCTAAGATCAGTCAAAGAAATAGACCAAGAACATACTAGTATGACGATTAACCATATACTCAGTCTGTCAAGAGATTATTTAACTGTATGTTATAATTACGGTAAAATACAACTTTCTAACAGATGGTTTTTTAAAATCTTATAAAAGATTTAATTATGTTTCAAGACACGTTGGTCAAAAACAACAATGAACTATCTAACAATTTCGTAACTAATTTAAAGTCTTATAAAAGGTTCAAAAACAAAGAGTGACCTTGAAAGACATATTATCAATCAATCAATCAATTAATTTTTATTTAGTGCGATAAATATGTGACAATTGAAAAAAAACACTTATCAAATAATAATGCACAAGGAGACAGTGGAAATGACCATGCGGTCTTCTATGTCCAAAGCCACCTTAATTTTTGAAAATAACAATATAATATGTACCGAAATAGTAGAAACAAATAAAGCCAAAATAAAATAATATGCAATGAAAATATTAAGAATAGCAATAAAAAAATAAATAAAAAAAACAAAAAATAAATAAATAAGACAAAAAATACAATGAGCATATTAACAATAACAATATCAAGAAGACGAAAAAAGTAATCATACTATTACTTTAATTTATGAGATAGCAAAACAAATAAAGCCAAAATAATAATAATAATATACAATAAAAACATTAACATTAGCAGCATTAACAAAAAACAATAATACAGTATTGAACAAAGGCATATTGTAAAACAAAAACACAATATTAGACAAGGACATATTGGAAAACAAAAACACAATACTAGACAACATATGTAAAAGTGGACTTTAAGCAGAGGTCAATCAGTTATTAGCAAGAAACAAGCAGCAAAGTGGTGTAAATAAATTGATCAGACAAAATTATATTGAAGATAAGTTTTAACAATATGAGAACATTTCTTTTACAGGTATATAAAATAGCACATCAAGTAGGTTTACTGAGGCTACATAGATTATGTAATAGACTATACAATAAATCAAATCATTGAGTATAGTTCAAATATTAGTAAAAACAATTAGCTTTGCAGCAAAGACAAACAAAGTCTTATAAAAATAAGTAGAAATACATATTTTTAAACCGGAATTAGCTTTTTAAGCAATAATTTTTTAACAAGTTCATAAGCAATTATCTTGAAAGACATGTCTCTAAAAAATAATTAAATTTCTAACCAATGATTTTTATCAAACAAGTATAAATAATTATCTGGAAAAACACGTCACTAACAATAGTTAACTTTCTGACAAATGTTGTACTTATTGAAAGTCATACGAGTTCAAAGTCTTGTGAAACTATAATCCGTTATTTTAAAACAAATCTCAATTGAATGATTTTATAACTTACAAACAAGTATAAATAGAGTCTTATAAAAAGTTTAAAGACAAGTATAAAAAGTTACCTTGAAAGACATGTTAGTAAAAACAATTAGCTTTCGAACCAGCGGTTTGTGGCAAAAACAAACGAAGTCTTGTAAGAATAAGTAAAAGCACATATTTTTAAACCGGAATTAACTTTCTAACCAATGATTTTTTAACACGTTCATAAGCAATTATCCTGAAAGACATGTCTCTAAAAAAAACAATAATTAAATTTCTAACCAGCGATTTTAACAAACACAAACGAGTTTAAATTCTTGATTTTAATTTAAAATCTAAGATCTATTTGTTCAATTTTTTAAGATTTTATTTTAAAACCTGTTATTCATATAAATTAACCGTAAGATCTGGCTAATCCAAGCTAAGTTTGATTCTTGGTCAACGAAGTTGTTTTTGTGTGTGAGTTTGATTTCTACTCCGAACAATAAAGTTGGTCTTATCTATGATTTTAATTTTTTTTAATGCTAGGCATTGCAGTTATCTTATCTGGAATGTAGTTGCAGTCAAGTAAAAGGACAAGTTTATTAATTCATTAAATTAATTTTTTTTTTAACCTTTAACGGGTAGAAATATTTTTCACGCATTAAAAGTCGAAGTGGGTCTTTTTGACCCAAGCCTTAAATTTTTCAAAATATTCAACATATGAATGTGCTTGCAATAGTGCTTTGGCTTAAAAAGTTTTTCGAAGTATTAAATGAATGAGAATCTTTCAAAATTTATTGAAATAAAAGTTTTGTTAGCAAAAGAACGAAAAAACAAACGAACAGAAAAGGAAAGGGAAAAATCTTATCCAGCAAGAGTTGTTTCAAAGGTTCATAAGTTGAAAGTTTTATTCTACGCAGTCTTTGCAGGTTGGAGGTGCTTGGTGCTCCTTACAGATTGGTTTGGTGCATTTGTAGCAATAAGTTGAGGTCTTTCGATCGTTTCCTTTGCAATATGCACACCGAATTCTTCGTGCTTTTGTACGTACATCTTCTTGATTTGCCATAGAAACTGATGGAATATCGATACCCATGCTCAAAGCACAACGTTCAATGGTGTTTTGAAGAGCTCTTTGTATTCCAGTTCTGCTTTGCAAACGTAATTCAAGTTGTTCCCTCAAAAGTTCTTTTCCAAGACGCCTCAAAAATTCTCGCCGTGAACGGAGGCCATCTTCATCGTTGTTCCACACGTATATTACGAAGGAATTTAGGCAAACTTTATTGACCAGGGAATAAAACAAAGACATCGGCCAACGATTTGTTCTTCTAGAACAAATGGTAGCAGCACATTTTTTATCTGCAGTGTCTATTCCACCTTTTGTCTCATTGTAGAAAGTCACTACCGATGGTTTCTGCTTGTCTCTTGTAGTTTCATCAATGCTCGCATCCGAATGCATCGTGGACAGCAAGATAACTGCCTTTTTTGGTTTGGGCACATAGGAAACCATCATCATTTCTTTTTGGAATCCAAATTGAGAGGAGAGCAACTTACGGTTTTTGTTAGGCATCATTTCTGGTGGAATGTCCGGTTTATTTTTCCTCATTGTTCCGACCAGTGTTACTTTCTTTTTCAGTAGATCTTCAGCTAGTGGAACACTTGTATACCAATTATCTGTTGTCAAGTTTCTGCCTGTGCCAACGATTGGGGAAACCATACGAAGCGTAATATCATGTGGTTTATTGGAAAGCTGAAATGGACCTTCAGGTTGTTTTCCGACATACATTTCCATGTTGCATATGTAATTGGTCTTCGCGTCACATAAGCACTGCAGTTTTATTCCATACTTGGCTGGTTTCTTTGGCATGTATTGCACAAAACAACACCTGCCTCTAAAAGCTTCTAGTGCTTCATCAAGTGTCAAATGCTCTGTAGGACTGTACATCTGACGGAAAGCTCCAACCACACTTTCAAAAATGTTGCGAATCGGGGCCAGACGGTCGGTTAAACGGCGTTCTTCTCTTGTGTTACTATCATCAAATCACATATGGCATAAAAGAAACTTGAAGCGTTTGTAGGTCATTACAGATCGCAGTAAGTCCATTCCTGTTCCATCAGATTTCCATAGGTCCGCAATATCATGGCAAGAAGCTTGCTGTGCACCAGAGATTACTAAAATTCCCAACATTGCCAAAATTTCCGAAGTTGTTGTTGCAGTAACATCGTACTTGGACGAATATCGATCCTTTATTTTCTCAATTTTCTGGTTTGTATGATCAGTAATTTTGGCAATCACTGCTGGAGTCATAAAAAAACTAAATATGTCCAAAGGAGTTTTAGCATTTTTTGCAGCACCAATTGGTCCAGGCTGTGTTGTTATTATGTTATTTGCACTACGCCTAACATTTGAACGAAAAGGAGTTTCTTGCCACGTAGCTCCAGTTTTGGCAAGTAGAATTCGTTTTACTGGAATTTCATCATCGTCGCTTTCGCCATTGTCATCAGAAAGTTCTTGCTCAGAGTCAGAATTGTGTTCTGTTTCTTCAATAATCTCCTCCTCGTAATCAGAATCACTGAATTCTTCTTCAAAATCACATGAGTCCGGATCATTTTCTAGCAATTCCAATACATGTATTGTATCTAGTACACGTTTAGACGCCATTATAGCTCTAAATAATCTAAAAATGCAAGCATAACTTTAGTAACTTAAAGAGTCGAAGCGGGTCAAAATGACCCAACAGATAAATAAATCACTGCTCATTAGAAAAATATCAACTGCAAAAAACTTTCAAATGTGCCACATGTCCGGCCCACTAATAGAGGCAGCTATAGAAAACAACAGCCAATTTAGGGCAGCAGGAACAGAATTAACAATCAATATGTAGCCTTATGGGTCAAAAAGACCCATTTCGACTTGTTAAAGGTTAAGTTTTTTCAAAAATCTTAAATCGAATTTTGTTTTTTAATTAAAAAATGTTTTCTTTCTTCCAATTGCAGACAATCTGGTGTATTTTCTTTCCCACAACAATGTTTATACAGTATATTATTAACTTTTTATCAGAAAAACATAAAATTATAAGTCATGTAGTAGAGATCTTGTTTTAACTCAAAAAGTTCAACAGTGAAGTATATGTTCAGAAGTTTTTTAGAAACAGACATTGTCATAACAGTACAAAGACATGCCAGTAAAATGCCTCAGGTCTTATTCTAGCAATGCAATGAAGTTCAGGTACCTTTTTATGTTAACAAAACAACGTGTTGGAAGAATCCTTAAAAACCTTTATTATTTTTAAAATAAATCAGAATTTTTAAGAAAATGACATAATTAGGAAGCCATAGCAAAAACCTACAATCTATAAAAATATTACGTCTTTTCTGATATGCAGTTCAAATCAAATGTAAGGCCAAGTTTATTATTTCGTTAAGTTCTTTAAAAAGGATTTACAGTTTTTCTAATTAATTCGATATTTATAATGTACTTACCTTAAGACAAAAAATTTGTATTCAAATCTTGATTTTTGTGAGCATGAGATTTAAAGGTCCTATGTTCAATTCTTGATCCATCTATTAACCGGGAGATCTTGTGCTTAGTAATCTGTTGCAAAGGTTTATCGTATTGACATTTTAAACACATCTAAAAATAGCTTATATGAGTTTTTGGAAATGCTTGCATAATGTTAATAATAAACGATTTTATTTTCAAAGAAAATTTAGTGATTCAAAGTTTGAAATTTACCTTTTATCTAATATGAGCTAGAATTTTTTTAAACTTTCTGTCATACTATATTTTTACTTTTTCATTTTATCTCTATATTTATCCTCCTAAACCACAGGACTAAATTTGTTAAAATTATTTTTAACTTGTTAGATATCTTAGTTAATGACTTGCAATCTGACAACAAACAAAAAAGAAGGAAAACAGCATCAACTTCATGCAGATAAACAAAGTAATAATCAAATTTTTTTTAAAAAGTCACTTTCAAAGACATGTTTTTCGAGTGAAAAACGTAAAATATAGTAAACAAATGAAATGCATCTCGAACGATATGCTTTTAATAAAACGGAATAATTCAAAGTGTTATGGTCCCTTTTTTTTTAAAAAAACGTTTGACAGTGACCCTATAAAAGAAAGTATATTGAAAACTGATCCATGAAAATAAGTTTGTACATTTTCTCATACTGACATTTGTGGTCAAGTTTTTAAAAGTAGTCTGTAAAAAATTAAATCGTTCAACTATTTAACAACCAAAGACTCGCATTCTGCAGCTTTTAATCAAGGCTGTAAAATATTCAAATAAAAAAACCGTGAAAACATTGCTGAATAATAAAAATAAAAATGAATGGTTGAAACATCAACTGTGGATAGTGTTTGCAAATAAACCGATAAATTTTAAAAAGTTTTTGTTGCTTATAATTCAAAAAAGTTTGAAATTGTAAACTTACCGTTTTATATTTTGAAAATTTCAGACAATACACTAGTTTTAGAATCTTCAAACACAAAAACTATTAGAAACCTAAAAAGTTTGTTTTATTCTAGATATTTTTTTGCTGTTACGCATTTACATAGCAACAACAGAACGTCGTCAGCTGCAGATTTTTTAGGAAAAGCGGTACAGTTTTTCTTAATATCGGTTAATCTGTTTTTAAACTAGCTCTTCGCCAAACAAAGTAAAACCGTTTTTTATTCCAAGATTATTTTTGAAAAATGCTGCCAGAAAAATGACGAACCATGACTATTTAGGTTCGTCTTATAAAAACTATTGCATCTGTCACAATTTTTAAACCGCCTAACCTGTTAATACAAAAAAATTGCATTTTTTATGTTGCAGAATGATTGACACAAATTCTTCAAGTTTTTTTAACCTCAAAGCGATTGCATTGTTGCTTTTTTTAAGTAAAAATTTTGTTCAAGTCAAGAAGTTACTCTTTAACAAAGCGTAAGACTTTTATAATTTTTGCGACTTTGAAAAGAAGAAAATAGTGGTTACAACTTTTAATAAAAGAACTATTTGTTAAAAAAATCTTTTAATTATTTTAAAACCTATTGTGCAAAGTTAGATTATTTTTAAAATTGCACTGGTTCAACACGCGATTTTACATCTAATTTTTTAAATTCAACAATTTCAATTCAACCTTCTTGATCGAAACCTTCTTGATCGAAAAATAACGAAAACTCAGTCAATTTGCAAAACAATATCGCTTTTCCAACAACTTTTTTCAGCTTGTGACCTATTGAATTAATTTCGTGATAAAGAATTAGCAATCTAAAATCTTAGAATAGAACGTTATACCTCAAAAATCAGCAAAGCAATACGTTTTTCAAATAATTTTCAACATCTAGTTTATATCAGGCAAACTTCTCGGTATCAAGTCTGATGAAAAAAATACATGGTGTCACCCACTTTGTTTTCAGCATATGCGTCAGTGAACTTGATTCTTGTTTTAAAAAACGATGCTTTGTTATTCTAAAACTACGATTCTCGTTTTTAAAAGGTGCAGGTGTATTAACGTAGAGGTGTAATTTTAACTGCATCGTACATTTCAATAAATTATTCTCTTGTCTTATCGTCTTTTTTAGACCAAAAAGTTTAACACGTAAAACTTTCTTATATCAAGATTTATAAGTAAAATTATGTCTTTAGGTAAAATATTAGATAAAACTTGTAATTTACAAACAAGCACAAATTATCTGAACTACGTTTTGTAGCAAATTTTACTGTTTTTATAACATAGTTGGTTTATGCAAAATCTTTGAAAAGTTTTCTGCTGACTACAGTTTGGCAAATATTTATCTAAAAAAACTACACAGTCTTTTACGTATAATCATAACACATTATTTGTCAAGAAATCAAAAGTAAAATTTTTATTCAAGAAATGCTATATGGCGCACCCCAGTGACAATTGAAAACCCGTTACTTGCGTCACCACACTCTTGAGTTTATTGAATTATTACGTTTGTTTTTCAGTTCTAATTCACTGTTTTGGTTAAACGGCCAACAGAAAACTTGTGGTCAACTTTGTTTTTACATTTTATCAATTTGTTCAAACAAAATTAAAATTTAACACAAAACAAACAAAGTTGCTTTAATGTTGCCAACATTTTTGCAAACTTTAATTAAAAATTTTGTAAATTATAATATTTAACACGAAAATGTAACCATTATGTTATAAAGTTTCTAAAACTAATACAGCTAATATTAAAGACCATAGAGTATTTAATGTTTACTTTTATTTTTTGTTAAAGGGTCATTCATTTCTTTTGCTTTTTCTTTAATATAACAATGTTAATTACATAGTTTTGAAAAGCACTAACACATTTTCTCAAAGATTGGTCAAAAATTATATTTCTCAATAAATCGTTGCAAAACAAGTCGAGACATTAGCTGTGAATTTAATCTATAAAGCAAGTTTTTACAAATAAATTTCAAAATTTGAATCATGTTTTCAAAAGACTCGAAGCATTTTTTCAAATTTTTAAATCATACTTTTTATTAGTTCAAACAAAAAAACACTCGAGTAACTAAAATAATATTTCTAAACGTAGGGTGTATCCGTTTTTTGAAGGAATAATTGGAAACAAAGTAAAACATACTATTTATATTAGTCATAAAAAACACTTGTTTGTTAAAAACATTTTACAAATTTTTGACATCTGTGGGCGTGTTCAGGCTTGTCAAAACGTTTAAAGTGCACAGCTATTAATTGAAGAAAAAAGTTAGAGTTGTTATTGAGCAATCGTTGCACAAGTAAAAATTCCTTATAATTATTTGTCAGAGTCGAAATAGTAAGTTTTGCACCTTACAGCGCACTGATGTCTGCGAGTGATGAACCAAAGTTAAAGAGGGTGAAGTTATTGCTTTCTTCTCCAACAAACGATGAAACTTTAGTTAGAAATGTGTTTTGTGCAGTAAATTCCAAGCGAAAATACAAAAAGAAACTTCAAGCAGACAGTAAATTGGAAAAAAATTTTTTCTTTGTTGAAGTGGAAAACCCCACAACAAATTTCGATCATCTGCAGTTACGCGAAGTGTTATTGAAATTACTACCTTTTCAAACGTGCCTACTGCTATTCGAAAAGCAAAACAGCAAAGAAATTTGTAAAATTCACATGATTTTTCTTGCTAAAACCAACCCTAACGAGTGTTTGGTTCGTATTATGTGTGAAAAAGCCCAAAAGGAAGTATTCGCTGATGGAATGAAGATATATTACAAATATATCAACTTATATTCTTCTCTTACCTATGTGAAAACAACGAAAAGATCTCTTGTCACATATAAATGTATTCGACTTAAAAATGCAAGTGATACCGAAAAAAAAAAGACTTTGTAAAATCAGTCAATTCCTTGCCTCTTTTTGTGGTAACAGCAAGAATTTTTTAATGCACAACTTGAATGATCACTCTTTGTTTAGTGAAAAATGAATCGGTTGTATTTTTCGGACTTCTAAATAAAACGTTCAATCTTGAAAGTTTTTTGTGCTTTATTGTATACACCGAGTTGAAGTATTGAATAAAAGTTTTCAATTAAGGTTTTTTTCTTTTAAGTAAGTTAATATTGTAAATGCCTGCACTACGTATTTGTGAAATTATATAAAAGTAGAAGTGATGGCGCATATTAACGATAAGCTATAGGATGTTTTTGCTTTGTAAAGTAAAATTAACACAGTTTTTTGACTATTGCTTGCTCACAAGTGATTTTAGCTAAATCTGATTTGCAATAATCTAACTACAAATCTACTAGTAAAAACTATTTTTAGGAATGTATTAAAGTCATCACATTACACATACAGTCTTTCAAGGTCACTCTTTGTTTTTGAACCTTTTATAAGACTTTAAATTAGTTACGAAATTGTTAGATAGTTCATTGTTGTTTTTGAGCAACGTGTCTTGAAATATAATTAAATCTTTTATAAGATTTTAAAAAACCATCTGTTAGAAAGTTGTATTTTACCGTAATTATAACATACAGTTAAATAATCTCTTGACAGACTGAGTATATGGTTAATCGTCATACTAGTATGTTCTTGGTCTATTTCTTTGACTGATCTTAGCTTTTCAACTATATTATCTAACATACTTCAATCGAAAATTATTTGACCAAGAATCTAACTCGGATTAGCTAGATTTTAGGTTTTATTGAACAATAACTAAATATTTGATTCATTGCATTCAGGCATCGAACCTGTTTCTGAATGAAATTAGGTAATCAAACTTGATTACCTAATTTCATCTAGATCTTTAACCACCGTTAGATGATGCTAAGGAGTTATTCCAATACCATAACTTTGATCTTTATCAAATATATTGATTACAGTCTTCCACTTTTAACCTCTTTGGAATGGATCTTCTTGGATTTTACCTCCTTGAATTTTGTCTTTTTGGATTTAACCTCGGTCTTGGATTAGCCTCCGTCGCCTTGGATTTAGCCTCGCCGAGGATTTAGCTGGATCCGCTGGATGGAGCACCACCATTCCAGCGGTGGTGCGACCACCGACAGCACCACCGATAAGGACCACCGATATTGCGATCAAATGACGCGAGCCTAACTACTCACACAAATTAGATCAACGAAAAATTTAAAACATATCACAATTTATTATCTTAAATTGAATTAAAATATTTGTATGGCTTGATACGGGTAATCTTCATTATAAGTCGCTATTGTAATAAATGCAAGTTAAACGCTATCAACACTGTCCACGTTATTCGTGAAATAAACAAAGACTGCGCAAGAATTCTATGCACACTAAATGAGTACTCATGCTCAAAGTTCCAATAAGTTCTTAACTTAATGTGGGAAGTAGTACAGTCAACGCTTACAAATATATGCTAAAAAGGTGCAATCATCCAAGAAAATGTATAAAGTGGTTAAAAAAGAGAATAAAATATAACAAATACTCGTAAATCATACAACTTTAAAACAAAGCTTTACAAAAACTTGTTAAACAAAATAATTTTCAAGTATAGAGGAAATAAAATATCTCAATTTGGCTTTTAACTAAAATGATATTGCATTTCAACCATAAGCTTCTAAAAGCATCTTAATTAATAAATTTTTAATACGTACTTGAAACTTTTTAATAAAACAGATAATTGTCAAAACTTACAGACTACTTTTTTCTTCCATTTCTATTTTTTCAAAGTATGCCACAGCCAGTTAACTTCATAGAATTTTCTTTTATCATATTTTTTAGCATACGAGTATAGCAATTTTAATTTTGCACTTATAGCTTATAACTAAATTCTGCTATTTGCATTAATTTTTTGGTAATTTTATAAAAATATTGGAGTAGTGATAAAACGTTATTAAAACAGCTTTATGCTGTTGAGTTTGAAAATATGAATTCTCTAGTTGCTAAGGTTTTACTGGACTAATTGATTGTTAAACTTTAACGTCTATTAAATTATCGTTTGACTGTGCATTTTACGTCAAAATGAATAGACAACAAAGCTAATCTAATCAAAATAGTTTATCACCTAAATTTAGCAAGCAAAAAATTTAATTTTTTTGTGTTAAAAACTTTTATTACAATTTTAGGAAATATCTAATCAAAATTTATTTCATTGACCCGTAAAATATTAACTTGAACTTCAAACATAAAAACCCGTCAGTGGCTGGTATTTAATTACCGCAATGGTTTGAAATTGTACACCAGTTGTAAGTAGACAGCATTAAATTGTGTTTGTGCATTACACATGACGAACTAGACAGCTCACCACCTGATCATGGTTTTGAGTTTTGAAATCTCATAGGAATCAATATGTTTGCTCAGATTATGTTTGCAGAAAAGGTCACATAATGAGAAAAAATTTCAAGGTTTATTTCCTTGGATCAAATTATTGGTGTTTGTGTTACACAATGACGCTTCTGTTGATGCAGCAATGCATTTTAGAAGTCACAAATTTTTAACTTAAAATTAAAATTTAAAAAATTTTTAGGTAATGGTAGAAATTGCACTAACATCAAGTTTTGCGTGTCCAATCCTTGTGATCAAATCTGTAATAATGTTTACAACGGATACGTGTGCTCGTGTAACAAAGGCTATGAGTTGTATAATGAGACATCCTGCCAAGATGTTGACGAATGTAGCACAGGCAAAATCTGTGATATAATGCCTAATTCTATTTGTCGTAATAGAATTGGAAGTTTTATGTAAGTTATTTTCAATAGTTTTGGTAAAACATTTAATTTAAATTTGTTTTTAGCTAGTATAAATAATCTCGCAAACATATTCATACTTTTGTTGAATAAATTGAAATTAATCCAAACTTGAAACTACAGTATATAATAATAAAAGTTTGACTACTTAGTAAAAAGTTATAATCGGATGTGGAACAGGAAAAAATGTCTAAAAGGCAATTTAGTTAAGCAGATGTAAAGTAACAAAAAAGAAAGTAGAAAAAAATTTAGATCTAATTGATCAAGAGAGAATTAAATGCAAAATCTTTGCAACAACATTTTTTTGTCAAGTAGTTATATTTAACCTTTGTCAAACCGCATATATTTAATTCGTTAATCTTTTTCCTAAGTAGAACTTTACCCTTCGTATGTTTTATATGAATTTGTTTAATTTTTTTTTGATATTTTGTAATTCTGCCAAAATGCCACACTTTTCAAGAAAATAAGAGATAAGCTAGTAATGCATTGTATACTGTATTTAAACTTACAAAACTTATTGTGTTAGAGTATTTGTTATGCAGGCTACAAGTTCAATCAGTCAGCTGGAACCAAAAATGTTGTAGACAAAACAAGGATATATATATTCCACGTATGCTTTTTTATGCTGAAACCTAAAGCGGCATATGATAGAGATGGGAGTTTATAAAAACTGTTTAATAATTCGTATTAGATCTTAGAGAAAATTTTCCTGAGAGAAAAGAATAACGATTTTTGTTATAAAAATTTTATGATTTTGTTTAAAATTTTGTTTTTACAGTAATATAACAGTTATGCATGATTATATGAACAAGTATCAAAATCGGTTGCTACTAACGCATGACTCACTTGATGTTTTTGAAAAAGTGCCAATCTGCCGTGCCGTTTGTTCAATTTAGAAATACATTAGATTAACAGTCAGAATTTTTTAAATTTATTTATGCCGGAAAACAATTCTGGAAACAGAAAGTTTTAAACCAATCTGCTCAGATTTTGTCAAAATTTAAATTTCATAACTTGTCAAAATAATAATTTTAGTGACTCCAAAGCTTTATCTTTATAAAAAAATGTCAATATAGCTATCAGTAACCACTTAGTGAAAATTTTATACATTTCAGTTTTTCGTTGAAGAGTACTAAATTATTTTAAAAAATTTCGAATGCAAAATAGATGCAAAAAATAACAACAATTATTCGGGAAATAAAAACAAGAAAAGCAATTTCTATACAAAAAAATTAAGGGCTGTTTAATTCCAAAACACATGAATGTAGTCCGTTGTTTGAACATAGATTGTTGTAAGTTTATATATTTGACACCCAATTTTGCTACTATATTACTTGTGCAATAGGCAACGCCGTCTTAAAAACGGCATTCCTCAGGGATCGGTCTTGGCTCCTCTCCTATTTAACATCTATACGTACGATCTTCCTTTCATGATTTCCAGAAAGTTGCTTATGCTGATGATTTAGCATTGTTACACTCTTCTGGAAACTGGAAGGACTTGGAGGGGACTTTAAGCCAAGACATGTCTACACTTTCAGCGTATCCAGGCTTGGAGTTTGAAGCTCAGTCACACTAAGACGGTGACGGCAGCCTTTCACTTAAACAACCAAGAGGCCAAACGTGAGCTAATGATCTACAACAACGATAGACTTTTACCGTTCTGTCCAATCCCTACTTATCTGGGGGAAAAACTGGACAGATTGCTCACGTTTTGTCACCATTTAGTGGAATTGCGCAAAAAACTATCCTCGCGCGTCGCACTGCTGAGGCGACTCGTGGGCTCGGGATGGGGTGCTGGTGCTAAAACACTACGCATAGCCACCTTATCTCTAGTCTACTCAACAGCTGAGTAATGTGCGTCAGTCTGGTGTCGCAGTGCTCACACTCACCTCATCGACAGTGTTTTGAACGACGCCTTGCGCATAGTTACTGGATGCGTGCATCCCACTCCAACGGACCACCTGTCTATACTCTCAGGCATCTAGCCAGCTGAGCTTTGCCGATTGGGAGCGACACTCTCCTTGGCTTACCGTGGATCTCTGAACCCTGATTATATTTTGTATGGTCTTTTAAGTGGGTCCTTAGATATTCGCCAAGTGAGACTAAGATCCAGACGCCCGTTTTGTGCCAGCTGCGCGGAATCTTTCGGACAACCTTGCCAGACTTGGCATCCGCGCTTTTGAATTCGGACAAATCACAAATTGAAAACGGAGTACTGTGAAAATGTTTCCAGGCTCCGTGTTTTTGTGCCCGGGACCGGTGCCAGGCCTGTTGGGATGGGCTTACCCCGAGCAGCTTGGGTTAAGCTCAACCGCCTGCGGACTGGTGTTGGGCGATTCTATTCGTCCATGCACAAATGGGGTCTCGCTCCTTTACCGAATTGCGAGTGTGGCGCCTCTGAGCAAACCGCAGACCATGTACTAACAGCGTGCCCTATACATCGGGCACCACATGGAGCACGAGGTCTGACGGTTTTGGATGACGAAACTCGATTCTGGTTTCATAACATCACTATTCAGCAGTGCAGCAGTCTGGGATAGTAAAAAGATAAACCCTCGGCCCCAGTCTTGTTTGTGTCTGACCTGGAGTGGATACCCTTCAAACGACGACGACGTGCAATAGGTTGAGACCAATTTCTTGAAACTATACATTTACCTTTCCTATTATAAAACTTCTCGGCACGGTAGCGTTCATAAGTTAATTTACAAGACTAATGCAACCAATAGTCGACAATTACTGTTGCTTAGCATACAAATATAAAACTTTTAGTCCAATAGAATTAACAACGCGTTTTTAGCTGCGAATGTGATGACGGCTTTGAACTAAACGATGGAAACTGTACGAATGTAAACGAATGTGCACAAGCCA
Organism: Diplosoma virens; assembly: GCA_963680785.1. Lineage (NCBI taxonomy): Eukaryota > Metazoa > Chordata > Ascidiacea > Aplousobranchia > Didemnidae > Diplosoma > Diplosoma virens. The sequence continues at coordinate 59,920,325 of OY796882.1, read as the reverse complement.
ACAACCCCTGTAATACATCTACTAGTTTGTGTGTGGATACAAATGGATCTTTTGAATGTTCGTGTATCACAGGATATAAGAGGTATAAAATTTTTCTTTGTATCTACAGTAGAACTGATAATAAATTTAGAAGAAACTGTCTCACGTAGTTTTCAAAAGGAAAATTCCATTACAAAATAACCTCGATAAATTTCCTACATTAAGGCAAGGGTTTTTTTCGCGGTAAAATTTATCGTGGCAAATTTTCGACTGTGTAATTTATGCAGAACCGGAGACACAATTCGGCTATTGCATCTTTCATTGCATTTTATATTTTCAACGATGTTTAAGTGCTTGGTTATTTTTTCTCTTATTTAATATATTGGGAAACGAAACAGGTATGATGACAATGTTTTGTTCTATACTATCCCTTTATATTGCTTTGCCCATATCGGATACTGGCAGTTAAAATGTTTGACCATAAACAAGACGTGTTATTATATAACTTGTTTGATTTCATCCTCCTTGAATGAAATATTACGAAAACTAATTTGTGTTTTATTTAAAATCGGCTGACTATCGATGTCATAAAAAATCCCCTTTAATGATGTGCTAAACAGTAGCCAGCAACAGTTTCCAGGAAAATAAGACCTAGGTTAAACTTAGGAGAGAGCAAGATATTGGTATTTATTTGATATTATTTATCAAATAAAAGCATTAGCCCACTAAAAGGATCTTGCCGAAAGCAATACATCATCTATCAAGCGGACATACCTCATGGAAATAAACAGAATAAGTGGCAATGAAACAACATTTAAATCCTAATATTACGAGTATAACGACATGCTATCATTTAAAAAATATAAAGAAGAGAAATGCCACAGAACTTTTGAAAAGGTTCTGAAATGCCAAAGATTCAGGTCTCAATCCCACAATTGACTAAAAATTAATCAATCAAGTTACCGCCTAGAAACCAGGATAAAAATGCTGCAACCTATGCTTAGCAAACCAACCAACAACACTCAACAAACAATCGGAACTTACCGGAAAATGTTGCCACAAAAACAATTTCAAAATAAATAAATTACCTACTTAGTTTTGTATGTATAAATTGCACCTCTTCTTTTTGTGTACTTCTTGTCCGTCATTTAATTCGCTTATATCTTTCATTATTCGATAATATAATTTAAGAAGAGAGATAATTTTAAAAGTCCATTTGTAAATAATCGCAAGCAAAATCCAACATTTCATTAGTTTGCAAAATTTATTAAAAAAGCTGAATGTTTTCGACTATCATCAGTCCTTATCAAAGCATCTAGAATATTTAGCACAATTTAAAAATTAATTATAAACGACAAATACAATCAATTAAAATATAAACAATAATTCTCTGAAGTTTATGCTGTCACTGTTATTACTAATTCAATTTAAAAGCAATAACAATTACACAAAAGGAATGTCAGAATTCACAGAGGAAAAAAAGAGAAAAAATTATACAAATCACATGACTAAATTAGAATATTTATAGCAAGAAAGACGAGCCGTTTTTACTCACTGTATTTAATTTTGGTTCATGTTTTTTAATTAGTAAAGCTTTATGAATTTTATAGTCGTAATCGGTTGAACATTTCTTTATAACCCTAAAACGATGTCTTAAACTATCCGTATCTTTTTTATTACACAAAATGTATTCACTAATATGTTCTTTTATTTTGCTTTTGACCGAAGAACCTAAATTTAAGTGTTCCTTAGTTCTTGTCAACAAATGACATGTTGACTTACCGATGTAAGTCAGACCCGCATCCCACGGGCACGAAAAGCGATAAATAACATGTGATAACAAAAGCGCAAGTGTGTTAGATTTTAAATTGAAATAGTTTCCAACTTCGCAAGTTTTATATATAGGTGTTAAATGCACGGCAGAAAATTTCCAAATAAGCTTTGAAATGTCTTTTGCGAATATGTTAGACTGTTTTTCCACATATGTAATTTCAACTGCTACAGTTTCTTTATCTTTTTTATTTGTAGGTTGCCGCTGATTTAAATTTGTTTGTCTACGATTTATAGATTGATAAAGAACTTTATCAAAAAAATAGTTTGAGTATCAATTATTAATGAACATTGATCTTAATTTATCTATTTCAATTTGGAAGAATTGTCGATTGGAACAAATATTTTTGGGACGATTTAGCATACAACTAATTAAGTTCGATTTCTACTTTAATGGGCAGTTGGATTTTGCTTGCGATTATTTACAAATGTGTTTTTAAAAATTATCTCTCTTCCTAAATTATATTATCGATTAGGCAAACAAAAACGTGTAAGAGTTACTCATCTCTCATTATCGTTCGCACTGTTTTTAACTCACTTTACTTTTGCACCTCATGCGATTTTTCTCGTTTCCTTTTTATTGCTTTGACGATTATTTTCTTTCCTTTCATATCTTTTGCAACACGTTTAACTTGCCTTCCCTCACCTCAAAATGAATGCAAACTTTTATATTTGCATTTACAATAATTTTGCAATTTTTTTTGTATGACGTCATAGAAATCGTATTTTTTGCTTGATTAATTCAACTATAAATTAATTATCACACACGTATTATTTTTTTTACCACAAATAACTATATTCGTTATTTTTCTAGTAACCAGCTGATGATTCTATAGGATGAAATAGACTGTTCTGGTTTTTAAACAGTGATTGAATAAATTTTGCATTTATATACTATATAGAGGTTTTTCAAAATTTTTGGTTGGTGTTTATCCGAAAAGTGCTTAATGAAGTTAAGTTAGATTGGTTAAATTAATTAAATTTTAGACCGGAAAATTTAATTTAACATTAATTTTATTTGCTCCAACCGACTGTTTTGCTTTTCTGGGCTCGTCAGGGGGCGGTTAGAAATCTTTAAAAACAATGTAAATGAATAGAATTAAATAAAAATACAGTTTTAATAAAGCAATTATTGCCGGGGTAAAAAAAGTAAAACAACCACCAGAGAACTATGGTTGTAATATTAATCGATGAATGAGTTTATTGGCAAAGACAAAGTTTTTACGGATTTTTTGTAGTAAGCCCACGCCAAAAAAACACCCTCACTACCGTGCAGTACTTAAAACGTGGCGGGGGTGTTTTTCTCAAATCTCACATTTTTGCATTAGTGTCGGGGGCTTTCTACAAAAGATGCATTTTTACGTAGCTTGCTCTATTGCTTGAAAAGAATAGATAGCTGAATTTAAAAAGCCGGCATTTAAGCGCCTTGTTTAAACTATTTTTTTATTTATTCTATTCATTTCTTTTGTTTTGTTTTTTTTAGTATTCTTACCGTCCCGTGACGACCCCATGCAGGCGAAACAGTCTGTTGGGGCAAATAAATTTAATGTTAAATTATTTTTGTGGTCTAAAATTTAATTAATTGTATATATATTTTAAAAATACTTTCGTTCGTTTTTAATTTGAGTGAGATAATCGCCTGATAAGCCGTTTTTTTGTGAAATAGACTGTTACGATTTTAAAATTTTTAATTTTTTATGTGTAGTGTTTTGACTTAAATAAAGTCGGACCTGATTTACGCTCCAATTTATGTATTCCTCAATTTTTTTATCATCCATTATATTTTTTGAAAAACTTAACTTCGAACCCTGTGCCTGACCGGAAACCGACCCAAAAAACCGAATCAATTTATAACTTTTTTAGATATACTTTAAACAAGGTTGTATATTGGTCAATTGTTTATTGATTTCAAACACCGCTTGCTGTTATTGACGTTATCAAGCCGTTGTAAGTTTCAATAGGCTGTTGTTGTTTTAAATTATATATACTGTATATTGCATTTATAATTAAGAGGTTTACATACGACATACAGTAACTACTTTTTATTATAAATTAATAGGACTTAGGTTTCCTAACTCGAGAAAGCAAGTTCCAAGTCTTTTTACTAAAAAGATTTATGGTTTGAAACTAGTTTAGGCTGGCTCAAACCTTTTTCACCAAACGGTTCAAATCTTTGGTTGCTTACGTTGTAATTTATTTCATTTTTTTGTTTTATCTTTATGTTTATCCTTCTGACTCGCAAAAAAGCGACGGAAGTGCTAATTCTTAGGACAAGCCTTTTTTAAGTTTATTTTACGGTAGAATTTTTCCGTTTTTTTATAGTTTTGTGTCAAATGCTTTTTCGAAACTTTCTGTTGAGAAATACTCTGCTCAAACGGAAGATGGCACAAGTGGGCATTTAAATATTTCTGTTTTTGATTAAGTTTTTTTTTAATTTTGAATGATCAATCATGTAACATGTAATGCTGTACATCAATAATTAAGATTACAGATGGCTGGTGAAACTCAAATATAGTTTTCAATATTTTCTTGTAATGTGTGCTTGGTTAATTCTAATCGATTATTTCTTTTTTCTAGGCTAAATTCGACACTATGCGTTGATAGAAATGAGTGTGATTCAACTTTGTCTAACAACTGTGATTTTAAATCCCAAGAATGCCTGAACACCGAGGGAAGTTTTAAATGTAGATGTTTAGCTGGTTACACAAAAAATGGAACGGTAAGTTACTCAAATTTGTAAACAAGAGACTTTTCACAACTAACAATTTCTATTTAATGAAACAATGATTGCCAAGGCTCCTCAAAAATGACTGTGTTACCAAGATAGAAAAATTTTGTGCATAAGCACCGGCAGCTAGACAAATTTGACAAAGAAAAAAAAGTACAAGTACAAAATACATACTTTTCAATTCATATCGCTCTCGATAAGTATGCAATAGTTTTCAAAAGCTTATAAAACAAATAGTAGATAATATTCAGTAGCCTATGTCGAATCCCATTTCAAATTATTGCAAAATCTCAAACATTTAGTTGATTATGACTACTCTAAACTGAATGAATTAATTAATTCAATTTTGTTTGACTATATACAATACTTCTGTTAAGACGATTTTTAGTGCACCTATTCTATATTTTTTATCAAAATGCGCATGTACAATATAAAAAAAGCTTAAGAAAAATAAATAATTATCTAGAATCTAAACAAATATCAGCCAAGAAGAAGTATAAAAAGCAATATAAAATAAAAATAGAAACTAAATATTGAATTTTATTAATAGTAACAGCGGAGTATCAAATTTTTTTGTGATCGAAAGAAAATTTTAATAAGCACTTTGAGAAAATGTAACGAGATTTTAATTTCTTTATTTTGTAGGTAAAAGAGGAATACAATTTAGAGAGAGAGTATTATTTTTTTCAAAATAGAGAGGATGAAAAAAGCAATAAAAGATCCTTAAGTCGAAATACATTATTTTTTAAAAAGTTAAATAAAAACTAAGAAGAAATCTTTACTCGGTGGCGTGCCTAAAAAATTTGGAAAAGTAAGGCCATTTTTTAATGTCCAAAACGTGTATTGGTTCTGCAAATGCCAAAGAGGCGAACAAAGTTTTTGTTTATTTTGCTTTGATTTAAGTTTTTTAAAGTTTTTTTTTAAACATCAATATCTTAAAATTGTTCTACAATTAAAATATACCTGCTGCTGGCATGCGAATCCTTCCTTTTTAAATTACTACCGACACGTCTAAAACGGAAAAGTCTTTTAAAGTGGCTTGTAAGCAGCTCTAGCACAAACAGAGAGAGATGATTAAGTTTGTCGTTTCCGTGAAAAGTTTTTCTTAAATAAATTAAAACCATCTTATTTAGTAAATTGCTCATATTAACGAAGTAAATCTAAAAGGAAAAATTATGCAATAATATTTATGAATTAGTCATATATCAATATAGACATAATTACTTCCACTTGTTTGTTTTTCATTTCTAAAAAGTGTAAAAAAGGGTACAATGCCCAACTTTAAAATGCTATTTATATTTTATTCGATGTAAATCGATTGACAAAAAATGTTTCTTTCCTTTTGTAAAAGTCACGTGAAAGCTTTTGTGTTTTCACTTCAATGTTTTAATTTCTGAAGGATTTCAAAAAGTATTCTGCCTCTTCAAAGTTTTTAGTATTGATCTTAGACACCCTAATTTGCATCCCCATAGTAAAAACATATGAGAAAATCAAAAGCTCAAATCTGATAAAAAGTTAAGCTACAAGAAACCGACAATTTCTTTTTATCGGGCTTGATTTAGATTTTCCAATTGCAGCTTCATCGTTTTATAATAAAAGAGTCACAGCAACACATTTAAATTCTAGAGAACTAAATTTTATGCCTGATAAATATCAGGAAAAAATACTTTTCTGCAAAAAAGCTAAAAAAAATGTGGCAAGTGGTTAAAAAACTTGGAAAGACCACTTGAACTTTTTAAATCTTTTATTGCAGAGCTCCTTGATCTGTTCTTCCCGACCCCGCAAAATATTTTTATAAAGGTCGCAGCAATACTTAATTTAATTTTTTTCAAATCTAAATCTACAATATACAAAATGGAAGGGGATTGCAGGTTATTTAAAATTGTAAACGAGTCCTGAACGACAAAAGTTTACAAAAGATTGAGAAACACTGTTTTATAAGGCAAAAATTAAAATTTTTACTGACACAATAGCTAAATGTTAGTCTTCAATTTTGAAAACTATAAACCAAAAAAAAAACTTTCAATTTATTTTTTGAAAGATTATTTAATTAAACACTATCTAAAAATTAATACTGGCCTTTGATACAACAGCTGCTAGAAAAAATTTTACTTCTTAGTAGTTTGACAGAGTGTACTATCTTTCGGTAGTTATCAGATAACTTTTTCTAGTTTATCTGCATCACAAGCAGTGAATTTAGATACATAGTTTTTAGAGCAAAAAATTTATAAATCATTTTATATTTTATTCTGTTGTGGTATGATTAAGCAATCATTCTTAATTTTAAAAAACTTTAAAAAGTGTTGTAATTAGAGTTGAAAACAAAAACTAGAATAATTTTTAAATCATCAGGTAAACTTTCTAAAATAAAGTCAAATACGGGTGCAAAAAACACATTTTCCATAAATATTATTCAAACTGTTTCTACACGTCACCCAACTCCGCAACAAGCAAAATATAAGAAATAGTAAATTGTTTTATCTTACAGTATTTTGATTATCATGAGTAATTCAGGAAATGTTTATAAAATTACATTTTTTAAAGATTAAGCCAGCGTGGTCCAACTACAGGCCCGCGGGCCGCATGCGGCCCGCGGAACAATTTTGCACAATTCAAGTCTTGTCGATCATAAGTAGCGGCAATCTTCTATAACAGCGTGGTCCAACTACGGGCTCGCGGGCCGCATGCCGCATGATTTTGCGCCAAAATAGGAATTTTGGAGACCGATTCCAAGTGAAGACCTTTTTTTTTTTTTTTAGAGAACACCTGATTTTGGAACGAAAATAGGAATTTTGGAGACCGATTCCAAGTGAAGACCTTTTTTTCTTTTTAAAGAACACCCTGATTTTGGAACGAAAATAGGAATTTTTAGCCGACTGAGGCCCGCAAACTCGAATAATTTTGAAAAGTGGCCCACAAGAGTGCAGAAGTTGGACCACCCTGGATTAAGCATTCTTCCTGATACTATTTCGATTTTTATATTTTGATGTAACTATATTCAATGCTTTTATTAATTTTTAACCTTATAAAATAGAGTTTGATTTGAAAATGTTTGATTTAAAGCCGCCTTGCTTTGAAAACATTTTGGTTTTCTTAATTCTGGAAAAACAATAAATTTGACGCGATAAAAGCTCATTCTTATTTATTTTAGGTGTGTGAGGACATAAACGAATGTCTGTCACTCGATAAATGCTCCGAGAATTCAACTTGTCGTAACGTTATGGGTAGTTTTGCCTGTGACTGCCTAAGTGGTTATATGAAAGATGGTGAACATTGTGTATATAAAGGTAAACAACTGTTATTTATGTAATTTTGATTTTCTAACTTTATAAAAAAATTGACCAAAAACAAAATTTGCTAAAAAACAAATTTATAAGCCTCGAATAGTTTGCTTTGTTATATAGTTATAAGAAATTGTGTTCAACTTGCAAAATCTACCTAAGTTTACAAATCTTATCACATACCTTTATCTTTTACCATCTTTTTTTTCACTGAGACAAATCCTCTAAGATTTTCAACCTTAAATCTCAATTTTTTTATATTTAATTCTTGCTTAATTAAACACAGTTTGTAAGTTGTAGGGCAAGCAAAAAATTTTATGAAAAGATGAGTAGAGAATCATTAACTTTGCCAGTGATTTAATAAATACAGTATGATAAAAATCACTTTTAGCCTGTAATATAATTAGCAGATAGAGAAAATGCACCCACAGGTGTAGGTAGTTTGACCTTTCATCATAGAGGCAATTACTCTCTGTCAATGACACATTACTGTGCAAAAGTGTTCGATTTTGACCAATATCGCGTAGGTATTTCACAGTTTACGGGCGCATTGCGCTAATTTTTAATAGCCAAGACAATTACTGGTGACAATTGACTTGATAAAGGAAAAACAGTAAACAAGCAAGCCAATTTGGAAAAAAGTTTATCTAAACGTTAAAAAAATTAAAGACATAATTTGGGGGGCTTTGTAAAGTGCAATCATCAATCAAAGTAATAAAGAAAAAGAAAAAGTAATCTTGTAATAAACATTTAGAAGAAAATAAAAGGCATAGCTTGGTGAATATGCCTTACGTAAAAAATATAAAAATATAATCGCGGACCAAAGTTTTAAAACCGCCATACATAAAATAAGCGTTTTACAGTAATTATGCGTCATGGTTTAAAATGATGCATAAAATTGCACATTTTTTATTGGTATGAGTATAAAATTATAATAACAATATTTTTGTGTGAACTCATTTATTGAAATACATATAAAAATTTAACATTTTCTATGTCCACCTTTACTATCAATCACATTCAGCAGACGTTTTGGCATACTTTCAATGAGCTTACAGCAATACTCAAAAGTTATGTCACATGTCCAAACAGATTTTATAATATTTTCCAATTGCTTGAGATTGCTAGGTTGTTCTTCAGATACTTTTTTTTAAAAGCTGGTCGCAGGTTTTCGATTCGATAAAGGTCCGGACTGTTGCCTGGCCAATCAAGATTTGAATTTTCCTACTCTTTAAACCGTCGTTTATAATTTCTAATTTGTAGCATGGGGCACCATCTTGCATAAAAATGATCCATTAATGCACTATCATGTGAAGTTCTAACCCGTTTTTAGCAATTCAAGATATTTTGACTCGTTCATGGTTGTCCCAGGAGGTAGAAAAGCAGCTCAGCTGTTCCTTTAAACGACTTGGATCCCATATCATGATCTTTGGAGAATGCTTTATGGTTTGTTGGGTGTATGTTTTATCAAATCGCATACTAATTAATCTCCAAACTGAATGTTTTAGAGATCCAAATTGCTGTATGCATGATTTAACAGAAAAAAGTGCCTTATGCTATTGCTCTCTTGGCAAGTTGATGTGTTTTTTTGTAAAGTTTAATCTTTTTGATTTCATTGTTGGGTTTAGGCAGCTTTACAGTTTTAATAGAAACGCCTGTACTATGTTTTAGTAATATTGAGTGCATTTTTTTAAATAAACTTTGTGGAGACTGCACAGCAATATGCTTTAGGAGCCGATAATCTCTTACATGTGTTTTTCGAGGTCGTCCAGATTGTTTATTGTCTGTAGAGCTCCCAGAGTTTTTAAATTTGACACATGAATTATGCACAACTGTTCTACGCTAATTAGTCTGTTTGAATAGCCTTCTTGGTGCAGAACTACGATTCTAGACCTTTTACTTTTGTTAGTGACGCTTTTTTTACCTATTTTTAGCTTTTTAATTTTCTAATATTTTAGTAGAATTTTTTAACTGCTGCTACTGAATAGTAGTGTTTTCTAGCATTTAATACAGAATCAATTACTATTTTATAAAAATGTTTCTTATGACGCTTTTTTGGCCATTTTAAATCTTAATACAGAATTTTTTTTATAATGTTGATTTAATGCATAGTGGTCCTAAACTTTGTTTCCGACTGTATTATTGGCAAGCAAAATCTTCCGCAAGATAGCTGCTTCAATTATTTAAGTCTCGTCAGTCACGGTTTAAATTTGCAAAATGCGAGAAAAAAAATCAAAAAGCATAAAAGACTAAAGTGACGGTCTAATTTTACAAAATGTCAAATAACTAAACAAATAAAATTAATGAGGGAAAACTTTTTAATTAAGAATCGCTATCAGAGAATGCAATCACAGTTAAAATCCAAATTTAAATAAAATAATTTCAGACGCCAGAAAAGTAACTAAATGACGTAGTCCAGAGATGTTAAACTTGTGAGTACATAAAATCTGCAGCAAAAACATTTTAACTTCTGGTCGCGATCACGTCATCATACAAGTGAAGACTAAAAAAAAAGAAAGGTTTACCTTAAATCTGTCTCTAATTTTTCGATATTCTTCCAAAAAATTAGTGATCTCTATTTTAAAAAAAAGTCTCTACCTAAAATTTTGATCGTTTTTCTGCTTTTGGAAACTTTTTCTTGCAGGATTAGTTCGTTTTCTGTGCACAAAAATTTTTCGGCCCAAATAATTTGTTGTCGCTGCCTGAAAAATTTCGATTTTGCCCAATTTTTTTTTTTTGAGTTTGGACAGCATTCTTCAAAAGACTTTTTTGGCTGGGAGTTTGACATGCCTGACATAGTCTACGCTGCCTTCAACAAAATTATCAATGAAATTATGCAAAGAAATTGGATGTTATTGAAAATATTTTTGGTAAATAAACATCTCCGACTAAAAACAATGATAATCATGGGCTTTATAGAAAAAATTAAAAAGAATAATTTATGTCTTTAATTTTTTAAATATTTTACGTTTAGATAAACTTTTTCCAAATTAGCTAGCTTGCTTCATTAGAATAATTTAAAACTGTCTCAAACTAAAACAGCTCCAAACTTGCAAAAAGTGGTAGATCTATTGTCGGATGCATTGACTGAGAAAATTATTTAAAAAATTATTCTTAACAAAAAATGTAGCTAAATACCATTCAGCTGTATAAGCTTTCGTTTATTCAACTTCTTCAGATAACTATAAATAAAAAAGAAACAGATGATGATCGAAAGTAAAAAAATATTTTTTCGAGTTTAGGGACAGATAGAACTAGAGAGTACCATCTGTGGCATTGTGCATCACGCACGCCGAATCCGAGCTCACTGCCCGACCATGGTTTCGAGTTTTAAACTTTTATTAGGGACAGTTTGCTTACTCGGGTTTAGTCGCAGAGCTGGTCATATAAGAAAGAGCTGCCACAGATGGTACTCTCTAGTGCCATCTGTCCCAAAACTTGATGTATTACTAGCATCTGGTCATCGGCGTGCGTGATGCACAATGCCATTTTTACCAGTAACAAATTTTAAAAACAAAAGAGAATATTAAAATATTGTAATAATTTTAATGTTCTCTTTTGTTTTTAAATTTTGTAATAAAAAAAAAAAAAATTCGTAAAGGATTTCATAAAAGAAACACTAAAGAATCATTTTATAAAAATTTTATAAAGGAATAAAGAAAAAAACAAGAAAAAAGCAAGCTCCAAACTAATTTGTATAACCTTGCGAATGTTCCGCTCACAGAAGATCAATTAAACTTATTGAGTAGAGGATTGGGATTTAGCGTTACACCATCTTAACCAAATCGTTTTCAATTGGAGGCAGATACGAGTGACTTGTTCGCAGACTACAATAAAAGAATATTTTCATGGACGCACGAAAAACTCCGACAAGTCACAAGCATTATCAGAACACCCTTCCAATCTACAGCAATCTAAACTTATAAAAACTGGACACCGGATAGTGGACGGAACATTAATCTAGATAGTTATATTAACGTAGTCAAAGAAGCAATTATAGGCGAATCAGGACACTCGAAAACACATCCCAATATTACAAACAATATTAAACCAGGCCGATTATACTTTTTACCCAAAATACACAAGACTGGCAATCCACGCAGACCCAGCATATTGGTCAATGATACGGCCACCGAAAAACTATCAGCTTTTGTAAATTTTCATCTAACCAAATATATGAACAACTATTATATCCCTTCATTCATCAAAAACTCTACACAATTTTTAAACCATCTATTAGACTTAACTACACTCCCTGATAATACTCTCCTAGTCACGATGAATATAAAAAGCTTATATAGAAACATGCCTCATAAAGATGGCGTTGAAGCAATAAAGCAAATATTAAACAAACACGACACGGACCCCAAACTAACTTATTGGATTTCACACTGCATTCAATGCATTCTAAAAAATATTAGCTTTACTTTCAATGAATCACATTATATACAAACGCAAGGAACAGCAATGGGAACAAAAATGGCACCTAAGTATGCTAATATTTTTATGTACCATTTTGAAACTAAACTTACGTCCCAATCTTCAAAAAAAACTTACAATATTTACGTTATATAGACAATATCTGGATGGTTTGGACACCAGAAAAGATACCTTACTTGAATTTATTGATAATGCAACTGTTTACACCCTATCATTAAATTCAGTTACTCGTTTTCCCCTGAGACAGTAAACTTCCTGGACACAACGCTACATTTAATCAACAATCACATCGAGACTAAACTTTACAATAAACCCACTGACACCCACCAATACCTTTTTCCCAGCTCTTGCCACCCACGTCACATAATCAATTCCAAAAAGTCTAGCACTACGTATCAAACGCATTTGCTCTACTACAGCCTATTTTGAAAAACATGCCGCTTTTCTTACCTCATACTTAGTTTCACGATCTTATAAAGAAAAGCATATCCGGAAAATAATTGATGAAGTCAGAACTATACCGAGGAAAAATCTACCCCAAAATTAGCTAGAGAAAAGACACCTTTTATTACCACTTTTCACCCAAGACTACCTAAATTCAATTCAATTTTAACAAATTTAACAACTTACTATCAGAAAATTTTTGTTTAAAAGCTATTTCTCCAAAAAAAACTTATAACCGCTTTTGAAGATGTCCAGCTCTTAGGGATATTTTAGTTAAACCGACATCAAAATCAACATCTACGACTTTTTTAGCGCACGGATTTTTTCATTGCAACAGACATAATTGTTCTACATGCAAATGCTCTTCCGAAAATTCGAGCTTTTATTTTAACCATATTAATAAAACATTTAACATACACGGACACATTACTTGCATCAATACTAACTTGATTCACATCATTACCTGCTCCAAATGTCAAAAGCAATACGTAGGTGAAACTGGTAAAAAATTAAAACCACGTATAACAGAACATCTTCGCAACATTCGCCAACAAACAAACACTGTCATTGGTCTACATTTCAACACTACAGATCATACCATAGAATACATGCAAGTCAATACCATAGAAAAATTCTATAAAATCTAGTAATTATTGGAAAGCTAACACTATTTTGGATTATTAAACTACAAACATTAAAACACGGTCTCAATAAAAAAGATTATTATTGAGTATTGTTCTTTAGAGCCCCTTTCCTACATCTATTTATTTTCATACTTTATTGCCTTATTTTTGCTCATTACATTTTTTATGCAATATATTTTGGTCGTCAGATCTTAAAACAGTTTAGTTCAGGGTTTCTCAAACCTTTATTCTGCGACCCAATATCGCTAAAAACAACGATTTACAAATATGTCTGCGACTCAAATAAATTTGAGTGAGCGCTTATTGAAACAAAACGAAATTGTTATGTAAGCCATAAATGGTCGTCTAATTTTTAGCTGTATATGTCTGGGCATAAATTTGTTCGTGAACAAACTTATTTCGATTTCTTGATTTTCGACTAAAAAAGGAATTGATCTCTAAAAAAAAATATAAGGTCTTTACCTTGAATCTGACTCTGATTTCTTGATTTTTGTCTTAGAATTGTAATGTTCTCTTAAAAAAGGGTCTTTACTTTTGAAATCTTGTGTGCGCAGATCTTTTTCTTTTACGTGCGGTAATTCAAAAGCTTTCGCGACCCATCCGCATAGTCTTGGCGACCCACATTTGGGTCACGACCCATGATTTGAGAAAGCTGGTTTAGTTAATTAATCTATCATTAGAAGTTATCAAGTTATTGCCACTTTACGATAATGGTTACGTTCCATTGTTATTGTGAATCATAAGACGTCATACAGTAGACTTGGTATGTTTGATAGTTACTGTACAATTTTATCACCTGAATAAACAGCTAATGAAGGAGAGGTTTCATTTTTTTTATTTCTCGTTTTATGTTTTAATAACAAAAAATATTTTTTTACGTTCGATCATCATCTGTTTCTTTTTTGTTTATAGTTATCTGAAGAAGTTGAATAAACGAAAACTTATAGAAATGAGTGGTATTTGGCTAGCTGAGATTTTTTGTTAAGAATAACTTGTTTCATTGTTTACCAGACAATTTTTACCAGTATTTGTCCTGGCTGTTGAAAATTAGCGCACTGCCCTCGTAAACAGCAAAGTACCATGTGATATTGGTCAAAACTGAATACTTTGTACTTTTGCACAGTAATGTGCTTTTTCTTGATGGTAAGAGATCATTTACATCTGTGTGTCCATTTTCCAATAAGCTGATTATACTATTGATTATAAGTGGTTTTGGTCATATTCATCAAAACATTGGCAGAGTTAAGAGTGATTCCCTAAACAAAGTTTGTTTGGAAAACCTTTTTCTTTGCATTATTTTTTAGTTGTAGGCCTACCAACCAACTAACAATAAATCATTTATTGCATGAATAAAAGGCAAAAAAGTTTCAATCAAAAATCACCAAAAAATCTTAATTTAATTCAATTTTTTAAATACGAACTACACTAGCTTTTACAACCTACAGCACATTTTTTCAAGTGTACCGCATTAAAGATAAAAATGCGAGTTAAAGCAAAGGGAATAGAGAAACAATAGTGACGCAACAAAGTAAAAATACAGCAGTACGTTAAATTATATTTTTTTCAAAATGATAAAGGCTCGTTTTCAATACGAGCTTGGAATGGACCATTCTTTGTTTCTTTTATTAATCTTTTGTGCTAAAATCTAACCTAGCTCCAACCGAAAAAAAAATAAAACAAACAAACTATAATCTATTTCACGCTCGTAGAGCAATCCACTCCGGGTCAGACACGAACAGGACTGAGGCCGAGGGTTTATCCTTTTACTACCCCAGGCTGCTGTTCTACCCGGATCAGATAATGGCAGTGATAGTATTAAGCCAGCATCAAGTTTCGTCATCAAAAACCGTCAGATCTTGTGCTCCATGTGATGCCTGATGCATGGGTTAGTTTATTAGAACGTGGTCTGGGGTGTTTTCAGGGGCGCCCCAATCGCAAGTCGGTGAAGGGCAAGACCCCATCTGTGCATGAACGAATGAAATCGCCCAACACCAGATCGCAGGCAATTGAGCCTAACTCAAGTTCATTCCAACAAGCCTGGCACTGGGTATGAATACATGGAGCTATTCCTGCAGTAATCCGCGTTTCATCTATAATTCGTCCACTGAGAAGCACAGAGTCCAATCTGGCAAAGTTGCTTAATGCATTCCGTGCAGCTGACACAAATAGGCATCTAGATCTTAGTTTCTCTTGACGAGCATCTGAGGAACCACTTAATAGACATTGTTGTGATGATGAGAAGGTAACACCTCTTTCTTAGTTGTTGGTAAGAGCTGTCGGGTGTTAAAAATAACACGTGGTTCGACGGAGAAAAAGCAGCATTTCACAGCAGACGTAATCTGCTTTTCAAACTTCATCGAGACATTTCCAATCCATGGGATGTCTAGGTAGACAGGGCACTTTTCCACTGTGTGAACCGGGTTAGAATTTAGTTGTTGAAATTTTCATTTGAAAGCCGAATTGATTGCATGTTCCGGGTAGCCATTTTCTAATAGAATTGAACGAATTTTGCCAAGCTCTGGATCCAGTTTGCTTTTAGAACAGATCATTAAAGCTCTGTAAACAAGAATACCAATTAGGTTGATTTTTCATTCCTGGGGGCTAAAGGAGTTTCAACCTAGATACTGGCCGGTGAAGGTGGGTTTCCTGTACACTGAGGTTAGAAATACCGAATCATGCCTTTCTACCAACACATCCAGGAAGGGGAGAGAGTGATTGGATTCCTTTTCGTAGGTGAAGCGTAGTGAAGGAGGAAGGGAGTTGAGGTGGATGAGAAAAGTGTTGCAGTCTTCTTGATTATTGAATACGGCGAAAGTGTCGTCATCGTACCAAAAGTACACTGACGGCCTTTTGGCGATGTTAAAAAGTTTTGTTTCTTCATAGCCAACAAAAATGTTTGCTAATGCTGGACCAAGCGGTGATTTCATAGCGACGCCGTCGATTTGTCAATGCAGTTTGTTGTTGAAGCTGAATTCCACAGAGCAGGTGGTTAGCTATATTAATTCGACAAAGATGTTGCGTTGAAAAGATGGTGCCATTGAGTCATCAATGTAAAAGACGTCAGCGCAGATTTCTATGGTTTCAGTAAGCGAAACATTGGTGAAGAGACTGAAAATGTCAAAAGAACAAAGAAAGACAGAGGAAGGAGAAAAAGTAAATTTTTTCACTTCTTTTACAAAGGTGAAAGAATTAGACACACTACTAGAAAAAAGGTTTTGGAGAACAGGTTGAAGTGAGCAATTTAGCTAACTAATCTTGGACCGATCCGGTCATAGACAAAATTGAATGTAAGGGTACGTCCTTTTTGTGTATTTTCGGAAGACCATACATGCGTGGTCGCTGAGATCCTGTGAGTCAAATTGTTTTGTACACTTGTTGAGAAATTAGCCTCTCTTTTCTCAGCTGTTGCAACCGACGTTGTATCCGTGATTCAATATTAGCGGTGTTTTCTTTGTTGGTGACTGGTCCAAGATCGAGAAATTTGATGGTATCATTGAGAATTGTCTTTATCTGGTCGTTGTAATCGTTTTTGTTAAGAATGACAAAACCCAACACCTTTTTCAGGCTTTGTTATAAGAATCTCTTTACTCATCCGAAGGTACTTGATGGCCTGAAAACACTTTTTTGTTATGAGGCAGTCAGCCAAGTCTATGGGGCTTTCACAATAAGCGTGAGTCAAGTCATTCAACCTGGCTTTTAAAGCACCAAGCTGATCTTCAGACCGAGGTTTGTGATGGACTAGTTAAGCGTAGAGTACTTCAAAGTCAGCTAGTACTTCACGTTTGACACTAGTGGGCGATAGAGAAAACAAGTCTATGGAACAATACAAACTGTTCCGTGTCTGATAGTTTGTAGTCAGACAAGTTTGCGATGTTATTCTGCTTGAAACTTTTCTGATTGCCAAAACGTGTTGGAAAAAAAGACGTAGGTTGTTGCTGTTCTTCTTTTGATTGACGGTTTCTTTTTGTTCCTCTATGACCGACATGTAGTGACAGAATCGCACTAGGTTGAAGAAAGACAGAAACTGTCTAGCTTCTTGCCACAGTGAGCGACATTAATTCTGAGAAAAGCAGTCATTGACTGGTTTTTCTCAATTTTATTGTGCATGAAGACTCGCTCGATGTTCGGGCTTATGGTAGCGAGCGACTATTTTACGCGAAATCTAACCTACTTCGGTAAAGTTTGCTGAGAAATGTTAGCCTTAAGAAAGCCTGTTTTATAGAGAAGAGCTTGGATTCTTCAACGTGTTTTAATTAACTTGTTCAAACATTTAAGCTGCTGATCACTGTAGCTTTGGTAAAAATATTTGAATAGACGTTTGGTGGTACAAAATTTAAAGATGGCGTGAAGTTAATGATTTTTCTTCCCAAAGCTTTTCATCTGACACTCTTCAGGGGAAATCGTCATAATAAAGTAGAAATGAAACTGAACTTTATTATAAAGAGGAAAGCAGAGTTCTCATTGGCCGAAAGAAGTTAGCCAATGAGAGAAAAGATTAAAAAATTTTCAAAGAGTAGACCGAAACAAAACTTTTTTAACATCGCCAAAAGGCCGTCAGTGTACTTTTGGTACGATGACGACACTTTCGCCGTATTCAATAATCAAGAAGACTGCAACACTTTTCTCATCCACCTCAACTCCCTTCATCCTTCACTACGCTTCACCTACGAAAAGGAATCCAATCACTCTCTCCCCTTCCTGGATGTGTTGGTAGAAAGGCATGATTCGGTATTTCTAACCTCAGTGTACAGGAAACCCACCTTCACCGGCCAGTATCTAGGTTGAAACTCCTTTAGCCCCCAGGAATGAAAAATCAACCTAATTGGTATTCTTGTTTACAGAGCTTTAATGATCTGTTCTAAAAGCAAACTGGATCCAGAGCTTGGCAAAATTCGTTCAATTCTATTAGAAAATGGCTACCCGGAACATGCAATCAATTCGGCTTTCAAATGAAAATTTCAACAACTAAATTCTAACCCGGTTCACACAGTGGAAAAGTGCCCTGTCTACCTAGACATCCCATGGATTGGAAATGTCTCGATGAAGTTTGAAAAGCAGATTACGTCTGCTGTGAAACGCTGCTTTTTCTCCGTCGAACCACGTGTTATTTTTAACACCCGACAGCTCTTACCAACAACTAAGAAAGAGGTGTTACCTTCTCATCATCACAGCAATGTCATTTACCAGTTGGTGTGCCACTGCGATAGTCGGTACGTTGGTCACACGTCTCAACGCTTAGAAAAGCAAATCAAACAACACGTTTCTAGGTCCATCACCAATCCTCCTGTCTCGCACAACCGCCAAAACTTTTCCCGCTCTTGCAAGGCCAACATACGCCCACAACAATTTCACGAATCCGCCATTGGTGAACATCTTTTTGACAATGCCCAATGCGCTCTTCACTACAACAAAAAAATTTTCTATTTTCGTTCAAGGTCGCTCTTCTTTTCACCTTTCTGCTCTTGAAGCGACTTTCATTAAATCTCTTAATGCCCTTCTGTGTAAACAAAAAGAATTCGTCTCCTTTTTGAAAATTTCTTAATCTTTTCTCTCATTGGCTTACTTCTTTCGGCCAATGAGAACTCTGCTTTCCTCTTTATAATCAAGTTCGGTTTCATTTTTGCTTTATTCTGACGATTTCCCCTGAAGAGTGTCAGATAAAAAGCTTCGGGAAAAAAAATCTTTTACTTCTCGCCATCTTCAAGACCAATTCCTGAGGAACGCCGTTTTTCAGACGGCGTAGCCTGCTGTGCTTGCTGTCGCCGGTAGTAAGGGTGAAACATCGGTTTTGCACAAACTTCATGATTGCTCTAACCATGTGCTTATGTGAAAGAAGGCTCAGCAGCTTGTAGGTAAGACCATGGTTTCCGACAGTGTCATAAACTGCTGTCAGATTGACAATTACGACAACGGCCTTTTTCTTAGCCTCGAAAGAATCCTCAATATTTTGTGTTAACAGAACAACTTGATCCACGGTTCACTTCCCGCGTCGAAACTCAACCTGCTCTTTAGGAAGCAGTAAATCAATAATTGGCTCGACGCGGGCATAAATAACATTCTAGAATCTTATAGAGGACACAGAAAAGAAATATCAGTTGATAACTCTCTCAGATCCCCACAGGCTTCATTGGCTTTGGCATGACAACTAAAAACGCTCTTATCCAGATCTTGAAAATCTTGAGTCAGCGTAGGCAAAACAAAGGAACTCACGTAATGAGGACTTCAAAGCAGCTTCAGCAAGTAACAGAAAACAAATAATCTCTTTTGAAATTTTTTTCTGCAATCATTTTTGCAATTTTTTTTCTTCGACCTCCAGTTGTTGTTTTGTTGTGGCTTTAACCAGTTTAAGAACTGCTAATTTGAGATTTTTTAACTTGTTATTAGGCTTATTAAAATTCTCCGCTATAGGTTTGTTTCAATTGTACTTTATGTCGTTATTATATCCCAACTGAGTCTCCCTAAAAGTTTCGAAAAAATTGAATTACAATTCATATATGTTGTTTATGTCAACTCTGTTAATCATTGTCCAACCGTTAAAGAAACAAGCAGTTTAATAACACTTTGGTTGAATAGGAACTTAATACAGTACCATTGAAACAAACTTCTTGCCGAGCATTGTAATAAAATGGATTATAGATTGAAAAATTTCAAATTAACAGTTATCAAAATAAGTTTATTTCAGAAATAACAGAAAATTAACAAAAAATTTATTTCAGAAATAACAGAAGTTAATGGCAACGATACATCTACAATAAGGTAAAGACTATAGTGAATACAGATCAGTAAACTTTTTTGACATTTAATGAAAATTGATTAATTATTTTTTAAATCCATGGCGTACTCTATTATAGGCTATGTCAGCGAGCAGGCTCGAGATAAAACTGGAAACGAACATTTATGAAACAGTTGTTGCAGTACATGCTAACTAAAAAACCGTACAATAATTTAAATATGATTTCACAGAGTTGATATGTGGCATTATATTGTTTCCATAACAATATGACATCATAATCACGCCATATACGTTTTTAAAAAATTGTTTAAATTTAATCTTAACTAAAAATATCTATAAGCTAAAATAGCAAAAAAATAGCTCCAGGCATTGACTGACGTATCCATTTGAAAAAAGTTACTAAAATATTAATGAATATTTGCGTATTCTATCTTCTAACACAACGCCAAAAATGATAGCTTTGTGTTGTTAAGTTTTTTGATAAAGCTAGATCTCTCACCAAGAGTCCTATTATACCTGTTGATTCACTTCATTTTACAATATTTTTTTCAATTTTGAGCAGGAAACTCAAAAGATAATTTAAAATTATTTAATCAATTTGTCGTAAGTTTTAGCATTTTATTTCGCATATTTGGAAAAATTTCGTAACGTAAAGATGCCAATAGTTGTTGAACAAAAATTTTGCTAATCTTAAAAGGCAAGTTTTTTCGTTATTCAAATGATAAAAATTCGAAACTTTTTCAAAAGTTTGCACAAAGATTTCTGTACAAATGATCAAGTACCTAATGAAACAAAACATAACTGTATACAACCCACTGGCATTCGGAATATCCAAGTATATGTAAACCACTTCAATGTAAATCTGCTGTAAAACCACCATACATTTCATACTTGAAATAACTGTTATGTAAGCCTTCAGTTTTGCTTTTAGCAGTTAAAATCCCGTTATGTATATACTCGTAAGTGCAGTTATTGCATTTCCAGCAAACAATTCAAAATATCAAATTTTGGCCCACCAAACATGCAGATGACAATAAAAGTAAATTTGCAATCTCTTTAATTCATCTTTGTATAGTTATTAGATGCATTTAAAAAAGATTTACAAACCTGGTAAGGTTTCTTTTTATGGGGTTCTTTTTACACAACTTGTTCAGTTGAGCTAAATTCCCATCTTGACTAAATATGCCACTTATCATCATAACGCAGATTAGTCATGCACTGGATATGCAATCTTCAAATTTGCTTGATTAGTTTTTTTGCGATATAAGATTCTTCTTTCTTCTTTCCTTTCTCATATTTTATATTTTAACTCATCAAGAGGTTGCGGCCATGCTTTCTATCGTTTTTAATTATCTTATGCATGTTTTAATGCCTGACGTTGTCCTGCTTTTTTTGGATTTTTTCTAATATTTATGATGTTTTGTGGACTATTTAATAGTCACCGAGAATAAAAAAATGAAAAATGTGTAAAACAGGTTTGTGGAGTTTTCAAAGGTAACGGCTAAAACGTAACTAGGTCAAGAAAAATAATGTTTTAAAAAAATTCTGAAAGAGAAGAAGAAATATATAAAATAGAAACATGAGATGAATAAAGAAGTAAGATCTGTTTTCTAGAAATGCAGAAATAAGGCTAAACAGATGATTGCAAAAGCAATGCATGAAAAAGCAAGAAAAAAGGTACAAAAAATTGAGGAGATAAGAATGGAAGTAAAGGTGACACACATATATTATGGGGCAAGAACAAAGGTAATATGTAAAAAATGTAAAAAAGCATGAGACTTGAAGACGGACATTTGAAGATGTGAAAGGAATATAATGTAAAGCTACTGAACAAAGAAATCCCGTGAGATAATAGATTGGAATTATTGGACCCCTGAAAAAAATTACCGTCGCGGAGGTAAAAAAAGCAATGTCCAGAATGAAAACAGGTTAAGCAGCTTGACCAAGTAGTGTACTAATTAAAGCAATTCTATTGCGTAATGTCATGAACACTTGGAAAAAAATTAGTAATGACATGATCACTGAAGAGAAAATGTCTACAACCTGAAGAAAGAGTATATTGATTGTACTATATAAAAAAAAAAAACAATATAGGACGGAATGCGTTAGAACAGAAGCTTGAAAATGTTTGAGCATGCAATTAAATTTATGGAAAAAGTCTTTTAGCAGCTAATCAAAAAAAAAAAAAAATCCAAGAGATTCAACTGAGTTTCAAAGAAACAATGGATGTCATAGTTGCTGTGAGACAGATGACAGAAAAATACAAAAAAGTTGGAAAGTACCGGTAAATTATATTTTGTGTTCATTGATTGATTTTAGAGAAAGTCTTCAACCGTGTTTCAAGAAGAGTGATTTGCTGTACATTTAGAAAAAAAGACTTGCTGGAACCAGAAATGAGATCAGTGATGGAGATGCACAAGGAAGCTAACAAATAGGTAAAGCTTGAAGAAAAAATATAAGAATGGTTTAGTGTAAAAGTGGGGTTATATCAAGAATCACGGCTTTGTTTCTTACCTTTGTCTTAGATGCTTTATCAGATTGTTTAGAAGTAATTTTTGTACGGTGCAGAAGATTTAAGGCTTGTTTCCACTACGAGCGTGGAAAAGAGCATTCTTTGTCTCTTTTATTGATCTTCCATTGAAGCGAGCGGTTAAAATTGAAGTGAGCGCAAAAAAAATCAATAAAACAAACAAAGAATGCTTTTTTCCACGCTCGTAGTGGAAACGGGCCTTTAGGACTCGTTTTCACTACCCACCAACGCTCGTAGTCAAAACGAGTCCTAAGCCATTATGGGAGATTTTTGGAAAGAGATGAAAGAGATTATATTGGATAGAAAAATGCAATGAGGAGTAAAGAGCTGAAACTAAACATTAAGAAAACCAAGGTAATGAACTTTGAAAGAGAATCATCAAAGTGAATAATCAGTGCTATTGATCCATATCCAGTATGTGAAAAGAGAGTGATGAGAAACTGCACCCAAATTATAAAGTGTAAATATTGGGTTCCAAAAGATGATCTAATATTCATAACTGGAGGAAGAGTCAAATGAATAATGACTGTGGCAGATTTAAGAGTGTCATAAATGGTGAAAAGTATGTAAATTAAGATATGATGAGATAGAAATTGTTAAGAAGTTTAGCTATCTTGTAGTTATGATTGGGAAAGATGTTTTACTTTAATTTATCGCCTATATAAAGTCGTTTATGACGTCTGCGTTTCGCCAGACCATAAGCCAGTGAGCAAACAAATGGTGGCAACTTAAAATACAAAATTGTGAATTATCTAGGCCTATATAAAATTAAAACGAGAGCGTCAAAACGGATCCGTGTAAAATAAAGTTTTGGTTCAGATTCAGGTTCGACAAATTTAATTTTTACGGGTTCAATTCCAGTTCAGGCTCATCAAGTTTTATTTTAGGGTTAAAAAATAATAACGGTTAATACCGGTTTACGGATCCGGTTCGGATTCGGTTTGACGCCCTGATATAAAACAATTTTAAAAAGCGTAATATGTTACGAAGCTAAATGTTAGGCAATAAAGAATTCAGATAAAAAAAATGAGAATGATTTAACTGCTGTGTGGCAAGACTCACCTGAACCAGATCTCGAACAGTGTGTTAAGAGGGTGGATAAAGTTTGAGGTTTTAGAAGAACATTTAACCCTATTCTCCTCAACCTTTTTCGAGCTATTGACTCCTCAACGGCCGGGCTTCAGAAGCCCACCAAATCAACAATTTATAACTCCAAAACTACTTAAGCTTTATAATTTGTAACTCCAAAATCGATTTATAACTCCAAAATCTTTATGAAATTTAAGCAGAGTAAAGATCATTTATTTAACTTTTGTTGGAGCAAAAAAGCTTATAAAAATTGATTTGATAAAGTATGCAAAATCGCAATTTAGCAAGGTCACTTTAATTTTTATGTTTAGACACTCATTTAACTAGCGTGAAATGCGATGGTAATAAATTCGCTGTTGTAACAGTCGTAAACTTAATTAAAAGTTGGACGTAAAGAGTGACGTCAACGCGCACTACAATTATAAACTATAAAGAAGATAAGGAAGCTTGTTTCATTGTTTGAATGGTCGAATTATGAAGAATATTTTAGACCAGTTTCATTTACTTGCTCACATATTTTGTCCACATGTTTTTGTGGTTACTAATAGTTATTGCAGCTTTTTTTCAAAAATTATAAAAAAATGAAAATGAATTTTTTTTACGCAAAAGAATTTGAAATTGGCTATGTTTTGATATTTAGCAGTGTTAAAATATCGACTTACCAATATTATAAAACCAACAACACTTTATCTTTTATATATCACTGTTTAAATGCACATCGTATTTTACCGCCAGAAAAAGAGTTTTTTAATTATTGAAATGAAACTACGCTATTGCATTCTTATACAAAAAAACACTGAGAAAACAATATTACTCTATATAATTATTACTGTTAATCGTGGAACATATCTCGGCATTGATCAACGCCTGAGATGCAAATTTGTACGTAGTGTCGCAAACACGTGGAAGAACCGCATGTTTGACATTGATTTTGTGATTTATTTATGTTTTGTTTTTGCATTTCTGGCCTGGTCCAATTTCATTATCATAGTAAAGACAACAACGTTTCCTAAAATTAAACTTTGAAGCATAATTTCGAGGTGTAAATGTTACAACACTAGAGTCACTCGAACGGAAATGACTTTCGCCCAAAATCAATCTAACTTTTCGTTGAACATCAAACTGTAAGCCAATCAAAGGCCTTCTTTCAACGTGCGGTTGAATTATTGCTGGCGAGATCTTGCAAGTGTCGTTTTAATGGGAGCGGATCAAGATCGTATATGTTCGTTTTTTATTACAATATTTTTCTATTAGAAAAAACATTTTATGTCACTTTTCCAACTAGAAAGTCTTTATCAGCAACTCTAAATTACAATCTATAAAAACTAGAGTGCGCCATAAAAATTTTCTTGAACAGCAATATCCTAATTTTTTTGAAGATTCGAGATTCACATTTGTTTATTTTGTCACTAAACATTTGCAAATATTCGCATAACATATAATTGAGATTAAATGTAGGAAAACGTGACTGGGAAATAAACATAATGTGTCTTAGTCAAGCAGTTACTTTTATTGTGTCATTCAAAATGACAAAAAAATTATAATAAAACAATCGTTTAAAAAACAAGCAGCGAAAAGACAAAAAGTAATTAGTAAGTGTAAACCTAACGGCAAAACTAGAAGATAAGCAAATCTCGGTAACAAAGGCAGATAGATATATTAGGCTTAGCCTAACCCTAACCCTTTTTATTTTGCAATATGAAAAATATTGCATGATTTTACATATTGCAAATATTTTCATATTGCATATGGAAAAATATTTTTCATATTGCATGAAATACGGGATAAAAAGCACATTTTGGCTCCAATATATTTAATTAAAAAGTACGTTTTTTGTTTTACTTTGTGGAAGATTAGATTACTCAACTTCAGAAAATATTGATCACCACAAGGCCTCTCCAAGATAACTTCGAGAAAGAGATTTTAAGTTGTAAAGGCCCTTTTCCATCATTACGTAAAACAGTGCGATTCTATGCCGAAATTATTGTAGCATGTAAAAGTATCCACTTCAAGTAAAACACATAAATACGACTGACCCCCATGCTTCATTTTTTTACTGCAAATTGCTATAGTATTTCCTGGATTAAATGTTGTTGGCAATGTACCAAGCCACAACCGTATATTTTTTATCCAAAATTGTCCGACCTTGTGCTCCTTGTAATGTTTACTGCGTGTGACACACCGATACAACGTTATCTCTGGTTTGTGCAAGGCGCCGCATTTGCAATAAAAGAAAGGAACGAGACCCCATTTTTCTATGCACAAATGAAAACCCGCAACTACAGTCCTCAGGCGGAATGGGCCAACTGGCCACAACCAATTGGCCGCAACTAACTGGGCGCAACCAGACAAGTTAAGGACAACTAGAGGCAGTCGACTGGTTAGTTAAGCTGCCCCCAGTCGGTTGCGTCTAGTTGTCTTTGACCCGTCTGAAAGCATAATTTAAGCATAACTCAAACTGTTCCGAGCACGCTATTTCGAACGGATAAGGCAATGAAAGCACGAGTCCGGATGTACTCTCATAGTACTCTGTGTTCGATCTATGATTTATATGATGGGCAGATCGGATGCGCTTAATTCAGCAAAATTCTTCACGTTTTTGCGCAGCAGACACAAGCAAGTGTTAAGACCTTTGTGTTTATCGACAGGCATTTGATAACAGATAAATAAACCATAATCAGGATCGGGATGAGACCAGCCGTTTTGGCGCCAGCCATTGTGGCAGTATGTTGTTTTTTTATTTATAGAATCTAAAAAAGGGTTAGGTTTTAGGGTTTCGGGGTTAGGTTAGGGTTAGGCTGATTGATTATACTGTTTTATTCAAACCTTCTTGCTAGTTTCAAATAGACTGGCGCCAAAACGGCCACGCCAAAACGGCGGCGCCAAAACGACATCGCCGAATAGTACCCTACCCGTCAGGATCTAGAGCAGTTCTCTGCAACTCATATGCTGCGGAAAAACAAGAAACATACTCTTTGAAATAGAGATAAAATTATGTTTCTCTGAAGTAGCACCGTAAAAACTTAAAAAATCTCATTGTGTAATGTCAAAAGCTTTTTTTAGTCTTTACTAAATTTCGAATGCTTTTTTTCATATGAACCTTATTTAGTTATCATAAAAACTCTTTGCTAATAAACTGAAAATTTTTTGATCAATTTTCAACCAAGCTCAATTGTGCACAATATGCGCAAATTTGTAACTTCAAATGAAAAAAAAGTCATCGCTTTATTTTTTGAGTTTAGATTGAGTTTTTAGGTTTTTTATGACAGCCAAATGAAACTTCAGGTAACAGAAAGCGTTCAAAATTTAGCTCTTTACCTGGTCCAGGTGTTCTGCTAATTTTTGAAATTTTTCAAAGTTTGCAGCAAGTTCGAAAAAGTAGCTGAGCCCAGGTCTAGAGTACCACTTTTAGCCAAAACAAGTGTCACTACTAGTTGTCAGAACTCAGATAGCTGGATGTTTTAAAAAACTGTTAAGTGGTTCGTTGGAGAGACGAAAGCATTTAGTGACTACGCGCAAAACGTCATTCAAAGCATTATATATAAAACAAGTACTACGAGAACAAACAAGACTCCAATACTCGGCTGTTAAATAGACTAAAAATAAGAGAGCTGTATCTAATGTTTTGGGACCAGCACCCGGTCTAAGACCCCAGGTTACTTCAGAAGTGGGACAAGCAAAGTTGTTTGCGCAATGCCAAACGGTGGTGAAAAAACTTGAGTGATTTGTTTAGTTTTACTTCAAGATAAATCGGAACCAAACACAATAGTGAATGTTGATTACTGTAAACTTTTTGCTTACATTTTTTCTTAATCAGAATATTGTGTAAAGCAGATTATGCACCTAGATGTTAAAAAAGATGTGATTGATTTCGGAGGAACACTGTTTCTCTGACACCCGAGACTATTTTGCTTACTGTCGCCGTTAGAGTGAAACCTTCAATGTAAACTACTTTTATAATCATTCGAACCACGCATTTATCCAACAGAAACCTCAGCAGCTTTCAGTTAAAGTCAAGTTTGAATGAAATAACAGTGTCATATATAGCTGTCAAATTGACAAATAGCACTGGTATTCTTCTTGGTCTGAAAAATTGTCGATGATTTGTATTAATAGAACGACTTGATCCAAAGTTGACTTTTTGCATTAAAACCATCAATTGGCTTGTTGCAGACCAAAGTAAGCGTATCAAATTTTTCCCAGGGGACGTAAAGTTGATAAATTTGTCAAAAACTTTTTGGGTCTTCTACCGCCTTCTTTGTCTTCGAATCGCAACTACAAGCGTTCATCCGTCAATTTTTGAATTTGGAGTTGACCCAATTAGGAAAAGAAAAAGGTATTTAATCAAATATTCAAAGCAGCTCTAACATGGATTATAAGCTCTATGCACATAAAATTAGAGCCCGGAGCTTTATTTGGTTTTATGTTGAAAAGCCCTTGTAAATAGCCCAGGTTATCCGTAACTAAGATATGTAAGTTGATTTTATTCAGAGGTTTCCAGTGAGTGGGTCATTTTAAAACTAAAAAGACGTGGGAATATAATAGGATAATCATATTAGACCAAAAGTCATATCGAATTTTTTTCTAAATGACATTTTGAGTTCAAACATAAAATTTATTGCGAAAGGAAAATGAAGACCATAAATGGTCTTTACGTTTACATAAAAAGTTCTTTTCGAATTTCAAGAATGAAGTTTTTTTGGTCTTTATTTAACTTTCGAAATAAATTTATTAAACAGTTTGCAATAAGTAAGGACCGTTTTTTTAAACGTTGGCAAGAAAATTTTTTGGGAGGAAAAAATCATTTGTGTAAATTTAAGACTTTAGAACTGTCATGAATTTATACAAGTTGGAAACCCATGTTTTATTAAAATTCAATCGTATCAAACGTCTTGTTTTTATTCTATGTTTTCTGTTCGCAAAACCCACATCTATTGATAAAAGCTATAAACTTTTTTACAAAACTTTTTTAAACAAGTAAACTTATACATAAAAAATACGTCGGATTTTTCTTTCAACATAAAATCGGCCCGTTACTTTGAATTAAAGAAAGATTTCAACATAAAATCGGCCGTTACTTTGAATGAAACGTGAAATATAAATAAAAAGTTAATTTGAAAAAGTCAGATGTTTTTTAATTGTCTGAACGCGTCAGCATAAGAGCTAAAATATGAATCAGTTAATTTAATTTTATTTCCCACGAATGAATAGTTATAAAAAAGTTTTATAAAAATGCTTAGTGTAAAGATTGAATTTTTTCCGTTTAATGGTATTCAAGCAGTCCAACAGCAATCGTTTTATACAAAAAAATGTGTATATGCAAAATGTTTTCAAGCAATCGCCAAAAGCTCAAAAAAAGAAAATGCGATTTACATGAAATAAATTCTGTATCGCCTAAGGCAATTTGATGTCGGCAAACGACGTGAAATTGCCCTTAAATCGGGAAACAACGTGAAATCGTGTAAAGATTGAATTTTGTTCGCATGATTGGTATTCAAGCAGTTCAACATCAATTGTTTTATACAAAAAAAAGTATATATTCAAAATGTTTTCAAGCAATCGCCAAAAGCTCAAAAAAAAGAAAATGCGATTTACATGAAATAAGTTCTGTATCGCCTAAGGCAATTTGACGTCGGCAAACGACGTCGTCGTCGTCGTCGTCGTCGTTTGAAGAGTATTCACTACAGGTCAGACACAAACAGGACTGGGGCCGAGGGTTTATCCTTTTACTACTCCAGACTGCTGCATTGCCTGGATCAGATGCTGGCAGTGATGTCATTAAGCCAGCATCGAGTTTCGTCATCCAAAACCGTCAGACTTCGTGCTCCATGTGGTGCCCAATGTATAGGGCACGCTGTTAGTACATGGTCTGCGGTTTGCTCAGAGGCGCCACACTCGCAATTCGGTAAAGAAGCGGGACCCCATTTGTGCATGGACGAATGGAATCGCTCAACACCAGTCCGCAGGCGGTTGAGCTTAACCCAAGCTGCTCTGGGTTAAGCCCATCCCAGCAGGCCTGGCACCGCTCTCGGGCACAAAAACACGGAGCCTGGAAGCATTTTCACAGTATTCCGTTTTCCATTTGTGATTTTTCCATTCAGAGGCGAGAAAGCCAAGTCTGGCAAGGTTGTCCAAGGGATTCCGCGCAGCTGGCACAAACGGGCGTCTGGATCTTAGTCTCACTTGGCGAGTATCTGAGGATCCACTTAAAAGACCATACAAGATATGATCGGGGTCCAGAGATCCACGGTAAGCCAAGGAGAGTGTCGCTCCCATTCGGCGAAGCTCAGCTGGCTGGATGCCTGAGAGTATAGGTAGGTGGTCCGTTGGAGTGGGACGCAGGCATCCAGTAACTATGCGCAAGGCGTCATTCAAGACACTGTCAATGAGGCGAGGGTGAGCACTGCGACACCGGACTGGCGGACAGTACTCAGCTGTTGAGTAGACTAGAGACAAGGTGGCTATGCGTAGTGTTTTAGCACCAGTACCCCATCCCGAGCCCACAAGTCGCCTCAACAATGTGACGCGCGAAGATAGTTTTTTGCGCAATGCCACTAAATGGTGACGAAACGTGAGCAATCTGTCCAGTTTTACCCCAAGGTAAGTAGGGGTTGGACAGAACAGTAAAAGTCTACTATTGTTGTAGACCTTTAGCTCACGTTTGGCCTCTCGGTTATTTAAGTGAAAGGCTGCCGTCACCGTCTTAGTGTGACTGAGCTTCAACCTCCAAGTCTGGAGATACGTTGACAGTGTCGACATGTCTTGGCTTAAAGTCCCCTCCAAGTCCTTCCAGTTTTCAGAAGAGTGCAACAATGCTAGATCATCAGCATCAGCAAACTTTCTGGAAATCATAAAAGGAAGATCGTACGTATAGATGTTAAATAGGAGAGGAGCCAAGACCGATTCCTGAGGAACGCCGTTTTTAAGACGGCGTAGCCTGGTTTGCTTGCTGTCACCGGTGGTAAGGGTGAAACTTCGATTTCGGACAAGCTCCATGATCATTTTGACCATGTGCTTATCTGAAATTAGTCTCAGCAGCTTGCAGGTAAGGCCACGATGCCAGACAGTGTCATAATCAGCTGTCCGATCGATAAATACGGCACCAGCTTTCTTTTTAGCCTCGAAAGAATCCTCGATGTTCTGGGTCAGCAGAACAACTTGATCTACGGTTGACTTCCCGCGTCGGAAGAAGAAGACCCACTATTCTTCAGCTGAACATCGAAGGTCTCACTGCAAGAAAGATGAACGTTCTTCATCATCTCGCTATGCAGTCTGAGGCACTCGTCATCCTACTGCAAGAGACCGACTGCACTGATGCAGAGAAGTTGGTACTTCCAAACTACCAACTAGCTGGGTCTTCTTTAAGCAGGAAACATGGCCTTGCCACGTTTGTCCGCAAGCGACTGAGATACACGCTTTTGGACCAATCTCCACCGACATCGGAGATCGAGTGGTTGTGTGTATACATTGATGGCTATAAAGTATTCAACGTCTACAAACCACCGCCAACGCAATTGCGAACCCTGGATCTCCCAGTGTTTCCTCACCCCTGTCTTTACGCTGGGGATTTTAACTGTCGTCAAGCTGACTGGGGTTACGACGACAACAATCCGGACGGTGAGTGCTTGGCTGGATGGGCAAGTATTAATTGTCTTGCCCTCCTATATAATGCCAAGGAGGCTGCCAGTTTTTATTCCGGCCGCTGGAACACTGGCACCAATCCGGATCTAGCTTTCGCTAGCGTAGGTCCAAACAGTCGCTTACCGGATAGACGTGTCCTTGACAAGTTCCCCAGGTCACAACATCGACCTTCGCTTATTACACCACCAAGGTTTGCTATGGAAGTGCCAAGCATGCCTGTTAAGCGATGGAACTTCGGCAAGGCCAAATGGAGTCACTACATTGCTTTGACAAATAAATTCGAAAAGATTTTGTTGTTGCCGTCATTTGATGTGGATGCAGCTTACCAGGACTTCTGTAACACCATTAAGAAAGCAGCCAAAAAGACTATTCCACGCGAGTATCGAAATAACTATATTCCGTATTTAGATGCAGAGTGTGAGTTCCTCTATAAAACCTTTCTGCAGTCTCCTCAGGAAGACAACTCAAGTTTGGCTGCTACAGCCCTGCTTGCCAAGCTTGACAGAAAGCGGAGGGATCGATGGTCCGAAGCAGTTCAGAGCATTGACTTCTCACACTCTAGTCGAAAAGCATGGAGTATTTTGAACAAACTTACTGGTAGGTCACAACACTCTCCTCATCACTGTCCCGTTTCAGCCGATGCTATTGCATCTCAGTTGGTTAGAAATGGGAAATACGAGGTTGTTGACCGCAAGTCATCTCGACTTGTTTCTCAAGAAGTGTCTGACCTTTGGAGGACCAGAACACCAGACGCAGTAAATATCTCTGACAATTTCTCACAGAGAGAATTTACTGCTGCCCTTCAACATTTAAAAACAGGTAAAGCTCCGGGACCTGATTCCATCTGCCCCGAGCTTATACTCCATGCTGGAGCTGCTTTGAAGTCCTGGTTACGTGACTTTCTTTCTTCCTGTTTGCGCCGACTCAAAATTTCCAAGATCTGGAGAAGAGCGCTTGTGGTCGCGATCCCAAAACCAGGAAAGCCCGTGGGGGACCCAAAAAGTTA
Organism: Diplosoma virens; assembly: GCA_963680785.1. Classification (NCBI taxonomy): domain Eukaryota; kingdom Metazoa; phylum Chordata; class Ascidiacea; order Aplousobranchia; family Didemnidae; genus Diplosoma; species Diplosoma virens. Next base: position 59,887,980 of record OY796882.1, on the reverse strand, counting down.
TCGACCGATATCTCTGTTCTGTGTCCCCTCCAAGATCCTCGAGAGGCTTATCTACGCCCGCGTTGAACCATTAATCGATCCACGGCAAACGACGTAATTCGCTTCGTCATGCAAAGCCAATTCTTGGTAAAATTCATGTCACTTAATAAAGGCGTGAAATTGAAATTCCATGCTCTGCTTGCGAAGACCAGCAAAAATTCACAAATTTTCTAAAAAACGTCTATTTTACCCGTTAACCCTTGTTCGTGGGGCACCTAAAAATAATACCATCTTATTCAACATTTCAAATTAGGAAAAGTCGAGAAATTCCAGAATTTTATCTACAAAGATGAAGTAATTACAAACGTTTTTGCAAGGGCCGGGCCTCAGAAGCCCGCCCGTTGAGGAGAATAGGGTTAAGAGGGCATCGTCTGACATGGTTGGGACATGTAGAGAGTTTGACAAGAAGAGTTATGAAAATAAGATAGTAACTAATATGAGAAGAGGATGAACAAAAAAAACTTGAGAAGAGACAGTAAAACATGATATGAAAAAAGAAGCTTTACTATTGACAATGGTAATGACCGATAAAAATGGAGGCATTGCTGCAGATATTTAGATGATCCTGATATTTTAAGATCAAGTTTAGGTCTTAGTCGGCAAATGAAAAAATGATGATAGAATTGTTTCACAAACAAATTTATTCTACTTTCACTATACATTTTTGTTAAGAAATGTCATTTATTGATTCATTTAATTATAAAATCTTTTTATACGATACTCGTGACTGTATGCTTGCGACGTCAAATTTTTGAAAAACCGTTAAGAGATTATTCAGAGCTGCTTTTAAAGATGCCAAACTATTGTTTTTTTTTAAAGTTTTTTATTTTTTTAGTTTTTTTATGTATTGGTATAACTAAAATTTATATCTGCTTGTTTACCGCAAAGTATCATTCTCAAAAACTCAATTAATTGAAAAGAGTAAGATTTAAACTGAAAATGTGGCAATTGCGATCAACGTTAAAACGGCGCTTTTATCTATTCGATAACGCAGCCAAGCAAATGCTGTATTGAAGAAAAAACTTTTTTATCTTCAGTTTATGTTTAATCTAATCCTCACCAATTAATAAAGCGACTTTTAAATTTTGAATTATTAAAAAAATTAAGTTTGATATCCCCTCCCTTGAATTGTCCTACCTAAACAATAATTTCAAATTAAAATTTTATGTTCAAACTTTGAAATATAAAACAAAGTCAATTTGAAAACCACCATTTAAAATCCATGATATTGTATAATATAAAATTTATATCTAAAAATAAAGCGTTTTTTCAAATAGATTTTCTGATGAAACGTTGACCAGAAAAACTAACATAAAAACTTATTTCAGTGCTGGTGCGATTGTTGCCATCTGCATCGGTAGCTTTTTATGTTGTGCGGGTTGCATTGGACTCTTCGCATTTTTTTATATCCGATCGTCGCGAAGAAATCAACACGTTTCGCCAAGTACAGGAGTGGTCGCAACTACCACAGTGACTGGTAACTGTTATTAAACGTAATTTATTTTAGCTCATGCAAATAAAAAGGCCCTTATTACATTAGTTTTATTTTATAAGCTAAAAATACAACCTTAAAAACTCTTTATCTTTTACTATCGTTGTTTATTTATGGCTCAATATGTCGATTTGCCTCAATGATTCATTTATTTTTGAAGAGTAAAGTTTTTAAATACGAAAAAACAGCTTTTAAATCGTTTTGAAACTGTAATATCACACATCGGACAAAAGTTTAAAACTGTTTTCATGCAAAAACTTGTTTATATATTGCAATTCAAAATAAAGTTAGTCTATGAACAAAATAAACTTGACTTTTTTTCAAGTATGTAAAATATTGCAAAATAAATTTCGACTTAAACTTAATGTAATAAAAAACTCAGTTAAACTGTATTTGTATTCCAGGAAGTAATCATTCCGGAGAAGGCTATCCCATGAATTCTCAGCAAGCTTCTCCTCAAGAAACGAAGCGTTATTCTTCAACTTCTACAAACATGCAGCAACCACCTCCAGCTTCTCCCGGTCAGGAGACCAAACAGCCCTCTGAACCGCAACAATAATTTATTCGTTTCAGAAATATGACTATCTCATTAACAATTGTAAAAAGATTATAACTATGTAAAACAAAATATAATGCATACTTTATCTGATATTGTACCAACAGTTGATGAAAACACCATTTTTGATTATCATTATTTTATTTTTATATACAAGTGTTGTAACTGTAGGCTCATAGTAACTTGTTACTTTCAAGATTAAAAATAATGACAAAAATTTGCTGTATTGTGACAATAGGCGATATTGATGCTTTTCAAACTTTTTTTTATTAATTCTGCCCGTGGCACACCTACTTCATAAAGGTGAAAAAAAAACTTATTTGATATAATCTATAAGTCTACAAACTGAAGTAACATTTAACCCATTCCCTGGTTTTGGCAGAAATTTTGGCCATGATTGTGTCACAAAACATTGCAATTGTCCAGAAATTTTGGAAAAAACTGTATTCTCAGCAAATTTTTTTGGGCTAAAACGGCAATGCGCGTTAATGCTAGTGAAGATAAAAAAAAGTCTTGCTAGTGAAGATAAAAAAAAGTCTTGCTGGACGTGACGAACCAAAAGAAAAAGCCTGGTCTGTCAAAAAACTTTTTTTTTGCTTATCATGATCATTATTTTCAAGTAAGACAGTAAATTAGTTCACTGTAATTCCCTTTTTCCCGCTTGTCCTTTTTGGGGTTGCGGGGATAACGGTTCGAATTGGGATCTCCAAGCATCCCGATCTCCTGCAATTAGCGGCAATTTTGCTGGTGAAATTCTAAGACGTGACCAAGCCAGGTCTTCGACATAATTCAGCCAGCGAGTTCTGTGTCGCCCTCTAGGTCATTTGCCACTTGGAAGAGCATCCATTAGTTGCTTTGCTGTTCGCTCGTGGGACATTCGTGTCATGTGCCATACCAGCACAATTGAGATTGTTCTATGCGGAGTAGTAGCGGTTTGATATTGAGAGATGTCAGTGCTTTTTACTTTGTCAAGTAAAGATAAACCTCTGATTTTTCTAAAAAAAAATCATTTCGGCCGCCTGTACCTGGGATCTTACTCTTTTGGTGATTACCTAACACTCATGACCGCAGGTGAGGATGAGAACACTGATCTAAAAATAGAAAGCTTTACTTTTGTACATAGCTCTTTTTTTCAGTACAACTGATCGGTAAATCCGCGCAAAACTGCACATGGTTTTCCAATTCGTGTGTCCAGTTCGTTGTCCTGTCTACCGTCACACGAAAATGTGACTCCAAGATAGTGAACTTCTCCGTCTGCTTAAGAGTTACTCCATTTGCTTGGAAAAAGCACTGGACAGGGTGGCTTAATAAACACATGATCTCAGTTTTAGCCGTACTAATTTTCATTCCAGCATCCAAGCATGCATCAGAAAACCGATTAAGTGCATATTGAAGATCACTTTTCTTCGAGCTTAACAATGCAAAGTCATCTTCATACAGCAGCTTTCATTATTCCACTCCCCAAATTTGACGCCACTACTGGAGGAACTGTCTTTGTCTATATTATCCATTTATATAATGAATAGAAGAGGAGAAAGAACACAACCCTGTTGTAGTCCAACACTAACATTAAAAGATTTTGTTTTCATGCCATTGACACGAGCACAGACTTCTGACTGTTTGTACAACAATATGATAGTAGTTGATAGCTGACCTCTCACGTCATACTCCAGCAGTACTGCCCACAGCTTGTCTCTTGGGACATGATCATACGCTTTTTCAAGGTCTTCAAAACATGTATCCACCTCTTTGGCATATTCCTACAATTTCTCAGAAAGTTGCTGAAGGGCAAAGATCTGCTTCATGGTGGATCTGCCAAGACCAAATCCGCATCGAGCATCCTAAAGTTGAGGATGAACTATTTCGCGGCATTTCTTTTTGAGAAACTTTTCATAAATCTTTCCAAAAAGATTTAAAAAAGATATGCCTCTGTAGTTAGTGCATTTCTTCTTGTCACCATTTTTGTGAATAGATAGCAACCCACTGATCTGCCTTTGCTTCGGTACCTCACCAGTTTTCCAAGCTACTTGGAAAACACGAGTCAGCCAGAAAAACCCAAAGTTGTTCATAGCCTTCAACATTTTGGGTCGAATATCATCTTCATCAGCGTCCTTGCCTGCTTTCAAAGATTTGATTGTTGTGCTCATCTCTGCTTCGGTTAGATGAATTTCTTCACCAAATTGTTCTTCAGTTGTTTCCAAATGTTGGACTGTTTTTGGATTTAAGAGCTGATAAAAGTATTCTCTCCAACAATTTAGGATGCCCTTTTGATGCTTCAAAAGTACACCATTAGTATCTCCGATGAAGATGGCAACTCAAGTTTGTTTGCCGCACAAACGACCTATGGTTTGCCAAAATACTTTGTTTGTCGATGTATCCAATAAGCAAATTAGACAAAAGATAAAAGTAGTCTGTATCCAACTTTTGTCCAAATTCTTCCCATGACTTTTCTTTAGATGTTTGGCAATAGTGGCGGCAGTTTTACGTGCTGCAGAGTACCGCAATCAAAGCTGCTTAGACGATTTGTTTGTTAACCAAGCTCTAAATGCAGTTTTCTTTGCACGGATAGCTTCTTTGACTTCTTGGTTCCATAATGCAGTTCTTTTCTCACTACTCATTTTACAACCACACCTAGCAGCTGCAGATGTAATGACTGCTGATTTAAATACGTCCCACTCAGCCTCAACGTCTTCAGTAAAGTCAAGGAATTCTCTTAACAGGGAAGCAACTTTGCTTGCAAAAGTATGTCTCACCTTTTTGTCGGCGAATAACTCCCACTTTAATCTGTATGTTTTTCTTGATCTTAATCGTTTCCTTGTTCTTGGATGGTTTAAGCCTCTTAGAACGCAAACAACTAGGTGATGGTCGGTAGACAGTTTAGCTCCTCTTATAACACAAACATCGACCACAGAAAAAAGAAGTCCGCGGAGACAATACAGAAATTAATGATTAAATGCTGTCCCACCGACTCTCTGTACCAGGTGTACTTGTGCCGAAAAAAGGTGTTCATTATGCACAGTCCGTGGGTGGCACAGAACTGTACCAAACATCTTCTGTTTTTTTAATGTTTGATTCTCCTTGCCTTCCGATAACACCTTTCGATGTCTTGCCGTCAGTACCCATTTTTTGTATTGAAATCACCCACTTTCTGCAAATCAACACCTAATTTATCTAAGAAAGGCTAGTACTGTGTTTTAGCGTTTGGTTTGTACACCTGCTAAATGCACAGTAACTGATTCTGTAGCTTAAATTTAAGGAGACAAACCCTTCATCAGTGTGGGATCCAATCAGTGACACAGTGGGCTAGGCGAGGTCTTACAAAAATACCTGCCCCTGTCTAACCAGACATGGTTACATCTATACGAGTAGAAAAGCTTTTAGCCTTCATTCAACTTAACAGTACCAGAGCCACAAAAGTTGGTACAGAAAACTCCAACAATATCGAGATGATACTGCTCTGCCTCCCAAACCAATTCTTGTTGTTTTGCAATGTATGACGTGACATTCCAGTCGCTAATGCAAAGATCCCGATGTTTGGGACCAACTCAAGTACTGATACTGTGCGCTGTTCCTATTTGCCTCCCAAAACACGTAGCGAATGCATTGATTGGTTTCTAGTTACGGTCAGCTTGTTGGGGAGAATGTAGCTTACTTTTTGAACGGGCCCCTCTGCCAAAAGCCCGAGCGCGCAGCTTCTTATCCTGCGCGACGCCCGATACAGTATGAATATTGTCATTCAGACAATTCATTATGCTACATTTGTTAGATTGCCTTTGGTCTGTTCCTCACCTTCGACCTTGCCGCCATGTGTAGCTCTGAGAGGAGTTGAAAACTCCAGACGGTATTGCTCTTGGGATCATAGAAAACCCAAATTTCTCCACCAAGCTAAGGTAGCAATCTATTGAAAAATTAAATTTTAACTTTTTTGCTTAAATCAACAAAAAGTTTAATGCGACCCGCATCTAAATATCTAATTTTTAAGTGCAGACAACGAGTGCAATTAGGCTCCTATTCCTGATTTAATGAATCAATTTTTATGATCCTATATTTTCAATTTTTTTTCATTGAGAAATAATTTAACATATATAAGTGAACGCAAAACAGTACAATAAAAACCTGGAAATTTTTGTGATGCCAAAAAATGGTTACGCTAATCACAATTTTTTTTTGTGATTAGCGTAACGATAAAAATATTGTTTAACGCTTTTGCCTCAGCAGGCTATGACCGAAGACTAATTTCAAACCAAGGTTTACTACTGCCAAAAAAATCATTAAATATAAAAATACATACTTTTGCAAAATTTTTAAATTAAACTTGGAATATTGATGATAGATAAATCTCTTTAGGGAATAAAATATACAAAAGTTAAAAATAACTTTGCAACAAGTCAAATATTAAAACCAACAGAAAACACATTAAAGCTGATCGCTTGTTCTTGCTTAACACAAGCTGTAGAATTTAAACCTAATTAGACCTAGATCGACATATAGTGCAAACCCTCCTGGATCCTACTGAACTCATCGAACTGATATTAAAGCACTAAATAAACCTAAAACTAAACTATGGTAATTATATATATATTCTTGAAATACAAATAGTTATACGTGCTAAAGCAACAAAAGCGATTAAAAACAAGAAAAAGAAATCAATGGTTAGACAAAGATTTGACAACGATAAGCCAGGGCCGACTCCAGGATTTTGTCGCTACTTGGGCTCGTGTTTGATACTGATGCAACCAGTTGCAAATACACTACAGCAGTAGTAATATATGATCCATTTGGTTGGTGTTTTCGCTAGTGGCGCTAGAGCGCAGGAGCAGGAGCCAGGAGCGTGCAGGAGCGCTAACGTCATCAGCGGATCCAAATCCTATTTTGAATCCTATTTCGAATCTTATTTCGAATTCTATTTCTAATCCTATTTCGAATCTTATTCCTAATCCTATTCATAATCCTATTCCTAATCCTATCCTAATCATATTCCTAATCCTATTTCTAATCCTATTCATAATCCTATTCCTAATCATATTTCTAATCCTATTTATAATCCTATTTCTAATCCTATTCCCAATCCTATTCCTAATCCTATTTCTAACCTTATTCCTAATCCTTTTCCTAATCTTATTCATAATTCTATTCCTAAACCTATTCCTAATCCTATTTCTAATCCTATTCCTAATCCTATTTCTAATCCTATTTCTAATCCTATTTCTAATCCTATTTCTAATCCTATTCCTAATTCTATTCCTAATCCTATTCCTATTCCTAATCCTATTCCTATTCCTATTCCTATTCCTATTCCTAATCCTAATCCTAATCCTAATCCTAATCCTAATCCTAATCCTAATCCTAATCCTAATCCTAATCCTAATCCTAATCCTAATCCTAATCCTATTTCTAATCCTATTCCTATTCCTAATCCTATTCCTAATCCTATTCCTAATCCTATTCCTAATCCTATTCCTAATCCTATTCCTAATCCTATTCCTAATCCTATTTCTAATCCTATTCCTAATCTTATTCCTAATCCTATTCCTAATCCTATTCTTAAGAAAGACGGTGGTCCTGAGTTCAATTCTTATCCAAGACACCTAAATCATAACTCTAAGAAAGACGGTGGTCCTCAATTTGATTCCTGCCCAAGTTAGAAGTAAGATTCCAACCCTAAACCTAAAAAAGGCAGTGCTCCTAAGTTTGATCTCTAACCAGGTAGAAATCCTAATCCTAAAAAAATTTGTGTTCCTGAGTTTGATTCCTACCCAAGATAATATAAATCCTAACCCTAAGAAAAACAGTGGTCCTGAGTTTGACTCCTGCTCAAGGTAGCATAAATACTAACTCTAAGAAAGACAGTAGTCCTGAGTTTGGTTTCAAACCAAGACATGGTATGAGATACTTCAAAAGTTTGTACAAGTTTTTAAATGGTAAAGTCAAACCGCTTCTTATTTTAAGTATTCTTAAAACGAACCTGTCAAAGCTTTTCCTGACTTGAAGCGCACGCAAAGCGAACCTGTCAAATCTTTTCCTGTTTTTAAGTGCAAGCGAAGCGAACCTGTCAAAGCTTTTCCTGATTTTAAGCGCACAATAGAAAATTCTTTCAACCAGTTTCCTGTTTCTAAGCACTCCATAGAAAAAACCTGTCAAAATATTTTTTTCGAAGGGCAAGTTTGGACACATCAGGTTTGTTGCACAATAACTTTCCACAGGTATATAACCAGATGGTTCTTGTGATTTGGTTATTCTATATTGAAGTCATTGAAGAAAGAACTATTCAAGATGTTCAAGTGTGATATTTGCGAAAATACTTTTACTAGAGAGCGTAATATGCGCCGTCATAAGAAAACCATTCATAAAAAATCAACTGGAGTTCGCTGTAACAAATGCAACAAATCATTTACTAGTGCTGATAACTTGAAAGCACATCAGAATTAAGTGTGTGGTAAGTGTTTCTTTTCTAAATAATTTAATCTTGAAATAAAATATTTTTATTATTTATTCGAATGCAAACTAGAAAATGTGAAGTTATTCTATTAAAATCTTCAATTTTTAATAAAATTTTCAATTTAAAATTAATTTTGTTTTTGTTAGAACGGTCACAGAACGGCGTCTTCCTGGAAAATTTGTCCAATATTCCGGTTGAAAATAACAATTTGGTCGAGGTTGCACATGATAAGTTTATTTATTTCAACAGTTTAATTTTGAATTAACACAATTGTTTTTCATGGATAATGGAAAAGCGAGTAAACCCAACCCTAATTCTATTGCTAATGGTAAGTCTATTTTAAAGCAACTTGATTTGTGATAAATAGTATTGTTCTCCACAGGCGCCTTAGAAGCACCCCAATCAAAAAAGCGAAAATCGTTTCTTCTCAGAATACCAATGGTAAATTTTTATGGAAAGCAAGTTAACTTTTAAATAATTTTTGTCTTTGTTGTAGAACCCCAGAATTCTAGTAAGAATTCAGTTAAAGTTGGAGAGCTAAATCCAAACGGTAAGTTTTGATAAAAAATCTTTTTTTTAAAATTAATTTTGATTATTCTTAGATCGGTCACAAACTGGTACCTTGCCGGAAAATTCGCCAAAAATTCCGACTGAAAATTTAGTTGAAGTTTCACACGGTAAGTCTATTTTCACAGTTTGATTTTGAGATACTATAAATTTTATTTTTGCGGAAATCATAGAGGAGCCCCCAATGAAGAAATTGAAAACCAAACCTGTTGAAACTAACAATGGTATGTTTTTGTATAAAAGAGTTTGATTTGAAATTGATTTTGGTTTTTCTTAGAAGCAGGAGACCTTTCAGAAAAAGTAATGGAACCAGATGAGGAGATCAACACTCTCATGAGAAAACACCGGACCAGCATCCGGACTTTCTCCAAAAAAGGAAAAGTGCAATTAATTTTTAATTTTTTATACAATCAAGATTTGAAAGCGCTAATTCCGAAAATTGTTAATCGTATTTTACAACTACAAAGAAACCGTTTTAAATCAAATTATGTTTTAAGAAACATAGAAAACCTAGAATTGCGTTATTACTATACATCTTCCAATAATAACGTAATGATGTCTACTGCGCGTTTAATCAGTGATCGTCAGAAATTAATAGAGTTTTTAAATGCTCTGGCAAAAGAATATTTTTTGATAAAATTAATCGTCCCGACAGCAAATGGAAAGTAGTAGACATCACCAATATTACATTTTATGTAAACCATATAAAAGATGCCCCTCTTGGCGCCCCAGTTGATTTACCGGATTACAAAAAAATAACCATGATTTACGAAATGTAAGTGCTGATGACAACTTGTGCTTTTTCCGTTGTTTGGCAGTGCACCGAGGTGCAGACCCTCACTGGTGCGAACAACCTGCAAAAAATTTGTTTTATAATTATTGTACTCGTTTTGATGTCGCGCCTGAACATTTTGCGGGCGTTCAACTTTTTGATTTTCTGCACTTAGAGGATTTTTTTGAATTGAATCTCATTGCGTATGAGCTTGACGGTAAGGTTGCCAAACTGGTCCAGCGTAGCCGCGAGTTCTACAAGGAGACAATTGAACGTTTACGAAAATCATCTAAGTGTGATTGTAGATTTTTAACAATATTGCGGTGTGTACCAATGCGTACACTGTGATAAGTTGTGGACAGAAAACGATAACTATTATTGCCATACCAAAAGTTGTACCACCAAGGTGTGTGAGGTTTTTCAGGGGGAATTCACAAAAATCTTGCCACTATTTTTGAAAAATTGGAGGAAATAGGGATTGTTGTGCCCCACTGTGACGGTCATTTTTCCTTCTTTGCGTGTTATGATTTTGCAGCGTATTTTTCCAAAAAACAAATTTCTAATAGTTTCATGTTGACTTTGGAGGCTTGTCACATCCCTTTGAGCGTTGCAGTAGCGAGCAAAGTCCCTGGCTACGAATCGGGTGTTTGTTTTGTCACGGAAGGGAGTAAAGAAGAGTTGGTACAAAAGTTAGTCGATTATTTGGAGAGCCTATCAGAAGTTTCTTACAAGCTGCTGCTACAAAAATTTAATGACGTGTTTGAGCAGTTGGAAAGGAGTGAAAATGTAAAAAAAGAAAAAATTTTAAACGAATTTAACTCTTATTGTAAGGAATTGATTGTACTTAGTTTCAATTCGGCTTCCTATGATTTAAACCTTATCAAACCCACATTAACCCATGTCCTCCTGAATCAAAGTTTTTTGTTCATTTCTCTATTGTAGCTTTGGAATGATGTAATTTGAAGGGAAAAAACGCTCTTTTTGTGAGAAACTTTTTTTCGTGAGATATGAATGATTTTACTTCCGTCAGTTTAAACTGACGCTAGGAGCAGGAAGGTACATGTAAAACAAAACGCAAGATCGCTTTTCTTTAATTTTTTTATTTTTAAACCAAACCAATTTTCGATAACAAGCAAGCCTACAAACAAATAACATCGTTAATAAATAAAAAACTTTAGTTCACAATCTTTCATTCACATGTCGAACTACATAACACTGTCAATTGGAAATGGTATTCTTTATAACAATCAGGATGTAGACAAACATTGCAGGCTTTGCAGGAGTACCGGGAGGTTCTGAGCATTCTGGTTTGGCACATCGTCGTGCGTCCCCTTAACAATCCAGTGATTGGTAGCACTAAAGCATACATGTTCACACTGCTGTGACCTTGATCCAGGAAATAGAACCTGTGACATATCTTTACTGTATTACAAGTGTCTTTACTAACGGACAGAATTGAACAAAGCATCGCGACGGCTTTGCCTGTACCCACAGCTTAGATAGCCAAACTTAATTGGTTTCTATGAATACGATATAATTGTTTGGCTACGTGCTTCCCAAAGTATAGCACCATGGATTTGTCAACGCTTAGATGTTGCTCGGATTTGTAGTAAGCCACACACTGCTTGTTTACCGCATCAAACTGGTCTAAACAGGTCTAACTTTGGCAAATCTGTCAGTTTTTTCCAAGCTTTTATTATCAGGAAGATGAAGAAAGTGTTTGCTTTCTTCAAACTTATTCTTGATCATCAGTGGCGCGACCATTCGGTCCTGGTTGTCCTTCCTCCTCTGCCAATACATTTCTTGTCGTGGCAATTGATTATAACCGCCAGCACAAGGATGGCAATGAATTATTTCAACCTTTTTATGCTCATCATGAACGAGCGGTTCCTTTTGTATCGAGCATACTTATTTGATTCCAAACATATTCTTTCCATCTTTTCAGTCGTCAAGAACTTTTTAAATATTTTTGTCGCAAGATATGCTTTTCAAAAGAAGGGTGTGTCAAGGTCCAGTTATCAAAAACTCTGTGCACATCCATTTTACCCTTCTTCCATTTCAGTTTTGAAACAAGAAGTTTCATCATCCTTCTCTAAAAAACACATTATAAAGTTAAATACCAACATGAAATACAAAACTATACAATTTAAAAATATTTGGCTTTGTGTACCAAGTTCACGTAATGCAAGCATTGCAGCAAGATTACATAAAACAGTTGAATGAACATACTGTATATCATAGTATAGCAAGATCTATAAATTCATTGTTAAAATATGTATGTATGTTACTTTTTTATTGCTGGCGGAACACAATATTGTTCTGTCAGGGAAACGTTGTTTGGTTGAAAGTCACTAGTAGGTAACCTAGTATTCTAGAAACAAGAGAAAATACAGAACCTTACCTGACCACTTGCTAAAGCTTGCGATTCATCAGTAATTAGTTTTGTAGCTCCTGTTCCTTGCAAATCCAATTCAGCATCTGATGAAAGTTGCCTTCCGCAAAGGTTGTCCGGAATACAATTAGCATCATTTCCATCATCTTCATCGGTGTCTATACCGTCCTTCTTTGGGAGGAAAATGATAGCATTTGTGGTAAACTTAGATTCGCCAACAACAAAGCTGTACTTAGACTTTAAAGCTTCAAGTACTTCTAATGCTTCAAAAACGGTCATCTTTTTGTTTTCGTGCAGTGGGTTAGCCATAGCGGCCTAATGGATAAAGCCTAGGAATGCTAGGATTAGCAGTTGTAAATATTACTTTTGTCGCTTATAAAAAACAATTCAAGCTACTCAATACCTTCGGTCAACTGCTTCGTTTAATTTATAGTGATTTTCAGTGTCAATAAACAGACACAATTAAACAATTAAATCTTAGGTTATTTAGCCCTAATTTACAACTTTAAAGTTAACACGATTCAACTGGATTTAAACTTGTTAGGGTGCCTGTTAAAACAGTAATGCCAGTAAAGTATATCCGACCAAAATATAAAAAAATTGTGTATATTACTCTACCTCCTGGCAAAAGTTGTTCCCAGCGTGCTTTCTGTCTAAATAAGCAAATAACAAGAAATTTGTCTTATCAACTAGTTATCGACTAGTCCTATATCGGTTCTCAATTACCAATTAACTAACAAAGTATTTGCAAATACTCGAAAACCACAACCATTCTGTGACATCACAATGAAACGATATAATTCTATTAGGTTTTCACAATTGATGAAAGAAATCGTGTTTAACGTCTGTTGTACCCTCCTGCTCCTAGCGTCAGTTTAAACTGACAAAAGTAAATGAATCGTAAAACTTTTGCAGGCCTGTTTTTGATTCTTTTTTTGTTTATTACCACTTCAATAACATATGTTTTAGCTATCTTTAGTAATTTTTCAATTTATTTTCAATTCACAACCGTTTGATGGCAATTACTTTTTTTGAAATACAAAAAATGCTTTTTTTAGATTAGGCTGTTGTAAATATTGCGATAACTTTTTATCTATAATTTAAAACGGTCAGACAATTAGCTTGATTCCTCATTGTCCATTTAATCTAAAAACTGGAGTCCTACAAGTATCAATGTGCTTAAAATCCTTCTTTTTGTGCCGTCAGTTTAAACTGACGCTAAGAGGATATGGGTTAATTCAAATTCTTTTAAAAGACATTCAATTTGTAATTAAAAGAACCAACAGTTATCTTTGTTTGAAAACATCCAAATTACGATTTTTAGATATCAAAAACTTTTTGGCTCCCGGTTTTAGTTACCGCAAATTTTTGATTGCTTACGGTGCGGAACTCAGAAAGTTTTACTTTCCGTATGAATTAGTGACTGATCTTGATAAATTAAAAAGTTGATTGCCCGAAAACGATGCTTTTTATTTTTCTCTATCCAAATCGAACTTCACCCAAGAAGAATACAATCTTATGGTAAAAACTTGGATGGAAAAAGGTTGGAGCTCCCTTCATGAGATGCCTATTTATTACAATTTACTGGATTTCTGTTAGCGGAGTGGCCAAGCTGCAAAATAATGAAGAAAATTCAAAAAAATGCCTGTTTTTGTCTCTTCCCTAAGCGGCATGGAGATTTGTACAAAACCCTTCAATCTCAATTGACAGGTGGGTTAAGTTTGATTTTCTGTCGCCTTGCGATTTCTGGAGAAACCAAAATCCTCTCCCACGAAGTAGAAAATCCCAAAACCGTCAAAAAAGTGCTCGGTTTGGACGCCAATTCTCTTTACCTTTACGTCATAGCTCAGAATATTCCCACCAGTTATTTTTGTCGCTACAAAAAAGAAGATTTTCGATCTGACCCTTATTCTAAATTTGGATATCAATTCTACCAGTGGTTGAGTTATGTTGTCTTTAAGCAAAACACATTTTTGAAAACACGTTTCGATATGGGATAAAGAAAAGTCAGCAAATACAGTTTGCCAATGGATGGTTATTCTGAGGAACACAACACTGTGTATCAATATCTTGGTTGTTTTTTCCATTCTTGTGATAAATGCAATACCAACCAAAACACCGACGGTACTCTGCAAGAGACACATCCCCTTAAAAACATTCCTCATGAGGATATTCGGAAAAAAACAGCAGATAACAGAAAAAAATTGGAAGAAGAAGGATTTCGTGTGTTGGAGATGAGGGAGTGTGAATGGTTGAAGATAAGAAAATAGCCAGAGGTTTCTTGTTTACTAAAAACGCCAAAATCAGTAACACTCAAACGGAAATTGAGTTTTAAAAAAATAGTAGAAGACATTTGAAACGAGAGCTTATACGGTTTTCTTATCGTTGACATCCACACGCCCGACAAGTTAAAAGAAAAATTTAAAGATTTCTCTTTGATCATTAAAAATAGTTTAATTTTTCGGGAAGACATCAGTTCTTACATGAAAGATGTGGCAGAAAAAAAAAAATTGAAAAAGCGTATTTCTTAAATTCTGACATTACCAAGATGTAGCTGTCCGCTTAAAATTAAATGGAGATATGACTAACATTTAGAACTGCATGATAAGACTACCAAACAGGGTAAAATGCCTTAACATGTCTTTCAGAAGGGCACAACAGAATGGCGCGAGTAGGTTTTGATCCGAGACTATATCGATCACAATTCCGGCGCTTTAACCACTCGACCACGATATCAACAATTTTATCCATTAATCAGTGCTTTATTAGTACTAGTAGTTAAATTATTATTAAGTTTTTGCTCATTGTTAAAAAATAAAATTACAAACTTTTCTTATCGAGATTTACATTCAAACACAACACATTTATTTGTCATACATTTAGCCACATTAAAAAAAAGGAGAAATGACAAATTAGTAATCATATAGCATAGTAAATATCAAAAATACTTTAAAAAATAATGCCACCTATATTAATATGTGCTTTATTTTCAAATTGAAATTTGATCTAAATGAAATAGAAATTCTAGAGTTGAACTAACTCTAACCCTAGAGTAAAAACTGTAACTTTTGACAAAAGTTTTAATTAAGAGTTAAATTCTAGCAATAACTAAAATCAAATTTTAATTTAAGTAAGCCAATTTAATCAAACCAGATTGCTTACATGAAAAATGAAATGATAAACCGTACAGTATAAAAGAAAAGCTGCACATTTAACAAAGTCATGATTAAATTGATTGGACAATATTCAAACATACATATTCTTTTTAATTAAATGTTAAAGGAACAATTGCTGCACATCAAGACATATTTGTAAATTTTTTATAATACATAGCCTCTTCAAGAGATAAATATACAAAACTCTTCAGTTTAAACATTTTCAACATCAAAATATACTAACTAAAGCCGCAGCACACTTTATTAAGTTAACAAAATTGTTTAACTTAATCAACTGTAACTCTATAAACTTGCTCAAGCGAATTATAGCAAAGGCTTTTATTTTTATTTATTTATTTATTTTATTTTATCTCTATATTTATCCTTCCGACTCCCATGAAAGCGACGGAGGCGCTAATACATACATTAGGGTAGGCAATTACCCCGACCTGCTTCCGGAGATGCCAAGATAATGCTGTACGCTTGCAATTTAATAGAGATAGAACTTTAAGTTAGAACTGCTTACCAAGACCACCAAGCAGGGGAAGGTGCCGTAAAGTGTCTTTCCCACGGACACAACGAAATGGCACGAGTGGGTTTTGAACAAGACCATGTTGATGATGAGTACGGCGCTTTAACCACTCGGCCACGCTTCTGACTAATAATAATAAAGGCTTTTTAATTTTCTAATCAAAAGTTAACATATTGGGCCGTATATTTAGTAGGCTATAAATGCACAAAAATTAGTTTCGCCCAAATAGTTCCTTGTCGCTGCCAAAAATATTCTGATTTTGCCCAAATTTTTAAAAGGTGGGGGCAATTGCATTCTTGCCTTGTACAACTATGCTAATAGCCAAGTGTACACAGCACAAGAGCATATTAAGTGCACGACAGCCATGCAGGAGATAAAAAAATGTTCTGTTGTTTGGAACCACAGCCGCTACACTAGACAGTCTGAATTGGTCACTTGCAACTTTAATTCGACGTCAAAACAAAAAACGGCCGTATAACGTAACGAAGAAATTATTACTTTTTCAACAAATGGCAAACCATTGGGTTTATTGTTATTTATAACTGCTATCAAATCTGAAAAATATAAGCAATAGGGTTAACATCAACATATTTATTTGCAATATTGTGGGTTTTATCTATTTTGGGACACACTGTATTTAGGTAAAAATTTGCGATAAATTAAATGCCTGACCCTGGGCACGGCCGCAATGGCTGCAGGTTGTGCACCGTTGTCATAAGCAAAAGTTAAGCGCTGCAAAAACTCTCCAAGTTATCCATAAAATAAAAAAAAACTACGCAAGAATATTCGTACTAAATGACTGCTTATGTGTGACGTTGCTAGATTCTTAGTTTTATCTGAAGAGCAGTGATTTGACTTTTCATTTTTTGCTGTGACTGACTTAACATTGCTTTTTGTTACCTTTTGCTCTTTTTAAGAAAAAGACTTATAATCCTTTTTTTGTATCGCCATATAATTCGATAACAGCCCCTCAAACTCATTCTTTAGATAAACCAAGTTAAAAGTTAAAAATATATTAGTTATTCACTGTAAGTTAGTGATTAAAACAGCAATTGTCTCAAGTTTGTTTTTTTTCATTGCAAAGGTGCAGCTTCTAGCTTTCGTAAGTAATTGTTTTGTATTTGCATAATTCGGTCTATGCTTTTAATGCTTATGTGTGTTTATTTTTTGTGAACTTATATTTGCTTAATTTTAGGATTACGTGTTTGTGAAAGAGAAAACAAATAAATCAGTTCAATGAAGTACACAAATTGTTATGGGGGTTGCGGTTTCAAAACACTATTATTTAAAGTGGTCCTGGCCATGTTCCGAAAACTTTTTCAAGCTTGTAATTCAAACTGGAGTAAGCTTTTTATGTTTTTCAGAGCACTGTGCAGTTGCGCGAGTTCTTTTGCACATCCGTGGTAAATGCAACTATGAAATATCTATAAAATTTTTCACAAGTGTAGCTCACTGGTATAATTGAATTCTACCGTATTTGAATAAGATGATGATCGCACTTGGGTGAAACAGACTATTGGGTTTTTTAATAAATTATATTTTAATTGCATGATTATTTGAATTTTAGAAATATTCAGCTCTAACTTTCTTATCGAGCACTCTGTAATTGTAACTGCAATCAACTATATCTAGCTAAGTGTTTTCTTAAAGTGAATCACTCGGCTCGCTAGGAATGAATTCGTAATCTTTAGGAAGAAATAATTGTTGTAGGAGGAATTTCAATAAAATGTAGTTGACTCAAAATTATTTACTGATAACAAAACCTGGCACCAGGTGGCACGTTCTATATAGTTTCACCTTGACAACCCATCAAAATTATTCCACTAAAGTGCACTTTAGAAAAACAATTTTTATAGTCTTCAATAAAGAACTTAAATTCTTCAATAGCTTTCATGAAGATTATTTTTTGAGTCTTTACATGCATGCTGTCTTATTTGTTTTATACTCTATTTTAAACGTAAGAAAAAAGCGCCCGGAAAAAAAGAGAAAACCAAAAAAAAGGTTGTTGTTGTTGTAGTAGGTCGTAGTATGAAACGCTATCGATTCTGGGCTAAACACAAACCGGAGTGGAACCGAGGGCTTATATTTTTACTAACCCAGGTTGCTGTACTGCTCGGATCAGATACTAGCAGCGATGGTGTTGAGCCAGCATCCTACGATAAGCAGCGATGTGATATAATTTGAAGATCAAAGTAAAGGTTAAACTAAAGGCAAATTTTTGTAGATGGTCTGGACACTGCACATTTTGGAATTAACTGTGGGAAAAAACAAAAATAAAATGCTCTAAAAATCTCGCTTTGTTTATACACTATAAAACAAAATAAAGCAATAACTTATGAAAGATTGGAACTTCTGAAATGGCATCTAGCAACTAGGATACATCAGTATTCATAAACAATATATTTGTTGAAGCAAATGGATTTTTACACATAAACTATAGCTAATAATAATAAAACAATTTTTAACTAGCAGAATTTTTTTTATTGCCATATCTATTAGTGTTTTGGAATAGTTTTTTGGTTAAGTTTGTTCACTGTGTTATTTTCGTTTCACGTACACTCGTAAAGCTAAACATTTCTGTAATCGTTTTTAGTTAGTTTTCGTATAGAATTTTTCACTATACTGAAGTTAAGTTGCTTTTGTTGAAAAGCTTTTTGTAGTTAGTTGTAGTTTTGTATGCTTTTACCGCATCATTAATGTTTTTCACCAAAATCAATTTTATAGCGTTTTGAAAAAACTTTTAATAAACTTTAAGGAGTTTGCTCTTGCTTAATTCAATCCAAAGCATTCTTTAAAAGTTGATATTTTTTCCAAAATGTTTTATTACGACTGAACTTTTCCAAGATTTGGTTGAGTCCCTTGTATTAAACATCAGAACTTCTTACTGCAAAACAATAGTCAGATAACTCATGTGCTCGGAGAAATATAATTGTTCTTCTTTTAAACAATATACTGAACTCTGTTAATTTTGTTAAGGTTAACAAAGGCATTAACTCTACACCGAGACAATACATTCTACAGAGTTAGAACAAAAAGGAAATTGGCTTGCCAAACCTTTATTGTCGGGTTTTAATAACGGCATGTTTTTGTCTTATTAAAGAAAGAATTTTCAAACGTTATCTAATAAGTCGTTTTTTAATTTAGCTTTTCAAATCCCCTAAAAATTTTAAAAATTAGATTAAATCTTCTACTTTTTGAAATATTCAAAAAAATAACAATTTATATAGAGTGATGCTTTTATTGGGATATCACGTACATAAATAAGAAATGGGAATAAAACTCTGTAAATAAATCAAGGAAGAAACAAGGACGAAATGGAGATGAAAGAAAAAATTCAATTTTCTTTGTTAAAAAATTTCATTAAATATTAACCCTTTTGGGTCAGGTGGACATATAACATATAACTTAACATTCCTTATAGGACGGTGTGGCATTTACACCCAATATCTATTGGCAAAGCTCAGGTGTAGTTTAAAAATCTCACTTGCGTTTTTGCTTTAAACCCACATTCAAGCAGTGAATTAAATCCTCGGTATGCTGTTCGAGGGCGTTGCAAGTCAGCAAGAGCCAATAATGTAACTGCTACTTGCATCGATAAAAATGTTAGTCTATTCTACGATCGTTTTTATAGGTTAATAAATAACATGCTTAATTATTGAAATTTTTGCTTTAAGAAAACAATTTTTAATATTTTAATTGTCACTAAAATGTTTACGTTTATTTTGATAAAGAAACTTTTATTTGTTGGAGTTTAATTCAATAAAAATTTAATTGGAAAAATGTTTTTGTGTTTCTTTTTGTATGACTGACGCAATAAACTTATATCCATACACACCTTGAAATAGTCAATCGATAAAAGCAATAAAGCAAGAGAATTGTTTTCTGTTAATTTCTTAAGTAAAACTCTCATACATGTTGAAAAGGCAGGGATTGTTTGGCGAACATAACTTTTGAGCGGAATTTTTTAGAACTTTTACAAGAGACTTGGCAGTTGATAAACCAATGGTATGATACTTTGGTAGGGCACTTTGGAAAAAAGTTCATTTATTGTAAGCCGATCAGATTCTGCTACAAATATTAAGTATTAGTTCCAAGTGATATTTATTTTTACAAGTTTGAGACTTTTTCAGAGCATGTAAAACAAAGCCATTAGCAAGTTTTTGGACCTCAAATTGCGTCCGCACTTCTTTCGATTGTAAAAACACTTGCCTGTAATCGTGCTTGTTAGAGCAATTTTTAAGTCGTGTTGTCTATCGAGTTATTTGCACAAAATTTTACAAAATTTTACAAAATTGTAAGGTTCTCGATCTATATTATAAGGGAAAACCGTAAAAAAGTGTCACATGCAACGGTGCAAATTTGTTAAAAAAAGAGAAGCTTTGGTTTTTGAACTATCAATCGGACCATTGCTATACATAGTCCATTGTACAAAAAAATGCGCTAAAAGTTATACAGTTTGGTTCAAAATTTAATAAAATTGATCCCGACAATGTAAGAAAATGTTATTGCCAGCGCAACAAAGAAAAGATCAATTCTATTCAACATTCTGATTTTACCAATAAAATCAAGGCATGAAAGGCAACAATTTGTTTAAAAATTTTATGAGTTAGTACCGTAGATACTCGACTATAAGTCGACCTCGAGTATATGTCGAGGTAGAAAATTTACTAGATTTTGAAGAAAACTTGTTTTTTTTTATTTTTTTTATTGACCCGTCTATAAGTCGAATTCATTTTATCTGTCAAATTTTTCTGAAAAAAACCTCGACTTATAGTCGAGTATCTACGATAGCATTCAACAACGCAAGCAAAGAAGTGATATTGGCGGATGTTTGATAACTAAAAGAAATTCAGAGAGTGGCTGCATGAAAACTTTCTTTTAGCTTTTGAGCTTTGCCGCGTTTAGATGTTCTTAAACTTATTCTATCTATAGTGGCTAACTTGTTGAAAAATAACTTGTTGAAAACTTGTTGAAAACAAACTTGTTGAAAGTTTCTAGATCCTGATGCCCAATCGATAAAGAATTCTAATAAATTGTGTTGGTCTACAACACCCTATCAACGCAAAAACGTGCGCATACTGAAAAAAACATAAAAAAGGTTATAAAGAAGTTTGTTTGCATCTTAAGTGCTTCTTTAATTACTAAAAGTCATCAAATTATGTTTTTTCTGATATTTCTGTTGTTTTTCAGTGTCATTTGTAGTTTTTTGGCAAAAAAATTATTTTTAGCAAAACGTAGATCAATAAAATATTTTTACAAAATATTAGTTCATGATCGCGTTTTGCACCATTGTTCTTATATACGAACAAAAAAATTAGTGTGTAAATAATTTTTCAAAGTAAAAATTAAATCAAAAATAATGAATCACTATATTTTCAAGAAATTATTATTACAAAAAATTTGTAAAATATTTTCACTCTTTTTTGCTGAGTCAACATTTTTACGCAAATCATAGTTATTTTAATATGCCAAAAAAGGCCATTTTTCTATGACGTATGAAGCGAAAGCTGAGGAGTAATTTTTTTTTTTGGAAAATATTTATAGGTCCCTAAACTAAGCTTCTATTTAAAAATTAATTCAATTCAAAACAGACGACAGGTTTTCCAAGTCTTTGAACAAGATTTTTCTTTACAACAACAATGGTACAAAATGAGGTAATGTTAAGTTTTTTAATACAAATAATATTATTAGGTAATAGAATAGATACACATTTTTAGTACCAATGAGAAATATTTTGTTTTCAATTAGTGTTCCTGCCTTTGACAAAAAAAATTAGGTTTCATTCTTTTTGCAGAAAATATGATGCAATTGTTTGCAAGGGCTCTTCAGCAACAAATTACAGAAGGGGCCGTTTCATCCAGCGGTAATGTTTCATAGATGAGCTAACTAATAAATCTGTTTAGTGTCAAAAATGACAATAATGAAGTTAAAGACATAGCAATAGAAAAGCAAAAATTTTTAAAATGATTTTGTATTAAAATAAGCATAAAAACTAAACCATTAGTATATAGCAATTATTCCTACCTGCTCTCGGAGATGCCAATATGTTGCATTGCAATTGAATTTGCCAAGTCAGTTGTTTACAAAGTGCTATGCATATATTTTAAGGTGGATTAATCAAATCACAATCCGGAGAAAAATACAGTAAAGCGTGTTTTTCAGAATAAATAGTTGAAGAGGATATAAGTTTAACGTAAACAACATCGATTCCTGTCTTCATCAAAACAGCGTTTCTTTGCTCTCGGCGACATTACAGTCAGAACAAACCCGGCACATGACTTATTGCCATTGATGCCATTTTGTTACCTGTTTGCTAAATGTTATTTTTAAAATTTTATGATAAAGGTGTTTGTACGTCACAAAACACATGCACGATACCAAAAACGC
Organism: Diplosoma virens; assembly: GCA_963680785.1. Lineage (NCBI taxonomy): Eukaryota > Metazoa > Chordata > Ascidiacea > Aplousobranchia > Didemnidae > Diplosoma > Diplosoma virens. The sequence goes on along the minus strand of OY796882.1, from coordinate 59,865,649 downwards.
CTTAAAATTATTTTCATCTGTAACTTTTTTGGAGATTGGCGATGCTAAAAGAGCGTTCATTAAATCTATCTACGTTGACAGAGTGGCTTCCTCTCACGTGCATAATAGTCGCAACATTCCGCTTTAGTAATTGTATTTCTAATTGATTGCTCTGTAAGGACGCTTTAAATTAGTCAGAACTAAAAAGACAGCGCATCTTAGAACTTAAGCCATTAAATACAATTATTCCTTGAATCGCAATCTTATCTGTTTCTGGTAAGATTTAAAAGTTTTGTTGGTTTTTATCATTTAGCATTTGGTTATTAGTTTTGTCAATTGGAGTTCAGAAATAATACTCTGTTGATGGCGAATTACGTAGCTGTATTAGAAAAAGGTAAGTATGCTCAACGCATATCTAATTTCTACTTTAATTGATTTGTAGTTGAAAAAATTAAATTGCTAAATAACAGTATTATGAGAAAGTTGTTTAGATTTTTTGCTAGCAAATTTCAGAGAAGTAATTCTAAGAATAATCAAGCTATCGTAAACTGTAGTAGAAAGCTATCATAAAAAAATGTTGCTTAATTTTACTGAATGGTGATTTAATTTTAATTACCTGTGCTGGTTTAACCAAAGCCCTCACGTCGTGGCGGGGTCATGGTTTGCACCAAATCCAACTTTAATTTGGTTTTTAATATACTGGTCCTGGGTCTGGCCAAGTGTAAAAATACAATTAGTAAATCCCGTCGTTTTATCAGTTAAATTTCAAAAGAAAAACCACTTTTTTATAAGTATTTCAAGTGAAATATGACATTTAAAAAAAGGTATCCGCTATCAAATGAAAAATTTTATTAAGAAAAAATTAAGAAAAAAGAATTATTTGCAACAAGAATATTTTAGAACTTTAGTTTTTACAAATCAGCTCTTATCACCTGGAAGAGATAGATTGGGAGCGTTTTATTGTATTTTTTTTTATGGTTAAATAAAATGGTTTGCAATTGGGCAGTTTTGTTTTTTGCATTACCAACAAACTGTGCTCCCACAAATACTGCAGGACTTTGCAGTTTTTTTATTTAATATTTAGCATATAGGGCAAGGTGGGAAACCTGCCGCATGCAAGATATTTTTTTGCGGGCTGGGTGTGATTGGGAAGAAGTAAATGAATTCCTTTACTAAGAAAGTCTTAGAATGAACCAGTGCTAAGCAACCGAAAGAGCCTGTTTTTTGTCTTCACTAGTTTTTTCAAAAAAAAACAAAAAATTTAGAGACATTTCCAGAGCAATGACTTTTTTATTTATTATTTTACTTAAGTTATCACCAGTTTTTTGAGATAAAAATGTGTCGTGTCATATCTTTAGCAACGCAACATTATCAGACTTTGGGCAACAGTTCAACAAAATTCCGGCAAAACTGTATTGCTTTCCGATATCCAATCCGCACCTAATTTTTTATTTTTGGGATGCAGCCCGCGAGGTCAATCAGGTTTTCCGTCCCTATTACAGAGTTATATATAAGGCAAAAAAAACCATATTTTCAAATTATTGTTTATTTTTTAAAAATCTCATGTTTGACTAACTGCAAAACTTTAAAATATTTTATAATAAAATGTTTTACATTATTTTTTATAATATTTTGACGACTAGGTGAAACATTTTGTTTTTTCAAAGTAGCGCAAGATGAGTGGATGTTTCATTGACAACACAACCCAACAATTTTAGACAAACATTATAAAATTAAAGTTTAAGAGCGTTTTTAGCATAATTTTGAGAAGCTGATTTTAAAAACATTGTCAAAATTTTCGTATTTGGTTTAGTTTTTGAAATATTTATCATTTGGGTTTACGCCTTTGATAGTTTTTAAGAATGCTATTGGATATTGTTAAAATTTTTGAGATTTGGTTAGAAACTAATGATTCTTTGTGATAACCATTTTTTGTGATTTATTTTGTAAACTACTTCTAAGTGATAAAAAGCTTAGAAAAAAAACAAATAAAAAATGAGAAGCATAGAAAACACAAAAAACAGATAACAATAAATCTTAAAAAAAAAGAATTTAGTCTTTTTTCTTTTTTTTCATATTTTCGAAAAAAAAAAAAAGACTAAATTCTTTTTTTTGGATTCTTTTTTTAGAAAAGTCAAACAATACAAATAAAAATTAAAAAAAAAAAGACTAAATTCTTTTTTTTTTTAATTTTTCTTTGTATTGTTTGACTTTTCTAAAATTCGCCCTGTACATCATAATTTTGTCAGGAAAAATAAGTTTTCATGTCGATTCTTTTTTTTACCTAACCTGTTAGGCAGTTTAAAAAATAAGAGTAAATCCGAATTAATCCGTGATGTAGCTCGATTTCGTCTTTATTTTTTTTGTCATATTTATAGTATATCTTACTTCTTTAATAATTCTTAATCTTTGATGAATTTAAAACAAAATTATTATGATTTTAATCAATAACTTTTGTTTTCAGTTTTTCTTTTGTTGGTCTTGCTGTGTGGAAAAAGTTTTGCGCAAGGTTAGTATGAAAATGTTTTTAATTTTGTATGTAAAAAATTCATAATACTATGTCAGTTTAGCATAATTATGAGTTAGCACACTAGCATATCATAGTATAATTGTGAAAAATTAATACTTGAGCAGAATTCTTTTGCCCCTTTTCCTAAATCTTTTGATCTGTTTGTCTATAGCTACGAACCACGCGCTAGGTTTTTAGTTTATACGTTTGCAAAAATTGACAGTAAAAATATTTTATAAAATTGTGGATTAAACCACATCCAAATCGAAAATCTGTGATAACCACTAATAATTCTCTTTCAGCCCAAACCGGGGCAAAACCGAAACTAAATCCCTAAATTTAAAGTTTGTCGAACCTGAACCGGAACTTTATTTTAAACGGTTTGACGCCCTGGCTTTAATGTCACTAAAGAAAACATTTTAGTTATGCTTGTAATCGTAGATCATTAATCTACAAGATACAGCAAAGTTTTAATCATAATGTTGAAAAAAAATATAAATATTCTTTTCTAAAATGATGTAAATTAGCGCTTCTGTAAAATTTTAACCAGTATTTTTATAACCGGCAAAACTTGTTAAAGCCAAAATTCGACAGAAATAAAGTCAAAAAAATTTTTTTAGACAATAAATGGCTCGGCTTATTACAAAATTATTTTAAATAAATTTCTCCCTTTTTCTAATCCAATTACGTGGTAAAACCATGCTGTTTTAGTTTACACTCAGTACAAATTTTCCAATGGTTAACATTTATCACGAATTTAGTTTGCAGCTTTAGTGTGATAATAGTAGTCTAAAAAATTGTTATAGGTATTGTGAAGCTTATTATTTATCGACCTATTTTATAACTTTATTCCATTACCATAACCAGCTATAGCAGCCATTAGTTAAAACTAACACTGTAATGCGTCCGGCAAAACCAAAAAGGCTGCGCAAAGTGCATTGTTGCACTAAGTTAATTCAAAAAATTTAAAATAATATTATTAGTCAAGATCTGGTATTCATCTTTATGTTTCGCTATACTTGAAGTTTCATTATTTCAACAAACCTATCCATCTACTGCTTTAGCATACTATTTACTGGAAACTGCATTTTTCTTTAATCAAAATATCCTCCATTTTTTTTCTCATATCTAAGATCAAGAAAGATTGAGAAAATTCAGCCAAAACAGTCTGCAGAAAGATAAAGTGTTTTAACTAACTGCTTCATTAGTCCAAATTCGATGTGCAATGTTGGTGAAGTGACGTTTTTCCAATCAATCAAGAGTTATTTATGATATTCAGTTTTCTTTAGGTTTCATTGCATTTCTTGGTGACCATTTTTTTCTTACCATTTATTTTTTATTAGCTTTATTATCTGTCACAATCTTACTTAAGAATCCAAAAGGACCATTTGAAAAAGGTAATCCAATAATCCAAGTAAAGCTGCAGCTTTACTTTAGCGCAGGTATTTGGATTACCTAGTTTTTACTTCAGTCATAAATAAAAGTATACACATGTGTTTATTTTTTTTTATGACGACTCTAGAAATATAATGCAACGAGACTGAAGTTGTTAAAACAGTTTGTTCTAACTAAGTATAAATGAATATCTTAAAACTCTTTTCTCATCAAATAGAAAGAAATCACGGTTTCTGACTATAATAAACATAATGAAAAAAATCAAAGAACTTAATCAATTCTCCTAGAATTTGACTCCCAAGCGTTACAAAACTTCAAGCGATTTACAGCGCCAACAACTGCAAAGAACTTCTCCATAACTTTTATCATCATCATGATCATCAATTTCATCATCATAACTCCATCGCGCAAACGAACAACTTTATGTAAATGGAGCCGCTTTATGTAAATGTACTTTTTTGCTGAAGCAGCCTGATTTAATGTTTGTTTTGCTTGCTTTCTGTCAAAGCATTAAAATTTCGCGGCCAACTTCAATCTCTTTCGCGGCTCATCAGTGTGCCGCGGAACACATTTTGGAAAACCTTGCTCTAGACAACAATTACAAATACTGCCGCAAAACGTCACAATGCTTCACTTCAACTAATACGCTAGGAATTAAAATGGTAAAACAAATCTTCGTAATCATTATAAGAACAACTTGCAGACAAAATAAATTAAGTGTTGCTGTATACCGATTACGAAATAACTAAGTAAAAATGGAATAAATTGCGTCATAATCAAAAACATAAAAATTATTCTATAAGATTGAAAATCAAGTACAGAGTTACACGGCTAAGATTAGAATTATGATTGAATAGAGACACGGTACTAAACAAGTTACGTAACTTGTAATGTCAAATCAATTACTTGTGCTTGCAGTATTTCAATCATTTAAACATAACTTAAATGTTTGGATAATTTTCCTATAGGGTGACAGAGTGTCCTATAGGAATAAATCCATACTTGTTCCCATTTGTACTTTCGAGCAATCAATAAACAGTCTTTAATCACTTCCATCATGAGCAACAAAACCCTAGCAAGAATAAACTGCTCAACGTTTGTGCAGTTAACAAATAAAAAACACTGTCTAAAATATGCAAAAAGTTTAAAGTAAATTTACTCTAGATTTTATAGCAGATTGAAAAAGTTTGATATGTTGTCCCAAAAAGTTTTAATGCGCCCTCAAATAGGTGTCCGACATATAGGAAACTAGGCGTGAATGGGTTAAAGTCTCTAAAATCATTTTGATTTTCCAAAAATGTATTTACAACCTTAATGTAAAAATTTCTTTTGCATGTTTAGAAATGGAACTTGCCCCCTTGATGAATAGCATTTTAAATGCTTCTTCATTTATAAAACTAATTATCCCAAACTGGTACGATTACAGTTATGATGCTAGATTTTCCAATAATTATATTTTGGACGGTGGATTCGACATGTTTGATAATGGAAACCAAGTAACTTATATTATCATAATGCTTTTTTGTGTGTTTGCAAGTCTAAAGTTCAAAAACATTTTTATGAAAATAGTAACTTTAAATAGCAAATTGTCAAATTTGCACTATTAAAACAAAGGATTGTGTTTATAAAATTCCAGAACCATTGCAAATAATTTTTGCTCAAAAAACACATAACGGAGAGTACTATGGATTTTTGTAGCATTTTTATATAGCTTCAAGTTTATATTCAAATTACATTTTCAAGTGTGCATTAAGCTTATATTCATAGCACTTCATAGAATACATTGGACATGTGCACTTCTTGTTGCCTTCACAATGTCAAGACGATATTCATCTCTCTTTATACCCGTTGCAGTATATTAACCTTAGCTGTTTCGAGGGCTTCAACATTGTACGTGCACAGTGTGGTAAAAACATGTACAGGAATTGTCGTTGAACGGCAATTGGTAATTTAGTTTCGGCATACCACCACACATATTTGGCCTTCTCTTTTGGTGTTGTCATAGACTTTCAAATCAATCAATGCAAATATTGAGTAATATTAGATTAAAATTAATATTAATTCAAACCTAAATAAGTATAAATCTGCAAAAAACTTGAAGATATATAAAAAATTCCACAAATAACTGCAATACTCTCTGACTATGTTGTTTTGTTTCCAAGCTATAAATATTTGTAACGATACTGAGACTTTATGGACACACTGTATATTGTTTTGATATAGCGCTTTATGTCCTATTAGAATACATGTGTCCCCTTTCAACAAACATCTATAAATTTCTTAACTTTAAAAAACTTGGCATAAAAAAGATTTTGAATACATTCATATAAAAAAATATATTTTATTGTACACTCTGTATTATATATCACATTTTAAATGTTTTCTAAAACTTTTGATTTTGCTGAAACGGTGTTTTTAAAGTAATACTTTTCAGGAAAGATGCGTATTTTTTTTTACTTAAAAATTATTTTTTGTTACTCTATTTCATAGTGTACATTTATCACTTTTTATATTTTCTAGTTTTTTTCTTTTTTTTTATTCAATATTTTCATACAGGACGTATATGTTCTTATAGGTCTTAGGAGTTCAAAAAATACACTCATACACACAAATACAAATTTTTTTAATGACATTTTCTAAGCAGTGTAACAAATAGAAAAAGATGGACGTAAAACAAAACTATTTTTCTTTACCTTACAAACAATGAAAATGCTGTCCTGAAGAAAAAAATGAGTAAAATTTGGCAATTTTATAACAAATAAATGAAGAAATTTATACTTTTTAGAACCTTTTGCCAAAGAGTATCAGATCGAAAGCGCTCGAGATGATGTCATTACCAATGGAGCTAGTTCCAGTGCAGCATAAAAATCTTTACTGTAATCTCAAGAGCAAAAGAAGCAAATGAGTAAGAAACAAACTCACAATCTCGCTATCACAAGGCCTGTAATTTCCCGTTGGACTCAAAATTTATCACGAAAGACCATTCAAATTCAAGCAAATCATACTTTTTATAGGAGAATTATCACTTATACAACAGTAAAAAATACTATACAAATTTTGTATTTTGGCAAATAATGTAGGATTTTAATTTTTGCTGTGGTATGCGACAAAGCAAGAGTTCCTTACAATTTTGTAGCATTTATTAGATAAATTACTCCAGATGATAATCAAGCTGTCCCAGACTTAAAAAGCAAATAAATTTTGTTCTGCAGCTTGCACAATCTATACTTCTAAACAAGAACATTGAGTTGTTTTTACAGCTAAGTCATGTCCAATTGTCCATTCCAATACTCAAATATTTGATATGCTATGGTATTTTATAATATTGGTCTGAGCAGACATATAGACTACCTTCTCAAAAATTTAAGTCTGATTCTAAACTTTATTAAAAAAGGTTTAAGCACTAAAGATATTTTGAAAGTAGCTACAGATTGCACAGCAGTAGCAGCTATAAATTGACGGGATATTAGGTCTAGTTGTTTTGGTCAACAATTGTTGTTCATTTGACTGAAAGTGTTTAAGTGAACTCTACTTGTACTATTTGGCAAAAGTCTTTGTGTGAAGTGTTGGCTGAAAGTGTGACAAGCAAAACGGAATTGTTTAAGTTCCTCACTAGAATGTCGAGGCTGTTCATAACAAAGACACGTATTTAGTAAATCTGTTTGTTTGGAATGACTTGTAATTAAAATGACTAGCTATAACAGCAAAATATTCTCTTGTACTGCACTTATGTGTATTTGGGCTGTTCTGAAAATAAAAACTTACTTTTCAATTTAAAACAATGAAAAAATAGTTTTTTAAACTCATAACCAATAACATTTTTACTTCTCAAGTTTTAAAATTAAGATTAACCTAGTTATGTTTTGTTTCGTAAAATTTAGGAAAAGTTTTCAAAAAACCGATTATTACATATATGACGTTTAAAAAGCCCTATTAGGACATATATGTCCTCTTAGTATATTTTTTTAAGAAATTAAAATATGATTTTATTTTTACATAACAGGCTAAAATAACAACAACATAGACTAAAAAAAAACAAAAAAAAATTTTTTACTACAAAAATAATTTAAGATATAAAGGGATATAATATATAAGAGTTTTTTTTTGTTGTTGACATCAGTTACCTTAAGTGATGTTAGTTCCTGTACGGAAATAATTAAAACTTGAAAAAAAAAGAAATTGATTTTTTCAAACAGATGAAGTCCAACACAATACAAATCGGAAAGAATCACAATTCCACCGGATATATAACACAAAGAAACCAGTTGTCGATATATTTCAATTTTGTAAATTCCGTATAGTTTGTTCCACTATATTAGTTTCCACTAAATTAGATTGAACAGGTTTTAACAAAAATTCCCGAACGTTTGCCAGATAGAATACACTTCAGTAGAAAATATAAGAAATGCAGCCAGCAGGTTCTCTCACCAACATCGGTCTCATGAAAACTGAATTATTTGCAAACTTTTGCACTTAAATTTGCCGAAAGAACAGGCAGTAGCAGTGCGCAGAAATCGTTAGGCGCCTTGTGCACACTCTAATCAAAGCGCGATAATAAACTTGGTTTGCATCTTGGCGACGCTGCAGGTAACAAATTGATGTTTGTACTTGTTAATCATTTTGCACTAACTATTTATTAGTTTAACAAAACCTTAATAATACGTAAACTTTTATCACAGATATTTTATGGAACCAATGATCATCTTCAAAGAGCAAATTACAATAAATCATATGAGTAAGTAATTGCATAGTATTGTTAATCATAAGTAAAATAAAAAAAACTTTACTTTTATATAACATTTTGATAAAGTATGCATGATATAGCGCTGGCTAAAACAATGACTCTCTGCACAATTAACAACCCGTTTATTACTAAAAATAGTGAAATTAGCAGAAACGCTTATAGCTTATTAATCAGCCCTCATCAGGAAAATGAAGTAAAATAAATATTGCAATTAGTTTTTTGAGGTAGAGGTCATTACCTTATCATGTAAATTGTTTACTTACATTCTATTAAAATATTTTATCGAGTTTTACAAAATGTTAGTTTATTGGAACAAACAATTAAAATTTAAAGTTGCAAAACTATCAAAAGTGTTTGTTCTACTAAGCTTTTTATTGAAAAACTTGAAATATTTCAAGCATGAAATGTTAATAAACAATAATTAAATATCAAAGTCTTCATCTCCAGTTCAAAATCCAACACCTAAATTTGCTCACTTGATTTTTTTTCTTTTTTTTTTTGATCAAAGTTGATGAAAGCCGTGAAAGTTATTAATTTTACTTTTATCAAGATATGAATGAGTAAATGTGTTGGTGTCATTGGGTTCTAGATGGAAAAACTGTTTTTTCTGTTTGAAATATATTTTACAACATTGGGTTAAATTTTTATGTTAACTCAGTATTTTTTTGCTTTTACTATTTTTTAGTGGCCCAGGATACGTTTTTGGTACAAAAAGCATTCATCCATTTACAGCATTGATGTGGATAAATAATCAAACTAATTCAAGATCAAAATCCTACATTATAAAGGTTTGTTTGTAAAATTGACATTACTAACATTAAACAGCTCTCCTTGATAGAGTCAAGAGTTGGGGACTCAAAAGTTGTAAAAAAAATTTTTTTGAATCTGAGGGTCGTCGTTGTTTATCTACGAGCATCCAATCCAAGTCAAACGTACATATAACTGCCAACTGCTGTTCTGTCTGTAATAAATCTTGTCATTCACATTTCATCAGACTACTTAAAAAGTTGTTTTTTTGCATCCAAATATAGTTTGGCTGTAAAATAACTTGTCAGTGCTTTGGCACCAGCATCTCATCTTGGGTAGTGCGTGGCGCAAAAACATTATTTTGCACAATGCAAGAACCGCTCACGGCGTTAGCGACCTATCCTGTTTTATCGAAAGATAGGTGCCGACTAGAAGAAACGATACATTATTGTACACTTCTATCTAAGGTTTCTCTTATCTGTTGTTAAAATAAAAGGCTGCCATCACCGTATTAGGGTGAAGATACATGTTTTACGAGTTTTCATGATGCAAGAATCTAGTAATACATGTAAAGTTATGATTGCATAACCGTTTTAGAAGATTAATTAATTGGTTCAAAAACTATAGCATATTTAGGCAACAGTGTTACACTTCATTTACGACTTAATTTTAACTTCATAAATCCGTAATTAATGTTTTGTTTTTTTCAACAGTTTTAATTTTTGTTATGATGTAATCTTATCATAATCAAGTAGTCATTGTATATTTGGGAAACCCTTACTTAATTTAATTTATTTGATTTATTTGCAAGCTGTTTTGTGATTGTTAAATTGTTTGTTTTATTAATTGTAATCTTAAGCGCGAGTCAAACTAATTAAAAGCACGTGACCGCTACCTTCAAGGATATTCTTTTTCTCTCTTTATTACTTAATCCGTTCGCGTCGTGATTCTTTCATTGGCTATTTTCGGTAAATGACAGTTTTGACCGAGAATAAACTCTATTTCAATTCGTAATTGGAGAAGTTGTTTACATTTGTGTATGTTCTATCATAATCTAGCGTCGCTTGACGTGATCTTATGCAGCATAAACGCGCATTTTGTTTTTATTTTATTTGCAGTCTAACTTCCAGTCTAGTCGATCATCTCAGGCTGATTTGAGTTGTTGCGTTTCAGTTGATTTGTTCGTGCTTTTTTTTGTGACTGCGTGACCGTATTTGTTCTATAGAGAGATAGAATTTTAAGCTTTTGTAGCAGACGAATTATTAAGATTAACATTAGCCATCGGGAATTAATTCATTCTTATAGCTCGCTAGCGCAACGTTGCTGAAATGAAGTGATTACTAGCTGTTGTGGCGCTGGAATGAATCATTTTGAAGTTTGCTGAAGATTGGAAACCAAGTTTTTTTGTAAATTAGACAAGTTTTGTGAATTTTGTAAATATATTGTGTTTTCTTTCTAGTTAAAGACAAAGTTTTCTGTCTGTCTGCAGAGAGCCGTTTTTTAAGGAATCAATTTGAACTTATCCGGAAATAAATGTACTAAGAACTTCAATCTCGCGGCAAAACTATTTCTGAGCCGGATTAAATAAAAAAAAATCGACACAGCTTTACTTCAGCGCTGGTATTCGGGTTACCGAGTTCAACTGGTCCTTTTGGATTTTATTTTAAAATATTATTTCAATATTTAACAAACATTGTAAATAAAACAAAACTTTCACCTTTTCAAAACCGCTAGAAATAATACACAATTTAATTCAACTTCGAAAAGGTAAGAATGGGTTGAAGAGGATCTACTACACGATCAAGTGATTCTTTATTTTGAATGGTGCTGCGGGATAAAGATTAAAATACAACCAAAAACAAGAGTTTTAGCAATTCTATTCAACGTAATGGAGACTATTAGTAATCTAAAAAGCACAATATACCGTAAAAAAACGAAAACAAAACAATGCGGCATGACGTTAAATTAAAATAATTTTCAAAACAATAACTGTGCGACAAAGTGGCATGCCAGCATAAAACTTGCGAGAAAAAAAAATAAATGCTTTTGCCAATCGAAATAAATACTACTCGTAACGGGGCATGAACGAGTAATTTCTATTTAACATTCCTTTACACAAACTGATAATATAATTTTTGTTGTTCGACTGTCCGTTGTTGTGTTGTGTATTGTATTGTATTGCGTTACTTATTTATTATTCATGTTTTAAACCAATTCACAACTTTCCCAAACATTTGCACTACTGTGTGAACAAGGCCCATATATTCATATGATTTTTTACTTTTCCTCTTCTTTCATATCATCCACCTTCAAACTTAAAACTTTCACTTGCTCCTACCTTGTATGCAAACTTAACTTTTATCGGGGGATCTTTTCCTATTGTTTTCCCAAAAGTCATTTTTGTCCAAATATCGAGATTAATCCGGCTATTTTTGTTCCGAAAGCAGACTCCCGTAAAGTTTTTGAAAAATTAAATTGCGATTATAGCAGACAGTTTATTTGTTTTGGTCTATAAGTCTTCTAATACTTGTTTAGGACTATGTAATTACCCTAAAAATAATCTCCTTTGCGGTATTTAACTCAGCACAAGTATTTTTATGCTAAATTGTTGATTGCACTTTTTTATGTTTTTTAAGCGATTTTTTGTAATTTTTGTGAAAAAGCAATAATTACAGCAAAAGACAAGTAATTTGATTGAACAAATATTGAATGAAAATAGTAGTGGCATAAAACGCAATAGAAACAAATCTGTAACCGCGTATTTTAAGAAGAACAGATGATAGTTGTCATATCCACTAAGCGGCTAGACAAATACTTATTCCAATTTTTTGGATTTTCTTATTAACAAAACCTTATGTTTTCTCGTTTAAAATTTGGATTTAGATTAACGAAATATCAAAAAATTGGTAAATCAAATTAAAGTCAATAAACAGGGTGTTCATAAAGTCCTGATACAATTTCAAAATTTTTTTATAAAGTCAATTCTTAAAATATCTTAACCAGGTTTGTTTCATTGTAATCAGTGCTGCTTAAAGTTTTTATTTAAAATAAATTTTTGTGTTTCAGATATAATTTTTATGTGTTTTATGAATGTGTTGAATAAACCCTTATTAAATTGTTACTCCTCAAGAAAAGGCACAATGTGCATCCTGGTTCATTGAAACAAAATAGGACTTTCAGACTCAGCGAAGGTAAAGGACTAAGACTGGTAAAGATCCACCATCACGTTCTTCAATTCGTCGATGGCACAAGAACTTTTTGGAGACAGGGTCAGTGTTGGATGCAGTGAGAAGTGGGCGATCAAGAACACTACGGAAAACATCGAGCGTGTAAGACAAGCGTTTAGTCGTTCTCCTATAAAGTCCATCCGTACTGCTGCCAGAGAATTGGAATTACCACCTACAACAGTGCACAAGGTTCTACACAAAAAGTTACGATTGTACGCTTACAGAGTGCAAATGTACAGAGACTTCAGCCAAATGACAAGCCAAAACGAAAAGAGTTTGCAGATAACATGCTATTGCCACCATTGACGAGGCTATGCTTCAACGAACATGGCAGGAAATTGAGTACCGTCTTAATGTGCTTCGCGTAACTAAAGGTGCCCATATAGAAATGTATTAAATGAGGTAAAAAAACTTTAAGCAGCACCGATTAAAATAAAACAAACCTGGTTAAGATATTTCAAGAGTTGACTTCATAAAAAAATTTTGAAATTGTATCAGGAATTTATGAACACCCTGTATGACTTGCATACAAATCATAATTTTTTAGGGAATTTTTATTTTCAAAGTCTGTCATACAATACATATTCGGACGTTAAATTTGATTAAACTAAGTTTTAGATATTGCGTAAAGTGTTACATTTTTTATTGTATGTTGCATAATGCAAACAGGATTGTATAATATAATGCATCACAAAAAAAATCACTTTACAGACATCTGGTAACGCCGGAGCAGATGGCAGCGGTGTCTTTCTTACTTTTCCACTACGAAGCGTCAACTACGATGGATTCAACATTTCTTATTCTAGTTTTCAAATTTTCGGAACAAGGGATCCAACAATTGGCATGCTGTATTTTTACATGAGTTCCAAAACGGTAAACTTCGAAGTTTTGATTTTATAGGTTATTAATTTTTTATTTAACATGTTGAAAACAATCTCAGTATAAACTACAAAAAAAGGTTAATTTTACAAGTGTTTTTAGTAATTTTTAGGTTTTAATTTTACAAAATAAGATTATAAAAAATAAACTAAGCATAAGTTTTAATTCAATATCGAAAGATATTTTTTAATAATTTATAAAAAAGTATTCTATAATAAAAAATATTTTGATTAACTATAACTATTTTGCAATAAAGTCGCAGATGCCTAAAAATTTCTGGCATCTTTATGTTTTTGGATTGTTTTAACCAAACACAAAAAAAATTTAAGAAAATATGTTTGCAGGCTTTAGGTATATTAGATCAAGTGTTTTTACACCCAAAACAGGCGGCATAGGTATCATGGGTACAATTCTGCTTAAAATGAATGCAAAAATACTACGTCAAGATTTTTAAAGAAAACATTATTTTAGCGGTGTCTTTTGCAGTTGCGCTGGTGGAACATTGTTTTCATTGTACTACCTACCCAGCGTTCAGGTCCACAACTGGATGTTTGAGGTGTAAAAACCACAAACTGAAAGTTGTGCCAGCTGTTTAAGTTTTCAACTTTTTCAGCTGGGGTCAACAACAAGCTGTAGTGTCCTGACGAGTCCTAATAAGGACGAAACAGATCTGTCGGCACTTGCTTGTTGATTGACTTGACCATTCTTACTATATGTTTGTAAAACATTATTTTATTAAAATAAAACAGAAATCAATTAGTTTATTTACAACACAAGGAAATAATGGTTTCTTATCAGTATCCGACTGTTACTACGAAGTTCAATTGAGGACATATAGAGCATGTGGTCAAATTCTTTCAAAAATTTTCTTCGTTGATCCTTAACTCTATACCTTTTGTTTTGTTTTCTATAAATGACGTACCATACCAAGCCAGTAACATTGATCTTGGCACTGAAATGTTTGTGTTCCACGGTGTACTCAGAAAGCATTTTATCCATAGTATGAATTTCTCCTTTGGCTTGGATGAGAGTAGTTCTTCAATCTTTGACATATGCCTAATTGAAGGAAGCCCAACTGCTTTTTTTCTTCTTTGGCACATATTAACATAGTGTTGCGTCACGGCAATAGGCGAAATTGGTTGAGTAAACAAGCCTTTCTTTGGTTGTCTCCATATTGCTTGAAAGATTTTTTCATTATACCAACTAAAGTTGTGTGTCCAGTAGCTTCATAACTGACTCCATAGTTTAAAAAAATTATTCGTGTTGACATTTCTTTCGGAGTTTCTGTACAAAAATATTTGTTGGTTGTTGTTATTTATATTTCTCTTTTGATGCGGCTTCATCTATTTGCGCACTTTCTGCGCGGATCTTTTCGTTGTGAAATCTAATAAATCTAAGCATTATTTTTAATCGGTCACAAGACATAGCTGCCCAAATAAGAGTTAAAGCAACCACTTTCCACGTATCATTTAGATTCTCCTTGCTTTGTCTGTTTTGTGTGAGATTTGAAGCAATTAGAATGTCAAAAATAGTGAGCACTTTAGCATACGTAAATAGATGAAGTTTTTTTAATGGTGGGCGTTTAGAAGCATAAGGAAACTTGTTTTTAATTTTATTGTTGAAAGCATCGCAAACTTTTTTCCCTTTCGATTTGTTTCCTATAATATGATGTCACAAATCTGTTGTAACTGCTCTGAAAGCTGACTTTACACAGTTACAGTTATTTAACACAAAAAAATTAAAAGATTGCAGCAAAAGATTTTATGAGTTAATTGTAACTATCGTAAAAACTGGTTATTATACAACTGTCTAACTAGGCTAAGCTAAGAAGCTAATAGATCTATACCAAGAATGTTTAACCTTTCTTCATAGTGGGCCAAATTACGAATTTAAGTTCATTTAGCGGGCCGCATAATTACATGCATATGAAATTTCCTCTTTTTAGTATTAGATGCCGTGACCAAATAACGAGTTTTAAAATAAAATTTTTAAATACATTAACTTATTAAGAATCTCAACGAACTATAAAACTATCAAAATTATTACGTAATTAGTATCAAAAATTTCCATGCTGGAGCTGCTCAACTTGAAGCCCCAGTTAAATGAGTTTCTTTCTTCCTTCTTCCACCGACTCAAAATTTATAAGATCTGGAAAAGAAGGCTTGTAGTCGCAATCCCAAAGCCTGTGGAAGACCCAAAGAGTTATCGACCAATATCTCTGCTCTTTGACTCCTACAAGATTCAAGAGAGACTTATCTACTCACGCCTCGAACCAATTATTGATTCATTGCTCCTAGAGATAGAGCAGACAGGGTTTCGATTCGGAAAGTAAAATGTGGATCAAGTCATTCAATTGACAGAAAACATCAAGAAATTTTTTGTTAATTTGTCAATCTGACGGCAACATATGACTCTGTATCCGCACTGTGACCTTAATGCAAGCTGCTTGAGACTTTTTCCAAATGAGCACATGGTCAAAATGATCATGAATCTTGTCCAAAGCCAAAGTTTTACACTTACTACCGGTAACAGCAAATATATTAGGCTTCGCCGTCTCGAAAACGGCGTTCTTCAGAGATCGATGGATCTTGGCTCCCCCCTTTTCATCCTATCTTGTACAATGTACATGTACATTTTCCCTCGAAAATTTCCAAAAAGTTACTTATGCAGACAATCTAGCATCGTGACACTCTTCTGGAAACTGAAAAGCTTTTGAGGGCACTTTAAGTCAAGACATGACTACACTTTTAGTACATCTTCAAACTTGGAAACTGAAGCTGATTCACACTAAAATAATCATGGCAGCCTTTCATTTAAATATTTAAAAGGCCAAAAGTAAGCTAAATATTAACAATTTTATCCAAGCTTACTTATTTTGTGGTAAAACTGGAAAGATTGCTCACGTTCTGTCATCATTTAGTGGCATTGTGCAAAAAACTGTCCTAGCTCGTCTCACTGCTGAGGCAACATGCAGGCTCAGGATAGCTGCTGGTGCCGAAATAATACGCAAATCTGCCTTCTCTATGGTCTACTTAACAACTGAGTAGTGCACACCACCTGATGAGTCTGGTATAACAACGCTTACACTCGCCTTAAAGATAATGTTCTAAATGAGGCCTTGCGCATTGTCACTAGATTCCTACGTCCCACTCCAACACCGGACCACCTACCTAAACTTTCAGGCATCCACCCACCTAATCTTCCCAATTAGGAGCCACGCTCTCCTTGGTTAACAATACAACCCTGGACCTGACCGTATTTTGAATTCCTAGATTCGACCAAAAATCTCTAAAAATGTCTTATCCTCTTTCCACTCTCCTAATAAATCTAGATCTATCTAGATACACTAACTAAGTACTGGAAACGTAATTATGTTACATGATTTACTGCAAGAAGTCCATTTAATATGAATCACAAGACATAATTGAATCTTGAAGCAGCGCTTGATTACTGAGCCTTGGAAGAGGTTGATACGTATTTGAGAATAGTTTCTGCAGACGAAGATGACCTTACCGATGAAGACAAATTAAATGACGAAGATACTGCAACGCTTTTAGTTTGTGATGTTCCTGGTCTTTTCAAAGTCGTAAATGCTGACGAGAAAGATGGCTCTGATGTGCCATGTACGTCAGCAGATTCAAACCCTCCGGCTAAAAAGCAACGGAAAGAAAGACCGAAAGTTGATTGTAAAAAAAATTCCGTCTGCAGCAAGTGGTCAAACATGGATGATACTGAGTTTATAAAGCTAGAAAATCTAAAATCTTATCTACATGATTTAACTCCCGTGCAAAATTTTGAAAAGTTTTTTTCCAAGACGTTTATTAGCTTATTGTAGATGAAACAGTTCGATATGCAATAACACAAAAGAACAAACCCCGCTTTACGTGTTTTTTGAGGAGATAAAATTTTTATTTGATTTTTATTGTTCAGTGCCTATCACATGTTACCAAGCGAAAGGGATTGATGGAGCGAGAAGAAGGATTTAGGTCTGGACATCGTCCATAACGCATTTAGTCGTACTGCGTACCTGATCCTGAAATCTGTAATCCACTTTCAAAACAATTCCCAGGCTCAGGAGAACAAGGAAGATAAAGCTTTTAAGATCAAGCCTTTGATGGATCTGCTCAATAAAAGTTTTCAGCAGTGGGGGGTCCTTGAAAAATATTTATCCATCGATAAAATGACTGTGCGATATTATGAAAATCACTCGTTGAAGCAGTTTATTAGAGCTAAACCAATAAGATTTGATTATAAACTATGGTCTATGTGCGGTGAAAGCGAGTACTGCTTTAACTTTTCTCTGTATTGTGAAAAAAAACAATCATTCTGAGACCACCGGACTTCTGGGATCTCGAGCGGTGATGAAGATGTTATCTACCGTAAACAATCCCTCCATCATGTTATTATTTTGATAATTTCTTCACTAGCCACTCGCTTCTTGTTTAACTGAGAAAAAACGTTTCAGACCAACAGGAACTATTGGAGATGCGAGAACAACAAATTGTCTTTTGAAAACAGCTAAGGAAATGCATAAAATAAAGAGAGGAACGTACGACTACAGATTCGACACAGAAAATGAAATCATTGTAGTTAGATGAAAAGATAACAAATCAGTTGCGTTGGCTTCCGATTTTGATAGAATTGATCCTCTTGCCAAAACAAAGAGATGGAATAAAAAGCTGAAAGAAAATATGTCAATACCCCAGCCCTTTATGATCAAAAATTACAGCAAATACATGGGAGGGGTGGATCATCATGATTGGATTTTAGAAAAACATCGTATTGCAATAAGGGAGAAAAAGTGGTATTGGTGTTTGGTCACGAAAATGATTGATATGGCTGTGGTAAATGCTTGCATCATTTACTGGCTGATTCACGGACCTAATTCTATTTCTGCAAAGGATTTTCGAAGAGTTGTGGCTATAAGCTATTTGCAAAAAGGGCATGAAAAGCGTGTTACGCAAGACCAACCTATTAGTTACCCATTCACTTTAAAAAAAAATTATAAACGCCGATATTCGTTACGATGGACTAGACCATGTTATTGCTAAAAGAGAAAAACAAAGAAGGTGCCAACTAAAGGGCTGTAACGGAAAACCACTAACTTATTGAATGAAATGTAACATCATTTTGTGTACCGGTTGTTTCCCAAGCTACCACAACAAAGTTTGAAAGTAACAAACTTAAAAATCGAATGCTTGGGCCTTGGCAAACTCCTCTAAGAAATCATCAAGAACATAATTTAATCATGTGCTGTTTCATTTGAAGTGTTTTCAATTGTTGTTATTGACATGTTTTGATGTGTAATACGTGTAAAGTGTAAAGCATTCAGTGTAAAATTATGTAAAGTGTAAAGCATTCACAAAAAACGCCACCTAATCCGCCCAGCTCCTATAAATAGAACAGTTGATTAAACAAAAATTACTGCGTATCTTGCAGAAATGTGAAATAAATCTGAATTAAGATGGTTTATGCAAAATGAGAAATTAATTAAGAAAACCGCCCATAAAAAAAATTGGGCGTTCATAGATTAACTCTTAAAAGCACGATTGACTGCATTCTGTAGTCATTGCATCTTTGCAGTCTGGCAGCTCTTGCTGTGGCGGAGCTATACCAGTGTACTTCAACTATGATAAAGGATTCTATGAGTTGTTTCTTGTGTGTAAAAATAAAGTTGATTGTCTTTTTATGTTTTGATAATTCAAAAACGTTACGTTGAAGAACGTTTGAAGAGCGTTTGACTACAAAATGTAGTCATCTATTTAGCTAAATGTAAGACAATATGCGAGTTCATTGTAAAACGAAATAAAGCATGATAAAACAATAAAACACTTCAGTAAAAAAAGTAGTTAAATTTGATTGATCTTCTGTACAAAATAGTTCAAGTGACTGGAGACTTTTAGACCTAGACAAAAAAAACAAAAAAGATTGACAGAAAAAAGAGAAAACAATGTTATCTGGTAAGTCAGGTCACTGCAATTCAGCTAATAGTTGCATGCGATACTTGACAGAATTAAATATAGAATTGGTTTGCTTGTCTGCAATAAAATGATTGTAGATTAGATATCTGAACTAGACTTCAAAGACAAGCTAATAAGCACTAGAGACGTTCAAAGCAAACAAAAAAAGCAAAAAGATTGCGGTTCCTTCAAAATTTTCAGTTCAAAATCTACAATTCATTTGAAATGTAGGTTTTGAACCGTATAGATTTTGAACCTAGATCATGTTGATTACAATCACGGCACTCTTAACTATCTGGCTGCAACATTCTGTAATGATGAAAATATGCAAATGCCAAAACTGTGCCTGTGACTAAAACTTGGTTTTTTCGTGCTGCTTTAATGCATTATTATAAGAAAAATAAAACATTTTCATTTGAAAATGACCTCAGAGTCAAAAAAACCCAAGAACATGTAGTATGGCAACAAACAATACGCATTGGTCACCAAAAATCAATGCCTGTAACGATAAAAAATGATGCTTTTGAAACCGTGACTGCAAAACGTAGTCAATCGCTCTTTTACGTATGAAAATTTTAGCGCGCCAATAAGGGTTAACAAATTACTGCAATGCCAATTAAACACTTACACAATCAACACAATTATGGAAGGCGCTGTTTTAAGTGAACTAAACACATATTACCGCGCACGGAACAGCAATCAACAAAGTTCGATTGTCTCTATTGTAACAGAGTGTATTATTTTTAAGTCTTACAGTTATGTCTTGAAAGTTAATTTTTTCATTTGAATACTTCATTGTAAGATTAATGTGATGATTTTCCGAGTAAATCCCATTTTATAGTTAATCCCATTTCCATCCCAAGTTATAGGCATTGCAAGTAAATTAGAACATGATTTTCCTTCAATTGCTTTCCTTCTTCTTTACTACGCTTTAATTCTTCCCCACTAATTTATAGTTTTTCAATCTAGGATAGTACTTTTTCTTCATATTTTCAAAAAATACAAGATCTTTAAACCAAAACTATTTGCATAATATCAAACTGTATTTCAAAAATTTCGACGCCTCTGCTTTATCTTAAGTTTGAAATTTATAAAAATCATGAATTCGATATATTTTAAATTGGAAAAGTTATGCACCAATACTCTAAGCCAGTGTTCTTCAAACTTTTTTCATCGCGACCCATTTTTCACAGGCAAAATTTTTCGCGACCCCTAAAAAATGATCTTCACCTAGAATCGATCTCTGATTCAGCTATTTTTCCCCAAAAATTAAGGTGTTCTCTAAAAAAAAAAAAAAAGGTCTTCACTTCAATTTGCTGTCGCATTTCGCTTTTTTTCTCCCAATTCCGCGACCCCCATTGAGCCCTTTCGCGACCCCCAGTTTGAAGAACCCTGCTCTAAGCAATCTTTTCCGATCTATTTTTTATCCGTTTTTTTTAATATCGGTTTTACATATAATCGCCTCTCTAGTTATATTTTTTAAAAATAACTTATATCTTTGTGAAGTTCTTTTTTGCCTCGCGCAATCAAAAACCAATCAAATACTAAAAAATTAAAATTTGAAATTTGCTCTCTCGTGAACTTCACAAAAAATCTTTTAACAATTCCAAGCGCGATTTTAAAATTTATCTACTGAAATGATACCAATAAGTTACTTAAACTTCAAACCTATTTTAATTCACAAATTCGAAAACAATACTGGGTGTCTTCTTAATTGACTCGAAGATCCTAAACAAATTGAGATTTCTTTGCAGTTATTCTTCGAAATTCTTTTCTTACGTATTTTTTTTTCTGGTTTTGTTTTCAAAAAATGAATACATATACTGAACTAAATCGTAACCCTGACTATTAAATGGTATTATTTTTCCATTTTCAAAAATAATGTGGGTTTTTTCGAAAACAAATTAATTTATGCAATACTTATTAATCTATTTTCGGTTTTGAACAATATTTATCAATGTACGACACAAATATTGTTTAGTTTAACAAAAATAAGTTTATTTGTGTCTATTGAAGAATCAGTAAAAATCAGCATTAGGGGAGACCGGGGCAAGTTGTAAGACGGGGTAAGTTGTAACATTCGTATTTGTCGAAATCTAACATCAACCAATAAAATTTTAAATAGGCCCAAATAACAATCATATTAAGACCGATTGCTAGCAAATAACATTGTTTAGTTCCAATGACTAAAAATAGGCTTACTGTTAAAACAAACTTTTTGAGTAGGCAAAGTAAATTTTTCGAAATTTAATTTTTGTCTTCTGGGGAGATAGCGGGTGCAGTTTTATTGAAATGTTTTATATCAGTCGAAACACAAAACAATAGGCTATTAAACGCCTAACAAGGTTTAGCCACTAAAACATAACTCTTTGAGATATTAACAAAAACTTGACTAAGTATGAGATGGGGTAAGTTGTAACATAGGCTGATGGGATAAGTTGTAACACATATTTTTGTGCATAGATTAACTAGCTTATATTAAAAGTAACTTCGGCAACAACATTTGTGAATAATATGAGAATTTACAAAAAAAAGACTAACAGGAACACCAGCTCATCATCATAAGACAACTTAGGAGTTGCTGCAGCAGTTGCTATAATTGAAAAAAGAAATCAATTAGGGGAGTAGCAAAACATTGGTGTTTGCCATACAAAATTCTACAGAGTGCTAAATAAACTTAAAGATAGGCCAAGTCCTTGGTGCAAAACAAGAAAAGGTCTAAAAAATGTGTCATGTTAACAGACACACCAGAAAAGGACAATCTGTTACAGCTCCAAACAAAGAAAAACTAATTTTTGAAAAAACACTAAAATCAAAAAAGTAGTTTTGCATTACATTTCTTGGGCCCTATTTTAACAGTCGTCCTGATGAGGAGTGGGTGGTACAATGCTATGGTTACCTAAAGAGGTCACATTTAGCTTGTGCCGAAGATTTGAATACATATTTTTGTCGCAAATGTGATTCTGAAATTTATGATTAAGCTAATCCAGCAGTGAAAAAAACTGTTTTAACATATTTAGACAACGGCAAAATACCTCATTTTTGTGCTTGATACTCATGTCTATGACTAAGTTATGTGTGATTTCGTTGTGTTTACTTTTTCATATTGTTATTTTCTTCAAGTTGCATTTATATTTAAACATTTATTAGTGATTTTTGTTGCTGTTACAACTTACCACAACTGGTGTTACAAATTGCCCCATTGACGGGGCACGTTGTAACGCTTTTTTAAATATTTAAATGGTAATTTTAACCACTAAGCTTTGAAAATTATTAATTTATTTTTTAATATTAGTTAAACAGTGACCTAAATTTTTCATATTAAACAAGAATTTTAAAAAAAACATTTATTATGAGAGAAATAGCAAAAAGAAAAAAAGTGCTACTACGTGCCCCGGTCTCCCGCATCTAAGGCAAAAAACATAAAATTTGCTTTGATAACTTTTTTGTTTATCATTGTGTACTGCCAATTTGTAACGAACAAAGCTCTCTTTGCTAGGCAGCATAAAAAAATTGATATCATATGTCTGATCTCTGACCAAAATTTTGGTTGGTGGATTTTTTGCCGAATAATAATCACAATAATTGAAAAACTTTTTCCATCTTTCCATTCCCGAAATATTTGTCGTTTCCATGCCAGTTTGGCCAATTTTTCGTCGGAAAATGTTTGTCGGTCTAATGTCTAGGTACCGTTTAATCTTAAGTTAAAATACGTTTCGGTTAAAAGAAAAAAATTGTTTTATCTCGTGTCTTATTAAGAAATGGAACTCTGTTGAAGCGGAACAAATTGAGATAACTACTAGATATCGAAGCACCAACCGATATGATAACCGAATAAGAGTAACTGGAAATCCAAAAAATGTTCTTTTGGGATACATGCTACTTTCCAGGTTAGAAAATCTTTTTAATTCATCAGAAACTTAACAACTAGTTTAAACACAGTACTAAATTAATACAAGCATTTGATAAACAGTGATTCACCAATCAACTATCAAGTAAATAACTTTTGTAGAACATGTATAAATCGAAAAATAAATAAAGTAAGTTAGTAGCAAAAAATAAATGCATTTTTAAAAATGTGGAAAGCTAAACCATATACCGCGGCATTTTTTCTACACGAAAAAAAAGTTAACCTAGATACAACGAACATAAATGTTTTCTTTTTGTTTTTTTTGTTCAGGCATGTCGTGGGAAGCCTCTCACAACGCGTTACTCATTCAGAAATTGTTCAAATTCTTCTTACGGTAGCCACAAGTTATACCAACAAAAATTTTTCAAGTACGTAACTTGCCTTATACACGTTTCATGTAATTACATCATATTCTTGTGAATAACTTCAATAAAAAATATTGGGTCACAGTATAAGGGTTTGACGGCGACACAAAGACTTTATTGGTTATCACTCATACACAAGGATTTTGGGACTGGAAAATCAGAATCGATGTGGGGTGTTTGAGAGTGTTCAAATTTAAACATTTTATCAGTTTTTGCCCTTATTGTCCATATTTTAAACAAAAAAACTGCTCATATTTACAAACAGTGGTATTTCAGAGTTGTAATGATCAGTATTTATTTAGGACTATGAAAATTGCCTAAACGAAATTTATTCTATGCGACAAGTATACACTTTACAAGTTAGACTAAATTCTATAACCACTGGCAACTCACACTATTAATTTTGGAAATATGTTTTGGTCATAGTAAATTGACCAATTGCGCTTTTATTTTACTAAAGATACGGCTTGACAGTAGAGGCATACAATTTAACCTCGATTTCTACTGAGTATACGAGTTAAATACTCGTAAGTATCATTAAGACTAAATTTTGTTTGGGCTGTTTGTGTAGTTATAAACCAGAACTGTTTATCACACAACTAAAAAAGTCCTGTAAACCAAAGCAATGACACTTTCCGCTACAATTGGCGTGAATAAAGCAATTTTAAACTTAAATATATTGTCCAGTTTTTAACCCATATTAACCCAAGGGTAGAAAAAATAGAGAAAACTTTCTGAATTTTTTATTAACAACTAAATAATAATGTGTTACAAGAAGAAACTTGTACGAAAAGTAAAACTGCATTTTATATCTCAAAGCTATTCATAATCTAAAATAATAAAAAAAACAGTTATTTTTAGTTAGAAAATGCATTTGAAATAATGACTACAAATGTAGTCATTGGGATAGTTCGGGTTAATCTTCTATGGACGGAACTTTTTTTAAAAATTATTTACGACAGTGACTGCTTTGAGATTAAGGTAGTTAAAGGCTCCCATTAAAAAACTTTATTCAGTTGATGCTGCAGAAGTGTAACAATCGTCATATGAGCAAAAAAACAGAACAGTAATCAAATTTTTTAGCTTTTTTCTAATGTTGCAATTTTGTAACCTTTGTCCCTAGAGAGTTAATTTCAATTTTTGTAAAATCCACATGTCTAGTTTTTGTAAAACTATAGTCAAGTTTTTAAACGTTGCAATCGCGCCTAGACAAAAATATCTTTTATCATGGTAAACCCAAATGATAAAGTTGCTTTGGTATTTTTAATTGTGTTCAGGAAATTATTTACACTTACTAATAAAAGCACAACAAAAAGACATAAAAGCAAATGAGAAACAAAGCAAAAAAATTTTAGCTACACTTTCTCTCTAAGTTAACACAAGATTTGTAATAATTTAATCAACAAAGATATAACTAATAAATTCAATTAGTATTGACTGTACGATTTCACTTACAAATACCGTTTGCAGCGTCTCAATAATTATCACACATGCAAAAATACCAAGTAATATTGGTATCTGCTTGTTTAAGATTTGTTTTAAAATGACAATTGCTTTTTATTTAGCAGTTGGAGAATGTTACAACGAAAACCACAGCTGCAGTGCAAATGCTTCATGCATAAACGCACTTGGAATTGATAGGCTATGTTTGTGCCCATTTGGATACACTGGAGATGGGAAAATCTGTACAGGTTTGTGTAGAATAGTACTAACAAACAGCAAGATTTAAAAAAAACAATGACCATTAATCGTTATTCTTAAATAGAAAATTCTACATAGAAATTTATGGATGTAGCTAAAACATCCCTACCAAAGATATTAAGCCTATATTCGTAATTGCAAGGTTCCTAACGTTATTGTATCCAACGCGAGAGGACGGGTTTGATTTCCTGAACGTGCAAATATAACAAGCGTGACCAACTCAAACCGGCCTTGAATTAGTTCCACGTAAGGCTGTGTTGTATGGAGAAAAGTCGCAAAAATGGACGCTGCAAGCTTGTTACACGCTTATGTATAAAGCAGCAAATATACTAAAACGTTTTGTTTTGGAATCTTACAAAAATAATAAACCTGAACATTTTTTATCACGTTACCCAACACGGCAGTGTATTCAATCACAGCTTTTCAAGTAATAGTTTATCGAATTTGCATAATAAAATCGCTTTAAAGCGGAGTTAAAAAACAGTTTTTTCAATTCCGAATAATTTAAGTCTCCAACATTCTAAATGCGTAAAGTGTTGGGTGGTTTGAGCTTTTTTTCTAGCACACTTTTATTGATTTACGTTTTGGGGTGGTTTAATCTTCCGCCCTATCCCATTTGGAGTGGAAGGAATCTCAGACATGTTTGTTGTCCTTTAATGTTGTTGGTGATGAACTTCATAATGATGTTTGAAATGTTTGCTAGTAGAAGTTTACGTATATTCACTGTATCAAACGCCTTGCTTATATCCAAAGCTTTTGATAGAGTGTATTGTTGCCTTGGATTGTTGAAGCCTTTTGTGATTTGGTAGCAGATGTTGTGCAAAGCAGTGTTATATATGAATCTATATTGATGCGAAATAACCGGAATGTTTTCTGTTATTTATGGTTTTCTTTAGTATTTTGGAAATGAGTGATAAAAGTCGTATGAATCGCTAGTTGTGCCAATGTTGTGCCAATGTTGTGGTGGTGACGGAGTCGCAAAACTGCCTCGTCCTCGTCCAGCTTCTCACAAACGTGCCTCACAACCAGCACCAAAATTTATGGTTTTATTTTATTCAACAAAGCAATAATTGAGAAGCTAGTCGGAAAACGGTTTTCTATAAACAAATATGGCGTAAATTAACTTTATCGCGTAAACACATCGCCCACACACTTACCGACGACATTAAGCGATAACGAAAGTAAAAATCAATAAGACTACCAAATTGCTACCAGAAGTAGCCAATGTCCAAGGGAACTAATAATTGTTAGCAGCAAAAATCGATTCGAAATTCTGCTATAAAATTAATCTCATTTTTCAACAACTCGGTCAAATCCTATCACCGTTCCAAAAGAAATTGCAACTGCTGTACCAAAATCAAAGTCGCAAGCAACCCAATACAACGTGGCATCACTCGATGCCAAACAGCCGCGCAAGAATGGCTCTAAAAAGCACCGCTAATTACTCGTACATAGCGCAAGAATAAAAGACTCGTTGATTTAAAAAACCCGTCAGCCATTACCATCGTGGCAAACATTTACGTGTACGACGTAACACTGGTCCTTTTCTGGTTTCAAAATGGAAATGATTGTAGCACATTTCCCTATATGTGTTAATATTGAGGACAGTGTTTTACATATTAGTGAGATATTTAATGGCAAAGTTCTCTAAGTGTTTCAGGTGTCTGATGTTCATACCATCAGTTTTTGTAAAATGTTGTTTGTGCTGTTTGAGATAGCTAATCGCACTTCAGTAGTGGTAGTATTTTGTCATTAAAAGGTTTTTGATTTTATGGTTGATGTGTCTATTGATTATTTCTGTGCTGTAAGTGATGTTTGTAAATTGTTTATGAAAAGCTTTTGTTTTGTTCAAGTCAGATGGCTGTTTTACTTTCAAAGCTGATGCTTCTATCCTGTTGTTTAGGTGGTTTTTTGTTGTATAGTTTTGCTGTTAGAGTCCTCAGGGAGTCGGATTGTGTTTGTGATCAATTTTGTCAAGATGTTGTGTTCATATGTTTGTTTTGTGTTTATGCGTTTGTTATTTTATGTGATTGTTAAAATAATGATTTGTGAGTCCGATCTGTTTTGTTTGCATATGTGCTTACGATGTTAAATGAGTTTACAGATATGCATGGACAAGTGAGTGCAATTTGTGCTGTTTTGATTTCAATTAGAAATAAAATGTATGTCGGTATCCAGTATTGCCTTGACAAGATGTTTGTTTTACTCATAGACATTTCTGGGATGGAGCCTGTAAGAAATGAGATTTTTAACACAATGTTTAAATAATGTCCAATTGGATTTTTGGTAGTTTGTTATTGTTTTATTGAAGTGAGATGGAGTTGTTTTGGTTTTGTGATGTATGTTGACGGTAGTGAATAACAATAAATGATTTTATGTAAAAAACGTGATGTCCTTCCCGATGGTGCACTCATGCAAATCTGCTAAAACTGTGATCTCTGGTGAAGTAAGCTGTTGTGTTTGATTGGGTGGTAGACATGTTGGAGTGTTTGTGTTTAATGTGATTTGATTTGAGTTATTCAATCAGTTTTCCTTTATGGTCTTTGGTCGGCGAGTACCATAATTTCAAGTAAGTATTGACATCTGTAGTGATGATTGTGTTTGGAAGATTTGTAATGTATGTGAATGTACTGAATATAAATGAGCCTTTTTTTTGTTTGAGATAAATAATTGATTCTAGGGTTGAAGCCTAGGATAACATATAGTACTTTATATATTGTGGAAGTCTACTTATTGAACCCTTGGATAATGTTGATACCTTGCACAATATATAATTGATCTTGGGGTTGTAGCAAAGTGCAAGTTAGTAAATTTTTGATGATCGATATATCATCTAGTTATCGCGTATTGGCTAATATTTATATCCGTCTTGTCAAGTTGGAGCCGGAGCTAGAACCGGAGCTGGATTTGCGCTATAGTCAAGCATTGGCTCCGGAATAAGAGCTGGAACCACAGTTTAAAAATAATTGGCTTTGGAGTCGGAGCCTAACTTAAATTAGGCTGGTTCCCATCCCCACAAATTAGTCCACATGATGCTCTAATCTATTGTTACGATTTTTGAACGTTTTTCAGTCTAGTGGAGTAAACTTTGCTTTTAAGGAAATCTACACAAAAAATCACATGGTGTTAAGTCCGATGAACGAGTGGCCCATTTCAAAGCCTTTCAGAGTCCAATCTACCTATCACAAAACAGCTAATTTGAGTAATATCAAACTATTTTAAATTCAATTAAAAGCTGAATAAATTCCAAGTTTCCAATTTAGTTCTAAATTAGATGCTGAAAGATCGATAATATAATTTGATGTAGATAATGTTTTTACCTTAGTGTGCACACAAACACTTTTGGTGCTGAGTCGCCTAATGTAAACTAAAAAAATCTAAAATTGATAGTTTGAAAATCACTACGAAATTACAGTTATCAATTCAAACTGTTAAAACATTTTTGTGACGCTTTTTTAAGCTTTCTTGTTTAAGTGGATTTTGAGTTATAACAACTTTGCGTATTTTGATCGCTTGACAACTTTTGAGCCAAGGTAAAAGTAAGCATTTGAACAACTTTTGAAACTCCCTTTACTTCATTTTGAAAACAAAGTTTTTCTGTCATCCAATAAACTGTCGTCCAATGAATTGTCGTAGTACCTTTTGATAAATCTTGGAGCTTATATCAATTTCCACTAGTAAAATATTTAGAAAATGAAAATAAACATTTGGCGCTACCTGATTGTAAAATCCTTTTGTGTTTGATTTCAAAAAATTTTCATAAAATTGATGTTTTAAACTTGAGTGAGTTCACATGTATGAGCATCCACTGTAAGCATAGAATAACTTAAATATAATAAATGTTTCTCACAAACAACACGTTTTTTTTTAAACAGCTATAAATGAATGTCAAAATCAAAACTATCTTTGTCAACGAAGGACATGTTCATCTAGGAATGGGAATTATTCCTGCGTTTGTAGAATTGGTTTCACAGGAAGTTCTGTTTGTAGAGGTGAGAAACTATGTTCAGTGTATCACAACAGTGGGCAAAGCGGTTTTTAAAAGCAGACGAAATAGATGCTGGTCGGACCCGGTTAAGCGACGGTCAAAAACTTTTATCGTAAAGGAAAAAATTTCTTAAAAGGAATTAAATTTTTGGGAACCGAGACAATATTTTTTTCATCATAAAAATATTATTTACAAGTTCATTTTTATTTGAATATAAAATTTCTTGGAATTCAGAATGTTTCCGGAATTTCTTTATTATTCAATTTTGTTTAACATTTTTGGAAGCATTTTACTTTACGCTTTTTACTCGTAGACAAAACGTGAACAAATAAATAATATGTGAGTGTATTTTTAATGTCTTTTAGTTTTGCATAATTATTATTCAAAATTAAATTTGTTTTGCTTTATAAAAAAACAAAGTTTAAGAAACTACTAAAAATTTCAGCATATTAAAGTGAAACTTTCTGATACAAAAAACGAAATTAAAAAAGCTTGGGTCTGTGAGACACACCGCAACTTCTAGAGGGTTAATTGAACATACACACGCCGATTTGGGGCTTGTCAAAGTCCAGAAAAAAAAACTTTATCTTCGTAATTTTCGTAATAATCAGCTTAATACACGTAATTTACATTCTGAATTTGCTAAATGACGTTTGTAATTTTTTTATCAGATTAGTCAAAATAAGAAATCTTTTCGGCAGTGTTTTTTTCGAAGTCGTTTCGGTGTTAAATGACTTGAAAACTAAAAAGTGTGTAAATATTGTTGTTTGATTTTTTCCTCCTTTTAATTTTCACAGTTTGATATTGCAGTGTACCATTAAAACAATTAACAATTAAAACAGCAATAACTTTATTGAATGTTATAAAGTTCAAACTAATTAGTTTATTTAATTATTATAGACTTATTTGTTTCATTTAGATCTTAAACAAATTTTAATGTTTCAAGAAATTACTATTAAGCTTCGATCAAAAGTTTTGTGAATGCTGTTGTTTTAAGCGTCCCAGAATGGTTTAAAAAAACGAGTCAATTTTTTGCATGCTATATATTTTTTTTTTAAATTCTGCAGACATCAATGAGTGTTTAGCGCCAAGTAAGCCGTGTAGTGAAAACGAAGTTTGTCGAAACACTTATGGAAGTTATATATGTGAATGCCCATCAGGATATATTAGGAACGGAACAGATTGCCAAGGTTAGTTAATTTTAAATAAAGTTTAAAACATTTAATAATCTTGCTTTCCGTAATCAAACCAACAAGCCAGAAGTGTTTGGTCTGTTTAACATCACCTTGAAGTTTAATTAAAATAAGATTAATAAGAAACAAAAATGATAATAAATAGCATATTTATGCTAAAGTAAATGAAGTGACTCTTGTAAGTGCAGCTCTAATCTACGTCAAATGCGACCAGTTTTGTTATTTCAAACTTAAGCCTTTAAACAACTTCAAAACAAGCTTAACTTTTCAACTCTGACCACAACTACAAGTATTGAGATTGCTTTTATTAATTTGTTGTTTTCCAGAATGATATCTAAATCAATATAATAACACCAATTAAAAACAAACTTCCTCTCCAACTTCAGTAGAAATCTTGTCAAATATTTTTTTAAAAAGTGTACAGTACATAACAAATTTATAATAAAAACTCAATTTATAAGAACTTTTTCTTTTAACAGATAACAAACAAATATTAATGTTTTCATTTTAAGCATTTCTGATGCTTGAAATAATGCTCACAACTGAATCTTATTTTTTAATGCAAACGTAAAATTGCAGCATTTTAAAAAGTTTAGTTTAAAAAACTTTTATTAAAATACTTTTGAAAGAAAAACTAAGGAACTATTTTAAACTATCTTTTTGCTATCTTACAATGCTTTGATAAAAACTAAATCAAAGTTTATTCAATGGTGATATGATAAGTCGAAGTCTACTATAAACGATGGAAACATAAAGTTTTAATTTTTCTGTTTAGAAACGATGGTGTACCGATTAATAAACAAAATCGATACCGCATCTTCATTCATAAGGCAAACTATTTCGAACTGGTATAATTACCGTTATGATGCTGGACTTTCGAATAATTACATTTCGGACGGTGGATTCGACATGTTTGATAGTGGAAACAAAGTAAATTTTATGATTAAATTACTTTTTCGTGTGTTTGCAAGTCTCAAGTTTAAAAAACATATTTTTTGTGAATAATTACTACGTGCTGCTTTTGCAAAATAAAGATATTTGGGCGGATGATTTACGTAAAACAAGCGTTGAAAACTCTTTGATTACGTCCATAATTATTGGAAAAAAAGCTCATTACTTAAAATAGATGCTAAAAAATCAAAATGCTCACAAGTTTGACAACAAAACCATTTTGTTTACGGTAGAGCAACGGTATATGTGAAAAACATTTGCATTTAATTTTTTTTCTCCACTTTTATACGGGAATTCTAAAACATTTGCTGTAGCGACACCTTAGGGTCTATCTTTTTATCATCCCTTTTTTATAAGTAAGTTAACAGCGTGACTGAGTGGGTAAAAGGGCCGTGATTGATGGCAAATGTGATCGACACAGTAGCGGTTCAAAACATACTCGCATTATTTTGTCTTAAAAAAACACTTTACGGCACTATATTCTGCTTGGCGGTCTTAGCAAGCAGCTCTAGATTTCGGTCATGTATCTAAATAAAAGACTAAGAAATCAAAATATAAAATTTGAAATGGATAGCAATTTAGCATATCCGGAAGCGTGACCCGACAATTGATCGAACGACAGTTGATCAAGCCACAATTGATTGAAACGGCACTTGATCAAAATGACATTTGATTAAAATGACACTGATAGAAACCGCACTTAATTGAATAATGAAATAAAAAATTTACAACTTTGAATCTGTCCCGGTTTTGTCAATTTTTTGTCTCCAAAACATAATAATCTCTAAAAAGAAGTTTTCCTTTAAATCTGCCTCTCATTTATCCAAGGCGTCTTTAAGAGTGGGGCCATGACACATTTCCCCTTTCTTCTTAAATACGCTGCTGACTTCAATGCAAAAAGAATGCAAAAAAATGGCAGCAATAGGCATCTAAAGAAACATAATCATGACAAGAGATATACTTGTTGCCCCCTAAAAATGTTTTGCCAAGAGACATTGTTAAGAAACCCTGACTTTGACATTGGAAAAAAATTATAAAAAAGAAAACAAAATTGTCTTCTTAGTGATGGCCACCGCTTTATATGAATCTAGTTTACAGTAACATAGAGATTGTTTAATCGTAGAAACATACAAAAGTAAATCTTTTTTTTTAATCGACTGCATTTCGATCAAGTGTTGTTTCGAACAAGTGTTGTTTCGATTAAGTGTCGTTCGATCAAGTGTCGTTCGATCAAGTGTCGTTCGATCAAGTGTCGTTCGATCAAGTGTCGTTCGATCAAGTGTCGTTCGATCAAGTGTCGTTCTATGAACTGTCTTAGCACACTCCCGAAGCAGACCGGAACAATTGCTTGACAATTGCGCTAGTTGTTGCTTCTTAGACGCTATTCCGTCAGTTAGGAAGATAAGTATGAAATTAAGAGATAAGATAATAGATTGGTGTGCCATATGCACGGTGAACTTGTGTTTGTAAAAATTCTTTATTGATTATCACACAAAGCGTTTCAGTATTTGCATAAAAAAATTGATTTTTAAATTTCTATTTGCTGAAGTTACAAATTGTAAATCAGCCTATAGAAACTATTTTGCTAAAACATAATATCGATGTAGTTTTATGCTTTATAAAAATACGTTACTCGAAATGTATTACAGAAACATTTATTTAGTGACAAAAAATTATGTTAATTTGTTAAGAGCTGTGCTTTTTTCCTTAAATAGTTAACAAAAAACCATGAAAGTTTTTTTTCTACCAATGTCAAGCGAACAAAGATTCAAACAATGGCGCGCAAGCACACACATACAGACGAAGTTCAGAAAGCAGTTTGGTCGAGTAACTAATGAGCCGTGGATGCAATTCCCTCGAGCAAAGAATCGCGCATAGCTTTGACGTTTTTTGCATCAACACGAAACTTTGTTCAATAGATAAAGTAAATTTCAATGACACGCAGTAACTTAATAAATTGAATTAACTTAATGTTAATCGTAATTATGGGTGGATAAAAGATTTTTGGCAAGGAAAAGTGGAGTCTCTTACTTTGTTTATCGCAAACTTGTTTTTCAACAAATTTTTTAAAATTTTATATCATTTGTATTCACAATCAAATTAACTTTTCAATCATATGCAATTTAAAGAGTTTTTTTATAGTTAATGGGAAATTGTAGTTAAATGTTGCTTATTTTTTTTGAAAAACCAATTTGATAGCGCGGTTAGGACAAAGCTCGGTCGTGAAAGAGTTAAATACCAAATTATCAATTTTGCATAAAACAAAGGATGGTGTTTATAAAGCCCCGTTTCCACAACGAGCGTGAAAAAAATTATTTTTTTTTTTTTATTCATTTTTTTGCTTTGCTTAGCGCTCGCTTCAATTTTAAGCGCGGAAAAATCAATCAAAGAAACAAAGAATACTCTTTTCCACGCTCGTAGCGCAAACGGGTCTTAAAATTCCAAAACCATTGCAAATAATTATTGCTCAAAAAACGCATGACGGCAGTACTGCGGTTTTTTGTAACATACGTATTTATACAGCTTCAAGTTTACATTCAATTCACATTTTCAAGTTTGCATTAAGTTTACATTTATAGTACTTCATAGAATACATTGGACATGTGCACCTTTTGTTGCTCTCACAATGTCAAAACGATATTACACTTTTCTTCATTACCGTTACAGCATATTAACGGCAACTGTTTCGACAGCTTCAACAATGTGTGTGCTAATTTGGCAAGATCATGTTCAGAAATTGTCGTTGAACGGCAATTGGTAATTTAATTTCAGCATATTGGAGATGTGCTTAACTGTTACTTTTGGATAACTGTTATTAACTACAACTTTTAAAATTTTAATTGTTTCTTTTTAACTGTTACTTTATATTCATCAAGCCAACTAAAAACTAACCCATAGCGATTGTACGTTATTATCACATCAAAGGCAGAAGCAGATAAGAAAAAAACAGCCACATTACAAATTTTGTAATGTAATTACTTTTTTGTTATTGGTAGTTCTTAGTTGGCTTAGTGAATATAAAGTAATAGATAAAATTGTCAAACGAGCAGTGAATGTAAAAGTTTCTCAGAAGTAACAGTAATGAAGTAACTGCTGTTATTTACGGCATGTTATTTTAGAGCTCAATTCTTTTGAACTTTTTCTTTTTTCGAAAAACCAGCAATTTCTCATTTGCTTTACATTTGTATTTCCAATAGCGAAGCGAATCGCAAAGTAACAGTTAAGAAGTAGCAGCTAGAAAATAACAGTTAAGAAGTAGCAGCTAAGAAATAAGAGTTAAGAAGTAACAGTTAAGAGGTTAA
Source organism: Diplosoma virens (assembly GCA_963680785.1). Taxonomy (NCBI): domain Eukaryota; kingdom Metazoa; phylum Chordata; class Ascidiacea; order Aplousobranchia; family Didemnidae; genus Diplosoma; species Diplosoma virens. The sequence continues at coordinate 59,830,799 of OY796882.1, read as the reverse complement.
CTCAGTGGTTCTTAACCTTTTTTTATAAATTTACCTTTTTAACAAAAATGGTTACTAGATTTACCCTCAATATACCTAATGATGCCCATTTATTAAAAAACGAAATTAGCAAATTACTTCAGTTATAGTTATTCAATGTGACAGCTGCCCTTGTTTTTTCGCAACGAGCTGTTTAATGTCTGGTGAAGTAGTAGATAATTCGCAACGAATATCAGATTTAACGTAAGTCGGTTTCGTACATTTGATTTGATAGTAAGCAACGCAGAGAAGCTGCACTCACACAGGTAAGTTGAAGAAAACGGAACCAGAATATTCAGAACATGAATACCTAGCCGTGGATAGCAACGTTGCATTTCAACCCAAAACTCCTCTAGGTTGCAAGTGGGAAATTCTTCTTTTGCAATAAAAACGTTTGTTAATTCTATAAATTTTTCTTGAATTGCTTCAGAAACGTCTTCCACTTTACATAGAAAAAGATTTCCAGCTACTTTCATCAAAATGCTAAAAGTATTTATCTCAGGAAAATACCGTTCAAATTCATTTTGCAAGTTTTATAGGTGACTGATAATGTCCTCCTTCGAATTTTGTTTAAAATCATCTCTAGTTATCTCAGTCAAGCAGTGAAATATGCAAAATTATAATTATTTGCTCGCTGGCTCCAAAGCTTGAGCTTTGCCACAAACGCATTGATGGCATCAATGTGCACAATTATATTACTTCCTGGACCTTGCAGTTTCTTGTTTAGTTGATTTAATGTTTTGAATATGTCAGCAAGATAAGCTAAGTACGTAGAATATTCGTCTCCACCAAATGCTAACAATAGATCATTTTTTTGTTTTGCAACCAAAAACAACTTGACTTCTTTTCTTGGATCGAAAATACGAGAAAGCATGTTCCCTTTTGAGAGCCAACAAATTTGAGTGTTATATAAAAGTGCGGTATGATTGGCATCCAAATCTTTGCAAAGCTTGCTGAAAAGTTGAGTGTTGAGCGCTGAACTTTTCACATAATTAATGACTTTAATCACAACAGACAAATGCTCGTGAAGTCTCTTTGGAATGGTTTTGGAAACGAGCGCCGCTTTGTGAATCATGCAATGCGTTCCTTGAATTGCTGGATTTTTCTGTTTTACCGAGGAAACCAATCCAGAGTTTGCACCAATCATAGCTGGAGCACCATCGGTACAAACCGCAACAAGTTTACTCCAACTCAATTTGGTTTTGTCAAAAAAATCAATCAACGTTTGAAAAACATAGGCTGCCTTTGATGTGGTTTCCAAAGGTTTGCACAAGAAAAATTCTTGATTAATCCTTTCATTTGCAACATATCTGATATACACAAGTAGCGGTGAGAGATTGGCAACATCGGTAGTTTCATTTAGCTGAAAAGCAAAAACAGGAAAGGAATTAATCTTTGATATCACCTTGCTCTAAATATTTTTAGACATTTCATTGATTCGTGATTTTATTGTGTCATTGAACAGTGAGATTCGTTTCATTGTTTAAGATGCTTTTTCTCCAAGCATCAATTTCACACTTTCCAATATGCAAGGTTTCAGAAGGGTTTCACCAATCATATCTGCTTTTTTAGCTTTTGCCACATGCAAAGCAATGGAAAATTATGCATGTACATTTTACACCAGCATTGTTAGTCTGCCAAAACATTCCAGTTTTGTCCAGCTTTTGTCTTTTCAGACTGGACAGTTTTAACTCAAAAAGGACCAGTTTTTGCTTATCATACTTGGATGAGCATTTGCTTGGTGTTGTTTTAGCGGAGCAGGTTTCATGGTACTGTTTGAAAATGTTTTCATGCACAGGACACACTGAGGAATTTGAAGACCATCCTGAATAAAATACAGTATATAAATCCAAAATCCAAATAATTGTCCTGATACTTTCTCTTCTTTTGTGACATGCTATATTTATGACTAAATTTATGACAAAATCCAAATAATAGGCTAGCTTCGGATTTGCATTAGCAGTTACTCTAAACCAGGAAGGATATTGTTATGCTCTTATTTCGTTAAAGAAGAAGTCTTTATTTATTGTATTTGTTATAAACAGCAGTAATTCAAATACTCACAGAAGTCTTCGAGAGCACATCAACAATTAATTCGCCTTTTACTGATCACCGTCTGACTACACTTGTTATTATTAAGATTAAAACATTATTCCTATTACTAGCACGTTACGGTATCTCGTATGTTATTGTTATGCGATAAAGATCATTGTTATCTCGCATCATGTGAATGTGCACTGAAGTGTTGCCATTATCTTTATTACATTAAAGCAGTACATCACAGATACTAGGTTGCCAATACCTACAGCTGCCCCGATTTTTCTGTCCCGTCAACTTCTCTAGGCTAAAATCATGCCTGAAACAAAGGCTATGTGTTGCCACCATCAAATTTAAAACTATAGGTAGCTCATTTACCCCCAAAACAAAGAAATTCACCCCAGCGGTAAATTTACCCCAGGTTAAGAAATGCTGGGTTAACTCTTATTATTCACGCTCAATTCTTTCAAAATTTTTTCTCTTGCGAAAAACCAGCAATCTCTCATTTGCATTATATTTGTATTACAAATAGCAAAGCAGATGAGAGATTGCTAGTTTTTCGAAAGAGAAAAAGTTTTGAAAGACTTGAGCGTGAATAATAAGAGTTAACCTCTTAACTGTTACTTCTTAACTCTTATTTCTTGCTGTTCTTCTTAACTGTTAATTCTTAGCTGCTATTTCTTAACTGTTACTTTGCGATTCGTTTTGTTATTTGTAATACAAATGTAAAGCAGATGAAAGATTGCTGGTTTTTCGAAAAAGAAAAGATTTCGAATTGAGTTCTAACAGTTAACTTTTTAACTGTTTTTTTTAACTGTTTTTTTTTAACTGTTACTTTGCGATTCGCTTAACTGTCAATACTCGTTAAGAAAATTAAATGTTATTTTTAACGAACTGTTATTTTTGCACACCTCTACAGCATACCACCAGACACATTCGGGCTTCTCTTATGGTGTCGTCATAGTCTTTTAAATCAATCAATGTAATTATTGAGTAATATTAGATTAAAATTAATGTTAATTTAAACCTACGTAAGTTTAATTCGGCAAAAAATCTTGAAAATATATAGAAAATTTTACAAGTAACTGCAATACTCTATGTTATAATGTTTCTGAACAAAACGTATTTTTAACAGTATTGGGACTTTATGGACACACTGCAGCTTATATTGTTTTATCAAAAACTATGTAACAATTTTTGTGGTCCTAATATTAGTTATCTTAGGTAGCAAATTGATGTTTATGCTTGTCCAGTTATTTTGCACTAACTATTTATTAGTTTAATAAAATGTTAATAATATGTAAACTTTTATCACAGATTTTTTATGGAAACAATAATCATCTTCGAAGAGCAAATTACAATAAATCATATGAGTACGTACTTGCACAACATTGCTAATCATAAGTAAAATAAAAAAAACTTTACTTTTATGTAACATTTTGACAAAGTGTGCCTGCTATAGTGCTGGATAAAACAATGACTCTCCGCACAATTAACGTGTTCATTACAAAAAATAGTGAAATTAGCAGAAACGCTTATAGCTTACTAATCAGCCCTCATCAGGAAAATGAAATAAAATAAATATTGCAATTAGTTTTTTGAGGTATAGGACATGATATTATCTTGTAAATTGTTTATTTACTTTTCTATTAAAATATTTTATCGAATTTTACAAAATGTTAGTTTAGTGGAACAAACAATTAAAAATTCAAAGTCGCAAAACTATCAAAAGCGATTGTTCTACTAAGCTTTTTATTGAAAAACTTGTCGAAATATTTCAAACATGAAATGTTAATAAACAATAATTAAATACTAAGGTCTTGATCTCCAGTTCAAAATCCAATACTTAAGTTTGTTCACTAGATTTTTTGAAAGCCGTGAAAGTTAATATTGATTTTACTTTTATCAAGATATGAATGAGTAAATGTGTTGGTGTCATTGGTTTATAAATGGAAAAACTGTTTTTTCTGTTTGAAATATATTTTGTGACACTGGGTTAAATTTTTATGTTAACTCAGTATTTATTTGTTTGTACTATTTTTTAGTGGCCCAGGATACGTTTTTGGTACAAAAAGCATTCATCCATTCACAGCATTGATGTGGATAAATAATCAAACTAATTCAAGATCAGAATCCTACATTATAAAGGTTTGTTTGTAAAATTGACATTACTAACATTTAACACTTCTCCTTGATAGAGTTAAGAGTTGGGGACACAAAAGTTGTAAAAAAATATTGAATTGAACTTTTTTGAATCTGAGGGTCGTCATTGTATGTCTACAAGCATCCAATCCATGTCAAACATACAGATAACTGCCAACTGTTGTTCTGCCTGTAACAAATCTCGTCATTCACATTTCATCAGACCACTTAAAAAGTTGTTCTTTTTCATCCAAATGTTGTTTGGCTGTAAAATAACTTGTCAGTGCTTTGTCACCAGCATCTCATCTTGGCTAGTGCGTGGCGCAAAGATAATAATTTGCACAATGCAAGAACCGCTCACGGCGTTAGCAACCTATCCTGTTTTATCGAAAGATAGGTGGCCACTAGAAGAAACGATACACTATTGTATGTTTCTATCTCATATTTCTCTTATCTGTTGTTAAAATAAAAGTCTGCCATCATTGTCTTAAGGTGGAGATACATGTTTTGCAAGTTTTCGTGATGCAAGAATCTAGTAATGCATGTAAAGTTATGATAGCACAACAGTTTGAAAACGTTAATTAATTGGTTAAAAAACTATGGCATATTTAGGAGTGTTGATGACAGGAACAGTGTTACGCTTCTTTCACGACTTAATCTTAACTTCATAAATCAATAGTTAATCTTTTGTTTTTTTCAATAGTTTTAATTTTTGTTATGATGTAAGGAGCTTAAAAGGAAACTTTTGATCGCAATTAGGCGGTCCTTGAGGTGGTCCTTGAGGTGGTCCTGAGATGATCCTGTCCACCTCAGGGCGATGGTGCTCTAGCATCATCTAGCGGATGATGTTAATGTGACGAATCTAGGTTATTAAGTTTGATTTCCGGGAGCGTAACGAATGTTAAGGTATCAGTAATCCTCAATTAATTATATAACTAATCACATAGTTAATAGGATGTTTAACGTTTTTTTGAAAATCTATTATTCCAATTAATTAGGTTAAGGGTAAGATGTAACTAAGTAAAGTTGGATGCTTGGTCAATGAAGATGTAGCGAATGCAGCTAAATATATAATTCTCAACCTTTCAAGATTTTAATTCCATAAACCTTAAGTTCTAACCAATCGAAATAAAGTTGTTCAATGAAGATCTAGCTAAATCTTCAATCCTTAACCTTCCAAGAGTCTTTAATCAAGTCACCCTAAGATCTAACGAATCAACGTAAAACAAGACCTTATCGATGATCAATCTCATATTGAAAAGTGAACCTGAAGAGCTTAACTCTAAAACGATTTTGACTTGTCAAGACCTTTTATAAAACTAGTCTTAAATTTTATTGCAACATTCAAAGACGCGTTAGTAAAACAATGAGCTTTCGAACCAACGGTTGTAACAAGGACAAACGAAGTCTTGTAAAAATAAGTAGAAGCACATATTTTTAAATCAAAATTAGCTTTCTAACCAATGATTTTTTAACAAGTTCATAAGCAATTATCCTGAAAGACGTGTCTCTAAAAAAGAAAAAAAAAAACAATAATTAAATTTTTAACCAGTGATTTTTATCAAGTTCACAAGTATAAAGAATTATTTGGAAAGACATGTCACTAAAAACAACAGTTAACTTTCTGACAAATGTTTTACTTATTTAAACTAAGTCAAACAAGTTCAAAGTCTTGTAAAACTATAATTCGTTATTTTAAAACAAAATTCTAATTAATGATTTTATAACATGTTCACAAATATAATCAATTATCTTGAAAGACACGTCACTAAAAACAACAGTTAACTTTCTGGCAAATGTTTTACTTATTTTATCAAGGACAAACGAGTTTAAATTCTTGATTTCAATTTAAAACCTAAAATATGTTTGTTCAATTTTTAAGATTTTATTATAAAGCATGTTATTCAAATAAATTAACCCTAAGATCTAGCTAATCCAGGCTAAGTTTGATTCTTGGTCAACAAAGTTGCTTTAATTTATGTGTGAGTTCGATTCTCACTCAGAATAACTAATTTGCACTTATCTATGATTCTGATTTTTTTAATGCTAGTCATTGCAGTTATCTTATCTGAGATATAGTTGCAGTCAAGTAAAAGGACAAGTTGGTATTGGACAACTAAGTACTTAAATTATAATTCATGTCATAATTTTTCTCAAAAAGTTGGTTTGATTAAAACATTATTGTTTCGTGCTAGATCTAAATTAATTACAAATTATCGAGATACAATCAATGAAGTTAAATTTGTTTGTAATGCTTTACGTGATAATGATTACCCAGATTGGTTATTGAATAAAATGAAAAAAGAAATTAAGCATAAAAAAGTTAATAAAAGTGTTTGCATGAGTGAAAAAATATCTAACTATGTCGGTTTACCATATATTAAAGGTTTGAGTGATGAAATGTCTAAAATTTTGAGAAAATTTAATATTAATATGTATACTTACCCTTATAAAACAATTGGAAATATTTTACCAAAAATAAAAGACTCTGTAGATGATATATATAAGCGTGGTGCAATTTATAAAATTCCGTGTAAAGATTGTTCGAATGTAGATGTTGGTGAAACGGGCAGATGTTTTAATACTCGCTTATCGGAACATAAACGTGATTTGAAACCGATTAATTTGGCTAAATTAAAAGAAGACGATTTAAATAAAAAACTGCATTAGTTAAGCATTGTTTTAATTGTGAACATAGGATTGATTTTGGTAATTTTGAAATATTGAATTATAACATTGACTATGATAAACGAAAATTTTTAGAATCATTATATATTAATAATACAAAAAATTCAATAAATGATAAAGATCGTAATGTTTTTCCAAAAATATATAGCAATATAAAAAATCTCAACTAATGTGGGTTTTCAACCTGTTTCTGTTGCACGAAGTATTTATTAAATTGTTATGTTTGTTCGCTTCTCACCTTGTGTTTGTTGGTTGGTGTTTTTAACTTCTTGGTTTTTAAATACGGTGCGCGTTGTGTTCTGCTTTTACCTGATGAAGTCCGCCCGATGTAACGGACGAAACGTCGTTGAGTTTTTCTTTAATAAATATATTACGCGTTCTGTATTTGTTGAAGTTTTACTTGCCTCTGATTCTACCAGAAGAACAAATGAATTTTAAAATAAGTGATATCCCTGGTAACAGTGTTTATATTAATTACAAAGGACAAGTTTATCAATTCATTAAATTAACTTTTTCAAAGTTTTTTCAAAAATTTTAAACCGAATTTTGTTTTTTAATTAAAAAATGTTTTCTTTTTTCTAATTGCATACAATCTGGTGTATTTTGTTTCCCACAACAATGTTTATACAATATATTATTAACTTTTTATCAGAAAAACATAAAATTATAAATCGTTTAGAAAAGGTCTTGTTTTAACTCGAAAAGTTCAACAGTAAAGTATATGTTCAGAAGTTTTTTTAGAAACAGACATTATCATAACAGTACAAATACACGTCAGTGAAATACCTGAGGTCTTATTCTAACAATGCAATGAAGTTCAGGTATCTTTTTATGTTAACAAAACAACGTGTTGAAAGTATCCTTAAAAACCTTTATTATTTTTAAAATAAATCATTGATCTTGTCAACATTCAAATTGAATGAAGTTGACAAATGTGCTCGGTAACATCTACCATAAATGCAAGGTCCTGCATCCATTTTCTGGAGTGAAATTTTAACACCGGTTTGCCCCTTGCTTGCATAAACTTCCCTATTTCTTCTCGTAAGTCATAAAAACGCCTCAGCCCAGCACCTCGACTTAACCACCTTACAGCAATGTGGTGTGGCAAACCATAGATATGGTCTTTCTCTTTAATCTACTATCAAACGGACGGTGATTTAGACTTCTAAATTGTATGAAATTCACTGTTTCAATGACTACGTTCATGACGTTATCCATCTTCAATGACTTGCAGCACACAGCTTCCTGGTGTAAAATACAGTGAAAAGTCCAAAAATCAAATCCTGTCCTGCAGAACTTTCTCTCTAAATATTGCTACAACACCTGCTTTTCTACCAATCATTGAGAGTGCGCCATCAGTAGCCAGGATGACAGCGTGAGACCAGTCCACTCCAACTCTATCCAGGGCGCCAACGAGTGAGGTGAAAATATTAGCGGCTGTAGTTGTACTTGACATGGGCACCATCTCCACGAACCCTTCAAAAACAATCAATATCTTTTCGACTCCACGGATGAAAATAGCCAGTTGTGCAGCATCTGTAATTTCCGTGCTTTCATCAATTGCAACTGAAAAGGCAACAAATCTTTTTATTTTGTTTTTTAATTGGCTGTTTAAATTTGCTGAGAGATTGGAAAACCTGTCTACGATAGTGTTTCTTGTCAGACTTACATTAGCAAAAGCCTGCCGCTTTTCGGGAAACACAACCTCTGCTGCCTTTAACATACATGTTTTAATAAATTCACATTCACTAAATGGTTTTGAAGACATTGCTTGTTCGTAAGCGATGAGGTAGCTAGCACTCACAGCAGAAGCACTAATGTCTCGACTGTGAGTAAAAAAAAACTGCTAATTTTTCAGACACTGCAATAATTCATCCAGCTTCTCTTTTCTCTGCATCCCTTGAAATTTCTCATATTTGTCGGCATGAAGACTTGCATTGTGACGACAAATGTTATATTCTTTCAGCACTGCAGTCTGCTGTAAACAAATGAAACAAACTGCTTTTTTATTCATTTTTGTAAAAAAATAAGATAATGACCATTTTTCTTGAAACACTCTGCACTCTGAATCTACTTTTCTCTTTTTTAATAACGACATGTTGGGGAAAAAGGTCGAAAATCATAAAATGCTGAAAGAAGAAAACGTAAAAAATTAAAAAAACAAAACACTATAGCTAATCTATACACTTTTACTCAAAATGAAAATAGCTACATTCAAAACAGAATATAAATGTTTAAAATGGAATAATAAAATCCAAAAATTTAAAAGATTAATTATAAATGCAAAAAAAATTTATGAAAATGAAAATTTTCAAATTAAATAGAGTAAACTATAAATCTCAATTATAAAAATCTCATAAAATCTGTCTACAATTTTTAGCTCTCTTAAACCGGCCTGTCTAAAATATAGGCACGTATCTATACTCTGTGGCATCACAGTACTTAAACAATTTATAAAAATTTTTGATACAATTAAACACGGGTCTTAAAACATAAGCTTAAAGCATAAAACCCGGGGGCCGGATTAAACACGTTTGCGGGCCTGATTTGGCCCACGGGCCGTACGTTTGACCCTCCTGCTCTAGAGTGTTCTGGAATCATTAATTGATTTTTTTTAGCTAACCAGACTTTTAATTACTTAATCCGTATGCGGTGCAATTCTTTCATTGGCTATTTTCGGTAAACGCGAGTTTTGACCGAGGATAAACAATATTTTAATCCGTAATTGGGGAATTCCTTCACATTCGTGTATGTTCTATCCTAATCTAGCGTCACGTCACATGATCTTACAGTATATAAACGTGTATTTTGTTTTTATTTTATTTCCAGTCTAACTTCCAGTTCAGTCGATCATTTCAGGCTAATTTGAGTTGTTGCATTGCAGTTGATTTGTTCGTGTTTTTTTTTGTGACTACTTGACTGCATTTGTTTTATAGAGAGATAGAATTTTAAGTTTTTGTAGCAGACGAATTGTAAAGATTAATATTAGCCATCGGGGTGTTAATTCATTCTTATAGCTCGTTAGCGCATGTTGAAGTGATGTGATTATTAGCTCTTGTGGCGCTGGAATGAATCATTTTGAAGTTTGGTGAAGATTGGAAACCAAGTTTTTTTGTAAATTGAACAAGCTTTGTGAATTTTGTAAATATACTGTGTTTTCTTTCTAGTTAACGACAATGTTTTCTGTCTGTCTGCAGAAAAACGTTTTTTAAGGGATCAATTCAAACTTATACGGAATTAACTTCAGTCTCGCGGCAAACTATTTCTAAGCCGGATTATAAAAAAAAAATGACACAGTTTACTTCAGCGCTGGTATTCGGGTTACCGAGTTCAACTGTATATTTGTGATAATGGATTGCCAAGTAAAATTTGTGACAAACAGATACATTTTCAAAAAGACAATTTTATCCAAACAAGATGTTAACAATCAGGATAACGAACAAAAATTGCCAAAGAACATGCACTTCAAGCAAAGAGCCATACTTTAAAAAATCATCGGCATTTCTACATAACTACGTAATTAGAAATTTATTGCTTCCCAATAGATTGTATTATATATTCAAAACCAATAGATGCACTTGACAGTACTTATCCTATATTGTATCAACAACTTTGAAGTTTTTATTAGATGTTTTGATCTTTGCCGCCTCATCTAATTGAATTTTTTTTCGACGCGTTTTTTGACCGCAATAGTGTTCAGAGAAAGTCAATTTACAATAGTGATTGTTAATTTAAACTGTAAAAACTACTACTGAACTGTATATACTAAAAAATGATGTACTAGTTTTGTTTATATACTTATATTGAAAAATTAAATTGTGATTATTGCAGACAGTCTCACCGTTTCAACTTATAATTTTTCCACTACTTGTTTAATACTATATAGTTAATTTAAAAATAATTAACTTTTGCAGTACTTTAACTCAGCACAAGTGTTTTCCGCTTAATGTCAACGGCCCTTTTTTATGTTATTTATGCGATTTTTTGTAATCTTTGTGAAAAAACCAGTAATTTAGTAGAACAAATATTGAATGAAAATAAGAGTGACATAAAACGCAATAAAAACGAATCTGTAGCCGCGTATTTTAAGAAGAACAGATGATAGTTGTCATATCCGCTAACCGGCTAGAAAAATACTTATTCCGATTTTTTGGATTTTCTTATTGACAAAATCTTATGTTTTCTCGTTCAAAATATGGATTTAGATTAACGAAATATCAAAAAATTGTTGAGTCAAATTAAAGTCGATATAGGCCTATGAATTACATGACAAGTCATGATTTTTTAGGGAATTTTTATTTTTAAAGTTTGTCATGCAATTCAAATTTCGACGTTAAATTTGATTAAACTAAGTTTTAGATATTGCGTAAAGTGTTACATTTTTATTGTATGTTGCATAATACAAACAGCGTTGTAGAATGCGTGACTAAAAAAATCACTTTACAGACATCTGGCAACGCTGGAGCAGATGGTCACGGTGTCTTTCTTACTTTTCCACTACGAAGCGTGAACTACGATGAATTCAACATTTCTTATTCTAGTTTTCAAATTTTCGGAACAAGGGATCCAACAATTTGCATGCTGCATTTTTACATGAGTTCAGCAACGGTAAACTTTAAAAGTTTTTATTTTATAAGTTATTAATTTTTTATTTAACATGTTAAAAACAATCCCAGTATAAACCACAAAAAAAGTTAATTTTACAGGTGTTTTTAGTAATTTTTAGGTTTTAATTTTACAAAGGAAGATTATAAAAATAAATTAATCATAAGTTTTAATTCAAGACCGGAATATATTTTTTAATAATTTATAAAAAGTAATAAAAAATATTTCGATTAGCTATAACTATTTTGCAATAAAGTCGCAGATGCCTAAAAATTTCTAGCATCTTTATATTTTTGGATTGCTTTAAACAAAAAAAAAATTTAAGAAAATGTGTTTGCAGACTCTATATTGGATCAAATGTTTTTACACCCAAAACAGGCGGCATAGGTATCATCGGTACAATTCTGCTTCAAAATACTACGTCAAGATTTTTAAAGAAAACACTATTTTACCAAAATAAAACAGAAATCAAATAATTTATTTATAACATGAGGAAATAAGTATAAAAATATTAATTCATTGGTTACTAAATATTTTTTGCAAACAGTTTTCCTGCAACTACACAACTTTTCATATTGTTGTATTACGCAATAGGCAAAATTTGTTGAGTAAATAAGCCTTTCTTTGGTTGACTGCATATTGCTTGGAAGATTTTTTTCATAATACCAACTAAAGTCGTGTGTCCAGTAGTTTAATGCCTTAATTAACTCCATAGTTTAAAAGTGTTATTTGTCGTGACATTTCTTCCAGAGCCTCTGTACAAAAATATTTTTGGTTGGTGTTATTTATATGTCTCTTTTGATGCGGCTTTATCTATTTGCGTACTTTCTGCGCGGGTCTTTTCGTTGTGAAATCTAATATATCTAAGCATCATTTTGAATCGGTCACAAGACATAAGAGTTGAAATATCAACTTTCCACGTATCATCCAGATTCTCCTTGTTTTGTCTGTTTTGTGTGAAACTTGAAGCAATTAGAATGCCAAAAATTGTGAGCACTTCAGTATACGTAAATAGATGAAGTGCTTTCTAATGGTGGCCGTTTAGAAATAAGGAAATCTATTTATAAATTTATTGTTGAAAGCATCGCAAACTTTTTCCTTTTGTATTTCTTTCCCATAATATGATGTCACAAATCTGTTGTAACTGCTGTAAAAACTAACTTTACAGCAGTTACAGTTATTTAACACAAAATACTTTAAGATTGCAGCAAAAAACTTTATGAATTAATTGTAACTATTGTAAAAACTGGTTATTATACAACTGGATAACTAGGCTAAGCTAAAAAGTTAATAGGTCTATACAGCAAAAAAACAGTTATTGCTTTTTAAATCAAGCTCGGTATAAAAGCTAACATTATTTCTGGTGCTTTTAAACTTTTAAAACGTTTTTCTGGCCGATTACAAAATAAATAGTACAAATGCATAGCATGTTTTTCTGATACCATCTCAATGTTAGAATTAGGCTTACCATACGTCCCGGTTTTTAGGGCTTTGTTCCGCCGTCCCGCCCGGTTTTCGTTTTGTCCCGATATATGCAATTTGAAGTGAATATCTTGAAGTGAATAACTGTACCTATGGCGCCTGTTAACGGCGTAAAATTATGCCATCGTACAAAAGTTAAAGCAAAGGTTGTTTGTTGTTAGTGATATAAAAAATTGTTCTTAGAGTTTCCATACTAAATGTAATTGTCTGAAATGAAAAGTTAAATATTGAAATATAGTAGAAAAAAATTCGGGAGAGCTATATATACTTGCTCAAATTTTATCGACGATTTTTGAATCTTGATCTTGTAGCATTTCACGGAAATGCCGAAACGTCACAAACATTTCAAGTGAAGGTCTTTTTTTTGATCTCCACCACGTTTTGCTGTTAAATAGAAATAGAAATTATAGGTTGCCCTAGAAACCTAGTGAAGACCAAAAAATATTTTAATTTTAATTTTATGATATATTTTTACGTTCAGACCTGGCTTGAAATATTCTTCAAGACGGCAAGGAATGTTTTGAACTCTTTCTTTACAACGCTTTTCAGTGGCAGCTTTTTATAAATATTATAGCGATCTTAGCCAAAGATTCGTTTGAAAGTTTCAACACCAATTGCTTCAGCTTTATTGATCAAACCTGTTGCAATTTCATGGTCAGATTCATTGCTCTCTAAATTCATTCCAATTCTTTGCTACGTTACCTGACCTAACATTTATAGGCTTCAGTACAGATAAGTTGTTCTTTCTTTTAGATTGCTACCTAGTCTGAAAGTTATTCAATCTCTATTTAATTCTTCAGTTCTGAAATCATGTTCTTTTTTGTTGTTTTTATTCATTTAACAAAAAATAAAATAAAAAAACATGACACAAACTGATAGAACAACATGAAAAAATGTCTGCTACTGACGCCCGCTACCTGTGCTTGTTAAATACCAAACTGCTTAACAAATTACTCCACTGCCGATAAAAAATTTCCACAGTCAACGCAATTGTGCGGAGGCGCGGTTTCAAGTGAACTAAACACAGACCACCGTGCCATCAAACAGCACTGAACAAAGTTCGATTGTCTATATCAGTGGTTCTCAACCAGGGTTCGATCGAGCCCCTAGGGTTCGACGAAGCTGTTTCAGGGGTTCGGAGCGAACGTCCTGTGAAAGATTTTTTTTTGAAAGTTTTGCCCAGCCTAAAGTTAGTTCCTGTCAAAAACAACAAAGAAAAAGATTAGTTTGACACCGACCGTTGGTATACTTTTAATATCGACACTGAATCCGTTGCATGCAGCCGTATAACACTTGATTGTCTATCATCGTTCACAAAGGTCATTGTTCGCATTGTCTTTACAATAGGGAAGTTATCCAAACGTGCCTTTAAGTCTAAAGGAGCCGGTAGCAAAATTAAAGAAAATTTAGTTATTTTGCCGATTAAAGCAGTGAAAATTATAGTGTAGCAATCGGCAAAATATAATTGAAGTTTACTTTATAAAGCTTATCCCTTCCAGGATAAGCTGCATTGCAGGGGAGACCGGGGCAAGTTGTAACATGGGGTAAATTGTAATATTCGTATTTGTCGAAATCTAACATCAAGTAACAAAATTTTAAATAGCCCCAAATAACAATCATATTAAGACCGATTGCTAGCAAATAACATTGTTTAGTTCCAATGACTAAAAATAGGCTTACTGTTAAAACAAGCTTTTTGAGTAGGCAAAGTAAATTTTTCGAACTTAAATTTTGTCTTCTGGGGAGATAGCGGGTGCAGTTTTATTGAAATGTTTTATATCAGTCGAAACACAAAACAATAGGCTATTAAATGTTTAACAAGGTTTAGCCACTAAAACATAACTTTTTGAGATATTAACAAAAACTTGACTAAGTATGAGATGGGGTAAGTTGTAACATAGGCTGATGGGGTAAGTTGTAACACATATTTTTGTGCATAGATTTAACTAGCTTATATTAAAAGTAACTTCGGCAACAACATTTGTGAATAATATGAGAATTTACAAAAAAAAGATTAATAGGAACACTAGCTCATCATCACAAGACAACTTAGGAGTTGCTGCAGCAGTTGCTATAATTGAAAAAAGAAATCAATTAGGGGAGTAGCAAAACATTGGTGTTTGCCATACAAAATTCTACAGAGTGCTAAATAAACTTAAAGATAGGCCAAGTCCTTGGTGCAAAACAAGAAAAGGTCTAAAAAATGTGTCATGTTAACAGACACACCAGAAAAGGACAATCTGTTACAGCTCCAAACAAAGAAAAACTAATTTTTGAAAAAACACTAAAATCAAAAAAGTAGTTTTGCATTACATTTCTTGGGCCCTATTTTAACAGTCGTCCTGATGAGGAGTGGGTAGTACAATGCTATGGTTACCTAAAGAGGTCACATTTAGCTTGTGCCGAAGATTTGAATACATATTCTTGTCACAAATGTGATTCTGAAATTTATGATTAGACTATTCCAGCAGTGAAAAAACTGTTTTAACATTTTTAGACAACGGCCAAATACCTCATTTTTGTGCTTGATACTCATGTCTATGATTAAGCTATGTGTGATTTCGTTGTGTTTACTTTTTCATATTGTTATTTTCTTCAAGTTACATTTATATTTAAACATTTATTAGTAATTTTTGTTGCAGTTACAAATTACCCCATTGACGGGGCACATTGTAACGCTTTTTTTAAATATTTAAATGGTAATTTTAACCACTAAGCTTTAAAAATTAATAATTTATTTTTTTGATATTAGTTAAACAGTGACCTAAATTTTTCATATTAAACAAGAATTTAAAAAAAAAACATTTATTATGGGAGAAATAGCAAAAACAAAAATAGTGTTACTACGTGCCCCGGTCTCCCCTAGTTGTTGGAGTTGAATTAGGTCAGTAAGTGCATTTGAAACAGCTTAATAACTGTTACTATTTTCATCATCATTCAAAACGAAAAGAAACTAAGCCGTGAATTATTTTAGGACTAAAAATGCTATTTAAAATTTCAGAATTGAGAATCGTAAGTTAAGAATTATTTTAGATCTAAAAAATATTTTTAAGTGTTTCAGAATTGAGAATGATAATTAATAATATTTCAGGATATAAAAAATTTTTTTTTGTTATTTTAAGTCTATCCGTAATTTTACTTTAACATGCCTGCAAAAAAAGAAAGTGGTCAGAGAATTATGCGCAGTATGGCTTCACTTGTGTAACAAAAGGTGATGGAACTCAGTACCCTCAATGCATGCTTTGCAATGTTAAGTTGAGTAATTCCAGCCTAGTACCAGCTAAATTACGAGAACATTTTCCAAAAGTTCATGGTATAGGAAAATACAAGGACATCACACTTACTCAATTCAAGCAGAAGAGGGCGAAATTTGATGCGAATGCTACCATTACCGTATTTCTTCAAATAGAATGCGCGCATTCTACTTTTTTTATCACGATTTTGTGCGCATTCTAAACAAGGGCACGTTCTAATCAAGGGCGCATTCTATTTTTTGATAACAACTTTCGGCCAACTTTAACCCTACCGTACTTTATTTTAAAGTAGCTTCGAACACCTTAAATCCGAAATAATGGGTGTTTTTATACCGAACAAGTTATAAAAGTGCTCATGTAGCAGGCAAGCAGCACTAGTTTTGCACTGTCCGCTAGGTGACTTTATTTATGCTACTAGGTGACTTTATTTATGCGGACTGTATTCAAGGGCGCATTCTATTTTTTTTATCGCGAATTCGCGAATGCGCATTCTAAACAAGGGCGCATACTAAACAAGGGCGCATACTAAACAAGATCGCATACTAATCAAGGGCGGATTTTATCAAAGAAATACGGTACATCTTATGATTTCGTTTCAGCGGATAAACCAATTCTCACGACGTCGTATGAAGTGGCATACCTAATTGCAAAACAGAGAAAACCGCATATCATTGGTGAGACACTTGTCAACCCAGCTGCAATGCAGTGGGCCAAGATTATGCTGGGAAAAGAAGCTGAAAACAAGCTTTTTTTAGTACCACTCTCAAATGACCTTGTTTAAAGCCGAATAAATAACATTGGTGAGGACATTCTCAGTCAGGTAGTAGCAGATTCGAAGGCTAGCCTAACAAAGTTCAGCATACAACTTGATGAAACCACCGATATTGCTAATTTAAACCAGCTTATCGCATTTGTACGTTATGTTAAAGGACAAGAAATTAAAGAAGAGTTTCTCTTTTGCAAACAACTTATAAAACTGCAAAGGCCATCCATGTGAAAAATATTTTGGATGACTTCTTTACAAGCAATGGACTTTCTTGGAATATGGTTTCTGCCGTGTACACTGATGGGGCTCCTGCGATGATAGGGTGCAAGTCTGGTTTAAGAGCTTTAATCAAAAGCGCTGTTTCACATGTTGCATTCACTCATTACGTGTTGCACAAAAACGCACCTGTATCTAAAATGATACCTTCATCACTCACTGACGTTCTCAAAATTGGTGTTGAAACGGTTAATTTTGTGAGGGGTCGGGCTTTGAATCATCGCATTTTTATGCAGCTTTGCGAAGAAATGAACTCAAAATTCAAAGTCCTTTTGTATCTACGATGGCTATCGTGGGGGAAAGGGATGAATTACGCTTTCGCTTTGCGCGCAGAATTATTGGAGTTTTTGAAAAGTCACAACCATCGGCATTAAAAACACTTTGAGGACTCAAGTTTTATCCTTACTTTCGCATTTTTGGCTGACGTCTTTGGTACCCTCAATCAGTTGAGTTTTCAAATACAAGGAGGTGGTAAAAATGTAATAAAAGCTGAAGAGAAAATACTGTAAATGCTTTTTAAAGGAAATAGAAGCTATGGCGACAGCGATTGGAAAATAACAACTTTGCTAACTTTCCACTTTTGAACGAGGTACTAAGTAACGGTTCTGCAATTAATGATGAAGTAAGTTGCAATGAATTTCAAGAGCTTCCGCCAATATATATTGAGCATTTGCAAAAATTGCAAAGATCATTTGAAAACTATTTTCCTGAACAAATGCAATATCCTGCATGGGTACGTCAGCCATTTTTTTATGATACTGCAACAGCAGATATAAACAGTCCATACACAGATGACATTATTGAGTTTCAAGAAAACGAGGTTAAAAAACGTGATTTCAACACAACAAATCTTCAAAGGTTTTGGTGCCAACAAATCGAAAGTTATCCTTTTATTGCTAAAGTTCCCTTTGAGGTTCTCATGCCATTCGTCACCACTTATTTATGAGAGCATGCGTTTTCTATTCTAGTGGATTTTTAAGCAAAAAAGCGAAACAGGCTTTCATGAGAAAATGAAAGAGAATTGCTGTTTCCAAGACAAAACCTCGAATTTCATAATTAGTCACCGAAAAACAACAACGGAAGTCGCATTGATATACAAATGTATTACAATTAAATGTGATTGATTTTTGTTTATGTGCAAAATTTTAGAAGCAAAAATTTAGGGTTCAACAAAAGCTTGCAGAATATTCTAGGGGTTCGGAAGTTTAGCAAAGGTTAAGAACCACTGGTCTATATCGTAACAGACTGTGCTGTTTTTAAGTCTTACAGTTGTGTCTTTAAGAAGTTAATTTTTTCAATTGAGTGCTTCATTGTAAGATTAATGTGATGAATTTTTAAGTAAATCCTATTTTATAGTTAATTCCATCCCCATCCCAATTTATAGGCATCGCAAGTAAATTAGAACATGTTTTTCCTTCAATTGCCCTCCTTCTTCTTTACTACGCTTTAATTCAACCCCACTAATTTATAGTTTTTCAATCTGTGGTAGTACTTTTTCTTCGTAGTTTCAAAAAATACAAGATCTTTAAAACAAAGCTTTTCTCATAATATCAAAGTAGTTCAAAAACTTCGACTTTTTTGCTTTATTTTAAGTTAAAGATTTCAAAATTATGAATTCTATATATTATTTTATATTGAAAAAACTAAGCACCAATACTCTAAGCCAGTGTTCAAACTTTTTTCATCGAGACCGATTTTGCACAGCCAAATTTTTTCGCGACCCCTAAAAAAAGGTCTTCACCTAAAATCGATTTCTGATCTGCTATTTTTCCCCCGACATCAAGGTGTTCTCTAAAAAAAAAAAAGGTCTTCACCTAGAATCGATCTCTCATTCCGCTATTTTTTCCCAAAAATCAAGGTGTTCTCTAAACCAGCGGTTCCCAAACAGTGCGCCGCGAAAGTATGCGAAAGTTGTTGTACTTACTGCTTTTCTCACAATAATTGCGGTGTGAAGGTTATTAGCAGCAACTTCCCTTCAGAGAACGATTCCGATTGAGGAACTTTTTCAAACAGCCTGATTTTGGGAGGGAAATAGAGAAGAATAAGGAAATCGGATATAAAATCGAAGTGAAGACCTTTTTTTTTTTTTAGAGAACACCCTGATTTTCGGAGAAAAAAAGATTGTTCAAAGAATTAATGAAACTGAATACCTTTTTTCATTACGGCGCCGCGAGTATTTTTAAGTCTTCAAAGGGCGCCGTGAAAAAAAAAGTTTGGGAACCGCTGCTCTAAACAAAAAAAAAAGAAAAAAGGTTTTTACTTTGAATTAATCTTGTATTTCGCTACTTTTCTTCCAAAATGATTGTAATCTCTAAAAATCTAAAATTTAAAATCTCGCAAACCCCATTGAACCACTTTGCGACCCCCAGTTTGAAGAGCCCTGCTCTAAGCAATCTCTTCTAGTCTGTTTTTCATCTGTTTTCTCTTCTATCAGTTTTACACATAATCGCCTCTCTAGTTCTATTTTTGGAAAATAACTTAGATTACTGTGAAGTTTTTGCCTCGCACAATCAAAAATCAATGATATACCAAAAAACTAAAATTTGAAATTCGCTCTCACCTTAATTTTACAAAAAATCTTTTATTCATTTCTAGCGTAATCATAGAATTTATCTATTAAAATAATACCGAAGTTTTTTCAAAAACAAATTGATTTATACAATACTTTTTGCTCGATTTTTGGTTTTGAACAATATTTAATTAATTTATGTCACAAATATAGCTTAGTTGTACAAGAATAAGATTATTAATGCCTATCAGAGAATCAATAAAGGTCAACATTATATAAAATCTAAGGCAAAAAACATAAAATCTGCTTTGATAACCTTTTTGTTTATCGCTGTATACTGCTAATTTGTAACAAGCAAAGCTCTCTTAGCTAGGCAGCATAAAATAATTGACGTCATACATCCAATCTCTGACCAAAATTTTGGCGGATGGACATTTTGCCGAGAAATAATCACGATAATTAAAAATTTTTTCATCTTTCCATTGCAGAAATATTCGTCGTTTCCATGTCCTTTTGGCCAATTTATTGTCGGCAAATGTTTGTCGGCCAAATGTATTGTATAGGTACAGTTTAATCTTAAGTTAAATAACGTTTTGGTTGGAATATTTTTTTTTTTTTTCATTTCGTGTCTGATGAAGAAATGGAACTCTGTTGAAGCGGACCAAATTGAGATAACCACTGCTTATCGAAGCACCGACCGATATGATAACCGAATAAGAGTTACAGGAAATCCAAAAAATGTTCTCTTGGGATACATGTTACTTTCCAGGTTAGAAAAAATTTTCAATTTATCAGAAGCTAAGCAACGACAGTACTAAATTAATAAAGGCATTTGATAAACAGTGATTTAACAATCAGGCAATCAAGTAAACAACTTTCATAAAGTATGTATCAAACAAAATTATAAATACAAGTAAGTTAGTAGCAAAAAAAATAAATGCTTTACCAAACGAAAAGGAAAGCTAACTTAGATACAAGAAACAGTATTTTTTGTTTTGTTTTTTTTGTTCAGGCATGTCGTGGGAAGCCTCTCACAACGCGTTACTCATTCAGAAATTGTTCAAATTCTTCTTACAGTGGCCACAAGTTATACCAACAAAACTTTTTCAAGTACGTAATTTGCCTTTTACACGTTTCATGTAATCACATCATAATCTTGTGCATAACTTCAATAAAAAATATTGGGTTACAGCACAAGGTTTGAGCAACACAAAGACTTTGATCAAATAATAAATTTTTATAATAACATCAACACAAAGGATAAATATATTCGACGACTGGTTATCACCCATATACAAAGATTTTGGGACTGGAAGTTCAAAACCGATGTGGGTGGTGTTTGAGAGTGTTCAAATTTAAACACTTTATCAGTTTTTGCCCATATGGTCTATTGCAGGGTTTCCCAAACTTTTAGTTGATCGGTACCCTTTGGACACTGTAGCAGGTTTACATGTACCCCCAAAATGTTGTGACGTTTCTCTAAAACAGGGTGGCCCAACTTCTTTGGTCTTGCGGGCCACTTCTTGAAATTGTTCAAGCTGGTGGGCCTCAGAAGGGTAGATATTGTTTCAAATTATGGTGTCCTCTAAAAAAAAAAAAAAAAGTTCTTCACTTGGAATCAGCCTTCGATTATTCCTATTTTGTCTCAAAATCATGGTGTCCTCTAAAAAAAAAAAAGGTCTTCACTTTGAATCAGATACAAATTTTCTTAATTTATGCCGAAAATCAAGGTAATCTCTAAAAAATAAAAACTCTTCCCTTTTCAGCAGCCACAATTTTTCCCCATTCAAACCCAAAATCACGGTGATCTGTAAAAAGTCTTCCCTCTTAATTGTCCTGTTTCACGTAATTACAATCGACCGGATTCGAAAATTCTAGACATTTAAGTCTATTATTTCTTCCGGACACGGAATTTAACTTAAATAAGGATATTCTATTACATAATAATGTACCCCTTGAGAAGCCTAATTGTACCCCTAGGGGAACATGTACCCCAGTTTGGAAACCCCTAATCTATTGTTTAAACAAAACACTTCTCATAATAGCAAACAATATTTTTCCAGAGCTGTAATGATCTGTACTTATTTAGGACTATAAAAATTGCCTAAAAGAAATTTATTCGATGTGAAAAGTATACAGTACACTTTACAAGTTAGACTAAATTCTATAACCACTGGCAACTCACATTATTAATTCTGGTTTTGGTCATAGTAAATTGACCAATTGCGCTTTTATTTTACTAAAGATACGGCTTTTCAGTTTAAGCGTGCAATTTAACCTCGATTTCTATTAAGTACAAGAGTTATATACTAAGTACCATTAAGACTAAATTTTGTTCGGGTTGTTTGTATAGTAATAAACCAGAACTGTTTGTCGCACAATCAAAAAATCCTGTAAACCAAAGCAATGATACTGTCCGCTACAATTGGCGTTATCAAGCAATTTTAAACTTAAATATATTGTCCAGCTTTTAATTTAAGTTTGTGTAAAATCAGTATGTCTAGCTTTTAATAAAAATATAGTCAAGTTCTAAACGTTTCAATCTCGCCTTCATCACGGTAAACACAAATGATAAAGTTGATTTGGCAGTTTTGATTGTGTTCAGGAAATTATTTAGTATTTACACTCATTATTAAAAGCACAACGAAGAGACACAAAAAGCAGGTGATGAACGAAGCAAAAATTAAACAAAATGCTTAGTTACACTTCCTCTCTCTAAGTTAAAACCAGATTTGTCGTAATTTAATCAACAAAGATATAACTAATAAATTAAATTAGTATCGACTGTATAATCCCACCTACAACTATCGTTTGTAGCGTCTCAATAATTATCACACATGCAAAAATACCAAGTAATATTGGTATCTGTTTGTTTCAAGTTTGTTTTATTTAAATAACAATTGCTTTCTATTTAGCAGTTAGAGAATGTTACAACGAAAGCCACAGCTGCAGTGCAAATGCTTCATGCATAAACGCACTTGGAATTGATAGGCTATGTTTGTGCCCATTTGGATATACTGGAGATGGGAAAATCTGTACAGGTTTGTGTAGAATAGTACTAACAAACAGCAAGATTTTAAAAAACAATGACCATTAATCATTATTTTTAAATAAAAAATTGTACATAGAAATTTATGGATGTAGCTAAAACATCCCCACCAAAGATATTAGGCCTGTATTCGTAATTGCAAGGTTCCTAATGCTATTATATCCAACGCGGGAGGGCGAGTTCGATTCCCTGGACGTGCAAATATAACACAGTCGTGACCAATTCAAACCGGCCTTGAAATAGTTCTACATAAATAGCAGTGTTGTGTGGAGCAAAGTCGCAAAAATTGACGCTGCAAGCTTGTTATATGCTTATGTATAAAGCAGCAAATATACTAAAACGTTTTGTTTTGGAGTTTACAAAAATAATAAACCTAAACATTTTTGATCACGTTACCCAACACGGCAGTGTATCGAATCACATATTTACAAGTAATAGTTTATCGAAATTGCTTAATAAAATAGCTTTAAAGCGGAGTAAAAAAACAGTTTTTTCAATTCCGAATAATTTAAGTCTCGAAAATTCTAAAGGTGTTTAAAAACATCCGTCAAATATATTTTTTTTAATTTGTGTCAAAAGCCAACCTCTTAGCTTGGTTAAAATTAACCAAAAAATTGAAATATATAAAAATGTTATAAGTAAGTACCACTTAACTTAAGCTAAAAACTGTGTTTGGTCTTAAAAAAAGCGTTCTAACAATGTTTCTACCAGTTTTAATTGAACATGTTTGGATAAACTCTGTATATTTTTTAGTAAGTTTCAAACAACAAACTTTTAGGTCTTTTATATAGTTTATATTAGACGACCCAGCACCAAAAGTTTTTATGTGCAAACTACGGCAAAATAATTATGCTACACAAATTATATGAAAAAGAGTAAGGTGGTTTGAGCTTTTTTTTTTTTCTAGCATATTTTTATTGATTTAAGTTCTTGGTGTGGTTTAATCTTCCGTGTTATCTGTGCACCTATAAATTTTTTTAACTTTAAGAGAATTGCCATAAAATTTTAATTGATTTACTACCCGCTTGTGTTACAAAAATACATTTTATTTATATTTACAGCAACGTGATCAAAAAACACTATGCTTTCTAAAAATTCTCCTTTGCTGCATAAGTGCTTTGAAAGCAATGGATTCACAATGGATTCACAAACACGTGTTTCTTTAGTTTAAAAATTATATTTTGTTAATTATCGTCATAGTTTGTGTTGATCACTTTTTCTAATTTCAATTTTTTTTGTATTTATTAAACATTTTTCAAAACAAATATCTATATCCCAATAAGTCTTATGAGTTTCATATTTCCTCAAATCCAAATTTTTCAAGAGATATGCTGTAAGAAGTGTAATGAGCAGAAACAAATGGCTGAGAAACAAATCCATTTTACCTTATAAACAATGAAAATGCTAATCCAAGAGAAAAGATTTATAAAAGTTGATCATTTTATAATAAATGAATAAATTACTATATTTATTCAGAACTTTTTCAAATCTGTGTTCTGATAAATCTGCAATTTTTTGATGCCAGTGTTTGATATGATCGGGCTCCATATGGTATTTGCATATTTTAATATTGGGCAAGTGATAGCTTTAAATGTAAAGACGATTAATTTTTTTGTTTACCTCATTTTGTAGAAGTGAGTCCTTTGACAATGTTAAGCGTTCGTTTCGCTTGATTGATGGTGAGATTTATGTGTTGTAAAAATGTTAGTTATGGGTCTAGAGTAATTCCAAAAATTTTTGGGTGATTTTGGTGGTGTTTGATTGTTTAATTTAAGTGATAAAGTTGTGATATATTTAGCTGGATCTGGTGTAAAGAGTGTGGTTGTATTTTTTCTGTGTTTGTATGAAGATTATTAGTGCCATTTCATTCATAGATTTTGTAAAGATATGATTGATTGAGTTGTTGGGCCTTAAAGGGCTATTGGTGTGAGATGCTTTGAGTGTTATGTCATTAAGTGATATAATTTGTACGTTTTTTTGGGTTGGGAAATCTCAGACATATAAAACTTTAAATAATGTTGAAAACCAAATTCTACAGTGTTGTACTCCAGATGTTGATTTGTTTGAGTTTTGAAAGTGTGCTATTGTATTAAGTGCATGCTTGTTGCTCTATGTTAGGGTGGTCCAACTTCTGCACTCTTGTGGGCCACTTTTCAAAATTATTCGAGTTTGCGGGCTTCAGCCGGCTAAAAACACCTATTTTCGTCCCAAAATCAGGGTGTTCTCTAAAAAAAAAAAAAAAAAAGGTCCTTAATTGGAATCGATCTACGAAGTTCCTATTTTCGTCCCAAAATCATAGCGTTCTTCAAAAAAAAAAGTTGCCGCTGCTTGTAATCGACAAGACTTGTGCAAAATTGTTCCGCGGGCCGCACAAATTCCATCCGCGGGCCCGTAGTTGGACCACGCTGCTCTATGTTATTGTCTGTAGTTGGTTATGAACTTGATAATGATGTTTGGAAATGTTTGCCAGTATAAGTTTGTGATTGTGCACTATATCAAATGCCTTGCTCGTACCCAAAGCTACTGCAACAGTTTGATGTTGCCTTGGATGGTTGAAGCCTTTTGTGATTTGGTGGCAGATATTGTGTAAAGCTGTGTTTATATTGGAATCCATATTGATAAGAAATAACCGGAATGTATTCTGTTATTTATGGTAATAGCGTTTTCTCTAACATTTTGGAAAAGCGATGTGAATCGGTAGTTTGTGCCAATTTTGTGATCCTTGTTTGGTTTTGAAACGAAAATGATTGTGGCACGTTTCCTTAGATGTGTTACTATTGAGGACAGTGTTATACATGTTTGTGAGATATTTAATTGCAAGCGTACCAAGGTGTTTCAGATGTGCGATGTTCATGTCTTCAGGTCATTGTTGCTTGTGCTGTTTGTGATAGCTAATCGCACTTGAATAGTAATAGTATTTTTTCATTATAATGTTTTTGATTTTATGGTTTATGTGTCTATTGATTATTTTTGTACTGTAAGTGACGTTCGTAAATTGTTTATGAAAAGCTTTTGTTTTGTTCATGTCAGATGGCTGTTTTACTTCCAAAGCTGATGCTTCTATTCTGTTGTTTAGGTGGTTTTTTGTTGGATAGTTTTGCTGTTAGTGCCCACAGGGAGTCGGATTGTGTTTGTGATCAATTTTGTCAAGATGTTGTGTTCATATGTTTGTTTTGTGTTTATGCGTTTGTTATTTTATGTGATTGTTAAAATAATGATTTGTGAGTCTGGTCTGTTTTGTTTGCATATGCGATTACGGTGTTGAATGAGCTTACAGATATGCATGGGAAAGTGAGTGCAATTTGTGCTGTTTTGATTTCAATTAGAAACAAAATGTCTATCGGTATCCAGTATTGCCTTGACAAGATGTTTGTTTTATTCATAGACATTTGTGGAATGGAGTCTGTAGGAAATGAGATTTTTAACACAATGTATAAATAATGTCCAATTGGATTTTTGGTAGTTTGTTATTGTTTTAGTGAAGTGAGATGGAGTTGTTTTGGTTTTGAAATGTATACTGACGGTAGTGAGTAACCAGGTTGCGGAGTCGGAGTCGGAGTCGGTCGGAGTCGGAGGTTTTAGGAAGGAGTCGGAGTCGGACTGTTAAGTAGACTAGGAGTCGGAGTCGGAATATTTTATCCGAATCCGACTCCTCATGTCCAATTTCTTTACTTATTAGCGATGTTAACCGCGAAACTTACGCGGCCGCGCGCACCAGTGGAGTGCAGTGCAGTATTCTTTTTAAGAGAACCTTGCCGCGTATCGCGCGACACAGTGTGTGACTCGTAAAAAGTTTACATTTTAAGCAAATAGTATTTTGCGTAATGCTATGCTCGGGCAGCCGATTTAGTTGCTTCCCTTTCTTCAATCCAATGACAAGAAGCAAATGCCAGGTGCATAATCAATTTACTATCCTAAGCAGCCTCTTCCTATAATACGTGGTACCTTGAAATACGAGTTTAGTTCGTTCCGTGACCGAGCTCGTACCTCAATTTGCTCTAGTTTTTACAAATGTTAGTAATTTTTTACAAATGTTAGTAATAACTAGGGAATTTATTGACAATGAAAATTTGAAAACAAAAGTTTGCTCGTATGACAAAGCCAATTTGCTCGTATGACAAACTCGTATGACAAACTCAATTTTACTCCAATTTGCTCGTATGACAAACTCAATTTGCTCGTATGACAAAGCCAATTTTCCCATTGAAATTAATGTAAATGTCATTAATTCGTTTCAGCCTCCAAAATGCCCCTCCTTTTTTATTTTTGACGCGTCTTTAAATAAGTATTGAAGCTTCCTCCAACAGAAGCGAGTGTTGAAGACTTTTCATCACTCAGGCTCATCAGAACAGACCAAAAGGGCTGCAATAAAGAAGAAACTCACAGAAGCAATTTTATTTTTACGAGCAAATTATTAAAATAAAATTTTTGAAAATTAAAACTTACTCTTCTTGCTCTATTCTTTTAAAAAAATATCAACCAAAAGTTTAGAACCAAGGTGAATTTTTTAATAATCTCCTAATATGAATATCAATAAACGGCAGGGAGCCTGCATGTTCAGTCTCGTACAAAATGCAATAATTGAAATATTCATGAGATAGAAATTACAGATCCCCTTTTATTTTGTTTACAAAATCCGACAAAATTCACATATATATTCTTACTACCAATATATAACCATGAATTACTGTAAAGAAGATGGAATTCATGCCATCAAATTAATGACTGAAGTTTATTTGAGAGAAATAAGGATGAGCTTATTATTGGTATGGAAATGTCAACATTTTTCTCTGGAGTTTCTTTATATGCAGCGGTGATTCAGAAAAATTCTAAAATT
This sequence comes from Diplosoma virens, assembly GCA_963680785.1. Taxonomy (NCBI): domain Eukaryota; kingdom Metazoa; phylum Chordata; class Ascidiacea; order Aplousobranchia; family Didemnidae; genus Diplosoma; species Diplosoma virens. Next base: position 59,803,136 of record OY796882.1, on the reverse strand, counting down.
AGTCGCATTTTATTGTTTTTCTTGTAGTCTATAATTGTGGGTTTAAATTTTTAATTCTTTTACATATGGTTTTTTGTTTCTTTTGCTTTTACAAACTTTTGTTTTCAAATTTTCATTGTCAATAAATTCCATAGTTATTACTAACATTTATAAAAAATTTTACAATTATAAAATTTTCATATTTACGTTTTAACCTCATTACCTACTGATAAGAACAAAACTAAGCCACCTAAAACAAGAAGCACAAAACTCGAGTTTTGCTCTTGTTAAAGCTCGTCAGTGATGCATACCTTATTGAATTTCGAACCAACTAGTCTGTCTCGAACCAACTCAGGGTCTAGTCCTACACTCAGGCCCTACACAAGTCATTAATTGTATTAATATTAAGGTTTGTCGCGGGTTCGATTAACCATGGGAAAAATAATAACTGTAAAATAGACTGGAGATAATATAATTATCCATAAAATATTTTGATGTTCAGAAAATGTAATAAGCTTTAAGTATAGAATACATATTTAGTTTCGAGTTATGTATGCCATTTCGAGTTAGTTTTCCAAATGTGATTTGTATTAATGTTTCATTCAAATATAGTAAGAATTATAGTTAATGGGTTGTGTATATAAAATAATTATATGTATATACATATTCATCAAAACATAAATATAACAAAAAAAACATGTTGTATTAAAATAGTTCCAACAAATTGCTTCGCCTGTGAGGCTCAACAATTAAAAAAAGCAATGTTATTTACGTTGAAAGAAATAAATTAAGCAAAAATTAAAAGTTAAAATAAATTTTTAGGCTTCAGATGAAAACTCGCATCTTAGAAAAATAGCGCTACCAAAAGTTTGGGTTTAAAAAATTATTTTACAAAAGTTAGTGATTGATTAGCAAATAATTACTATTGTTACGAGATATAAAAGAAAACATGCTGTAATGTTGCGCATACTCGTAGATGTATTAAACTTGGCCAAGCTGCCGAAAAGATTAAAGTGTAGAAAAGAGCAAGTGTTATAAAAAAATTTTTTATACTGTTTAAAACATTAGTATGGATCATTCGTTAAGAGAGAGTGTTATAAAAACATTTTTTTTATAAAAAGATTCTTGATTCCGTTCCTGCACTGCACATTTTTTTTTTTTTTTTTTTTTTTGTCATTTTTTTTTTTTGGCTTGTCATTTTTTTGTGTCTTTTTTGTCTTTTTAAATAATAATATTTAGTTTGAATTAGGTAACGCGGCCGTGCTTCTTATTTTTTCTCTTTCTTACCCCCTCTCTCTACTTTCTGCATGTTTAACGTTCGTCGTTGTGTCGCGTTTCCTTTTCATGCTTTGCTTAATGTACATTGCATATACTTAAATATTGTTACTAAGCGTGAATAAAATATCATCATCATCATCATCATCATTCTATAAACGCTTTTTTTAACTAATGATCCATAAATTTTTTACGCTTTACCGATCTTTTCGGCAACTTGGCCAAGTTTAAGATTACATCTATGCGTACCATTATAGCATATTTTCTTTTAATATCTCGTTTCAAAAGTAATTATTTGCTAATTAATCACTTACTTTAGTAAAATAATCGTTTGAACCCAAACTTTTGGTAGCGTTATTTTTCTAAGATGCGAGTTTTCATCTGAAGCCTAAAAATTTATTTTAACTGTGTCCCCTGATGACCCTTACTGGTGAAACAGTCTGTTGGACAATTTTAATAAAATGTTTTTTTAAATATTTGTGTTTTGATAGTCAGGAATAATTGTTCTGACTATTGAAGCTATTGAGCACTCTTCTGAAGAGCACCAGTAATTTCCAGTTATATTTGTATATACACTCATATACATAATTTTTTAAAGTAAACATCTTTTTATGTATTTAAAAAACCTGACTTATTTTGTGCAACTAACAACTCGAAAGGATGATTTTTGCTTAGTTAAATCTAATTTAAGAAAAATAATTTGCCCATACTAGGGAGTCGGAGCCGGGAGACGGAGTCGGAGTCGTAGTCAAAGTTAAATTCGGGAGTCGGAGTCGGCATTTTAGAAATTCTCAGAGTCGGAGTCGGAGTCGAAGTCGGATCTTAATCTTCCAACGCCGCAACCCTGAGTAACAATAAATGTTTTGATGTGAAGAAGGTGATGTTCTTCCAGATGGTGCACTCATGCAAATCTGCTAAAACTGTGATCTCTGGTGAAGTAAGCTGTTGTGTTTGATTGGGCGGTAGACATGTTGGAATGTTTGTGTTTAATGTGATTTGATTTGAGTTATTCAATCAGTTTTCCTTTATGGTCTTTGGTCGGCGAGTACCATAATTTCAAGTAAGCATTGACATCTGCAGTGATGATTGTGTTTGGAAGATTTGTAATGTATGTGAATGTGCTGAATATAAATGAGCTTTTTTTTGTTTGATATAAATAATTGATTCTAGGGTTGAAGCCTAGGATAATACAGTATATAGTACTTTATATATTATGGAAGTCTACCCATTAAACCCTTGGATAATGTTGATACCTTGCATAATATATAATTGATCTTGGGGTTGTAGCAAAGTGCAAGTTAGTAAATTTTTGGTGATCAATATATCATCTAGTTATCGCTTATTGGCTAATATTTATATACGTATTGTCAAGTTGGATTCGGAGCTAAAACCGGAGCTGAATTTGCGCTAGAGTCAAGCATTGGCTCCGGAATAAGAGCTGGAACCACAGTTTAAAAATAATTGGCTTTGGAGTCGGAGCCTAACTTAAATTAGGCTGGTTCCCATCCCCACCAATTAGTCCACATGATACTCTAATCTGTTGTTACGATTTTTGAACGTTTTTCAGTCTAGTGAGTAAACTTTGCTTTTAAGGAAATCTACACAAAAAATCACATGGTGTTAAGTCCGATGAACGAGTGGCCCATTTCAAAGCCTTTCAGAGTCCAATCTACCTATCACAAAACAGCTAATTTGAGTAATATCAAACTAGTTTAATTTCAATTAAAAGCTGAATAAATTCCAAGTTTCCAATTTGGTTCCAAATTAGATGCTGAAAGATCGATAATATAATTTGATGTAGATAATGCTTTAACCTTAGTGTGCACTCAAACACTTTTGGTGCTGAGTCGCCTAATGTAAACTAAAAAAATCTAAAATTGATAGTTTGAAAATCACTACGAAATTACTGTTATCAATTCAAACTGTTAAAACATTTTTATGACGCTTTTTTAAGCTTTCTTGTTTAAGTAGATCTTGAGTTATAACAACTTTGCGTATTTTGATTGCTTGACAACTTTTGAGCCAAGGTAAAAGTAAGCATTTGAACAACTTTTAAAACTCCCTTTACTTCATTTTGAAAACAAAGTTTTTCTGTCATCCAATAAACTGTCGTCCAATGAATTGTCGTAGTACCTTTTGATAAATCTTGGAGCTTATATCAATTTCCACTAGTAAAATATTTAGAAAATGAAAACAAACATTTGACGCTACCTGATTGTAAAAACCTTTTGTGTTTGATTTCAAAAAATTTTCATAAAATTGATGTTTTAAACTTGAGTGAGTTCACATGTATGAGCATCCACTGTAAGCATAGAATAACTTAAATATAATAAATGTTTCTCATAAACAACACGTTTTTTTTAAACAGCTATAAATGAATGTCAAAATCAAAACTACTTTTGTCAACGAAGGACATGTTCATCTAGGAATGGGAATTATTCCTGCGTTTGTAGAATTGGTTTCACAGGAAGTTCTATTTGTAGAGGTGAGAAACTATGTTCAATGTATCACAACAGTGGGCAAAGCGGTTTTTAAAAGCAGACGAAATAGATGCTGGTTGGATCCGGTTAAGCAACAGTCAAAAACTTTTATCATAACGGAAAAATTTCTTAAAAGGGATTAAATTTTTGGGGACCGAGACAATATTTTTTCATCATAAAAATATTATTTACAAGTTCATTTTTATTTGAATATAAAATTTCTTGGAATTCAGAATGTTTCCGGAATTTCTTCATTATTCAATTTTGTTTAACATTTTTGGAAGCATTTTACTTTACGCTTTGTACTCGTAGACAAAACGTAAACGTAAATATTAGATACAAAAAACGAAATTAAAAAAGCTTGGGTCTGTGAGACACACCACAACTTCTAGAGGGTTAATTAAACATGCATACGCCGATTTGGGGCTTGTCAAAGTCCAGAAAAAAACTATCTTCGTAATTTTCGTAATAATCAGCTTAATACACGTAATTTACATTCTGAATTTGCTAAATGACGTTTCTAATTTTTTTATCAGATTAGTCAAAACAAGAAATCTTTTCGGCAGTGTTTTTTTCGAAGTCGTTTTGGTGTTAAACGACTTGAAAACTAAAAAGTGTGTAAATATTGTTGTTTGATTTTTTCCACTTTTTAATTTTCACAGTTTGATATTGCAGTGTACCATGAAAACAATTAACAATTAAAACAGCAATAACTTTATTGAATGTTATAAAGTTCAAACTAATTAGTTTATTTAATTATTATAGACTTATTTGTCTCATTTAGATCTTAAACAAATTTTAATGTTTCAAGAAATTACTATTAAGCTTCCATCAAAAGTTTTGTGAATGCTGATTTTTTATTTTAAGCGTCCCAGAATGGTTTGAAAAAACGAGTCAATTATTTGTATGCTATATATTTTTTTTTTTAAATAAATGTTAATTTCAAGTTGGATTTTTGTGCAGACATCAATGAGTGTTCAGCGTCAAGTAAACCGTGTAGTAAAAACGAAGTTTGTCGAAACACTTATGGAAGTTATATATGTAAATGTCCATCAGGATATATTAGGAACGGAACAGATTGCAAAGGTTAGTTAATTTTAAATAAAGTTTAAAACATTTATCAACACTGTTTTCCGTAATCAAACCAACAAGCCAGAAGTGTTTGGTCTGTTTAACATCAGATTGAAGTTTAATTAAAATAAGATTAATAAGAAACAAAAATGATAATAAATAGCATATTTATGCTAAAGTAAATGAAGTGATTCTTGTAGCTGCAGCTCTAATCTACGTCAAATGTAACCAGTTTTGTTATTTCAAACTTAAGCCTTTAAACAACTTGAAAACAAGCTTAACTTTTCAACTCTGACCACAATTACAAGTATTGAGATTGCTTTTATTAATTTGTTGTTTTCCAGAATGATATCTGAATGGATATAATAACACCAACTAAAAACAAACTTTCCTCTCCAACTTCAGTAGAAATCATGCCAAATATTCATTTTAAAAAAAGAGTACATAGCAAATTTAGAATAAAAACACAATTTACAAGAGCTTTTTCTTTTAACAGATGACAAACAAATATTAATGTTTTCATTTTAAGCATTTCTGATGCTTGAAATAATGCTCACAACTGAATCTTATTTTTTAAAGCAAACGGTAAAATTGAAGCATTTTAAAAAGTTTAGTTTAAAAAACTTTTATTAAAATACTTTTGAAAGAAAAACCAAGAAACTATTTTAAACTATCTTTTTGCTATCTTACAATGCTTTAATAAAAACTAAATCAAAGTTTATTCAATGTTGATATGATAAGTCGAAGCCTACCATAAACGATGGAAACATAAAGTTTTAATTTTTCTGTTTAGAAACGATGGTGTACCGATTAATAAACAACATCGATACCGCATCTTCATTCATAAGGCAAACTATTTCGAACTGGTATAATTACCGTTATGATGCTGGACTTTCGAATAATTACATTTCGGATGGTGGATTCGACATGTTTGATAGTGGAAACAAAGTAAATTTTATTACTAAATTACTTTTTCGTGTGTTTGCAAGTCTCATGTTTAAAAAACATTTTTCTGTGAATAATTACTACGTGCTGCTTTTGCAAAATAAAGATATTTGGGCGGATGATTTACGTAAAACAAGCGTTAAAAACTCTTTGATTACGTCCATAAATATTGGAAAAAAAAGCTCATCACTCAAAACAGATACTATAAATATCAAAATGCTCACAAGTTTGACAACAAAACCATTTTGTTTAAGGTAGAACAACGGTTTAAATGATTGAAAAAATTTTGCTAGAACACCGATCTATGTAAAAAGTATTTGCTTTTAATTTTTTTTCTCCACTTTTATAAGAGAAGTCTAAAACATTTGCGCAAGTGACACCTTAGCGCAGTGGCTCTCAAACTTTTTGCGGCCGCGGCAAACTTTGCTACATTTCCAAATTTTGCGGCACACTTGGAAAAGAGAGCAGATCTTTTTTGGTCTGCACTGAGTTTACCACGTTTTCCTTTACCTGATGCATTATACTGTATTACAAAAAGGCTTCGACTTTTTATGTAACTTAAATAAATACTTTAAATAAAGTGAAAACTTTTTTTTTTATTCTTTACTAGATTTTGTACAGTTTGTTTTCATACAAAGTATTTAAGTTCCGCACATCGTGTACGACAGGCATGTCAAACTCGCGCGGGTATGTGGGCCGCATGTGTGCCGCATCGGTGAAATTTTAGCCGGAAATTTTGCCGCTGACCGCAATCGGGTTCCAAAAGAAATTGAAGGCCAATAAAAAAAAGTCTTCACTTGAATTGTTTGGAAGATCTAGGTTATTTTTTTATATTTTACGTTAAAATCAAGGTGAGGATCAAAGAAAAGGTCTTCACTTAATTGGTTGGTTAATTTCGGTTAGAAAGTCAAGTTCTTGTTATTAAACCTTGTCACTTCAATTATTTAAATTTAGTTCTGAATTTATCACTAATTTGATTTCGTATATAGCATCTGATCAAAAAATTGGTTAAGAGACTTTGCGGGGCGCGAGTTTGAAATGCCTGGTGTACCGAAACAAGCCTGGAAGACAACTGATCACCAGAACTTTACGTAATAGGAATTATATTTTAAATTTTTAAGCTTTTTGGTCGTAGCCTACAAAAAAAACGTACTTTTCCTCTGTTATAGAGTATATTTACGTTGCTGTTGCGGAGCATGGATTAATGTATTTTAAAAAGTTTCGCGGCACACTCAGAAATCTTTTGCGGCACAGTAGTGTGCCGCGGCACACAGTTTGAGAAACACTGCCTTAGCGTCTATCTTTTTATCATCCCTTTTTCATAAATTTTGAATCATGTGTCTGTGTATTCGTATTTGTTATAAAAAGTTAACAGCGTGACCGAGTGGGTAAAAGCGCTGTGAGATGGCAAATGTGTAATGAACGGTAGCGGTTCAAAACTTACCTTATTTTGTCTTTAAGAAAGATCCTTTACGGCAGTTTACTCTGCTTGATGGTCTCAGCAAGCAGCTCTAGATTTAGGTCATGTATCTAAGTAAAAAACTAAGAAATAAAAATAAAAATTTAAAACGGACAGCAATCTTAGCATCTCCAGAAGCGCGACTCGACAATTGAACAAACGACAGTTGATCTAATGATATTTGATCAAACAATACTTGATTGAAACGGTACTTGATCAAAACGACACTTGATCGAAATGACACCGATGGAAACCGCACTTGATTGAATAATGAAAAAGAAAATTCACAGCTTCAAATCTATATCAGTTTTGTCAAATCTATATCACTTCAAATCAAATCTATATTTTAAATACGCTGGGGACTAAAATGGCAGCAATAGGCACCTAAATAAACATAATTATGACAAGAGATATACTTAATTGTTGCCCCCTAAAAATGTTTTGCCCATGGACTTTGTTAAAAAACACTGACTTTGACATTGGCAAAAAAGTATAAAAAAGAAAAACCAACTGTCTTCTTAGTGATCGCCACTGCTTTTTATAAATCTAATTTACAATAACAAAGAGATTGTTTAATCGCAGAAACATACAAAAGTAAATCTTTCTTTATCAACTGTCATTTCGATCAAGTGCCTTTTCGATCAAGTGTCGTTTTGATCAAGTGTTGTTTCGATCAAGTGTCGTTCTATTAACTGTCCTAGTACCTTTCAGAAGCAGCTCGGTTCATTTGCTTTACAATTGCGCTATTTATAGCTTCTTCGACGCTATTTAGTCAGTTGAGAAGATAAATATGAAAACGAAAACTAAAAATACTAAAAAAAACTTAGTATGCCATATGCATGGTGAACTTGTGTTTGTAAAAATCCTTGGAACTTTTTGGTTATCGCCCCACCATCAGCAAATAGTGAAAGAAAACCACAAGACTTTTGGGGTCTCTTCAAGAAATTACCGTAAGCGATTTTGTTTGGTGAAATTAACTGAAGTACCCCTTTCAGTATCAGGTTGAAATAAAAAAGATACCAAGAGAAATGTATTGAAAATAACAGGAAGCAATAGATGGTGGGGCGATAACAGGAAAGTGCCAAATCTTTTATTGCTTATCACACAAAGCGTTCAGTATTTGCATAAAAAATAGATTTTTAAATTTCTATTTGCTGTAGTTACTAATTGCAAATCAGTCAATTGAAACTTTTTTTGAAACATGATACCGATGTAGTTTTATGCTTTATAAAAATATTACAGAATACATTACAGAAACATTTATTGAGTGACAAAAACTATGTTATTTTGCTAAACAAACCAAGACCTTTCCTTTTTTCCTTAAATAGTTAACAAAAAAGCATGAAAGTTTTTTCTTTACCAATGTAAAGCGGGCAAAGATTCAAACAATGGTGCGCAAGCACACACACTCAGACGAAGTTCAAAGAGCAGTAGGTTTAGTAACTAATAAGCCGTGGATGCGACTCTTTTAAGCAAAGAATCGCGCATAGGCTCGACGTTTTTTGTGTCAACACGAAACTTTGTCCAATAGCTTAAGTGGACATAGCGACACGCAGCGACTGAAGCAATTGAATTAACTTATTGCTAGTCGTAATTATGGGTGGATAAAAGATTTTTGGCAAACAATAATGGTGTCTCTTACTTTGTTTATCGCAAACTTGTTTTTCAACAAATTTTTTTAAATTTTATATCATTTGTACTCACAATCAAATTAACTTTTCAACCATATAAAATTTAAAGAGTTCTTTTATAGTTAATGGAAAAATTGTAGTTAAATATTGCTTACTTTTTGAAAACCCATTTTATAGCGCCGTTAGGACAAAGCTCCGTCGTAAAAGAGTTAAATACCAAATTATCAATTTTGCACAAAACAAAGGATGATGTTTATAAAATTTCAGAATCATTGCAAAAAATTATTGCTCAAAAAACACATAATGGAGAGTACTGTGGTTTTTTTGTAGCATACACATTTCTATAGTTTAAGTTTACTTTCAGATCACATTTTTAAGTTTGCATTAACCCTTTGAGTGAGAGTGTTCAGCCCAACTGACCACCTCTTAAAATCAAAATTTTGCTTTTTAAAGCCAGTTTCAGGTCATTGAGAGGCAGTGGTCAGCAGCACCAACCACTTTGGGTAATTCATAGCACTTCATAGAATACATTGGACATGTGCACCTCTTGTTGCCTTCACAATTTCAAAATGATATCTATTTCTCTGCATTACCGTTGCAGCATGTCAACGGCAACTGTTTCGACAGCTTCAACAATGTGTATGCTAAGTTTGGCAAGATCATGTTCAGAAATTGTCGCTGAACGGCAATTGGTAATTTAATTTCAACATACCACCACAAACATTCGGGCTTCTCTTATGGTGTCGTCATAGTCTTTTAAATCAATCAATGCAATTATTGAGTAATATTAGATTAAAATTAATGTTAATTTAAACCTACGTAAGTTTAATTTTGCAAAAATCTTGAAAATATATAGAAAATTTCACAAGTAACTGCAATACTCTACTGTATGTTATAATGTTTCTGAATAAAACGTATTTTTAACAGTACTGGGACTTTATGGACACACTGCAGTTTATATTGTTTTATTAAAAACTGTGTAACAATTTTTGTGGTTTTAATATTAGTTATCTTAGGTAGCAAATAGATGTTTATACTTGTCCAATCATTTTACACACCAATTATTTATTAGTTTAACAAAACGTTAATAATATGTAAACTTTTATCACAGATATTTTATGGAACCAATGATCATCTTCGAAGAGCAAATTACAATAAATCATATGAGTACGTACTTGCACAACATTGCTCATCATAAGTAAAATAAAAAAAAACTTTACTTTTATGTAACATTTTGACAAAGTGTGCCTGCTATAGTGCTGGATAAAACAATGCCTCTCCGCACAATTAACTCATTCATTACTAAAAATAGTGAAATTAGCAGAAACACTTTTAGCTTATTAATCAGCCCTCATCAGGAAAATATAGTAAAATAAAAATTGCAATCAGTTCTTTGAAGTAGAGGCCATGACCTTATCTCGTAAATTGTTTACTTACATTTCTATTAAAATATTTTCTAGAGTTTTACAAAATTTTAGATTAGTAAAACAAACAATTAAAAATTTAAAGTCACAAAACTATCAAAAGTGTTTGTTCTACTAAACTTTTTATTGAAAAACTTGTCGAAATATTTCAAACATGAAACGCCAATAAACAATAATTAAATACTAAGGTCTTTTTCTCCAGTTCAAAATTCAATACCTAAGTTTGTTCGTTTGATTTTTTTGATGAAAGTTGATGAAAGCCGTGAAAGTTAATATTAATTTTAATTTTATCAAGATATGAATGAGTAAATGTGTTGGTATCATTGATTTAAATACCTACTATTTTTTAGTGGCCCAGGATACGTTTTTGGTACAAAAAGCATTCATCCATTTACAGCATTGATGTGGATAAGTAATCAAGCTAATTCAAGATCAGAATCCTACGTCATAAAGGTTTGTTTGTAAAATTGACATTACCAACATTAAACAGCTCTCCCTGATAGAGTTAAGAGTTGGGGATTCAAAAGTTGTAGAAAAAATTTTTTTGAATCTGAGGGTCGTCGTTGTTTATCTACGAGCAATCAATCCATGTCAAACATACAGATAACTGCCAACTGTTGTTCTGCCTGTAACAAATCTTGTCATTCACATTTCATCAGACCACTTACAAAGTTTTTTTTCATCCAAATGTAGTCTGGCTTTGAAATAATTTGTCAGTGCTTTGGCACCAGCACTCATCTTGGGTAGTGAGTGGCGAAAAGATAATAATTTGCATAATGCAAAAACCGCTCACGGTGTTAGCAACCTATTCTGTTTTATCGAAAGATAGGTGGCAACTAGAAGAAACGATACACTATTGTACAGTATGTTTCTATCTCATATTTCTCTTATCTGTTGTTAAAATAAAAGGCTGCCATCACCGTTTTAAGGTGGAGATACATGTTTTGCGAGTTTTCGTGATGCAAGAATCTAGTAATACATGTAAAGTTATGATAGTACAACAGTTTGAAAACGTTAATTAATTGGTTCAAAAACTATGGTATATTTAGGAGTAATAATGACAGGAACAGTGTTACATTTCATTTACGACTTAATTTTAACTTCATAAATCCGTAATTAATGTTTTGTTTTTTCAATAGTTTTAATTTTTGTTATGATGTAATCTTATCATAATCAAGTAGTCATTGTATATTTGGGAAACCCTTACTTAATTTAATTTATTTGATTTATTTGCAAGCTGTTTTGTGATTGTTAAATTGTTTGTTTTATTAATTGTAATTTTAAGCACGAGTCAAACTAATTAAAAGCACGTGACCGTTATCTTCAAGGATATTCTTTTTCTCTTTATTTAATCCGTTTGCGTCGCGATTCTTTTATTGGCTATTTTTGGTAAATGATAGTTTTAACAGAGAATAAACTCTATTTCAATTCGTAATTGAGGAAGTCGTTTACATTCGTGTATGTTCTACATTAATCTAGCGTCGCTTGACGTGATCTTATATAAACGTACCATTTGTTTTCATTTTATTTCCAGTCTAACTTCCAGTCTAGTTGATCATCTCAGGCTGATTTGAGTTGTTGCATTGCAGTTGATTTGTTTGTGTTTTGTAATTTTTGTGGGTGCATGACTGCATGTATTTTACAGTGAGATAGAATTTTAAGCTTTTGTAGCAGACGAATTATTAAGATTAACATTAGCCATCTGGAACTAATTTATTCTTATAGCTCGCTAGCGCAACGTTGCTGAAATGAAGTGATTACTAGCTGTTGTGGCGCTGTAATGAATCATTTTGAAGTTTGCTGAAGATTGGAAACCAAGTTTTTTTGTAAATTGGACAAGTTTTGTGAAATTTGTAAATATACTTTGTTTTCTTTCTAGTTAAAGACAAAGTTTTCTGTCTGTCTGCTTTTTAAGGAATCAATTTGAACTTATCCGGAAATAAATGTACTAAGAACTTCAGTCTCGCGGCAAAACTATTTCTGAGCCGGATTAAATAAAAATAAATCGACACAGCTTTACTTCAGCGCTGGTATTTGGGTTACCGAGTTCAACTGGTCCTTTTGGATTGCCGAATAAAATTTATGACAAATTTGTGACATCCCAAGTACATTTTCAAAAAAGCAATCTTATCCAAAAAAGAGGTTAATAATCAGAATAACGAACAAAAATTGCCAAAAAACATGCGCTTCAAGCAAAGAGCCATACTTTAAAAAATCATCGGCATGTCGACATAACTACATAATTAGAAATTTATTGCTTCCCAACGATAGATTTTATTACATATTCAAAACCATTAGATGCACTTGACAGTACTTACCCTATATTTATCAACAACTTTGAAGTTTTTATTGGACTTTTTGATCTTTGCTGTCCCATCCAATTGAATTTTTTCTTGACACTTTTTCTATTCTTGACTACAATAATTTTTAGTAGAAGTCAATCTACAATAGTGACTGTTAATTTACACTGTAAAAACTACTATTAAACTGTACATACTAAAAATGACCTACTATTTTTTTGTATATTTACTGCATCTTAATAATTTTTCGATGTCATCGAATCTTTCATGAAGTTAATGAGTAGCAGGTAAACGTCTGCAAAGACCTGCAAAAATCAATAGATGGATGCGATTGATTTTTGTCGGAAGATATAAGCTTGTGTAGCTTTAAATGCACAGCCGCTAGTATTTCGTTATTTCCAGTTGTATACTTGACATAAGTCGAACTGTGCATACAGGCCCATAAAAACAAAATATGTAAGTTAAGTATATAGCGTATAATATTAAAATAGATATTTTTAATATGATTTATCAGTAGCAATGAGGGTGAAATCAAGTTACTGGTGTAAAGCAAACTTTAAGACGTTTGGTCTTACGTAAGTGTTTATGGATTTTTGGCTAGAAATTTTGTTGTATTTGGAAAATACCTGTACTGTTGGATCATATAAACTAATTTGCTTTAAACCAATATAATGGAAATTATAGTAGTAACCTTAAAAAGGACTGTTTTGAAAACTCGAACGGTATTGTCTAGCTCTTTTCCGGTAGTTTTACTAGAACGAACTAAAAAAATGAATGTAATATTTGAAAATTCAAAAAAAGGGCTTTAATTGGCTGAAAATTGAGCTTAATAGCGGTTATCAAAATAAAATAAAACTACGTTTCGTCGGCGTAAAATTATTTTGGCAAAAAGAACAAAATTATGCAAGTTTTGTAATAAAATTTGGAATTAAAAAAATATTTTACACTTATATCATAATTTATGTTTGTAAACCACCTCTTTCCGTCGACATAAATTAGGTTTACAGAGAGTAATGAAAATCGATTCTAAGACGTATAAATAAACGTCGGATCTTGTTTTAGAAAGAATAAAAAATTGGTTGTTGTTGTTGTAGTGAGATGATTTTTGCTGTGTCTTTGAAAAAGGCATTACACAATACATTGTCATATGGGGCCACGCTACGTACCATTGATGGTGACTCCCCTTAAAATAGAAAGCAGAAACCAGGGAAATACGACTATCCGAAGAAGAACATGTTTGATAGTGCCGTCAACTCTAGATCAAAAATTGTCGTTGTCTCAAGCAACTAAACGACGCCTGTGTTATTATTGTAAATAGTCACATAGTTAAAGTTGGAGGCAGAAACTCACAAAGCAAACTCGAAAGCCAGGTCTTTCATTCGAAAAAATTTAAACTGTTTGCTAAAAGGGCCAACCAGATAGACAGTACTGTAAACTTTTTTTTTTAAAAAAGCAATATGATCACCTAGTAGGTTTTGAACATGTCTATGGTGTTGGCCGTCAATACGGCGCTACAATCTACTCTATAATCTACTATCTATAATCTAGTCGGCCACTCGATTAGTAGCTTTACTAACAATTTTGTAAAGTTTTCATTGTGATGATTATAAATTAATGCTGTTTAAAAAGTGAATTTAATGTGTTTTGTGTATATATGCAATATTTTAGAAATTTTTGTGTTATTTTTATTTGATTTGATATTCAAATGATTTTTAGATAGTATTGTAAAAAGTTAAAGTTATGAAAAAAGAGTTTTTGGTCCTTCACAACCGCTAAAAGACATCAAAATAAAGATTATACCATTTGTTTGACAAAATATAGTGCAATTCAAGTTTCAACTGGAACCCAGTTCTAAATACCGAGCATAGAAGATATTAATCCTTCTGTTTAAGAGCTATATGGTTTAAAATGTCAAAAGATGACTTTTTGAAAAAAATTGGTTTTCATTGTCTATCACAAACACGTCAATGCACAAAAGTTAAAAAACGATTTGACATAACCTTAAAAAACTTAATTATGCAAAAATAAATTTTTAAAGCAATCAAGAAGTTTCATGAACTTATGATTAGTCGTTATGTTAATAGTCAAATAAAAACTCTTTTGCTAATTTTTACCTTTCTCTAGTTAAATAAAGGTTAAAGCATGAGCCGCGACCAGTGTGACCATCTACTTTCCTTCTATAGGCCAATGCCACTACAAAAAATATGCTAGAAAATTTTTTAAATATTTCTTATGTGGCTTTATTTTGATGTACGAACATTGTAAATAAAACAAAACTTTCACCTTTTCAAACCCGCTAGAAATAATAAACAGTTTAATTCAACTTCGAAAAGGTAAGAATGGGTTGAAGAAGACCTACTACACAATCAAGTGGTTCTTTATTTTGAATGGTGCTGCGGGATAAAGATTAAAATACAACCAAAAAGAAGATTTTCAGCAATTCCATTCAACGTAATGGAGACTATTAATAATCTAAAAAGTACAATATAACGTAAAAAAAAAAAAAAAACAATGCGGCATGACGTTAAATTAAAATAATTTTCGAAACAATAACTTTGCGAGAAAGTGGCATGCCAGCATAAAACTTGCGAGAAAAAAAAGAATAATGCTTATGCCCATCGAAATAAATACTACTCGTAACGGGGCATGAACGAGTAATTTTTATTTAACATTCCTTTACACAAACTAATAATATAATTTTCACAATGAAAACAATGTTCCACCAGCGCAACTGCAAAAGACACCGCTAAGCCGCAAGGGCATACTGGCGGCGGTTCCGATATGCTAACCACATCGAGTTAGCTAACACGAATACGGGTTAAGACAAGCAAAACCCTGCAGTTCCCATTACAAACATATAGTAAGAATGGTCAAGTCAATCAACAAGCAAGTGCCGACAGACCTGTTTCGTCCTTATTAGGACTCGTCAGGACACTACAGCTTGTTGTTGACCCCAGCTGAAAAAGTTGAAAACTTAAACAGCTGGCACAACTTTCTGTTTGTGGTTATTACACCTCAAACAACCAGTTGTAGACCTGAACGCTGGGTAGGTAGTACAATGAAAACAATGTTCCACCAGCGCAACTGCAAAAGACACCGCTAAGCCGCAAGGGCATACTGGCGGCGGTTCCGATATGCTTGTTGATTGACTTGACCATTCTTACTATATGTTTGTAATGGGAACTGCAGGGTTTTGCTTGTCTTAACCCGTATCCATGTTAGCTAACTCGATGTGGTTAGCATATCGGAACCGCCGCCAGTATGCCCTTGCGGCTTAGCGGTGTCTTTTGCAGTTGCGCTGGTGGAACATTGTTTTCATTGTACTACCTACCCAGCGTTCAGGTCTACAACTGGTTGTTTGAGGTGTAATAACCACAAACAGAAAGTTGTGCCAGCTGTTTAAGTTTTCAACTTTTTCAGCTGGGGTCAACAACAAGCTGTAATGTCCTGACGAGTCCTAATAAGGACGAAACAGGTCTGTCGGCACTTGCTTGTTGATTGACTTGACCATTCTTACTATATGTTTGTAATATAATTTTTGTTGTTCGACTGTCCGTGGTTGTGTTGTGTATTGTATTGTATTGCGTTACTTATTTATTATTAATGTTTTAAACCAATTCACATCTTTCCCAAACATTTGCACCACTGTGTGAATAAGGCCCATATATTCATATGATTTTTTACTTTTCCTCTTCTTTCATATCGTCAACCTTCAAACTTAAAACTTTCACTTGCTCCTACTTTGTATGCAAACTTAACTTTTATATGGAGATCTTTTCCTGTTGTTTTTCCAAGTGTCATTTTTGTCCAAATATCGAGATTAATCCGGCTATTTTTGTTCCGAAAGCAGACTCCCGCAAAGTTTTTAAAAATTAAATTGTGATTATAGCAGACAGTCTATTTGTTTCGGCCTATAAGTCTTCTAATACTTGTGTAGGACTATATAATTACCCTAAAAATAATCTCCTTTGCGGTACTTTAACTCAGTACAAGTGTTTTTATGCTCAATTGTCGATTGCACTTTTTTGTGTTTTTTAAGCGATTTTTTGTAATTTTTGCGAAAAAGCAATAATTACAGCAAAAGACAAGTAATTTGATTGAACAAATATTGAATAAAAATAGTAGCGGCATAAAACGCAATAGAAACGAATCTGTAACCGCGTATTTTAAGAAAAACAGATGATAGTCGTCAAATCCATAAAGCGGCTAGAAAAATACTTATTACAATTTTTTGGATTTTCTTATTGACAAAACCTTATGTTTTCTCGTTTAAAATTTGGATTTAGATTAACGAAATATCAAAAAAATTGGTAAATCAAATTAAAGTCGATATAGGCCTATGACTTGCATGACAAATCATGATTTTTTAGGGAATTTTTATTTTCAAAGTCTGTCATACAATTCATATTCGGACGTCAAATTTGATTAAACTAAGTTTTAGATATTGCGTAAAGTGTTACAATTTATTGTATGTTGCATAATGCAAACAAGATTTTATAATACAATGCATCACAAAAAAATCATTTTACAGACATCTGGCAACGCTGGAGCAGATGGTTATGGTGTCTTTCTAACTTTTCCACTACGAAGCGTCAATTACAATGGATTCAACATTTCTTATTCTAGTTTTCAAATTTTCGAAACAAGGGATCCAACAATTTGCATGCTGTATTTTTACATGAGTTCGGCAACGGTAAACTTCGAAGTTTCAATTTTATAGGTTTTTAATTTTTTATTTAACATGTTGAAAACAATCCCAATATAAACTACAAAATTTTGTTTTTAGTAATTTTTAGGTTTTAATTTTACAAAACAAGATTATAAAAAATAAACTAAGCATAAGTTTTAATTCAATATCGGAACATATTTTTTAATAATTTATAAAAAGCAATAAAAAGTTTTTGATTAGCTATAACTATTTTGCAATAAAGTCGCAGATGGCTAAAAATTTCTAGCATCTTTATGTTTTTGGATTATTTTAACCAAACACAAAAAAAATTCAAGAAAATATGTTTGCAGGCTTTAGGTGTATTAGATCAAGTGTTTTTACACCCAAAACAAGCGGCATAGGTATCATGGGTACAATTCTGCTTAAAAAGAATGCAAAAATACTACGTCAAGATTTTTAAAGAAAACATTATTTTATTAAAATAAAACAGAAATCAATTAGTTTATTTACAACACAAGGAAATAATGGTTTCTCATCAGTATCTGACTGTTACTACGAAGTTCAATTGAGGGCATATAGAGCATGTGGTCAAATTCTTTCAAAAATTTTCTTCGTTGATCCTTAACCCTATACCTTTTGTTTCGTTTTTTATAAATGACGTACCATACCAAGCCAGTAACATTGATCTTTGCACTGAAATGTTTGCGTTTCACGGTGTACTCAAAAAGCATTTTATCCATAGTATGAATTTCTCCTTTTGTTTAGTAATAGATTATTATTATTTCTGGCTTGGATGAGAGTTTTCCTTCAATCTTTGACATATGCCTAATTAAAGAAAGCTCTACCGTTTTTTTCTTCTTTGGCACATATTAACATACTGTTGCGTCACGGCAATAGGCGAAATTGGTTGAGTAAACAAGCCTTTCTTTGGTTGTCTCCATATTGCTTGGAAAATTTTTTCATTATACCAACTAAAGTTGTGTGTCCAGTAGCTCCATACCTTAACTACCTCCAGAGTTTAAAAAAACTATTTGTATTGACATTTCTTCCAGAGCCTCTGTACAAAAATATTTGTTGGTTGTTGTTATTTATATTTCTCCTTTGATGCGGCTTTATCTATTTGCGTACTTTCTGCGCGGATCTTTTCGTTGTGAAATCTAATAAATCTAAGCATCATTTTGAATGGGTCGCAAGACATAGCTGCCCGAATAAGAGTTAAAGCAACCACTTTCCACGTATCATTCAGATTCTCCTTGCTTTGTCTATTTTGTGTGAGATTTGAAGCA
Organism: Diplosoma virens; assembly: GCA_963680785.1. Lineage (NCBI taxonomy): Eukaryota > Metazoa > Chordata > Ascidiacea > Aplousobranchia > Didemnidae > Diplosoma > Diplosoma virens. Next base: position 59,784,617 of record OY796882.1, on the reverse strand, counting down.
ATTAGAATGTCAAAAATAGTGAGCACTTCAGCACAAATAAATAGATGAAGTTTTTTTAATGGTGGGCGTTTAAAAGCATAAAGAAACTTGTTTTTAATTTTATTATTGAAAGCATCGCAAACTTTTTTCCTTTTCGATTTGTTTCCTATAATATGATGTCACAAATCTGTTGTAACTGCTGTAAAAGCTGACTTTACACAGTTACAGTTATTTAACACAAAAAATTAAAAGGTTACAGCAAAAGACTTTACAGTATGAGTTAATTGTAACTATGGTAAAAACTGGTTATTATACAACTGTCTAACTAGGCTAAGCTAAGAAGCTAATAGATCTATACCAAGAATGTTTAACCTTTCTTCATAGTGTTCCAAATTATAAATTTAAGCTCATTTAGCGGGCCGCATAATTACATGCATATGAAATTTCCTCTTTTTAGTATTAGATGCCGTGACCAAATAACAAATTTTAAAATAAAATTTTTTAATAAATTAACTTATTAAGAATCTCAACGAACTATAAAACTATCAAAATTATTACGTAATTAGTATCAAAAATTTCCATGCTGGAGCTGCTTAAAGCCCAGTTAAGTGAGTTTCTTTCTTCCTTTTTTTTTTGACTCAAAATTTATAAGATCTGGAAAAGAAGGCTTGTAGTCGCAATCCCAAAGCCTGTGGGGGACTCAAAGAGTTATCAACCAATATCTCTGCTCTTTGATTCCAAAAAGATCCAAGAGAGACATATCAACCCACGCCTCAAACTAATTATTGATTCATTGCTCCTAGAGATAGAGCAGACTGGATTTCGATTCGGAAAGTAAAATGTGGATCAAGTCATTCAATTGACAGAAAACATCGAGAAATTTTTTGTTAATTTGTCAATCTGACGGCAACATATGACTCTATATCTAGCACTGTGGCCTTAATGCAAGCTGCTTGAGACTTTTTCCAAATGAGCACATGGTCAAAATGATCATGAAGCTTGTCCAAAGCCAAAGTTTTACACTTACTACCGGTGACAGCAAGCAGATTAGGCTTCGCCGTCTCAAAAACGACGTTCCTAGATGGATCTTGGCTCCCCCCTTTTTCATCCTATCTTGTACATGTACATTTTGCCTCGAAAATTTCCAAAAAGTTACTTACGCAGACAATCTAGCATTGTCACACTCTTCTGGAAACTGAAAAGCTTTTGAGGGCACTTTAAGTCAAGACATGACTACACTTTTAGCATATCTTCAAACTTGAAAACTGAAGCTGATTCACACTAAAACAATCATGGCATTTAAATATGGCTTTTATTTAAATATTTAAAAGGCCAAACGTAAGTTAAATATTAACAATTTTATCCAAGCTTACTTATTTTGGGGTAAAACTGGAAAGATTGCTCACGTTCTGTCATCATTTAGTGGCATTGTGCAAAAAACTATCTAGCTCGTCTCACTGCTGAGGCAACATGCAGGCTCAGGATAGCTGCTGGTGCCGAAATAATACGCAAATCTGCCTTCTCTATGGTCTACTTAACAACTGAGTAGTGCACACCACCTGATGAGTCTGGTATAACAACGCTTACACTCGCCTTAAAGATAATGCTCTAAATGAGGCCTTGCGCATTGTCACTAGATTCCTACGTCCCACTCCAACACCGGACCACCTACCTAAACTTTCAGGCATCCACCCACCTAATCTTCCCAATTAGGAGCCACGCTCTCCTTGGTTAACAATGCAACCCTGGACCTGACCGTATTTTGAATTCCTAGATTCGACCAAAAATCTCTAAAAATGTCTTATTCTCTTTCCACTCTCCTAATAAATCTAAAGGGTTCCTTTTTTTTATCATTAGCAGCATCACTCTTACTATTGTAATCTTATTCTAAATCACTCCGTATCGGGTTAAAGGTAGTGTCTTTACTGCGACTAAAGTCATTAACAACTATTGTTTGATATTGTAAACAATGTTGGGAAATAACACTTTCAACACTAATTTAATTAAAAAACAATCTGAATATTGAAAATGATGCTAGGGGCAAGCATCTTTATGTTAAGCTCCACCCACAAAAGTTTTTATGGATCAGTTCATTGAACGTCACTCGACGTAGCAACCAACGGACGCATTCACTTTGCTGCCCTACACCAGTTGTGGCCAACTTGTTTCCTGGTAAGATCAACTTTAATTTTTTTTAAAAACTCGCAATCGACCACTACCGAAATGCTATCCTAAAAAGGAGTGATTTCTAAAAAAAGTCTTCACATTGAATCTGTCTCGGACTTTACTTTAACCCTTAAAATATGTTTTACTTTAAGTCTTAAAGCAAAACATTTTAAGTACACTAAAAATCAGAAGCGACCGACAATCTAAGACATCGCGATTGATGTGTTGCCATCCTTGCCCTGTACGTTACTACCACAACTAAAAAATTTAAGTCAGCAGTAGGCCGCAGGTTGAACATCCCTGGTCTATACAGAAAAAAAAACAGTTATTGCTTCTTTAATCAAGCTCGAGATAAAAGCTAACATTATTTCTGGTGCCTTCAAACTTTTAAAACGTTTTTCTGGCTGATTACAAAATAAACAACACAAATGCATAGCGTGTTTTTCTGATACAATCTCAATGTTAGAATGTGGCTTACCATTCGTCCCGATTTTTAGGGCTTTGTTCCACCGTCCCGCACGATTTTCGCTTTGTCCCGGTTTTTGCGATTTGAAGTGAATATTTTATTTTTTATAGGGATCAGCATGATTTTGGGACAAAAATCAAAAAACCCAGTGAGATCTAAAGTGAAGACTTTTTTATTACAGAAAAGTACTTTTAGCGACAATAATCAAAAAATTCGAAACAGATTCTAAGATATTTTTTAGTTTATTTAGAGAACACTGTATTGTAAAAACGAATTTTTTCTTTTAACAAACGTACCGGTTTACCACAACGGAAATCTGGTATGCCTAGATAGAATTCAATCGGCATGAATTATGACGTCGTAATGCGTTAATTGGTGGCATACTTGATTATGGGTCTAGGATGTATGTATCGTTGTCTGAAACGCTTAACGTTTAAATCAACCAAAGATGCTTCAAAACTTATACCTACATTGACAATTTGCTACGATATATGTTTGGGTACAACTGTACCTAGCTATGCTGCCTGTTAACGGTGTAAAATTATGTCATCGTACAGAGGTTAAAACAAAGGTTATTTGTTGTTAGTGATATAAAAAATTGTAGTTAGAGTTTCCATACTAAATGTAATTGTCTGAAATGAAAAGTTAAGTGCTTGAAATATAGTGGAAGAAAATTTGGGAGAGCTAATATTTTTGCCCAAGTTTTATCGACAATTTTTGTATCTTGATCTTGTAGCATTCCACGAAATGCCCAAACGTCATAGACATTTTAAGTGAAGATCTTTTTTGATCTTCACCATATTTTGCTGTTGAATAGCAGTAGAAACTACAGGTTGCCCCAGAAGCCTAGTGAAGACCAAAAATTATCTTCACTTTAATTCAATGAGATATTTCTTTAGTTTCGTCCAAAAAAAGTAGCGAAGGCCAAAAGAAGTCTTCAATATAACTCTTTAAGACATTTCTTAATTTTCGTCTAAACAACTACTAGTGCAGACCAAAAAAAGCTGTGGCACATTTTGGCCATGTAGGCATAGGTTGTGAAACAGTGTTCTAAACTACAGTACGTACAGTTCGCTTGATCATATTTCCGTTTTTTATGGCAGGAAATTATGGAGACATCTAGCAGTTGAAGTTGTAGTATCATTTATCCGTAGCAGATAATGTTTGGTTAACTCACTGCTAGACATACTAGTAAAATTTTGTCAAGAGTTAGTTCTTTTTGTTTCAGCAATCAAATTTGTACTTGCTTATTTTTCATTCCAAGCACGAAGCACGATACTTTAAACTCCCACTAAGAGTTCCGAATTAGCAGGTTTCACTCAACATGTCAGCTTGTTTACGTATTCATCAATATACTCATAACTTTGTTGATCGTAGGTATTAAAAACACATATTTTATACGTTATGCTCAGAGCTGGCATAAAATATTCTTCAAGACGGCAAAAAATGCTTTTAATTCTTTTTTTACAATTCTTTCTAGTGGCAGCTTTTTATAACTATTATAGCGATCTTGGCCTACGATTCCTTTAAGAGTTGCAACACGAATTTTTTCAGCTTTATCAATTAAATCTGTTGCAATTTCATAGTTAGATCGATTGCTTTCTAAAGTAATTCCAATTCTCCGCTACGTTACCTGACCTAACATTTATAAGCTTTGCTACAGATAAATTGTTTTTTTTCACATTGCTGTCTATTCTGGAAGTTAATAAAATTCTATTTAATTCTTTAGTTCTGACATTTTGTTTTCTTTTCTTTTTGTTCACATAACAAAAACAAAAATAGAAAACATGACACAAACTGATGGAACAACGTAAAAAAATATCTGCTACTAAGGTCCGCTACCTGCGCTAGTTAAATACAAAACTGCTTAACCCACTAACGCCCAGCGTCCTATTTATAGTACAGTAATCTATGTTTGGATTATACAGAGTTAAAATCTAAACTCGCACTTTTCACCTATCTATTGGATGACAAGACCCTTGTAGCTGTCACAACAATAAAGTTCAGCCATTTTTGTAATTTTGAAATGTGGATTGTGTGGATGTAAAAGTAGCAGTTTTTTGTTTGCTGACCGTCAGTTCTTTTTGGGATTATATTCAAAATTTGAAGAGAAAAATTTTCAGCATTTCTTTACAAATGGTTTTTTTGTGAATTGTTTTAAAGTGACAAGAATGCTTTCAAAAAATTTTTACTGATACCAAGTATTATAAACGCTAACATTACTGTACTATAAATAGGAAGCTGGGCGTTAATCAGCACTTTTTTTGTAGTTTACAAGCTAATTTGTTGTGTTTGGCTACGTAGCCGGAAAATTAAAAAATGATGATTGTAGACGAAACAATGATGAATTATACAGCTGTAAGAAAAAAAATAAACTTTTTGGAGCATTGAGTCAGTTAGAATGAAGGTGATTAAGAGTGAAAGGAAAGGCCAGAAACTGAGCTATGAAGCTTACATGTAGGTTAGAATAAGCAAAGAGCTGCAATAAAACGTTGTAAGGCCTAATTACAGTTGTATAAATTTCCAGTGGCGAATTTAGGGTTGTCAGATTTGCCTGATCCGGCTGGCTCAAGCAGTTGAGTCATGTGTATCCAGCTGCGTCTTTGTTGTTTGCATGTAAGGAATTTATGTAAACATAGAAGCGCAGATAGACAGTCTAGTGCCTTGCGCTTTAGACACAGATTTCAAAAATTAAAAGTTATTAACCAGTTAAGCTTAAGTACATGTAGCGAAACTCACAAAAAACTTTAATTTTTAGTTTTCATAGATACACTAACTAAGTACGGGAAACGTAATTGTGTTACATGGTTTACTGCAAGAAGTCCATTCAATATGAGTCGCAAGGTATAATTGAACCTTGAAGCAGCGCTTGATTACTTAGCCTTGGAAGAGGTTGATACGGATTTGGCAATAATTCATGCAGATGTAGATGACCTTACCAATGAAGACAAATTAAATGACGAAGATACTGCAACGCTTTTAGTTTGTGATGTTCCTGGTCTTTTCAAAGTCGTAAATGCTGACGAGAAAGATGGCTCTAATGTGCCATGTACGTCAGCAGATTTAAACCATCCGACTAAAAAGCAACGGAAAGAAAGACCAAAAGTTGATTGTAAAAAGAAAATTCCGTCTGCAGCAAGTGGTCAAACATGGATGATACTGAGCGTATAAAGCTAGAAAATCTGAAATCTTACCTACATGATTTGACTCCCGTGCAAATTTTTGAAAAGTTTTTTCCCCAGAATTTTATCAGCTTATTGTAGATGAAACAGTTCGATATGCAATAACACAAAAGAACAAACCCCGCTTTACGGTGTCTTTTGAAGCGATAAAATTTTTTATTTGATTTTTATTGTTCAGTGGCTATTACACGTTACCAAGCGAAAGGAAATGATGGAGCGAGAAGAAGGATTTAGGTCTGAACATCGTCCGTAACGCATTTAGTCGTAATGTGTACCTGATCCTGAAATCTGTAATCCACTTTCAAGACAATTCCCAGGCTCAGGAGAACAAGGAAGATAAAGCTTTTAAGATCAAGCCTTTGATGGATCTGCTCGATAAAAGTTTTCAGCAGTGCGGGATCCTTGAAAAATACTTATCCATCGATAAAATGACTGTCCGATATTATGAAAATCACTCGTTGAAGCAGTTTATCAGAGCTAAACCAATAAGATTTGGTTATAAACTATGGTCTATGTGCGGTGAAAGCGAGTACTGCTTTAACTTTTCTCTGTATTGTGAAAAAAAACAATCATTCTGAGACCACCGGACTTCTGGGATCTCGAGCGGTGATGAAGATGTTATCTACCGTAAACAATCCCTCCTTCATGTTGTTTATTTTGATAATTTCTTCACAAGCCACTCGCTTCTTGTTCAACTGAGAAAAAAACGTTTCAGACCAACAGCAACTATTAGAGATGCGAGAACAACAAATTGTCTTTTGAAACCAGCTAAGGAAATGCATAAAATAAAGAGAGGAACGTACGACTACAGATTCGACACAGAAAATGAAATCATTGTAGTTAGATGAAAAGATAACAAATCAGTTGCGTTGGCTTCTAATTTTGATAGAATTGAACCTCTTGTTAAAACAAAGAGATGGAATAAAAAGCTGAAAGAAAATGTGTCAATACCCCAGCCCTTTATGATCAAAAATTACAGCAAATACATGGGAGGGGTGGATCATCATGATTGGATTTTAGAAAAACATCGTATTACAATAAGGGGGAAAAAGTGATATTGGTGTTTGGTCACGAAAATGATTGATATGGCTGTGGTGAATGCTTGGATCATTTACTGGCTGATTCACGGACCTAATTCTATTTCTGCAAAGGATTTTCGAAGAGCTGTGGCTATAAGCTATTTGCAGAAAGATCATGAAAAGCGTTTTACGCAAGACCGACCTATTAGTTACCCATTCACGTCCAAAAATCCCATAAACGCCAATATTTGTTACGATGGACTAGACCATGTTATTGCTAAAAGAGAAAAACAAAGATGATGCCAACTAAAGGGCTGTAACGGAAAACCACTAACTTATTGAATGAAATGTAACATCATTTTGTGTACCGGTTGTTTCCCAAGCTACCACAAAAAATTTGAGAGTAACAAACTTAAAAATCGAATGCTTGGGTCTTGGCAAACTCCTCTAAGAAATCATCAAGAATATACGTAATATAATCATGTGCTGTTTCATTTGAAGTGTTTTCAATTGTTGTTATTGACATGTTTTTGATGTGTAATACGTGTAAAGTGTAAAGCATTCAGTGTAAAATTATGTACAGTGTAAAGCATTCACAAAAAACGCCACCTAATCCTCCCAGCTCCTATAAATAGAACAGTTGATTAAACAAAAATTACTGCGTATCTTGCAAAAATGTGAAATAAATCTGAATTAAGATGGTATTTTATGCAAAATGAGAAAGTAATTAAGAAAATCGCCCATAAAAAACTTGGGCGTTCATGGGTTATCCCTTAAAAGAACGATTGACTACATTTTGTAGTCACTGCATCTTTGCAGTCTGGCCGCTCTTGCTGTGGCGGAGCTATACCAGTGTACTTCAACTATGATAAAGGATTCTATGAGTTGTTTCTTGTGTGTAAAAATAAAGTTGATTGTCTTTTTATGTTTTGACAATTCAAAAAAGTTACGTTGAAGAACGTTTGAAGAGCGTTTGACTACAAAATGTAGTCATCTATTTAGCTAAATGTAAGACAATATGCGAGTTCATTGTAAAACAAAATAAAGCATGATAAAACAACAAAACACTTCAGTAAAAAAAGTAGTTAAATTTGATTGATCTTCTGTACAAAATAATTTAAGTGACTGGAGACTTTTAGACCTAGACAAAAAAAATAAAAAAGATTGACAGAAAAAAAAACAATGTTATCTGGTAAATCAGGTCACTGCAATTCAGCTAATAGTTGCATGCGATACTTGACAGAATTAAATATACTCGTAGAATTGGTTTGCTTGTCTGCAATAAAATGATTGTAGATTAGATATCTGAACTAGACTTCAAAGACAAGCTAATAAGCACTAGAGACGTTTAAAGCAAACAAAAAAAGCAAAAAGATTGCGGTTCCTTCAAAATTTTCAGTTCAAAATCTACAATTCATTTGAAATGTAGGTTTTGAACCGTATAGATTTTAAACCCAGATCATGTTGATTACAATCACGACACTCTTAACTATCTGGCAGCAACATTCTGTAATGATGAAATTATGCAAATGCCAAAACTATGTCACTGACTAAAACTTAGTTTTTTCGTGCTGCTTTAATGCATTATTATAAGAAAAATAAAAAGTTTTCATTTGAAAATGACCTCAGAGTCAAAAAACCCCAAAAACATGTAGTATGGCAACAAACAATACGCATTGGTCACCAAAAATCAATGCCTGTAACGATAAAAAATGATGCTTTTGAAACCGTGACCACAAAACGTAGTCAATCGCTCTTTTACGTATGAAAAATTTAGCGCGTCAATAAAGGTTTACAAATTACTGCAATGCCAATTAAACGCTTACACAATAAACACAATTATGGGAGGCGCTGTTTCAAATGAACTAAGCACAGATTACCGTGCACGGAACAGCAATCAACAAAGTTCGATTGTTTTTATCGTAACAGAGTGTATCATTTTTAAGTCTTACAGTTATGTCTTGGAAGTTAATTTTTTCATTTGAGTGTTTCATCGTAAGATTAATGTGATGATTTTCCGAGTAAATCCCATTTCCATCCCAAGTTATAGGCATCGCAAGTAAATTAGAACATGTTTTTCCTTCAATTGCCTTCCTTCTAATTTACTACGCTTTAATTCATCCCCACTAATTTATAGTTTTTCAATCTGTGATAGTACTTTTTCTTCATACTTTCAAAAAATACAAGATCTTTAAAACAAAACTATTTGCATAATATCAAACTGTATTTCAAAATCTTTGACACCTCTGCTTTATTTTAAGTTTGAAATTTATAAAAATCATGAATTCTATATATTTTAAATTGGAAAAGTTGTGCACCAATACTCTAAGCAATCTTTTCCAATCTGTTCTTCATCCGTTTTTTTTAATATCGGTTTTACACATAATCGCCTCTCTAGTTCTATTTTTTAAAATTAACTTATATCTTGGTGAAGTTCTTTTTGCCTCGTGCAATCAAAAACCAATCAAATACTAAAAAATTAAAAATTGAAATTCTCTCTCCCCTTCTTCTTCTTCTTCTTCTTCTTCTTCTCCTTTCGGCCTTTCCCATTAGTCAGGGGTGGCCACAGCGTATCATCATTCTCCACATCTTTCTGTCTTTAATGTCCATTTCCTTCACACCAACTTCCTTCATATCTTCTTTTACCACATCTAAAAATCTTCTCTTTGTTCTCCCTCTTCTCCTCTTTCCTGGTAACTCCATTTCCATCATCTTTCTTCCTACATACTCTTGGTCTCTCCTCATGACATGTCCATACCATCTTAGCCTTCCCTCCCTCATCTTCATTCCTAACCGTTATACCTTAACAGTACTCTTGATGTGCTCGTTTCTAATTTTGTCTTTTCTTGTCACTCCCATAGTAAACCTCAGCATTTTCATCTATGCGACTTCCATCTCTTCCACTTGTTTCTTTGTGACTGCCACTGTCTCAAGTCCATACACCATTGCTGGTCTTACCACTGAACTGTACACTTTCCTTTTACTCTAGCTGGTAACCTCTTGTCGCAGATTACTCCTGAAACTTTTCTCCATCCATTTCATACTGCCTGTACTCTCTTCTTTACCTCCCTCTCACAACCACCACTTTCTTGCACCGTTGATCCCAAATACTTAAATTCCTTTACTCTTGGCACTTTTTTATCCTCCATCTTCACTGTTTCGTCACCATTTCCTCCATTTATGCAAAGATATTCGGTCTTTGACCTACTGACTTTCATCCCTCTTCTTTCCAATGCATACTTCCAGGATTCTAGTCTCCGCTCCACTTCTTCCCTGGTCTCTTCGCAAATCACAATATCATCAGCAAACAGCATCGTCCACGGTGGTTCTCTCCTTACTTCATCTGTTATCCTGTCCATTATCACTGCAAACAGAAATGGACTTAAATTCTCTCTCTCCTAAACTTTACAAAAAATCTTTTAACAATTCCAAGCGCGATCTTAAAATTTATCTACTGAAATGATACCAATAAGTCACCTAGACCTCGGACCTCTTTTTTCCCGCAAATTCGAAAACAATGCAGTGTGTCTTTTTAATTGACTCAAAGATTTTAAACTAATTGAGGTTTCTTTGCAGTTATTCTTCGAAATTCTTTTCTTACGTATTTTTTTCTGGTTTTGTTTTCAAAAAATGAATGCATATACTAAACTGAATCGTAACCCTGACTATTAAAACGATATTATTTTTCCATTTTTAAAAATTGTGGGTTTTTTCAAAAACAAATTAATTTATGCAATACTTATTAATCTATTTTCAGTTTTGAACAATATTTATCAATGTACGGCACAAATATTGTTTAGTTTAATAAAAATAAGATTATTTGTGTCTATTAAAAAATTAGTAAAATCAGCATTATATAAAATCTAAGGCAAAAAACATAATATCTGCTTTGATAACATTTTTGTTAATCATTGTACAGTATACTGCCAATTTGTAACAAACAAAGCTCTCTTTGTTAGGCAGCATAAAAAGATTGATATCATATGTCTGATCTCTGACCAAAATTTTGGTTGATGTATATTTTGCCGAATAATAATCACAATAATTGAAAAACTTTTTCCATCTTTCCATTTCCCAAGTATTTGTCGTTTACATGTCCGTTTAGCCAAATTTGCATTGTCGAAATATTTGTCGTTTCCATGTCCGTTTGGCCAATTTTTCGTCGGAAAATGTTTGTCGGCCTAATGTCTAGGTACCGTTTAATTTTAAGTTAAAATACGTTTTGGTTAAAAAAAAAAAAGTTTTTTTATCTCGTGTCTTATTAAGAAATGGAACTCTGTTGAAGCGGAACAAATTGAGATAACTACTAGATATCGAAGCACCAACCTATATGATAACCGAATAAGAGTTACCGGAAATCCAAAAAATGTTCTTATGGGATACATGCTACTTTCCAGGTTAGAAAATCTTTTTAATTCATCAGAAACTTAACAACTAGTTTAAACACAGTACTAAATTAATACAAGCATTTGATAAACAGTGTTTCAGCAATCAACTATCAAGTAAATAACTTTTGTAGAACATGTATAAATCGAAAAATAAATAAAGTAAGTTAGTAGCAAAAAATAAATGCATTTAGAAAAATGTGGAAAGCTAAACCATATAACGCGGCATTTTTTCTACACGAAAAGAAACCTAACCTAGATACAACAAGCATAAATGTTTTTTTTTTTTGTGTGTAGGCATGTCGTGGGAAGCCTCTCACAACGCGTTACTCATTCAGAAATTGTTCAAATTCTTCTTACGGTGGCCACAAGTTACACCAACGAAAATTTTTCAAGTACGTAATTTGCCTTATACACGTTTCATGTAATCACATCATATTCTTGTAAATAACTTTAATAAAAAATATTGGATCACAGCACAAGGGTTTGACGGCGACACAAAGACTTTGATCAAATAATAAATTTTTATAATAACATCAACACAAAGGATAAATATATTTGACGACTGGTTATCACTCATACACAAGGCTTTTGGGATTGGAAATGCAGAACCGATGTGGGTGGTGTTTCAGAGTGTTTAAATTTAAACATTTTATCAGTTTTTGCCCTTATGGTTTATTGTTTAAACAAAAAAACTGCTCGCATTAACAAACAGTGGTATTTCAGAGTTGTAATGATCAGTACTTATTTAGGACTATTAAAATTGCCTAAACGAAATTTATTCTATGCTACAAGTTTACACTTTACAAGTTAGACTAAATTCTATAACCACTGGCAACTCACACTATTAATTTTGGAAATATGTTTTGGTCATAGTAAATAGACCAATTGCGCTTTTATTTTACTAAAGATACGGCTTTTCAGTATAAGCGTGCAATTTAACCTCGATTTTTATTAAGTACAAGAGTTATATACTAAGTACCATTAAGACTAAATTTTGTTCGGGCTGTTTGTATAGTAATAAACCAGAACTGTTTGTCACACAACTAAAAAAGTCCTGTAAACCAAAGCAATGATACTGTCCGCTACAATTGGCGTGATTCAAGCAATTTTAAACTTAAATATATTGTCCCGTTTTTAATCTTCTATGGACGGAACTTTTTAAAAATTATTTACGACAGTGACTGCGTTGAGATTAAAGTAGTTAAAGGCTCCCATTAAAAAACTTTGTTCAGTTGATGCTGCAGAAGTGTAACAATCGTCGCCGACGTCGTCGTTTGAAGGGTATCCACTCCAGGTCAGACACAAACAGGACTGGGTCCGAGGGTTTATTCTTTTACTAACCCAGGCTGCTGCACTGCCTGAATCAGATGCTGGCAGTGGTGTTATTAAGCCAGCATCGAGTTTTGTCATTCAAAACCGTCAGACCTGATGCCCAGATGGTAGGCACAGATGGTAGGTGCTTTTTCGAAGCCTGGGCCGTGAGTAAGTCTGTTCATTGGTGCTAAAGATGACAGACCGAAATCGCACCTACCAAAACGAAAGGGTATCCATCATTCCGGTGTTCAGTGTGGGTCTGCTAATCGGCAAACGTCCTTTTCAGGACGGGGCAATGCCAGGATGTAACAATCGTCATATGAGCAAAAAAACAGAACAGTAATCAAATTTTTAACTTTTTTCTAATTTTGCAATATTGTAACCTTTGTCCCTAGAGAGTTAATTTAAATTTTTGTAAAATCCGTATGTCTAGCTTTTACAAAACTATAGTCAAGTTTCTAAACGCTGCAATCGCGCCTAGACAAAAATATCTTTTATCATGGTAAACCCAAATGATAAAGTTGCTTTGGTATTTTTAATTGTGTTCAGGAAATTATTTACACTCACTATTAAAAGCACAACGAAGAGACACAAAAAGCAGGTTATAAACAAAACAAAAAAATTTTAGTTACACTTCCTCTCTCTAAGTTAACACAAGATTTGTAATAATTTAATCAACAAAGATATAACTAATAAATTAAATTAGTATTGACAGTACGATCTTATTTACAAATACCGTTTGTAGCGCCTCAATAATCATCACACATGCAAAAATACCAAGTAATATTGGTATCTGTTTGTTTGAGATTTGTTTTATTTAAATGAGAATTGCTTTCTATTTAGCAGTTGGAGAATGTTACAACGAAAACCACAGCTGCAGTGCAAATGCTTCATGCATAAACGCACTTGGAATTGATAGGCTATGTTTGTGCCCATTTGGATATACTGGAGATGGGAAAATCTGTACAGGTTTGTGCAGAATAGTACTAACAAACAGCATGATTTAAAAAAAACAATGACCATTAATCGTTATTCTTAAATAAAAAATTCTACATAGAAATTTATGGATGTAGCTAAAACATCCTCACCAAAGATATTAAGCCTATATTCGTAATTGCAAGGTTTCTAATGCTATTGTATCCAACGCGAGAGGACGGGTTTGATTTTCTGAACGTGCAAATATGACACAAGCGTGACCAACTCAAACCGGCCTTGAATTAGTACCACGTAAATAGCTGTGTTGTATGGAGAAAAGTCGCAAAAATGGACGCTGCAAACTTGTTACATGCTTATGTATAAAGCAGCAAATATACTAAAACGTTTTGTTTTGAAATCTTACAAAAATAATAAACCTAAACATTTTTGATCACGTTACCCAACACGGCAGTGTATTGAATCACGGTTTTTCAAGTAATAGTTTATCGAATTTGCATAATAAAATTGCTTTAAAGCGGAGTTAAAAAACAGTTTTTTCAATTCCCAATAATTTAAGTCTCCAAAATTCTAAATGCATAAAGTGTAAGGTGGTTTGAGCTTTTTTTTTCTAGCATATTTTTATTGATTTACGTTTTGGGGTGGTTTAACCTTCCGCCCTATCCCATTTGGAGTGGAAGGAATCTCAGACATGTTTGTTGTCCTTTAATGTTGTTGGTTATAAACGTCATAAACTTCATAATGATGTATGAAATGTTTGCTAGTAGAAGTTTGCGTATATTCACTGTACCAAACGCCTTGCTTATATCCAAAGCTTTTGCTACAGTGTATTGTCGCCTTGGATTGTTGAAGCCTTTTGTGATTTGGTAGCAGATGTTGTGCAAAGCAGTGTTATATATGAATCTATATTGATGCGAAATAACCGGAATGTTTTTTGTTATTTCTGGTAATAGCGTTTTCTCTAGTATTTTGGAAATGGGTGATAAAAGTCGTATGAATCGCTAGTTGTGGCAATGTTGTGGTAGTGACGAAGTCGCAAAACTGCCTCGCCTCGTCCAGCTTCTCACAAACGTGCCTCACGACCAGCATCAAAATTTATGGTTTTATTTCATTCAACAAAGCAATAATTGAGAAGCTAGTCGAAAAACGATTTTCTATACACAAATATTGCGTAAATTAACTTTATCGCGTAAACACATCGCCCACACACTTACCGACGACGTTAAGCGATAAGGAAAGTAAAAATCAATAAGACTACCAAATTTCTACCAGAAGTAGCCAATGTCCAAGGAAACTAATAATTGTTAGCAGCAAAAATCGATTCGAAAATCTGCTGTAAAAATTAATCTCTTTCTTTAATAACTCGGTCAAATCCTATCACCGTTCCAAAAGAAATTGCAACTGCTGTACCAAAAACAAAGTCGCAAGCAACCCAATACAACGTGGCATCACTCGATGCCAAACAGCCGCGCAAGAATGGCTCTAAAAAGCACCGCTAATTACATAGCGCAAGAACAAAAGGCTCGTCGATTTAAAACCCGTCAGCCATTACCATCGTGGCAAACATTTACGCGTACGACGTAACACTGGTCCTTTTCTGGTTTCGAAATAGAAATGATTGTGGCACGTTTCCCTATATGTGCTAATATTGAGGACAGTGTTTTACATATTAGTGAGATATTTAATGGCAAATTCTCTAAGTGTTTTAAGTGTCCGATGTTTATACCATCAGGTTCAGTAAAATTGTTGTTTGTGCTGTTTGAGATAGCTAATCGCGAGCAAAACATCTTTCTTGCCTGGGAAAAACAAAAATTTCTTCATCATTTTCGCCAGTGAACGTGACCATGCCATTGATGCTTTCAAAATTTACTTTATCTTCACTGCTCTCCTGATCGTCATTTTCATTTTGCTCTTTGAAGCCAAACTCACGAAAAGCTTTAGCAAAATTACTGGCATTGTCTGTTATGGTACGAGTAATTTTTTTGTAATCAAGACCAATTTTATTATGAATTTCTTGAATTTTTTCAGCAATTGTATCAAATGAATGTGTCCCTGAAAATCTTTCGCAAGCAATTGCAAAGGACTCTCTCTGCAGTGTTTCTGGATCAACGACATGAGCAGTCATGCCAAGGAAGCTTCTTTTTCGTTGTGACCAAATGTCAGCTGTTGTGCAAACATAATCCTTTGAAGAAAGCGCTTTTTTAATGTTGATTATAACAGCCTCAAACTGTTTGTCAATTTTTGCACTAAGACTTTTCCTGCTTATGGCCTGCACGTTCCAGAAGACAATGTGCTTACTAACTGTTTAAAAGGTTCTGCTTCAACCAAGGACAGGGGTAAACCGCATTTAACTACTAAATTAACAATTGCTTTTGAAGCAGCATCTTGGGTAACCTTTTTCGACTTGCAAAATTGAAATATAGTTGTTTGCGTATTTTTGAGTGTTTTCTCTTTCTGAGAATCGTCCTGACGTGCTTTCTTTGATTTTTCAAACTCTGTAGCTTCTGCTGGATGCTTCCGTTTCGAATGCAACAAAAAATTTGAAGTTGCTTTTTTTGATCCTGATAAGGATATCAGTGCAGACACAACATTTAGCTTTTATTTTACCATCAGAACTTTCTTCAATCACTTGAAATAGTTTTCCATTCAGGAATAAAGGCGTTTTTGAAGTCATTTTATGCTGCCAGTTTAGACAAATTCTACTATTTCTGCTTTAAACTGTCTCAACTCTTATCCTGCTGCGTGCATGCGCCCTGTCAAAACAGTCTGAACACCCATTCAAAGACTCAAAGTGAGCAGAAAAACAAACTCAGCAAATTTTTTTGGCTAAACTTCCTGAAAAACCCTTTGATGTTTCTGGTTTACGTAACAATGCTCCAGCAAATGCGCAAGTCGTTTATATACGGCTGCGCGTTGCTTTAAAGTCAAAATTTTTAATCAACAAAAAACATCTGAAAGCCCATAACGAACGGAATAGAGATAAGTTGTTTAATGTAATAAAGTCACAAATCTTAAAAAATTATGTCCTTGAAAAAGTAAATTTACAGCACTTTCCGCTGTGTGGTGAATTTAGCAGGCAACTGTAGATTTCTGCTATGCCTATAATAAAAAAAATACAAATATACATACATATAAAATTTAAAGTGGACAGTAATATTTAGTCATCTGAGCAAACAAGTTGAGGTAATTGCTTGACGGTAGCTATATTTAGAGCGCCTCCGACGCTTTTTTGTAAGAAGGTTAAATAAAAAAAAAAATTTACTGATGTACCGTATTGACGGTGAACTTGTGTTTATAAAAATGTTTTATTGCTTATTACACGAACTGCATAAAAAAAACTGTGTGATACCTTTTTTGCTTGCTAAAGTGAAAAAATATAAATAACCCAATTGAGAATATTTTGCTGAAACATAATACTGGAGTAATTTTATGCTTTAGCAAAAATACGAGTACATCTGTCGTTCAAAATTTGTTACATAAGGATTTATTGAGTGACAAAAACCAACGTTACTTTGCTGAACAGCTAAAATAAACTATGAGCTTGCCATTTCTTGTTTATAAATTGTCACGAAAAACAGCCGAAACTTTTTTTCTTGATCTAAGTCAAAGCGCGCAAAGACTGTGTGGTAACAAATGTATTTAAAAAAACGTATTTAAAAATTTCTAAAAATACAAAATACTTGTAGTAAAAAGCATTTAAATACAAATAAAAAATACACAAATATAAATGTATTTAAATACAAATACAAAATACAGTATTTTGTATTTGAAATACGTATTTGTATTTTAAATTACAAATACATCCCAAGTCTGGTTTGTGATCAATTTTGTCAAGATATTGTGTTTATATGATTGTTTTGGGTTTATGCGTTTGTTATTTTATGTGATTGTTAAAATAATAATTTGTGAGTCTGATCTGTATTGTTTGCATATGTGATTACGATGTTGAATGAGTTTGCAGATATCCATGAACAAATGAGTGCAATTTGTGCAGTTTTAATTTCAATTAGAAATAAAATGTTTGTGGGTATCCAGTATTGCCTTGACAAGATGTTTGTTTTACTCATAGACATTTCTGGGATGGAGCCTGTAAGAGATGAGATCTTTAACTTGATGTTTAAATAATGTCCAATTGAATTTTTGGTAGTTTGTTATTGTTTTATTGAAGTGAGATGGAGTTGTTTTGGTTTTGTGATGTATGTTGATGGTAGTGAGTAACAATAAATGATTTGATGTAAGGAACGTGATGTCCTTCCCGATGGTGCACTCATGCAAGTCTGCTAAAGCTGTGATCTCTGGTGAAGTAGGCTGTTGTGTTTGATTGGGTGGTATACATGTTGGAGTATTTGTGTTTAATGTGATTTGATTTGAGTTATTCAATCAGTTTTCCTTTATTGTCTTTGGTCGGCGAGTACCATAATTTCAAGTAAGCATTGACATCTGTAGTGATGATTGTGTTTGGAAGATTTGTAATGTATGTAAATGTGCTAGATATAAATGAGCCTTTTTTTGTTTGAGATAAATAATTGATTCTAGGGTTGAAGCCTAGGATAATTTATACGTAGTACTTTATATATTATGGAAGTCTACCCATTAAACCCTTGGATAATGTTGATACCTTGCATAATATATAATTGATCTTGGGGTTGTAGCAAAGTGCAAGTTAGTAAATTTTTGGTGATCAGTATATCATCTAGTTATCGCTTATTGGCTAATATTTATATACGTATTGTCAAGTTGGAACCGGAGCTAGAACCGGAGCTGGATTTGCGCTATAGTCAAGCATTGGCTCCGGAATAAGAGCTGGAACCACAGTTTAAAAATAATTGGCTTTGGAATCGGAATCTAACTTAAATTAGGTTGGTTTCCCATCCCCACCAATTAGTCCACATGATGCTTTAATCTGTTGTTACGATTTTTGAACGTTTTTCAGTCTAGTGAGTAAACTTTGCTTTTAAGGAAATCTACACAAAAAATCACATGGTGTTAAGTCAGATGAACGAGTGGCCCATTTCAAAGCCTTTCAGAGTCCAATATACCTATCACAAAACAGCTAATTTGAGTAATATCAAACTAGTTTAATTTCAATTAAAAGCTGAATAAATTCCAAGTTTCCAATTTAGTTCCAAATTAGATGCTGAAAGATCGATAATACATGCATAATTTGATGTAGATAATATTTTTACCTTAGTGTGCACTCAAATACTTTTGGTGCTAAGTCGCCTAATGTAAACTAAAAAATCTAAAATTGATAGTTTGAAAATCACTACGAAATTACAGTTATCAATTCAAACTGTTAAAAACATTGTTATGATGCTTTTTTAAGCTTTCTTGTTTAAGTGGATTTTGAGTTATAACAATTTTGCGTATTTTGATCGCTTGACAACTTTTGAGCCAAGGTAAAAGCAAGCATTTGAACAACTTTTAAAACTCTATTTACTTCATTTTGAAAACAAAGTTTTTCTGTCATCCAATTAAACTGTCGTCCAATGAATTGTCGTAGTACCTTTTGATAAATCTTGGAGCTTCTATCAATTTCCACTAGTAAAATATTTAGAAAATGAAAACAAACATTTGACGCTACCTGATTGTAAAAACCTTTTGTGTTTGATTTCAAAAAATTTTCATGAAATTGATGTTTTAAACTTGAGTGAGCGCACATGTATGAGCATCCACTGCAAGCATAGAACAACTTAAATATAATAAATGTTTTATATTTTTTTTAAACAGTTTTTTTTAAACAGCTATAAATGAATGTCAAAATCAAAACTATCTTTGTCAACGAAGGACATGTTCATCTAGAAATGGGAATTATTCCTGCGTTTGTAGAATTGGTTTAACAGGAAGTTCTGTTTGTAGAGGTGAGAAACTATGTTCAGTGTATCACAACAGTGGGCAAAGCGGTTTTCAAAAACAGAAGAAATAGATGCTGGTCGGATCCGATTAAGCAACGGTCAAAAACTTTTCTCATAAAGAAAAAATTTCTTAAAAGGAATTAAATTTTTGGGGACCGAGACAATATTTTTTTCATCATAAAAATATTATTTACAAGTTCATTTTTATTTGAATATAAAATTTCTTGGACTTCAGAATGTTTCCGGAATTTCTTCATTATTCAATTTCGTTTAACATTTTTGGAAGCATTTTACTTTACGCTTTTTACTCGTAGACAAAACGTGAACAAATAAATAATATGTGAGTGTATTTTTAATGCCTTTTAGTTTTGCATAATTATCATTTAAAATTAAATTTGTTTTGCTTTATGAAAAAACAAATTTTAGAAAACTATTAAATATTTCAGCATATTAAAGTGAAATTTTCTTGATACAACTTTCTGATACAACTTTTTGATACAAAAAGCTTGGGTCTGTGAGACACACCACAACTTCTAAAGGGTTAATTGAACATACACACGCCGATTTGGGGCTTGTCAAAGTCCAGAAAAAAAAATTTTATCTTTGTAATTTTTGTAATAATCAGCTTAATACACGTAAAATACATCTTGAATTTGCTAGATGACGTTTGTAATTTTTTTATCAGATTAGTCAAAACAAGAAATCTTTTCGGCAGTGTTTTTTTCGAAGTCGTTTTGGTGTTAAATGAATTGAAAACTAAAAAGTGTGTAAATATTGTTGTTTGATTTTTTCCTCCTTTTAATTTTCACAGTTTGATATTGCAGTGTACCATTAAAACAATTAACAATTAAAACAGCAATAACTTTATTGAATGTTATAAAGTTCAAACTAATTAATTTATTTAATTATTATAGACTTATTAGTCTCATTTAAAATCAACAAATTTTAATGTTTCAAGAAATTACTATTAAGCTTCCATCAAAAGTTTTGTGAATGTTGCTTTTTGTTTTAAGCGTCCCAGAATGGTTTAAAAAAACGACTCAATTTTTTGTATGCTATATATTTTCTTGTTTAAATAAATGTTAATTTCAAGTTGGATTCTTACGCAGACATCAATGAGTGTTCAGCGTCAAGTAAACCGTGTAGTAAAAACGAAGTTTGTCGAAACACTTATGGAAGTTATATATGTAAATGTCCATCAGGATATATTAGGAACGGAACAGATTGCAAAGGTTAGTTAATTTTAAATAAAGTTAAAAGCATTTATTAACACTGTTTTCCGTAACCAAACCAACAAGCCAGAAGTGTTTGGTCTGTTTGATATTAGGTTGAAGTTTGATTAAAATAAGATTAATAAGAAACAAAAATGATAATAAATAGCATATTTATGCTAAAGTAAATAAAGTGACTCTTGTAATTGCAGCTCTAATCTACTTTAAATCTGACCAGTTTTTTTATTTCAATCTTAAGCCTTTAAACAACTTGAAAACAAGCTTACTTTTCAACTCTGACCACAACTACAAGTATTGAGATTGCTTTTATTAATTTGTTGTTTTCCAGAATGATATCTGAATGGATATAATAACACCAACTAAAAACAAACTTCCTCTCCAACTTCAGTAGAAGTCATGCCAAATATTCATTTTAAAAAAAGAATACATAGCAAATTTAGAATAAAAACGCAATTTACAAGAGCTTTTTCTTTTAACAGATAACAAACAAATATTAATGTTTTCATTTTAAGCATTTCTGATGCTTGAAATAATGCTCACAACTGAATCTTATTTTTTAATGCAAACGATAAAATTGCAGCATTTTAAAAAGTTAAATTTAAGAAACTTTTCTTAAAATATTTATATACTTTTGGAAGAAAAAATAAGGAACTATTTTAAACTATCTTTTTGCTATCTTACAAGGCTTTGATAAAAACTAAATCAAAGTTTATTCAATGTTGATATGATAAGTCGAAGTACACTATAAACGATGGAAACATAAAGTTTTACTTTTTCTGTTTAGAAACGATGATGCACCGATTAATAAACAACATCGATACCGCATCTTCATTCATAAGGCAAACTATTTCGAACTGGTATAATTACCGTTATGATGCTGGACTTTCGAATAATTACATTTCGGACGGTGGATTCGACATGTTTGATCATGGAAACCAAGTAAATTTTATTACTAAATTACTTTTTCGTGTGTTTGCAAGTCTCAAATTTAAAAAACAGTTTTCTGTGGATAATTACTACGTGCTGCTTTTGCAAAAATATAGATATTTGGAGAGATGATTTACGTAAAATAAGTGTCAAAAACTCTTTGATTACGTCCGTAAATATTGGAAAACAAGCTCATCACTCAAAACAGATACTATAAAAATCAAAATGCTCACAAGTTCGACAACAAAACCATTTTGTTTAAGGTAGAACAACGGTTTAAATGATTGAAAAAATTTTGCTAGAACACCGACCTATGTAAAAAATATTTGCTTTTAATTTTTTCTCCACTTTTATACGGAAATTCTAAAACATTTGCGCAAGCGACACTTTAGCGCAGTGGCTCTCAAACTTTTTGCGGGCGCAGCAAACTTTGCTACATTTCCAAATTTCGCGACACACTTGGACCAGAGTGCAGATCTTTTTTGGTCTGCATTGAGTTTACCACGTTTTCCTTTACCTAATGCATTATACCGTATTACAAAAAGGCCTCGACTTTTTATGTAACTTACTTTAAATAAAGTGAAAACTTTCTTTTATTATTCTTTACTAGATTTACTAGATTTTGTACTTTTTGTTTTCATAAAAAGTATTTAAGTTCCGCACATCGTGTACGACAAGCATGTCAAACTCGCTGTGTGCCTCATCGGTGACATTTTAGCCGGAAATTTTGCCGCTGACCTCAATCGGGTTCCAAAAAAAATTGAAGGCCAATAAAAAAAGTCTTCACTTGAATTGTTTGGCTGATCCAGCTTATTCTTTTATATTTTACGTTAAAATCAAGCTGAGGACCAAAGAAAAGGTCTTCACTTAAATACCAAATTATCAATTTTGCACAAAACAAAGGATGATTTTTATAAAATTCCAGAACCATTGCAAAAAATTATTGCTCAAAAAACACATAACGGAGAGTACTGTGGTTTTTTTGTAGCATACACATTTCTATAGTTTAAGTATACTTTCAGATCAAATTTTTAAGTTTGCATTAACCCTTTGAGTAAGAGTGGTCAGCCCGACTGACCACCTCTTAAAATCAAAATTTTGCTTTTTAAAGCCAGTTTCAGGTCTTTATGGACACACTGCAGTTTATATTGTTTTATTAAGAATTATGTAACAATTTTTGTGGTCCTAATATTAGTTATCTTACGTAGCAAATTGATGTTTATATTTGTCCAATCATTTTACACACCAACTATTTATTAGTTTAACAAAACGTTAATAATATGTAAACTTTTATCACAGATATTTTATGGAACCAATGATCATCTTCGAAGAGCAAATTACAATAAATTATATGAGTACGTACTTGCACAACATTGCTCATCATAAGTAAAATAAAAAAAACTTTACTTTTGTATAACATTTTGACAAAGTACGCATGATATAGCGCTGGATAAAACAATGACTCTTCGCACAATTAACCCATTCATTACTAAAAATAGTGAAATTAGCAGAAACGCTTATAGCTTATTAATCAGCCCTCATCAGGAAAATATAGTAAAATAAAAATTGCAATCAGTTCTTAGAAGTAGAGGCCATGCTTATCTTGTAAATTGTTTACTTACATTTCTATTAAAATATTTTCTAGAGTTTTACAAAATGTTAGTTTAGTGAAACAAACAATTAAAAATTCAAAGTCGCAAAACTATCAAAAGTGTTTGTTCTACTAAACTTTTTTTTAAAACTTGTCGATATATTTTAAACATGAAATGTTAAGGAACAATAAGGTCTTGTCCTCCGGTTTAAAATCCAATACCTAACTTTGTTCTTTTGATTATTTTGATGAAAGTTGATGAAAGCCGTCAACGTGAGTATTGATTTTACTTTTATCAAGATATGAATGAGTAAATGTGTTGGTGTCATTGATTTAAATTCGTATTATTTTTTAGTGGCCCAGGATACGTTTTTGGTACAAAAAGCATTCATCCATTTACAGCATTGATGTGGATAAATAATCAAGCTAATTCAAGATCAGAATCCTACATTATAAAGGTTTGTTTGTAAAATTGACATTACCGAGATTAAACAGCTTTCCCTGATAGAATTAAGAGTTGGGGACTCAAAAGTTGTAAAAAAAATTGAATTAAGTTTTTTTCAATCTGAGGGTCGTCGTTGTTTGTCTGCGGGCATCCAATCCAAGTCAAACATACAGATAACTGCCAACTGTTGTTCTGCCTGTAATAAATCTCGTCATTCACATTACATCAGACCACTTACAAAGTTGCATCCAAATGTGGTTTGGCTGTAAAATAACTTGTCAGTGCCTCATCTTGGGAAGTGCGTGGTGCAAAGATAATATTTTGCACAATGCAGAAACCGCTCGTGGTGTTAGTGACCAATACTCTTTTATCGGGAGATAGGTGGTGACCCCAAGAAACGATACATTATTGTACACTTCTATCTGATGTTTCTCTTATCTGTTGCTAAAATAAAAGGTTGCTATCACCGTCTCAGGGTGGAGATACATGTTTTGCGAGTTTTCATGATGCAAGGATTTAGTAATGCATGTAAAGTTATGATTGCACAACACTTTGTAAACGTTAATTAATTGGTTCAAAAACTATGGCATATTTAGGAGTCCTGATGACAGGAACAGTTTCACACTTCATTCACGACTTAATCTTAATTTCATAAATCCGTAGTTAATCTTTTGTAAGTTTGTCATGCAATTCACATTTGGAAACAAAATTTGATTAAAATAATTTTTAGATATTGCGTAAATTGTTACATTTTATTGTATGTTGCATAATGCAAACAGAATTGTAGAATGCTTCACTAAAAAAATTACTTTACAGACATCTGGTAACGCCGGAGCAGATGGCAGAGGTGTCTTTCTAACTTTTCCACTACGAAGTATGAACTACAAGGGATTCAACATTTCTTACTCTAGTTTTCAAATTTTTGGAACAAAGGATCCAACAATTTGCATTCTGTATTTTTACATGAGTTCACCAACGGTAAAAGAAGTTTCAATTGTATAGGTTATTATTTTTTTATTTAACATGTTGAAAACAATCTCAATAGTAAATTTTATAGGTGTTTTTGATAATTTTTAAGTTTTAATTTTACAAAAAAAAATTATTAAATAAAAATCCATAGTTTAAAAAAGTCATTCGTGGTGACATTTCTTCCAGAGCCTCTGTACAAAAATATTTGTAGGTTGGTGTTATTTATATGTCTCTTTTGATGTGGCTTCATCTATTTGCGCACTTTCTGCGCGGGTCTTTTCGTTGTGAAATCTAATAAATCTAAGCATCATTTAGAATTGATCACGAGACATAGCTGCACGAATAAGAGTTAAATAACAACTTTCCACATATCATCCAGATTTTCCTTGTTTTGACTTTTTTGTGTCAGATTTAAAGAAATTAGAATGCCAAAAGTTATGAGCACTTCAGTATACGTAAATAGATGAAGTGCTTTCTAATATCGGCCGTTTAGAAGTATAAGGAAATTTGTTCATACGTTTATTGTTAAAAGCATCGCAAATTTTTTCC
This sequence comes from Diplosoma virens, assembly GCA_963680785.1. Classification (NCBI taxonomy): domain Eukaryota; kingdom Metazoa; phylum Chordata; class Ascidiacea; order Aplousobranchia; family Didemnidae; genus Diplosoma; species Diplosoma virens. Next base: position 59,759,602 of record OY796882.1, on the reverse strand, counting down.
TTTTGTATTTGTTTACCATAACATAATGTCACAAATCTGTTGTAACTACTGTAAAAGCTAACGTTACAGGAGTTACAGTTATTTAACACAAAATATTTTAAGAGTGCAGCAAAAAACTTTATGAATTAATTGTAACTATTGTAAAAACTGGTTATTATACAACTGGATAACTAGGCTAAGCTAAAAAGTTAATAGGTCTATACAGAAAGAAAACAGTTATTGCTTTTTTAATCAAGCTCGGTATAAAAGCTAACATTAACTTTTAAAACGTTTTTCTGGCTGATTATAAAATAAATAACAAAAATGCATAGCCTGTTTTTCTAATACAATCTCAATGTTAGAATTAGGCTTACCATACGTTTCGGTTTCTAGGCCTTGTTCCGCCGTCCCATCCGGTTTTCGCTTTGTCCCGATATTTGCGATTTGAAGTGATTATCTTTTTTTTAGGGATCAGCATGATTTTGGGACGAAAATCAAAAAATCCCAGTCAGATTCAAATGAAGACCCTTTTTTCAACGAAAAGTACTTTTAGCGAGATTGATCAAAAATTTCGAGACAAATTTAAATGAGAATATTTTTTTAGTTTTTTTAGAGAACACTGTATTTTAGGGACAAGATTTTTTCTTTTAACGAACATCCCGGTTTACCACATCGGAAATCTGGTTTGCGCAGATAGAATTCAATCGGTATCAATTATGATGTCATAATGCCATACTTGATTAGGTCTCATTGTCTGAAACGCTTACTGTTTAAATCAACCTAAAATGTTTCAAAACTTATAACCTCATTCACAAATTTTCTACGATATATGTTTAGGTACAACTGTACCTATGCCGCCTGTCAACAGTGTAAAATTATGCCATCATACAAAGGTCAAAACACAGGTTGTTTGTTGTTAGTGGGATAAAAAAATTGTAATTAGAGTTGCCATACTAAATGTAATTGTCTGAAATGAAAAGTTAAGTGTTTGAAATATAGTGGAAGAAAATTCGGGAGAGCTATATGTACTTGCCCAAATTTTATCGACGATTTTTGAATCTTGATCTTGTAGCATTCCACGGAAATGCCGAAACCTCACACACATTTCAAGTAAAAGTCTTTTTCTGATCGATTGAATATTTTTATATTTTTTTTATCGGTATATTTATCCTCCTGACTTGCAAGAAAGCGATGGAGGGGCTAATACATAGGTAGGCAATCACCTCGACCTGCTTCCGGAGATGCCAAGATATTGCTGTCCGCTTGTAATTTAATAAAGATATGACTTTAATTTAGAACTGCTTGCCAAGACCACCAAGCAGAGAAAAGTGCCATAAAGTGTCTTTCCCAAGGACACAACAGAATGGCGGAGTGGGTTTTGAACCAAGACCATGCTGATCATAAACACGGCGCTTTAACCACTTGACCACACTGTCGACTAAGGTTAGATAGAATTAGAAACTATAGGTTTTCGTGGAAAATTATCTTCACTTTAAATATTTTAAATGAAATATTTTTTTAGTTTCGTCCAAAAAAAGTTTTCAATATAATTCTTTGAGACATTTCTCAATTTTCGTCTAAAAAATTACTAGTGGAGACCAAAAAACCTGTGGCTTACCTGAAATGTGCTGTGGCACATTTTGGCCATGCGGCCATAGGCTATACAACACTGTTCTAAACTATAGAACTCACAGTTCGCTTGATCATGTTTCTGTTTTTTTTGCGTAGGAAATTTAGGAGGCATCTAGTAGTTAAAGTTGCCGTGTCATTTATCCGTAGCAGATGATGTTCGGTTACCTCACTGCTAGACATACTGATAAAGCTTTATCAAAAGTTAATTCTTTTTAGCTTAGTAATCAAACTTGCTCATTTTTCGTTTCAAGCATGATGCAGTCTTATTTTAAAACTCATTGTTCTTCTGGTAAAATCAGAGGCAAGTAAAACTTCAACAAATACAAAAGGCGTAATATTTATTAAAGAAGAACTCAACGACGTTTCGTCCGTTCCATCGGGCGGACTCCTTCGGGTAAAAGCAGAACACAACGCGCACCGTATTTAAAAACCAAGAAGTTAAAAACACAAACCAACAAACATAAGGTGAGAAGCGAACATACATAACGATTTCATAATTACTTAGTGCAGAAGAAACAAATTTAACAGGTTGAAAACCCATATTAGTTGAGATTTTTTATATTGCTATATATTTTTGAAAAAACATTACGATCTTTATCATTTATTGAATTTTTTTGTATTATTAATATATAATGATTCTAAAAATTTGACTATGATAAACGCAAATTTTTAAAATTAATTCATTTGACTATGATAAACGCAAATTTTTAAAGTCATTATATATTAATAATACAAAAAAATTCAATAAATGATAAAGATCGTAATGTTTTTTCAAAAATATATAGCAATATAAAAAATCTCAACTAATATGGGTTTTCAACCTGTTAAATTTGTTTCTTCTGCACTAAGTAATTATGAAATCTTTATGTATGTTCGCTTCTCACCTTATGTTTGTTGGTTTGTGTTTTTAACTTCTTGGTTTTTAAATACGGTGCGCGTTGTGTTCTGCTTTTACCCGAAGAAGTCCGCCCGATGCAACGGACGAAACGTCGTTGAGTTCTTCTTTAATAAATATTACGCCTTTTGTATTTGTTGAAGTTTTACTTGCCTCTGATTTTACCAGAAGAACAATGAATTTTAAAATAAGTAATATCCCTAGTAACAGTGTTTATATTAATGATGCAGTCTTTTATTAAACTCTTACTTAGAGTTCCAAATTAGCAGGTTTCACTCAACCTGTTAGTTTGTTTACGCACTCATGAATATACTAATAACTTTGTTGATCATCGGTATTGAAAACAAATCTTTTGTTTGTTACGCTCAGAGCTGGCTTGAAATATTCTTCAAAACGGCAAAGAATGCTTTTAACTCTTTTTTTACAACCCTTTCCAGTGGCAGCTTTTATAAATATTATAGCAATCTTAGCCCATGATAACTTTGAGAGTTGCAACACGAATTGCTTCAGCTTTCTCAATCAAACCTGTTGCATTTTCAAAGCTAGATCGATTACTCTCTAAAATAATTCCAATTTTCTACTACGTAGCCTGACCTAGCGTTTATAGGCTCCGGTACAGATAAGTTGTTCTTTTTTTTCAGATTACTACCTAGTCTGGGAGTTATTCAAATTCAATTTATTCTTCGGTTCTGATATCTTGTTTTTTTTCTTTTTATTCACATAACAAAAACAACAACAGAAAACATGACACAAACTGATAGAACAACTTGAAAAAATGTCTACTAGTAACGTCCGCTACCTGTGCTTGTTAAATACAAAACTGCTTAATAAATTACAACACTGCTGATAAAAGACTTGCACAGTCAACATAACTGTGGGAGGCGCGGTTTTAAGTGATCTAAACCAGAGGTGGGCAGAGCGCAACTTAAAGCGCAAAGCGCAACTTCCGCAACTTGCGCAATTGCGGAAGTTGCGTTGCGCTTTCATACTTTTTTGAAAGCGTTGCGCTTTAGTGCGCTACGCATTTAGGAATAAACAAATCAATTGCGCTTTATTGCGTTGCGCATTAAGGATTAAACAAATCGGTTGCGCTTTATTGCGCTGCTCTGCAATTCCGGAAAAGCGCAATATTTTTTGGTTGTTTTTTATTGTAGGCGAGCAATGGCGAACTATTGCAGGCATTTCATTTTTCCTGTCAGCGAACTGACAACGAAATGCTCTTGGTTCTCTAAATTGGTAAAACGAAAAGCGATTGGTTTTCTAACTCCGTATACGCCCTTGTCTCAAGACCCGACGATGGTCATGAGATTGCACGAGTCATAAGTGACTTGTTAAACCTTATGTGACATCATAAAAACCTCATGTGACTTTTGATATACGGGCCGAGGTTGAAATCGGCAACTCACTTAAGTCGTTGCCAGTGGACGACAAAGTCATTGTGATTAAGCAAGCTATTGAAGCTTATATTAAGAGTAGCTCTGTTTACTAAATGTGAAATAATTTGATTAACGTACGCTCGGCAAATGTAGTAATTTCGTCATAACTTTTGGTTTATTTAGATAAAGCACCAAATGGAATTTAATGCGTTTTTAACGCCTATTGACGAGCGTTTCGCAGTTGTTACTGTGAGCGCTTTATCTCTGAAGATGCCTGTTGATTTCTGACCGACGAAGCGTCAGTTTAAATAAAAGTACCTTGCTAAATTTTGGTGTTATCACCGGTTCAAATGATGAGTTTACATAAAAAAATAAAAGTAAAAATCTTAGCTTTTAGGCGAATTTTTTTTATAAAATATTTCGAAATTGGTGAAGTGGTCATGTATTATATCGATAACAATACTACTATATCGATAACAATAGTGGTCATGTACTATCAGATATTATTGATAACAATAAGTTATAAAAAGATAACAATAAAAGTTAGAGTAGATAACAATAAAAGTTATAAAAGTTATTGTTATATCTCTGCTGATTTTGAGTTTTGTTTTTCTTGCCTTGTTTCTATTCGAATAAGTGTTACGTCACAAAGGACCTAAATTTGCGATCAGTTTACGTTTTTTCTTTGCCCATTCATTTTAAATAAGTGGCGTTGTAATTTGGTTGGATTAACATTGAAAATTTAGTTAAAATCGTCTTTCGTAAATCAATTTATAATTATATTTGCAAAATAAAAAATTTAACAAAGTCAATTGTGCTCAATATAATCACGCGAAGACGATTTTTTTGTCGAGTGTGGCAACCAGCGCCAGTTCCAACAACATGTGTTGCTACATTCAAGTTTCAACTAATCCAGATGCCGGTGAGTGTGTTGTAATTTGTGCATTCTTCTAATCAATGGATACAAAAGAAGAGATAAAGCAGTTCTACCAACTTGATGCTGAGCTTAGACGTAAATACATACTTGTCAAATGTCTAATGCTAAAAGACAATAATGCTGCCAGTGTTCGGCAGTCATGTACTAACATTAATGTGTTATTTGATAAGTTAAGTAGTTTTGCTCGTTGTATTTTTACGCTTAGTGATGTGAATAGTAAAGGGCAATCTATTTTATCGTGTTTGGTTACGTCTAAATTTGAATTTGATAAGCGTGTAGAAGATTGCTTTAAATCTACAGTATTAATTTTAACTCTCAAAATGATGATGCTGCACTGCTAAGGAGTCTGAGGTCTTTAAGCCCCCCAGTGTTGCCGGGTCAGCCATATCGCGATCAAGTGTTTTGCGTCGTGAAGCATATGTTGAGGCTAAGTTGGCACGTCTAGAGCTTGATCACGCTAACGAGCGTCAAAACGAAAAGATAGCTTTAGACTAAATAAGCCGTGAGTTGTCCCTTCGTGAAGTTGAGCGTAAGGTTGCGTTAACTCAGTTAAAGTTAGCTGCGTGGGACGAGCAATAAAGTGACAGTGTTGTAGCTAGAAAAGATTCTGGTGTAGATTCTAAGGTTGGCCCTGCTGTTTTTCACGAGTACAGACCTTTTTCCACCTTGAGCCCTGTAGCTGACAGGCAGGTTTGTGGTACCGGTACACAAGTTGATGCTGCCCTAGATAAAGGTTGTAATCTGCCACCGTGTCTACCACAGGTAGATGTAGTGAGTACTAACGTTGTAGGTCTACCACATGTATTCGGAGTATCTCAGAAGAGAAAGCTCATGCAGATGATGCTAGATTCACTAGAAATGCTGAGCTGATTGTTCAAAATGAAGCCGAGTGTGGTCCCTCCCAAAATCGATTTCCTTATTCCGAAAACGACTTTTGGTTGCCCAGGTGTGAGAACGAAGAGATCACTTGTATACCAAAACCCGACCTGACAAAGTTTAGTGGCGACCCAATGGACTATTTCGAATTTGTACGCAATTTCGATCTGCATTTTTTGGGAATCTTCCTATTCCTGATGCAAAGAAGTTGACATTCCTTTTGCAGTATTGTGACGCCGAAGTTCGTCGTCAACTTTCGCATTTTAGTAAAGATTTACATCGTGGCTATACTTTTTCTCGAGATCAATTATGGCAGTTGTATGGACAGCCTCACGTAATCTCTCGTGCCTGCAGCTCTCTGCTTTCCAAAACGCCGACAGTAAAGGATGAAGATCCAGCTGGTCTGCTACGGCTAAGTATCTTACTTCAAAAGTGTCGCAGTGCCTTATCAAACATTGGTGAATACGCTGGCATCAATTCTTTGCATTGTCTGTTGCCAATTTTAAGGAAATTGCCAAAATCTTTACAGGACAAGTGGATTGAGTGGTCGGTAGATGTCGCTGACAAGACCAATCGAGAAGCTGGCTTTGTCGATCTAGCAAACTTTGTTGCGCATCACTCTAGAGTAAACTATGGAATTCTCTTTTTGGTCAAAGTCTTTATTGAGACGGTCAAAGTCGACAAGCCGTGGAAAGAAGAAAAAGCGCCTCGCTGTATAATGTAGCTGCTGAAGAAAGTACATTAAAGAGATCTTCAACTAGGTGCTTACGTGGAAAGTGCTCGTTTTGCAATGAAAATCACAATCTTGATTCTTGCAGCAAGTTCGTCGAGAAAAGTGTTTTACGAGGCCGAGGTTTGTAATGAAGAACGCTGTACAGGTATGTTTCCGGTGTTTGCTGGCGGGACATGCGGTTTCAGAGTGCAGGACGGAGTCGCGTTGTGGCGAGTGTAAAAGCAAGTTTCACCACACACTGCTACACAAGTTAAAAGAGGGCTTGGATGAAAGGAAATAAGAAGAAACTACCTGTTCATCAGCTCTTTTATCTTGTGTGGTTGTACATTTTGCCACGTCAATAAGTTTTCAGCTCGCGTTTCAAATTACGTCACATTGGGGTTTATCATACTTTACGTTCTCAAAAACGGCTCCAATGAGTGTAAAAAAAAGATCGACAGTTGGATTTCATATAACTTCTTTTGTTTTACAGGACTTAAGAACAACACCAACGGAGGGTGGCCAAATATCTTCTTTGGTTAATAAAAGTATAGAAGATTGGATTGCCACAACAAAGCCAACATAAAAGACACAATTCCGGTTGGAATCTTTTCTTGTGTTTCACAGAAGAGCTTGGATTAAAGTTTTTTTAAAATAGAAAGCTGGCATTCCAAGCTCTGCGGCAATAGAACGTGTCTTCTCTGTTGGATCCGACGTGATAAAACCAAAGAGAGCGACGTTATCGTTAGAAAACTTTGAACGATTGGTATTTACTCGAGAAAACGAAAACTGCGTGCTGCCATTAAAATAATTAATTAATTAATTTGTGTTGTTGAGTTTATTTATTCCGTTTTGTGTTCTATGCTGTTAAGTTGTTGAGTGTACTTATTATTTATTTAATTTATTAATTTATATTATTGATTATTTTATTCATTTTGTGTAAATCGAATAAATAAAAAAGGAAAAGTCGTTCAATTATCGCAAACAATCAAAATCGAAAAAATGCTTTTTTATTGACTTAACTTTGTAATCTATTGATTACATATTTCAAAAGTAGCGGTATAAAAATTTAATGCAATTGATGAAAACAGTAGCTCACGAATGTTTGTGTAATAAAAAGCAAATTCAATAAAGGTTTTTTTGGTTTTTGATTGAAATTTGTAAATACAAATGTCTTTTTGTTTTAAAAGACAAAGTTGGGTTGAAAGTTTAGTTGAAATTAAAAAAAAAATTTTTATATGTACCATACTGAAATTTGGAGCTCTGGTTGGACTGCGCTTATGATTTTGACTGAATATTGCGCCTCCTGTTATTTGAAAATCTTGATGCGCAGCACGGTCTCGGTTTAAAACCTACTCGCACCATTCTGTTGTGTCCTTGGGAAAGATACTTTATGCACATTCCCCTGCTTGGTGGTCTTTACAAGCAGTTCTAAATTTCAGTCATATCTCTATCAAATTACAAGCGGACAGCAATATCTTGGAATCTCTGGAAGAGGTCAGGGTAATTGCCTACTTTATATATAGTGCCTCCGTCGTTTCCTGCCAGGCAGGAGGATAAATATAGAGATAAAAAAAAAATAATATAGTCTTTTTAAATACATTAAACATAAAGCGCATTATGCATGACATAATTTAATTTAATATTTAATTTAATTAATAATAACATAATTTAAAAAAGACATTGCGCTCTGCTTAACATGATTTGTAAAAGCTTCTAAGACAAGATTTGTGAATAAATTTTTGCACTGCGCTTAACATGATTTAAAACCTAAAACTTAAACGGAGGCGTGAAAGGTTCTTAGGGGGGCATGAGCAAACTAAATTTTAACTTCTAGATTCTTGAACTTAAGGGTACGTCACCCTGGGGGTGGAGTGAAAGATTTACAGGGGGGCACGAATAACTAGCTACAAACTAAATCTTTACCGAACCTGGCGGCTTTTTTTGAGAACACTACGATTTTCGGAAGAAAATTGAGAAATAGGACACTAAATCTAAGTAAAGACTTTTTTTGGTGAACATCATGATTTTGGGACGGAATTTGTTGGTATGATAGAAGGGGGCGCAATTTTTGTTTGCAGGACAAAAAGGGGGCACGGTCTCAAAAAAACCCTGACTTAAAAAAGACATTGCGCAAGTTGCGTTGCACTTCACTAATTTCAGAGACTCGTTGCGCTTTAGTGCGCTGCGCTTCACTAATTTCAAAGAGACGTTGCGCTTTAATGCGCTACGCTTCTTTTAATATCAAAGACATCTTGCGCTTTAGTGCGATGCGCTTCACTAATTTCAAAGATACGTTGTGCTTTGGTGCGCTACGCTTCTTTTAATATCAAAGACATCTTGCGCTTCACTAATTTCAAAGATACGTTGCGCTTTAGTGCGCTACGCTTCTTTTAATATCAAAGACATCTTGTGCTTTAGTGCGCTGCGCTTCACTAATTTCAAAGACACATTGCATTTTAGTGCGCTGCGCTTCACCAATTTCAAAGACTCGTTGCGCTTTAGTGCACTGCGCTTCATTAATTTCAAAGAAACGTTGCGCTTTAGTGCGCTGCGCTTTGCTAATTTATGGAAAAATGCCCACCTCTGAGTTAAACACAGACCACCGTGCCACGGAACAGCACTCAACAAAGTTCGATTGTCTATATCGTAACAGACTGTATTGTTTTTTAGTCTTACAGTTGTGTCTAAAAAGTTAATTTTTCCAGTTGAGTACTTCATTGTAAGATTAATATGATGATTTTTCAAGTAAATCTCATTTTATAGTTAATCCCATTTCTATCTCAATTTATATAGACATCGCAAGTAAATTAGAACATGTGTTTCCTTCAATTGCCCTCCTTCTTCTTGACTACGCTTTAATTCATCCCCTCTAATTTATAGTTTTTCAATCTGGAATAGTACTTTTTCTTCATATTTTCAAAATATACAAGATCTTTAAAACAAAGCTATTTGCATAATATCAAACTGTAGTCCAAAAACTTCGACTCCTTTGCTTCATTTTAAGTTAAAGATTTTAAAAAATCATGAATTCTATACATTATTTTAAATTGAAAAATTAACCACTAATATTCTAAGCAATCTCTTCTAGTCTGTTTTTCATCTGTTTTCTTTTATATCAGTTTTACACATAATCGCCTCGCTGGTTCTATTTTTGGAAAATAACTTACCCCTTTGTGAACTTTTTGCCTCGCACAATCAAAAATCAATCAAATACCAAACAACTAAAATTTGAAATTCGCTCTCCCCTGAACTTTACAAAAAATTTTTTATTAATTTCAAGCGTTATCTTAGAATTTATCTGTAAAAATGACACCGAGGTTTTTTTGAAAACAAATTGATTTATGCAATACTGTTTGCTCGATTTTCGGTTTTGAACAATATTTAATTAATTTATGTCACAAATATTACTTAGTTGTACAAGAATAAGATTATTAGTGCCTATCAAAGAATCAATAAAGGTCAACATCATATAAATCTAAGGCAAAAAACATAAAATCTGCTTTGACAACTTTTTTGTTTATCGCTGTATACTGCCAATTTGTAACAAGCAAAGCTGTCTTTGCAAGGCAGCATAAAATAATTATGTATAATCTCAGACCGACTTTTCGCCGATGGACATTTTGCCGAGTAATAATCACGATAATAGAAAATTTTTTTCACCTTTCCATTGCCGAGATATTCGTCGTTTCCATGCCGGTTTGGCAAATCCATTGTCGGCAAATGTTTGTAGGGCAAATGTCTAGGTACAGTTTAAACTTAAGTTAAAATAAGTTTCGTTTGAAATGTTTTCTTTTTTTATACCTTGTGTCTGATTAAGAAATGGAACTCTGTTGAAGCGGAACAAATTGAGATAACTACTAGATATCGAAGCACCAACCTATATGATAACCAAATAAGAGTTACCGGAAATCCAAAAAATGTTCTTTTGGGATACATGCTACTTTCCAGGTTAGAAAATATTTTCAATTTATCAGAAGCTAAGCAACTAGTACTAAATCAATTTAACAATATGATTTAACAATCAGGCAATCAAGAAAATAATTTTCATAAAACTTGTATTAACCGAAAAATAAATAAAAGTACGTTAGTAACAAAAAAAAAGCATTTTTAAAAATGTGAAAAGCTAAATCATATACCGCAGCATTTTTTCTACACGAAAAGAAAAGCTAACCTAGATACAACAAACATAAATGTTTTTTTTTTTGTTTTTTTTGTTCAGGCATGTCGTGGGAAGCCTCTCACAACGCGTCGATCGCTCAGAAATTGTTCAAATTCTTCTTGCGGTGGCCACAAGTTATACCAACGAAACTTTTTCAAGTATGTAACTTGCCTTATATACGTTTCATGTAATCACGCATATTCTTGTGCATAACTTTAATAAAAATTGTCGAACCACAGTAATTGCTAATGTAATAGACAACACAAAGACTTTGATCAAGTAATAAATGTTATAATAACATCAACACAAGTGATGAATACATTCGGCAACTGGTTATCGCTTATACTCAAAAAGTTTTGGTCTGGAAATTCAGAACGGATGTGGGGGTTTTTGATGGTGTTAAGATTGAAACATTTTATCAGTTTTTGCCCTTATGGTTTATTGTTTAAACAAAAAACTGCTCATAATAGCAAACAATAGTTTTCTAGAGATGTAAAAATCTGTAATTATTTAGGACTATAAAAATAGCCTAACAAACTTTATTCTATGTGACAAGTATACTCTTTACAAGTTAGGCTATATTTTACAATCACTGGCAATTTACATCATTAATTTTGGAAATATGTTTTGTTCATAGTAAGCTGACCTATTGCGCTTTCATTTTACTAAAGATACGGCTTGTCAATATAAACGTGCAATTCAGCTTCGACTTCTAATGAGTGCACGAATTAAATATTCGTAAGTACCATTAAGACTAAATTTTGTTCGGGCTGTTTGTATAGTAATAAACCAGAACTATTTGTCAAACAACTAAAAAAGTCCTATAAACCAAAGCAATAACACTTTCCCCTGTAATTGGCGTCATCAAGCAATTCTAAACTTAAATACAGTATATTGTCAAGTTTTTAATTTAAATTTTTGTAAAATCCGTATGCATGTCTAGCTTTAAATAAAAATATAGTCAAGTTTCTAAACGCTGCAATCGCGCCTTGACAAAAATATCGTTTATTACAGTAAACCCAAATGATAAAGTTGATTTGGCAGTAGTAATTGTGTTCAGGAAATCATTTACACTCATTAATAAAAGCACAACGAAGGTATTTTGCAAAGCAAAAATTAAACAAAAGTTTTAGCTAAACTCTTGTTAAGTTAACACCAGTGTCACACTTCATTCATAATTTTAATCATAACGATGTAGTTTATCCCCGCTGGGAGTGATCCGTGGTTTTGTTATGGGATGATGATTGCGTCTCTTTGAGCGCTGCTGTCGTATTGTCCGATTCGCTCTGTTCCTCGATGTATCTATTTTCTTTTCTCTTTTGCTGGACCGTATTGACGTAATACGTTTTTGATCTACGTCATTGTAATAGAACATTCGCGTATATACTAGGTGGCTCGAGAAAAAGCGTATTCTCGAGAAAGTTGAGGAATTGTCTGGCATTTACGAGCGAATGTGCGTCACGTGATCTTTTTTCTATATAAAGCCGATGCGTAGCGAATTATTATTATTATGATTAGATGTGATTTTGAGACGACTCGAGTGGAAGTAATTTGGTTGGGCGCGGGAGGCCCGTAAGATTTTGTATTGGTCGTCGAATGTTGAATTTATTTTGTGCCAGTGGCTGGGAGTTGTGTTCTACAGAGGTAGAAAAATTTGTGTTGATAGAATCAAGTTACAGTGTTGAGTTCGCTTTGCAGTCTGGCAAAGCGTGGAATAGAATTTCGTCGGTCGTGATTTTTGTAATACATTTGTTCTTATTAGAGACAGTGGTCTCTGTTTGTTGTGAAGAAGAGTCTTCAACAAAACCAATCCGAGCTTTCGTTAAACCAACTGTATAAAAGCTTCCGGCTCGTAGCAAGACTACTTCTTGAGCCGAAATAAAATAAAATTTAGACACAGCTTTGTTTCAGCGCAGGTATTCGGGTTACCTAGCTCAACTTGTCCTTTGGGATTCCCGAACAAAGTTTGTGACAACCAGATATGCTATAATTTAATACAGTTAGTTTTGTCTAAGCACAAATGACTTCATTTGAAAACTTCTCTCAAAAAATAGCAACAAACCACAGTTTGTAATTATAAAAAATATATTATTCACCAAATCCACAAACTTGATCAAGTCTCGTTAAAACTTGACTCTCAAGCTTCACAAAACTCTAAAGAAATTCACAGTCAAATAAGCTCGTCAATTAACTGCAAATAATTACTCAACAATTTCGTACTGACAAGCTTTAAGATAAATTAGCACCTTGCTGGTTAATATTAAACTAAAATTAAAAAACTTTTTTTGCTCTTCATTGTGCGGTGATGAGATTTTCCACATAGATTGCCCAAGACCGCCAATACAAAGTTTGTAAAGACCAAAAAAGTCTTTATTTGTAAATTACAGAAATAGATGCTTACAAAGATGGTCTTAATATAAAGCACTTGTTGAGTTTTGGAAAAAAATGACTTGATATAATACCAAGAATTTCGAAATTTATACTGTTTTCTATATAGCTATACTGTTTCATTTGTCAGATATATACATATATGGCATGTTTTTGTATTGATATTTAGCAACTTTTCACGCAAACGCATATTTTTAGAAAAACTTATTTAATTTTTGATTTATTTTTTGCAATTTATTTAATTAAAATTTTAGCCAGCAGTAAATTTCATTTATTTTGCTTTAGAAATTGAAAAGTTTGAATATAAAATTGTTCAAAAAACACGTATATTCATCTTATTAGAGGGAAAATCTCCTACGGTTAAGGATATCCGATTTAAAATAATTGCTCATATATTGTAGTTTTGTAAATGAACTAATGGCAATGGCCCAAACGCCAACTACACCATCGGTGTGACTCCATTCGAATAAGCGATAACAACCAACACAAACTGCGGCTGAACTTCTTGTTGAAGCACACGCACGCTTGCACGGTTCACACAATGAATGAACAAATGGTTCTTACGCAGGATACAGCACAATACTTCTGTAAGCACAGAAGTACTTAATATCAATGAAATAATTATTTAGCTGTTGATAGTTTTATAGAATGATATACAACAACAATAAACGTACCAGGCTTGTTGGGCCACGATACTGCTGCAGTCGATGTGATTGATAAAGAATATTTGCTTAATCTTATTCAACAAAATTAACAAACTTATTCAAAAAGCATAACAAACCTTATTCAAATAGAATACAAAACACAAAACGTATCAGAATATAAGCACAATAAAAAATTAAAACTTTACAATAAACGCAACCAGCTACTTAAGGCAGCTTCTTGTTTAAATTCAACTCTATGCTTTTAAGTGAACAATTACACGTGCGTTTCTTAAATTTTCACGTTCAAAGAAAAAGGTTTAACAATAGGGCTTGTGACTTAATTACGAAACACGCATCTAAAACTAAGTTGCCTCGTGGAAAAACTAAAAGGCAAACGAAAGAAAGAAAAACGTTGAACTTAAAATCTTACATACAGTATATTGTTAAATTGATTTACTAGTTTAAGGCTTACTCAAGCGCTATGGAATATGATCAAAAAATCTTGGTTTAACTCCTACTCCAGCCCTTTTGTACTCCTTTTAATAATGGCAATTTACATCTCTTTATTTCACTTGTGATTTTTTTACAATCAATTTTTGACTTCAGTCAAAACCTCATAAAAACAGAAAGAGAAAAACATTGTTGCATCTCTCAAAGAAGATAGAGATAATTGCTTGATCCTCTAACGTCTCAAAGAATTTTATTGATTATTTTAAAATTCATTGTTCTTCTGGTAAAATCAGGCAAGTAAAACTTCAACAAATACAAAAGGCGTAATATTTATTAAAGCAGAACTCAACGATTATTGATTGCAACGTCACAATGTAATAATAATCATTTCACAAACAATTTGATTAAAACGGATAGCTTGACATTAGTGCTTCTGACACAAACACACGAATATCACAGTTATGGCACAAACACACATACCGGTACGCACGGTTAATATTTAAAGGCCAAATGATATACGCCACAGCAACTCCCCTGTATGTCAGGATGAAAAATAGTTTGTGTGATGATAATATTGATAATGATTGGATGCATCAATGTCAACCGCTTCTATAATATTATCAATTACTACTAGTGCTTACTTTTCAACAACAAGACCTCTGACTGCTAATACACCTACCACCAGTAAAACAAGAACAACAAGAATGCAATCTACTATTTCTGCAGTAACAATGCAAAACATGATGATTGGTGATTTTTTACTTTAACTTAAGTCAAAATATCGCTTTTTTTATGACAGGTTTGATTACTTACAAAAAATTGTTTGCACTAACAGTAAGTACAAGGTAAAATATTGTTTTAGATTCAACAATGTTGTCCGCAAAATCAACTGCTGCTGGATTGTTCACAACAACAAGACCTCAAATTGCTGACACACCTATCACTACCGAAGCAACAAAAACTGGAATGCAATCAAGTGCTTTACCAGCGACAAATGCAATTACAAAAAATTGTTTGCGTTAAATTACAAAAAATTGTTTTTGTTAACAGTAAGTACAAGGTAAAATATTGTTTTAGATTCAACAATGTTGTCCGCAAAATCAACTGCTGCTGGATTGTTCACAACAACAAGACCTCAAATTGCTGACACACCTATCACTACTGAAGCAACAAAAACTGGAATGCAATCAAGTGCTTTACCAGCGACAAATGCAATTACAAAAAATTGTTTGCGTTAAATTACAAAAAATTGTTTTTGTTAACAGTAAGTACAAGGTAAAATATTGTTTTAGATTCAACAATGTTGTCCGCAAAATCAACTGCTGCTGGATTGTTCACAACAACAAGACCTCAAATGGCTGACACACCTATCGCCACTGAAGCAACAAAAACTGGAATGCAATCAAATGCTTTACCAGCGACAGATGCAATGTCTATTAGCTCAAGTACAACGTCAAGCACCATAATTTGTATTTGTTCGCTTTTAATAATGCACTTAAATCAAAATATCGCTAGTCCTAATAAATCTTTGAGGACAGGTTGTCCTCATTTGGAAGGCCATCCATTCCGAGTCAGACACAAAAAGAACTGGGTCCCAGAGTTTATTCTTTTTACTACCCCAAGTTGCTGTAGTGCTCAGATCAGATGCTGGCAGTGATAGTGTTGAGCCCGCATCGGGTTTTGTCATCCAAAAAGTCCTTGATAATAGCTAAATATAAAAAACAATAAGATATTTTTAATTTTATTTTCCGTTTGTTTATTTTTAAAAATATTTTATTTTACAAAGGATGCCGCGTTCAACGATATTTTTTATTTAATCGACTAAAAATTAAATGCTTAATTTACATGTTTAAAAAAAATTAATAGAAATCTTATCGGACCAATTATTTGAGTAGTCATTGCGTATTCATCTACAAAAACATACCAGAACACAGTTGAAATAAAACTAGAAATAATGTTTTTGACAAAAAGATAAAGTAGAAAATAATTAAAATTATCCATAAAACAACTAGCATGCAATATGTAGCAAAGTTACAAGAGTTGAAATGGTTTTGCAATAATACGAATCGAGTACAAAGTCCAAAAATATATTCAAATTGAGTACAAGTTAATTTGAATTAAGTACAATTATAATTGAATACAAGAACAATTGAGTACAAAGTCCAAAAATATATTAAGTACAAAGTCCAAAAGTATGCAATAATACAAAGTCCAAAAAATAAAAATAAATAAAAAGTGTATGAAAGCTATTTCAAGTTTAATTAAAATAATGAAACAAAAGCAATAAATTCGATTAATTTTTTTTAAATAAAGATAAAGCTGTTAAGTACTTTAGACTAGAGGTAGCATATTTCAATTAACGCACATGGTCTATAAGGACCAAAAATTTTATAATTAAATGGTTGCATTATTTTGCATACCCGCCCTCTCAAATTCTAACTCAAAGTGATAATCTTTAAAACCTTGAATTAAAAAAGACTCTACTCAAAATTTAATTAAAATTTTTTTGGTCCTTTAAAAAAACCATAGGCGTTAATTCGTTAAATTTTTTAGTAACAATTTTAGTATTTTAGTAATAATTACTAATGACTATTTTATTAACAAAAAAAATATAAACTTTAACTGTTAGAAGAAAGATTTGATGATTTTTTATAAAATAATTAAGGTAAAATTTACAACGTTAAACAATTCGTGGAATAAATTTCGAGCAAGCCTAACTTTCCCATGGTGTTAATTTAATTTTTTGAAGATTAATTAAAATTGTTAAAATTAGTGATGTAAAAACAGCAGTCGCAACTTGGCTTAACTTATCGTAACGTATATTCGAGACTTAACTCGAATTCCCTGGCGAGAGCGCTATGCTTGAATGTGCCAGAACATTCTACAATTAGCGAGCTATAGCAAAGCTTGAAAAAAAACATAATACGTCATTACTGTCGGGCGAAAAGAGAAAAAGCATATATATATATATATATATATATATATATATATTGATTGAGCTCTTTACTGACAGTCTTGCCACTTTTATTATTATATATATGCATCAAGGAATAGAAAGCGAATCGGACGTTATATCACATAATACGAGAGCAGCGCTACAAGGCGACGCGATTATTATTTCATAATAACATTTTTTAATGGGAAGAAACTACATCATCATGATTAAAATTATTATGAACAAAGTGTGACAACAATGAAACAACCAAATTTTTTTGCCGTTCAAAAAGTGACTTTAGACTAATTGCATTTAATCAAATCTTTGTTTTATCAGCAGCCAAGTTGCGACTGCTGTTTTTACATCACTAATTTTAACAATTCGTTAAATTTTTTAGTAACAATTTTAGTATTTTAGTAATAATTACTAATGACTATTTTATTAACAAAAAAAATATAAACTTTAACTGTTAGAAGAAAGATTTGATGATTTTTTATAAAATAATTAAGGTAAAATTTACAACGTTAAACAATTCGTGGAATAAATTTCGAGCAAGCCTAACTTTCCCATGGTGTTAATTTAATTTTTTGAAGATTAATTAAAATTATAGTTGCGTGCGCAAAAGCATATATATATATATATATATGCTTTTTCTCTTTTCGCCCGACAGTAATGACGTATTATGTTTTTTTTCAAGCTTTGCTATAGCTCGCTAATTGTAGAATGTTCTGGCACATTCAAGCATAGCGCTCTCGCCAGGGAATTCGAGTTAAGTCTCGAATATACGAGTCAATTTGTCGTCACGTAACTTTTATCTACTGTGTATATATATGCGCATGAAAGCACAGACGAAAGAGAGACGACCACGAAGACGAAAACGAAGTAAACGAGAGAGAGATAATTTGAGACGACTCGAGAGACGGCTCGAGTGAAAGTAATTTGATTTGGGTGCAGGACGTGGCCCATTAGATTTTGTATCGGTTGACGATTGTTGAATTTATTTTGTGCCAGTGTTTTAAAGTTGTGTTCTACGGAGGTAGAATCATTTGTGTTGATTGAAACAAGTTATAGCGTTGATTTCGCTTTGCAGTTTGGCAAAGCGCGGGTCGCGATTTTTGTAATACATTCGTTCTTATTAGAGACAGTGGTCTCTGTTTGTTGTGAAGAAGAGTCTTCAAAGGAACAATCCGAGCTTTCGTTCAAACCAACTGTATAAAACCGTCAGGCTCATAGCAGGCTACTTCTTGAGCCAGAATAAAATAAAATTTAGACACAGCTTTGTTTTAGCGCAGGTATTTGGGTTACCTAGTTCAATTGGTCCTCTAGGATTCTCGAACAAAGTCTGTGACAATTGCATTTTTTGCTGTTCTACGTAATTTAGCAAAATTTTTTAACATGAATTTGTATGTATGTCTTTCTTAGAAACAAATTCCATCAGTGGCGTGCGGTCAGGGCATGCAAGTCATGGCATGCATGACCAATAAATTTTTGCGCGATGACCTTTATTTTGTAACTTAATGAAGAAGGCAACCGTTTTGCGACGAAATTCGAGAAATGTGAGGGTGATCCGAGACGAAGACTTTTTTTTAGAGAACATTATAATCTTAGGACAAAAAGTAAAAAATCTGGAAATTATTTCAAGTGATGACCTTTATTTTCGACAACACCATGATTTAAGGACAAATAATTGGTTTACATTTAAGAATCTCAAACAAAATCCTTTCTGCTATCCAGAAAATATTGCATGTTCTACCCATTAACTACCTATTAAATACCTAATTGCATGACTAGTTTATGGCATGCCGGTTGCATGACCAGTCTGAGAAGTCACCGCACGTCACTGAATTCCATTCAAAAATTTTCTAAAAGTGACTAAGAATAGCAGAGATACTTCAAAGCAGCAATAACTTTTGTTTTGTACTAGTCTACATTGTGTACTTTTGATAATTATCTTTTCAATTATTTTATTGATAATTTTATAAGAAAATATTTTCTTTGTTGTTTGATCACGAAAAAATTTAGCATTACAGTTGATTTTTACAACGTGTTTCTTTAAATTTTTAGATCTGCTTCTTACTCTTGTTATCGTGTTTGGTGTTTTGACCGGAGTAAGTTGGACTATATTAATAATAGTGGGCTGCCGCAAACGAAATTCCCCGTCTTTCTCTCGTTTTAATTGATGAGCAACAAATTAGGTGAGTCATACTTTAAACAAAGAGCAACAGGTTGAATTTTAAAAAGTTAATTAACCTAAATTAAAAAACCTGTGAATTGCAATATCAGACCAATGCCGTTTTACTTTCAAATAATTATAATTATGTTTTTCAGCAAAAATAATGATGATTATGTTTTTCAGCTTATGTTTTTCAATAATGATTATGTTTTTTGCTAAAAAATAATGTGACTAACTTAAATGTAGTAGATCTATTAAAATTTATCCTAACTTTATTTGGTGATCCATATTTTTAAAATTGGCATTTTTTAGATAAGTAATGTATAGGCGTATAAAAGCACACTAATAGCTTTTTTACTTATTTTATGGTATCAATCATGGATTGATAATTTCATTATATTTAGTAAACCATTTATACTATTTGTTTTTGCTTATGCTTTTTGGTAATTTTAAAATTTTTTTTTCTTTTTAGGATACACATTCGTAAAGTAATGTGACGAAATGCAAAATTGTAGAACTTCAACTTTCAAACATATGCAATAACAAAGATTTTTGTTCTTATAACTGTTTATAGATAAAATTAGTTTTTAAATTTGCTTTTTTCTTAAACTTTTTTGGTTTCACATGTCATTATATGTGTTGCGTCTGAATTGTGGCTCACTTTCCTTTTTTGATTATAAAATTATACGCTTCAGTAGCCGCCGCGTGGCCGTTCGCTTTGTTGTCAATTTTGAATCATTCAGTTTGAAATCGTCGTCGTAGCGGATGGTCGTGTCATCACCAGCTCTTATAAACTAGAAGTGATTTATAATCTCATAAAAAATTGGACTAAATGATTCAAATCGCCTTAAAACTATCCGGTTGTGGCCGTCAAACAATAAATATACAAGGGCGAGCGTTAAGATTTGTTTAGTGTATATTACCGGATTGCGTGCGCATTTAATCTAGATCTAATACAGTAGATTGCAGTGGGTTGTCGTAGATTAGACGCTCACTGGTGTAGGGTCGCGCTAAGTTTTGCTGTGGCTTCTGTAATGTATATCCAGCTACTTTATACACTTGGTTTATTAACTGTTCTTTCTCGCATTTGCGCAACCTTAAATAGAGCAATAATATTTTCTGCTAGTTCAGACAAATGGTCTAAGTGCTTCAACACTTAAGTGAATGTCTGACCAGATATAAGCTTGTTTGATTTTTATTGTGCTGCTGCCACATGGAATAACATGAATAAGTGAAAACCGCTGCTGTTAGCATGATTTAAATTCAATAATTAATGGTGCCTAGTAACTTTTCACAATTTTTAAATAAAATTATATTAAACAAAGTGCATAGTAAATTTTCATAATATTAAACAAAATACGTTGTGCAAGCAAAATACCATTAGATAGGCGTGTTCTCAGCAAAATTCGTTTTAAAATAAAACATATTTTTATTGTTTAGGCCATGTTTGATTATTTATTTTAATGGAATTTCTAAAATTTTACTTTGATAGAAATTGTTTGGGCACTGATGTAGTATGGAATCGAACTGTACTCACCAAAAGACTGTAATTAGTTTATTTGTTTCGCTTTTGTTGTTACACGCTTGTACAATCAGTAATCAAAGAATAATCTTCTTAACCAAGATATTTAAGTTGCTTCTTTTGTACAATCTCTCAGTTCAGCTATTCTTTATGTAGTGTTCATGGTTAACGTGTATTTAATTGTATTATATATCTTTGCAGCGTCTTGAGTTGATTAAACCTAAATTACAGGAAATGTGTTGTTTTTAATTAACGGTTCAACTCAATTTAATCAACTTAAGACAGTACGCACATCAAAGATCTCGGTCCAAAAGTGTTCTCAGCAGACCCCCATAGCAAAGATTGCAGAAAGACAGTTGGTTTTCCAATATTTGCTCGGTATTTGCTCAAGACATGCGTACAGCAAACTGGACAATCACTTGACGATTATTTTCAGAAACTAAAATCTCCTAGCATGAACTGCAATTTTGTAGCGGTTTCTGCTATTCAGCACAAAGAAGAAGCGGTGAGAGACGCCTTCGTTAGTGGGATAGCATTACCTGAAATACGTCAGCGAATTTTAGAAAACCCACAGTTAGATTTGCAAGCAACGTTGGAAATGGCTCGGTCATTAGACACTGCCAGAAATAATTCTCTTCAATTCGACAATGCTACCCCAAGTTCGTCAGAATCTTGTACTACTTCAGTAAAATCTGCAAACGATAGTCCCCGCACGGACGCAGCAGTGGCATTAAGGCATAGGAAGTGCCAATACTGTGGAAACACTTATCACGCTCGGAGATTTTGTCCAGCAAAAGAGGTACAATGCTTTCGGTGTTTAAAAGTTATACATTTTGCTTAAGTGTGTCGCTCATGTCACTCACGAGTTAAAAATACATGTGCCACCTTCATGTCAATAAATGAAACGCAAAAATTGAAGAAACAAATAAAAGAGTTAACGTGCCAGTAATTATTAATGGCAGAACTGCAAATGCTCTGATTGACATAGTGTCAACGTTAACCAACATTAGCAAAAATCTTCACAAATTGCTGAATTTAGAATTAACGGAATCAAGCCAGAAGTTTACTCTCGCAACCAGCGATTCTTATTCATAAAGTAGGAATGTGTCAAGTAAATTTAAAGCTTCTGGGTCAAGAATACAAAAGCGTGTCTGTTACTGTTCTAAAAAATCTCATAAGCGACGTTATTTTGGGAAGAGATTTTATGACGCAACATCAAAGCATCAACATCCACTTCGGAGGCGTAAAACCTACACTACAATTAGGTGCTGTGGAAGCCGTAAAAACATCAACTCCTGCCAAGTTATTTCAATATCTTCACAATGATTGTCGAGCTATTGCTACTAAAGAGCGACGCTACTCGTGGCAGGACAAATCTTTCATTTCCTCAGAAATAAAATGGCTGTTGCCTGATGGCCTTATCGAATCAAGCAACTCGCCATGGAGATCTCAACCGCTAGTGGTCACACAAGAATATCAAAAAAAACGAATGGTGATCGATTACAGTCGGACAATTAATAAATTTACCTTTGTCGATTCATATCCATTGCCCAAGATGCATGATGTGGTTCAACAAGTTGCGCAATACAAAATCCATTCGACATTGGACCTGTCTAGTGCCTACCACCAAGTTGAAATACCTGCCTGTGATATAATGTACACCTTTCAAGCCGAAGAAACGCTTTGGCAATGGAAAAGAATTCCTTTCGGATTGACAAATGGAGTCCCATGCTTCCAAAGGATTATTGATGAAATAATTAAAAGCAACAAATGCACGGGTACGTACGCTTATCTGGATAACATCACAGTTGGAGGAAAAACACGAAGAACACGATGCTAATTTAGAAAAGTTTTTAAAGGTAGCTAAAGATTGTAATTTAACCTTGAATAAAGATAAGTGTGTTTATTCTGCTGAGTGTATTAACTTGCTGGGTTATCAAATCAACAGCGGTTCTTTGAAGCCTGATCCTGTACGAGTCGAGACATTGTTAAAACAAGGAGCTGCAACGAGTTGTAGGACTATTTGCCTACTACGCCCAGTGGATTGGAAAATACTCCAATAAGATTAAACCTTTAATCAATAACAGTTGTTTTCCATTAACAGACAGTGCTCTGAAAACCTTCAGACTTCTAAAGTCAGAATTGGTGGACGTCTCTCTGGGGATCATTGACAAAAAAGAAAAGTTTGTTATAGAGACAGATGCTTCTAATGTAGCACTTTCTGCTACTCTAAATCAAAATAATCGACCCGTAGCATTTTTTCTACATCTCTGACTAAAAGTGAGCTTCAACACTCCAGCGTGAAAAAAAGAAGAGGCTGCTAAAGTGGAAGCAGTCCGCAAGTGGAGCCATTTTTTGGAAGCTTGTCGTTTCAAACTAATCACAGACCAGCGTTCAATTCCCTTCATGTTTGATGGCAAGAATCACGGAAAAATTAAAAATGCGAAAATATTCCGTTGGCGAATAAAACTTTCTCAGTTCGACTACGAAATCGTGTATCGTGCGGGTGAGTTTAATACAGCACCTGATGTGTTGTCTCGAATGTATTGTGCTCAAATTTCGCTCAATCAATTGTATGAAGTTCATTCGAATCTATGCCATCCTGGGGTTACCCGAATGTATCATTATGTTCGCGCTAAGAACTTACCGTATTCGCTTGATGAAGTAAGAAAAATAACCGCTTCTTGTAAAATATGCGCTGAAGTAAAACCGCGTTTTTACACACCACCAGAAATGCACGTAATCAAGGCCACAAAGCCCATGGAACGACTTAGCATTGATTTTAAGGGTACTATTGGAAATCTTAACCGTAATAACTATATGCTTACTGTAATAGATGAGTACTCTAGATTTCCGTTCGCATTTCCTTGCTCTAATATTAATGCCGAGACTGTTATTAAGTGTTTGACGCAGTTATTTTCTTTATTTGGGTTGTGTTCATCTATTCATTTGGATAGAGGATCAGCTTTTATGTCAAAAGAGTTTATTGAATTTTTACGAGGCAAAGGTATCGCTTATAGTCGGACATCTGTGTATAACCCGCGTGGTAATGGTCAATGTGAAAAGTACAATGACATAATTTGGTCTGGTGTCAAATTAGCTTTAAAATTGCGAAATTGGCCTTTATCAAAATGGGACGTTGTTTTGATCGATGTATTGCATTCTATCCGCTCCTTGCTATGCACGGCTACTAATACGACCCCTCACAAGCGGTTTTTAACTTCAATCGTCGCTCCACTCTTGGAACCTCTGTTCCTTCTTGGCTGTCTTTTCCTGGACCTGTCTTGTTGAAACGTCATGTCCGAACTAGTAAAACGATTCTCTCGTTGATGAAGTCGAGCTCATCCAAGCTTCTCCTACCCATGCACGCGTGAGGTTGAAAAATGGTCGGGAAGTCACAGTTTTATTACGAGATGTGGCACCCTTCGGAGAAAAAGAAGTTCTCGATGACGTAGGCCTACAACCTTTGAACAACACTGAACTGCTTCCTGAAGAAAAGTTGAATAACTCCCAATCTTCATCAGACAAAGTTGTGACAGATTCTTCAGACGAAAATTAACCAGTAAATATTTCTGAACAACAGGTTTTACGTTGTTCCACCCGAGAAAGGCGTCTTCCAGATCGCCTTACTTATGACCATGAACAC
Source organism: Diplosoma virens (assembly GCA_963680785.1). Classification (NCBI taxonomy): domain Eukaryota; kingdom Metazoa; phylum Chordata; class Ascidiacea; order Aplousobranchia; family Didemnidae; genus Diplosoma; species Diplosoma virens. The sequence goes on along the minus strand of OY796882.1, from coordinate 59,735,275 downwards.
ATGCGCTAATGTTGAGGGTGGGGTGAATGATGTACCCCGAGCAGCTTGGGTTAAGCTCAACCGCCTGCGGACTGGTGTTGGGCGATTCCATTCGTCCATGCACAAATGGGGTCTCGCTCCTTCACCGAATTGCGAGTGTGGCGCCTCTGAGCAAACAGCAGACCATGTTCTAACAGCGTGCCCTATACATCGGGCACCACATGGAGCACGAGGTCTAACGGTTATGGATGACGAAACTCGATGCTGGCTTAATAACACCACTGCCAGCATCTGATTCAGGCAGTGCAGCAGTCTGGGGTAGTAAAAGGATAAACCCTCGGCCCCAGTCCTGTTTGTGTCTGACCTGGTGTGGATGCCCTTCAAACGATGACGACGACGAAAAGACTGTAATTAGCTTATTTGTTTCGTTTTTGTTGTTACACGCTTGTACAATCAGTAATCAAAGAATAATCTTCTTAACCGAGTTGTTTAAGTTGTTTCTTTTGTACAATCTCTCAGTTCAGCTGTTCTTTATGTAGTGTTCATGGTTAACGTGTATTTAATTGTGTTACATTTCTTTGCAGGGTCTTAAGTTGATTAAACCTAAATTACAGAAAATGTGTTGTTTTTAATTAACTGTTCAACTCAGGGACGAAAAAAGTGGATCAATGGGTAGTTGCAATAAGTCCGGAACATCGTTTTTTTTCACATGATCTTGGTTCTGATGTGATTTCCAATGAAAATTTTTAAAAATGGCGTGATTTTCCTATATGTCTGCACAATTGATTGTTGCTCTTCTTCTGAAACCTCGTTAAGTTTGCATGTTGCAGTTCAGTTATTGAATGTAAATCTGTTGCTAATTTGTGTGTTTCCTTTTTTAGATGTGCTCACCGATTAAATTAATTTAATATTTATATAAGTTTATTGTGAAAGCATTGAGCGCATGTACTTGTCACTTCAATCAAATCAACTTAACTTTAAACAATGGCTACCTTTCTGAATAAATGACCAAAACAAACCAGGCTTGGCATTAATCCTAATTCTCCAAAAGCATCGAAACTTTTAAATATTGGTTAAAAACTTTCACTGATTTCTCAGAAAGTATATTGGTCGCACCAGTGTCTGTAGATTTTGAGCAACGATTACAATTTTTGAAGCGTGTCAGCGGAAGAATATTGGTTGAACTTTGTGTGAGATGCTTTCATTCATCAATGGTTGAACATCTTTTAAACAGCTGGGGCAGTACTGTGTACTAAAGTATCGCGGTACTTTTTTAGTACCGGTACCGGTACCGCGGTACTTTTTTATAAAGTACCGCGGTACTCCGTTTAATTGTGGGGTCATTGAAAGTTTTTTTGCAAGCTTTGTGACATGCTTTTGTTTTTTGTATCGATTGCAACTTCAAAATAGTTTTTTGATTTACAGTAGTATTATCACAAATTAACATTTGTCAGACTTAGATGTTTACCAGTACTTTCCCCATCCTTCCGGTAGTAGTTACTAGTTAATTTTAAGTAAGGTCAGGTTTAGGAACGTTTTACGCACTTCATAGCCAGTAGCCCTTTTGCAACTTTTTATTTAGGCTTAGCTTACTCAGGCTAGTAGGTAGTGTGCGTAGACTACCGTTTTAATTATGTCTCAAATAAAAACTAAAAAGTAAATTAAAAATTCCAACCCACTACAATATTTTGGCATTTCTGAAAGCAATTATCTGCTAGATCTTCTGGTTGTTTGCGGGCCTGTATATATAGCATTAAATAAGCAGGTACGGTATCGCTTAAAAGTTGCCCTTGGTATAACGCCTTCAACGTTTTTGTACGAGCCAGAAAGATAAATGGAGTTGAAATACGATAAAAATCAATAAAAATTTTAAATCTTGAAAACGAATGATGGGTTTGTGTATGAAGTTTATTTTGTCTTGTTTTTTCAATCAATCTCAATCATGTTATTAATGTGCATAGAAAAAGAAACAAATTTAAAATTGATTGAAAAAATATTGTTTTAACTTATCGGTTTAAATATCAGGTTTTGTTTTAACTAAATTGAAGTAAGATTGTTAATTGCTTATGCGCTTAACGTTTTACATTATATAACTAATTGTATCATTTTTTTATATGCCAGCGTCAGTCTATGTCATTCGACGCTGTGTTTTTCTTGAAACTTTATTCAAACTCCAAATTTTTAACCAATTTTAACCGAATAAAAAGAGGTTACTAAAATGAAATCAACCAATAAAATTCTAATTACCACAAAAATAACACAATCATTTTTAAGTGTTAATATTGAACTTAACGAAAAACGCACCAACAGAGGTTATTTCACTTGTTTTTATTCAAACAAATGACACATCAAATGTAGCAGAGTTAAAAGATTCCTGCTCCAGCTTTTTTCTTATATTTTTGTTTGCAACAAGAACAAGCAGTGAAAATTATTTTACAACACTACGCACCGGTATTAAAATGTAGCATAAATGACTTGGCATGAATAGCTATTTTATTTTTATATGTTACTTTCTGTACTGTACAATATCTAGATAGGTGTGCGTTCGTTTTTCCTCCTTGTTGAAGTAACTTTAAATAGAATAGCCTACTTTTCTTTGTTGCACTGAGCGTTTGATGAAAATGACCAAAAAATCAAATTATATAGATTCATTTAAAAAGTGAAGTTTTAAGAAATATTTGTCGCAGTTTGCTTGAGGTAATCGAAAATTATCAAAGGACTTTCGTCCTACTTTGGAATTATGCTGGAGACTGTATTGAACATTTACGTAAACAAGGTCAAAAGACATTCGAATAGCATACATATTGTGCCATGCTTGAGTACAATATCATTAATTGGTTGCATAGGCGTACAAGCCAAAAAATTTGGGGGCAATGAAGTTTTGCCCAAATTTTGTGACGTTTGCCCAAATCATAATTTCCTAGCACTTTACGAATAGGACAAAAAATTGTTCTAAGATTCGCGAACCAAGAATAAATTTTGTCCTAAAATTATGGTGATCTTTAAAAAAAAAAAAGAAAAGTCTTCACTTGAATTCAGTCTCATATTTTTCAATTTTCGACCCAAAAGCAAGATGTTCTCTAAAAAAAAAAAAGAAAAAGTCTTCACCTAAATTTGGTAATTATTTTTTGCAGTTTGATCATTGTCACTGTCCTAAAATTCCTGACTTTGCCCAAATATTTTCTTGTCACTGCCCGAAAAATTTCAATTTTACCCAAATCTTAGAAACTTTGGTAGGCAATTGCCCTCCCTGCCCCTCCCGGAAGGTACGGCTATGATTGGTTGTACGAATGTTTTATTTTTTATTCTAATGTCAAAATTCGTACTATAAATTAAATAATACTGAAAGAAAAAATGTCGGTGTCTCGTAAGTTGTGACAAAATCAATATTAAAATTCAAAATTACTCTCGGTAGAAATTCATTTTGATGATAATGACTGTTTTAGAAAATGTTAGGTTGTTTTATACTTTGACTCAGGGATGCTCAATCTTTTAACCATTATGGTCCAACTTTTGTCGAAAAGTTCATTGCGAGTCGCTGTTGGTGCAGAAATCAAAGTATCTTCTTTTTTGTCTTTACTTATTTTTAATGTGTTATTTTTGAATGAACCTCCTTGATAACAGGATTCGGACTACAAATTTAGTTAAAAATCAAACAAAAAAGGTCACAAGTTTGATATATCTATGTGTTTTATTCTTGTATAAACCGAAAAATCTCTAGTGGGACAAAAATTAGCCTATTTATTCCTATTTTTTTGCGCGTCATTGGATTGATTCAAACCAATACAATAATTTGATCGATTATGTAATTATAAATTCTTGGGCAGGCTTCAACAATAGATTTTGCGGGTCTCGGGTCTCGGGTCTCGGGCTCGTGTCTCGGATCTCGGGCTGACGAATGCTGTTCTGACAAAATGTAAATAATTCAATGTACGGTAAATTTAAAATCAAAAAATATACGCCAGAGCATTAGTCAAGTTCAACTTCAAAATATTCTACTATGTAGGCTAGACTAACCTACTAAAAAAGAAAAAAGCTTGCAAAAATCAAAAAAAATTAATTTCATCAAAGTAATCCATCCTAAATAAATCTTTTAAATTAGGCTTATTATAACATTTTGAAATAATTATAGAAAAGTTCATTTCCAAAATTGTTTAAAAAGTCCAGTGAATATTGAAAACATTCGTTGTTACTAAGATCGAAGCATTTTAATAATGAAATCAGATTTTGCTGAAATAAAGATTCTTCTTCTGTGAACTGCAGTAACCTCCCTAAGGGGATTCCAACTGTGAAAGAATTTTACTTTTAATCATATGATCAATCAAGCCGCCGAAGTCGTTAACTTTCTGAAACCAATCTTTGCTTTTCGGCCAATTTACGAAAGTTGACTACCTTTCGAAAACTTGCTTTTTCAATCCGAAATAATATTTTATTACAACATTTAAGTATCTCTATCCAAAGAGCATGAAATTATTTTCTACGCAACCTTAAATAACACTTTTGTTGACCCCAGCTGATTTCAGCTGGGGTCAACAACAAGCTGTAGTGTCCTGACGAGTCCTAACAAGGACGAAACAGGTATGTCGGCACTTGCTTGTTGATTGGCTTGACTATTCTTACTTAATGTTAGCAATGAAAGTGCAGGGTTTAGCTTGACTTTATCCGATTCGTGTTAGCTGACCCGATAATGTGGTCAACATATCAAAACCACCGTCAATATGTCCTTGCAGCTTAGCGGTGCTTATCGTAGTTACGCTGGTAGTGCATTGTTTTCATTAAACTATATACGTCATAACATGTACAAAAAAATTGTGCATGGTCACCGCACCAGTTGTGCAAAAGAAGAGTGATTATTATGTTTAATGTGCATATAGTAACTATTGTGCAAATAAGACATTGTAGTTTTGGAAAAAGTAGCATTTTTGCGTGCAATTTTGTCAAATCTTTAGCGCTTTCGGCGCTAAATATGGTATATCAGAAATTATAGGACTTAATCTTAGTGTTGTAAATATTTTTTAAAGGTTATTGCATTTGCAAGGAGCATTCTAGTTGTCTAATTATATAAATGGAAATATTTTGCATAAAATCGAAAATCCACTAAACACCAGATTTCATATTCATACCAATTTGAAAAGGACTTGATGAAATTCTGATTTCGTTACTTTGCAAGCAAAAATATAAAAAATTACCATAACATTTAACGGCCAGCGAAGGTTGAGTAATTTTATTAAATTATCAAAATCAGAGTTTCCCAAAATGAGGTCCGTCATGAGCACACAAAGGGTCCGCGACGATATGACAAAATTTGTCAACATATATACCTGGTAAAGTAATCCATACCATGAAATCCGAGACAGATTCAAAATGACGTCTTTTTTTTAGAGAACACTTCTTTTTAGGGACGAATTTGTCTATAAACGAGCGTCCCGGTTTGCTCCTACGGAAATATGGTATGCCTATTTATAAGCATTTATTTTTTAACGGATTTTGTGTTATTTATTTTTGGGTTTGTTTTATTTTTCCTCGTTGGTTGGGCAGAAAATTGATGTGACATAAGATTGGGGTCCATGATAAAAAAGATTTGCAAATAGAGGTTCGTGACCCAAAAAGTTTGGGAATAACTTTGACTAAACCACTGTAATAAGTGATATGGAAATTAGTACGATTCTTGACAAACTTTTTTTAATATAAAAAACAAAGCAGAAGACAAGTATTCATTAGGCCTTTCATATACCCAAGGCATAATTTATGCAAAAATCAAGTTAAAAACATATTCACGCATGTTTTTTACATCCAAAACACAATGGATTTTTGAAAGTGAACAGTTGGATACGATATTGTTTTTTTATGTCAATACAATACAATTTTTAAATGTCAAATGAAATCCAATGTATGACAGAGTTTTAGTCAGTACCATTAATTCGTATTATTCAAAAGTACCGAGTTACAATTTTAGCAAGGTAAAAAGTACCGGTACAGCAGTACTTTTAAGAAGTACGTTCCCACCACTGCTTTTAAATACGTCAAAGACTCTTTAGAAAGCAACAAATTTACAGTACGTGAAGTATACATCAAGGACTTTAGTTTTTTAAATAAACTAATGGCGATAGACCAAACGCCAACAACACTATCGGTGGTGATTCTGTTCGAATAAGCGATAAAATCAACACAACCTCTGGCTGACTTTCTTGTTGAAGTACATGTACGCTCGCACGGTTCAGACGATTCGCACGACACGTATGCACGATACGATACGACACGGTATGATACAGCACGGTTCTTCTGTAGGCATGGAAGTATTTAATATCAATGAAATAATTATTTAGATGTTGATAGTTTCATAGAACGATATATTATAACAATAAATTTACCAGGCTTGTTGGGCCACGATACCGGTGCAGTCAGTGTGGTTGATAGTGATAAATTCCAAATAAATCCAAATTTCAGTTTAAATATTCGCTTAATCTTGTCCAAATAAAATTTTATTCAAATAAAATTAACAAAACATAAAACATATCAGAATATTAAAAACACAACAGAAAATCAAATCTTTACAATAAACGAAATAATCTACTTCTACATGTGAGTTTCTTAAATGTCCACATGCCGAATAAATCAAGAAAAAAGGTTGAACAATGAGATTGTGATTTAATTACAAAATACGCGTCTGAAATTAGGTTGCCTAGTGGAAAATACGAAAAACGAAAAACATTGAACTTAAAATCTTACACGGACAGTTCGCAATAGCAGGCTCCGCCACTTATACGTAAAAAAGTTAAAGACAAAAATGTTGGTCCGAATTTAAACTTTACCCGATCGGTGATGGTCTACTAGTCGCAGCATTCATCGGTAAAAAGTATTATTTTTTGGACGCGTTTATCATCGACGTCTTGATTGTGTGGCAAAAAAAGCAGGCTGCTTTTTGTTGCTGCAACTACGCCTGAACTAGTTGTAGGTACCGGTAATGGTATTAACTGTGCCTTAACAGTAGTCAATAAGAAAAAAATTTTCTGTTTGCGAATTAGATACCTATTGCAATAAAGTGATGTCGCCTCAATAAAACCAATCGAACTTTTGTCCAGAAAACTATTGATGATTGGTTAAAGAAAAAAATCATTATAAGAACTAAATCGCCATAAAAAGCGACTATGTGTCTACTACTCACAAACAATTAACATTTACATATAGTTGGATATTTGCTTTTGCAGATCAACGATCTTATGAATCAGCTCTCAAAGTGTGAAATAGTTTCAACATTTGATCTGCAAAAATGCTTGTAATCAAATTAATCTTATCAAGTCTAACCGCAAATATACTGCATTTTGAAGTAAATGGTAAGCTTTAAGACTTTACATCTATTCTGTTGTGTAAAAAATGGCTCGCTAAATCAATGTAAAGTGCGCGAGTTTATTGAAGAGGAAAGATTTAACGGAGCATTTTCGTTTGTTGATAATATTCCGATCACGGGGCAGAATCAGGCTGATCATAAATCGTAAGAAGGCTTTATTAATGGATGCAATTCTCCCAAAAACAGTAATCGAGAGTAAAACCATAAGTTTTGTCAAATCTCTTGATATTTTGTGTTGGGCCTAAGTTTGTAATATGACAATCAAACCGTATCCTGAGTGTTTGCAAGACTTTACTGTTTGTAATACTAAGAACCTTATGCATCGAGTATTTGGTGGAAACTTAAGTAAAATAAAAATTTTTAAAATGTAGATGTTTTTTCAACACTTTTTACAGATTCTTTTTTTCACAAATACTTACAAATTTATAATTATTTTAAAGTGTACATGGACTTTCTGGAAACCCTGCGTAACTGAAATTTAGGACTGCCTTCTAAGACCGCAAAGCAGGAAAAATTGCCGTAAAGTGTCTTTTTTTAGGACACAACAGAATGGTGCGAGTAGGTTTCTTTAACACTAGAATTACCGATGCGGTCATTTTGACCGTTTTTGATTTTTAATTGCTCTTATCTCTGCTTAGATAAGAGTTAGAGTATTGAAACTTTCTGACTTTTCCTACGTCTTTGTCAACTTTTAGTATGTTAATTTTTATTTTATTACAATAATCACAGCAAATGTTGGAGACCGATTTATTTTAAATTACCACCAACAATCATTTTGACCGGTAAGCTACTTGTAATTTCTCTTCGATTAAAATTGCCTTTACAATAAAACCTTTTGCACAATGAAAACAATGTTCCACCAGCGCAATTGCAAAATACACCGCTAAACCGCAAGGGTATATGTTCTTACTATATGTTAATAAAACCTTTTGTTGTTTTTGGTTTCAAAACAATCATGCATATATTACTGCAGTATCTGGCAAGAGTTAGTTACTAGTTCATAATGTTAAGCCATTTGCAGAATATCGAGGTCAGAAGGAGTTTGTAGTATCCAAGCTCTGGGTTGGCTGAACGTGATTGCAAAAAATAATTCGGGGCATGAAAGCGAAGGTGAAAAGGTTTGTAAAGCTGTGATCAGGGTTTGGAAAATTCAGTTCGACCTAACGCCAAGTTCGACTTATATGGGAACTGATTACTTCAGATGGAATGGATTCAGAAACTGATATTAATGATCTGGAGCAAACTGATTCTTGATCATGTCAACTTATTAGCTCTTGCAGTGGCAGCGACGATACAAGTGCTGTAGCACAAGCGCAGAGTGATGAGCCTACTCCAAACACCTGGGAATTGGATTGGTTGGTAAGGACGGAACAAAATGGGAATACAGCAAATTTTCTTTAGAATGGAGGGGTAGACTACAAGCTCAAAACGTGTTAACAGAAAGCCAAGGTCTAACGCGATATGCCAATCGCATGTTAGACGGTCGCTGAGTGCGTTTAGGCTACTCGTCGATAATTCAATGCTTACCCATATTCAACAATGTACAGAAGCTGAAGCCCAAAGAGTGAAAAAGAGTAATGAGTGGAAACTACCATTAAGTAAACTAAACGATTTTATTTCCTTGCTTTATGTACGAGGAGCATTATGTGAAAAGAATTGACAGATTCTTGAGTTTTGGATAAAAATTAGGGAGTATGTTTTTTTCCAGAAACTATGGGTAGAAATTGCTTTTGCGATATCATGAGTTTCTTCGATTTGATAAGCGGAGTACAAGGCTATCTCGACTTCAAACGGATAAATTTGCTTTGATTTCTGCCGTCTGGGATAAGTTTATTGAAAACTGTATTGCTTGCTACAAACCAGGAGAAAATATTGCAGTGGACGAACAATTATTCCCAACTAAAGCCTGCTGCAGATTTACAGCATACGACATGTGGCCAACAAACCGGACAAATTCAGTATGGAATTTTGGCTAGTTGTTAATGTAAAATTTAAATATATACCAAATGCCATTGTCACACTTCATTACTAATAATTTTAATCATAACGATGTAGTTTATTCCCGTTAAAAGTAATTCGTAGTTTTATTACAACAGAGGTGGCCAACCTTTTTTCCTAATCCGCTAATTTTATTCAAGTCCAGTTCACATCCGCCACACAAACGAAAGACTTCAAAATTTCATACTGAAACTAAGCTGATTTCTAAAAAAAAAAAGGTCATCGCTGGAAAAAATTCTCTAAATTTTTACTTTTCCTATTGAAACCAAGCTGTTCTCTAAAAAAAAAAAAGGTCATCGCTGGAAATCAGGATGCAATCCGCCACAGGTTGGCCACCTCTGATATAACTAGATATAAGTTGTGGAACATTTTTTATTTAAAATATTTTCCCCAACTGCAATGCGCCATTACTAACCGTCCAGGCATGCGCTGCTGGTTCGCCACCCCTGTATTACAGTATAAGATAATAATTGCGCCGCCTTGTAGCGATGCTCTCGCATTATGCGATATAACGTACGATGCGTTCTCTGTTGCGCGATGCATATATCCTTCTCTTTTCGCCGGACAGTAATAACGTACAGTATTATGTTTTTGATCAGCATCACTGTAGTAGAATGTTTGCGTATATACTATGTGGTTTGTGATGAAATTTTAATTCATCATTGATTGAACGTTGTGAAACCCGCGCGCCCTGAAGCGCAAGCCAATTAATTGAAGTCTTCTGTTTGTCGTTTTATTTTCAGTTCATTATCAGTCGTGTTTGGAAAAAGCTTGCTGCGTTTTAGTTAACCTGATTTCTTGTTTAATTGTTTGTTATTTACTGTATATTCGTTTTTCGTTTCAGATTTTTAAGTGAATAAAAACCACCTGTTTGGTTTTCTTTGTAAACTCACGACAATTTTATTCACTTAAAAATCTTATTCAAATAGAAATTGATTTGTTGGGCTATAGAGTCTCGCATAATGTCATACAACCTGACCCAGAACACTAGCGACCTTTGCTCGAAACGAAATGCCCTAACAGTAAAAGCGAATTATGAAGAGTAATCGGCATGTTTTCGTACTATACCAAATGGGTGCACAATTTTTCACATAAAATTTGATCTTTGATCCAAGCTAATCTCTCTTCTAGCTTTCCCCTGTCCAAAAAATCTCTGAATGCGTTTTACTTTGTTTGGAAAAGAACTTTGCTCAGCTTGTTTAACTTGCATCAAAGAAGGAGTACCATTCGTCGTCGAATGTGATGCTTCGAACCATACGTTAAGCGCGACACTCAATCAAGGAGGACAACCTGTAGCTTTCCATTCGCGAACATTTACACAAACAAAATTTCGGTACTCCACAGTAAAAAAAGAAGCGGTCGCAATAATTGATGCTGTGAGGAAATGGAGCCACTTTCTATACGGGAAGCGTTTCACCTTATTGACTGATCAACAAGCAGTCTCTTATATATTTAACCCTTCCAAAATAGGAAAAATAATAAACAATAAGATTTAGCTTTGGCGCTCTGAACTAGGAAATTTTAACTACGAAATAAAGCATCGACCTGGGGCTCAAAACCTTGCAGCCGACGCTCTTTCAAGACTGTGCTCTTAATCTTCATAATATTCACAATCGATTAGGGCACCCCGGTGTCACTCGTCTTTCGCATTTTATCTGATCAAAGAACGTTCCCTTCTCAGTTGAAGACGTTAAAAGAATATGTGCTAACTATCGAGTTTGCGCCGAACTAAAACCTCGATTTTTTGACAAACCAACCGAGAATTTGATAAAGTTGATGCGTCTATGGGAAAGAATCAGCATAGATTTCAAAGGCCCTATGCAAAGTAAGAGACCTTACGTGCTTTTTGTCGTCGATAAATTTAACCGATTTTTGTTTGCTTTCCCTTGTAACGATATGAAAACGGAAACTGTAATTAAGTACTTGAGCACCTTGTTTTGTTTATTTGGTCAACCGCTCTAAGTCCACAGTGACAGAGGTGCTTCCTTCTTATCTAAAGAATTCAAGCGATTTCTGACCGAAAGAGAAATCGCTTCGAGTAAAAGCATCCCCTATCACCCAACCGGCAACACGCAATGCGAAAGAATAAATCAGACTGTATGGAAAAGAGTACGTTTGTTACTTCAAACTTATCAACCGGAATCTACGTGGGAAGCAGTACTTCCCAAAGCCTTGCACTCGGTTCGATCCTTACTTTGCACGGCAACAAATGGTACACCACACGAACGTTTTCTGGGTTTCGATAGATGCAGCATAATTGGTCTTACTCTTCCCAACTGGTTAATACAACCAGGACCGGTGTTGCTTCGGCGCTTTGTCAGGAATAAACACGATCCTTTGGTTGATGAAGTTGAGTTGCTTGATGCTAACCCGAGTTTTGAGAAGCGGTAATAAAGTGACAGTTTCTGTTTTAGACCTGGCTCCTTGTCCGTCTAATTCAATTTAGACATCAGAAGACAATGAAAACATTAACAATCCAACCGAATCATTTCCAAATGAAAAGACACCAGTTTCTGACCTCTCCAAAACCAAAACTCGTTCGCTTCCTGCGCAAACCACGCTAAACCCATCCTCCGAATCATCTACGCCAAAAATTACACCTTCATTTTACCTGTTTCTGAAGATGTCTCGCTAAGACGATCTTCAAGAATCAGAAAGGCACCAGACTGGTTCAGAAACAGTATTTACGACACCTAACAAATTTTGTTTATTGTTTTTATCGTATTATTCTGTTTATCATATTTTGCTTGTTTGTTCAATTTCAAATTTTAGGTGGAAAGATTGTGATAAAATTCTAATTTATCATTGATTGAACGTTGTGAAACTCGAGCGCCCTGATGCGCACGTCAATTAATTGAAATCTTCTGTTAGTCGTTTTATTTTTTAGTTCATTATCAGTCGTGTTTGGAAAAAGCTTGCTGGGTTTTAGTTAACCTGATTTCTTATTTAATTGTTTGTTATTTATATTCGTTTTTCGTTTCAGATTTTTAAGTGAATAAAAACCATCTGTTTGGTTTTCTTTGTAAACTCACGACATGGTTCTAGCATAAGTGTATTCTCTAGAGTGTTGGAGAATGCTCTGGTTTATTCGAGTGAATTCGCTGTCACGTGGTGTTTGGCTATATATACGCTCGCTAAATCGCAATCAGACCATAGACTCTACAATAACAAAATATCAGGCTAAGCTGTTTTGCGTGTTCACGATGCGCCTGATAGCGGTATTTATTATCAAACATAGCAACGACAACGCTTTTTATAGAAATAGTATGACAAAATATAGATTTATTACTCTCGGTTTTTGCCTCAAGTATCAGTCGTAGTTGTTTTAAAAATCTTGCTTATTACTATCAAGTATATTTAGAGATATTTCTAAAAGCCAGTATGATCGAACTTATTATTAAAACAAAATGCAATTATGACGAATTGAATAAACTTTTTTTAAAAAATGTAGTCAGAAGTTTTGATTTGTCACAGAACAGTGAAAAAATCCTATAAAGCCTTGAAAAAAATGGATGCTAATCTTAAGTTAAAAGATATGTAGACGAAATGTATTTTAATTAAATTAATTCTTGCCTAAACCATTTAAAAGTTTTTAATATCTTTGTAAAATCTGCAAGTTATATTAATAGCTTGTGGATTTAAACTAGTAAAAAACTTAAACTAGTAAAGAAACGAGATTTATAGATTTTTTTATTTCTTTTACAACAAATTCTTAAAAAATTTAGAATTAAATATTTAAATTTGTTTTTTGTAAAATGAAAATTATACTTGGATATTTATAAACGTTTTTTGCATAGATCTTCAGCGTTTGTCTTAGCCTACTGGTTACTTGTTGTGTTCTGGTTTTGTTTCTTTACAGGTCGCCAGAATTTATTGCAAATATTAAAATAAAGTTTTTATGTGAAATTTGTGATAAACTATTTACTTCATGACAAAAATTTAAAACACACAAAATTTTCACCAATTTTCAAAAACTTTTTGAAAGATTTTAAAAGTGCCGCAGTTAGTTCAGGATATCCCATAAACATTACAGTTCCATCAGATTTTTCAGAAGAAATCAATTTCTTTTAGAAGATTCTTCTTCATTAACACTGCTAGGCAAGACATCCAATATTTTGTGCAAAGATTGGACCTATTGTTTGGGAGAAACAAAAATTAAGGTAAAAAAACTAGCTTAATGCTTAATAATAAAAAATAATAAAATTAGTTTATTTAACATGTAAAAAATTTTAGTTTTACTCTACTTTTCTATTTTTGCTTACAATCACCGCCGTTTCCATTTCTAGATTTTTTAAGACAAAAATTTGAAAAGAATTTTCAACAAGGCTTTTCCCTGTACTCTTAAAGGTAAGACTTTCGGTCACCAATTTTTTAAAAAAATTTAACTCATTGCTTAAAACCAATAAATGAAAATTAAAAAGAAATCATTGCGTACATGAGTGGCTGTTTACTGAGAAAACTCTTTAACCGTTAAAGAAGCGAAAAAGAGAGGCAATTAAAATTTTTTATTCAACTTGTAAATTTTTATTATTCATAAGCTTATAAATTTTTTGGCTATTTTCTATCAGATTTTTGTCCAAATCAAATCGCAATGCCAAAACTTTGATAGAACTAGTAAAAAACTTACTTTTCTAAAAACCTTTTTTCTTGCAGGAAATATATAAAAAACTTATGTCGAGCAGTACCCCTAAGCTACAACAATCGAGGAGGATTGTGGAGATCGTGCCAAAATATCAACACACTGCTTGTGAACACACAAAAATTTTTTAATGAATGTGTGTCCACTTTGGAGTCTCCCGTCATGCATATCCCTACAGAGGATATTATACAAAAGACTGACATTGGTTGGGTTGTCAGTAAAGAACCCAGTATTAGTGCAACAGTTAAAACTTTAAGAATAAATAAGTTGTTGAAGTTATATTTAAGATCGATTAGCTTTGGGTATGCACAAATATTAACTGCTTTGTTTCGGATAAAACAGCTTCACCAAACTAAATCTTTGAAAAAGAATTTGCAGCTTTACTGTTAGTTTTTCTAATTTGTTTTACCAAAGATCAAATTCGTAATTTCTATTGCGTATTTGAATGTATTTTTAACGTCTAAATTTAGCTGTTGTTAAATTTTGTTTTTGTTTAGTGTGATGGATTGAAATCTATGGTTTTATGTTTTTTTGGAAATAAAGATTAGAGATAAGGATTTGGTAAATAAACAATTTTTGAGGCAAACCATCATAATAATCGTCTTATTAAAATTTGGTCTTTGTATGGAATTGTTGCTGCTGTTTTCAAAAGGTCACTGTTTCGGTTTCGAACCCGAGCTTATAGTGATTCGTCTTGTATCAGCTAATTATTGTTTTACGTTATTTTTTTTACCTCGAATTTCCAAAAGCGTCTTTAGTTGATTGTCTTTTTCTTTCTACATTTCTCACAAATTTTTTGAGAGGTTAGGCCCTTTTTAGTATTGAGAACAAGGACGCGAAGAGATAAAAAGAACCCCGTTGATTTAATACGAGTAAGACATTTTGGCCGAAGTCCATCCAATTTTCTTGAACTTCGGAACTACGTTGTCACATTTATTATAACAATTATTTTCTTTGACTCTTCTCTCCCATTAACTTCTGCAAGTAATTTTAAGTTCTGGCGTGTGTTTGGACCGATTTTTATGTTGATTTATGTTACAGGATTACAAGTAATATCAAAAACAAAAGTTGCATAATAAAAGATACTTGTCAATCAAGTTTTAGAGAGGAGAGAATTAAGTAAATCCAAAACCGTCACCTTGCTAATAAAATCCCTCCATGCTATGTGGATTCAAGTAATTACTTGATTTGTAACTAAAGAATGCTTTAAAGGTCTAAAAAATTGACTTTCTATCTTGAGTATTAACTTTCTTCAGTGGTATTTCATAGATGCTTCAAGGCTGCTGGTCAGTTTATATCAAGATCTAGATTTATTTTGGAGTGACATAATGATTGGCAGATTGTTTCTTTGCCTATTCGTTGGAAAATAGCTATTCTCCTTTATGAGATTAAAAATTGTTATTATTTTGGATGAGATTATAGGTGTTATTCTGACTCTAGAGCGTCACTATTGTTACCGCTACTGATAAACATTTTAATAATTTTGCTGCTTGCATTGTATTTCTGTACTATTACACACAAGGTGTGACAAAAGTAACGCAAAACAAGAAATTTAAATAAAATATACATGCAAAACATTAAAGTTGAAACGTAGAAAGAAAAATTGAAAAAGTTGAACCATAGAAATCGGCTGAGAAATGAGTCAAACAAATCATAGATTCTGAACGATCTTTAAAAGTATGATTGGAGCCATAAAATAACCGTTACAAGATTTTGCGTTATTTTTGTCACACCCTGTATAAAAATCTATTTGAATAAGCTTGTTGTGGTAAACAATGCAAAAAAGCAGATAAAGAAGCAGTTTGGCACAGCGTTTCCGCTTTATAAAATTATCCGGCGTCAAGTTGTATATCCAAAAAACAATTGTGAAATTAGCAAAAAACACTGTTTAAATTTATTGGACCTTTACATAAATAAGGTTTACAGCTAAACGATTTATGTATCTTTTTTTATTTTTTTTTTTTTCAACCAACGAAGTAACACAAACGCAATAAGAAGTATTAGAAAATATTAATAAAAAAAGAAAATCAAGAACTATCTCTATATTTATCCTCCTGACTCGCAGGAAAGCGACGGATGCGCTAATACATAGGGTAGCTTCCAGAGATACCAAGATATTTAATAGAGATATGACTGTAATTTAGAACTGCTTACCAGGACCACCAAGCAGGGGAATGTGCCGTAAAGTGTCTTTCCCAAGGACACAACAGAATGACGCGAGTGGGTTTTGAACCGAGACCGTGTTGGTCACGCTTTAACCACTCGACTACTCTGACGACAATACAGGGTATTTCAAAGAATACGCCAAAATTATTACCTGATATGTCAAAAACAAAAAACAACAAAAAACTCAAGCTTAGGCAGATGTGTTGTACAAACCTGCAAGTTTTATTTCATGTTTTACAAGTCCTCAGTGTGGCCACAACCGGCAGCACGGACGACATCAAACCGATATGAGAATTCATCCCAAACGCGCCGCAGCATGTCGCAGTTCACCGCGGTGATTGCAGATGTTATTCGATTTTTTATGTCAAAAACATTTGCTGGAAGCGGTGCAGTATAAACTCTTGTCTTTTTCAACCAAACGTACATGATCCGCCTGTTTAACTGCTAGTCCCACAGTTGAAGATAAAACCTGTAATGAAGTTTTTTAAAACTATTAAATGTTCTTTCGAAGTGGCCCTGATGGCCCTGATGGATATAAGTGAGAAACAAAAAAAGTAATAATTTTTTTTTAATTTGTTTTTACTACAATTTTCATTCGTTTGAACTTTAAAGAAACAGAACAATTAATACTGAAAATAACATTAGTTATTTAATATTATTACTTCTTAAAATCAATTTTCTATTATATCAACAAATTGATAACACTGCGCTTCTACTGCACAGCATTAAAGTGATGGCAATTTACCTGAGGAGATAAATAAACTTTCATTTTCTAATAGTTTTCTGGATATGTATGTGATTTCGTAAGGTGAGGAAAGCGTCGAGGTAATATTGAAAGATCTTCCATAATTAATTGTTTGATTGGTTTCCAGATAAATGACTTTTGTTTCAAAGATGACGATTACACATTAAGTTGTTTCTTAAAGTTTTAACAAATGAGGAGGATCATAGATAAAGTATATGAATCTGTGACAAAAAATAAAAGACAAAAGAATTTTAACTCTTAATATAAAGGAAAAAACACTTGATGAAACCAAAATTACAGATTATAAAAACATGGAATTAAACCTAAATAATGCTATTGACTACGCTAAAAAATTTTCAGTAAAAGGGCACCTCTGCAGCTCAGCAGGATTCTTCATCTAATATGAAACACCATTTGGCTATTTTGGGCAAATGCCTTGAAAACGGTATGATTGACAGAAAGACCATCACCTGCAAAAGAGACATAGGCATTTTTTATAAAAATTGAAAGAATTAAAGACACCTTCGGGTTACCTATAATTCCAACCACACGAACTCCAGCTTCCATTTCCAGGTTCGTTATCGCATCAAGCAACATAAAGTATAATGGTTCTGAAGTGAGACCACGAGAAGGATAGTATGCCAGTAATCGATCCAGCAAATTATTGGTAACACCTAAAAATATTTGTAATGATGCAACTGGACAGGCAATTAAAGATAAGATTTACGTAGTACATAAAAAAATTGTAAATTTTGTGTACAATACAAAACTTTACATTATTGCAAAGTCTTTAACTAACTTCTTACATAAAATGCTAGGACGTTTTCTGCCAAAGTTTCAGCATGATTATAATCAACAAAACCTATCAAATCATGAGTGTCTTTCTGATAAAGCAAGCTTTCTGGAGATTTAAGAAAAAAAGTTTTACAAAAAAATGACGGAAGTCTTCCCACGTAAGTTACCTACCAGTAATTTTCATTTCATCAATAACAAGAAAAATTTTTTTGGAAATAATGCCTGTTTTGTCCAGCTATGGAGCAAACTTCTTTAAAGGCACTTGAGGTAATACCAGGTGTTGGCTTAAATAAATTTCGTTCCAAGCACAACCTTTGCTTTGATGGTAATACCAGCAATTTCGTGTCTTTGAGCATGCATGGCATATGCTGCCGAACTTATTAAATAATTTCATGCAGTACCTAAAAACCGCCATGATTTTTATATATTTTCTATTTATAAAAAAAAACTATTATTTCAAAATTAAATCTTTCCAATCTCTTGTTTGTTGCTCCACAACTTTTTTGTGTTGACAACATTGAATAGTTTTCACTGACCTTAATATTGAAGCTGGAAGATGTCGTCTAGAAGATGGTATGCTTTTAAGCAGGGAGTTGAACCGTTTGATTTTACCGGTTCAGGTTCGGTTCGGGTTCAACAGCTGTTTCGAATTTCGGTTTAGTTCCGGTTAGGGTTCAGATCAATTGAAACGCTCCGGTTTAGGTTCCGGTTCGGGTTCGCAGCATCATTAGGAAAATATTCTCCAAAAAAAAAAAAAAAAGGTCTTCACTTGGAATCGGTCTCCGAAATTCCTATTTTCGTCGCAAAATCATAGCGTTCTCCAAAAAAAAAAAAAAAAAGGTCTTCACACCGCATGCGGCTTGCGGGCGAACTGGTTTTTTCAACTGATTCGGCTTCGGTTAAGGTTCACGATTATTTAAATTATTCGGTTCAGTTCCGGTTCGCTCTTTTTGATTTTTAAAATTACGGTTCGGGTTCGGTTCGACTCCCTGCTTTTAAGGCTCAATTAATGTTTCCACCAATAAAGCAAAGTATCATTTTTATTTTGAGCACAAATTGCTGCAACAAAATCCTCAGTTGCCAACTCACACCACAATTTTGTTGAAAATTAGAAATCCTACAAAAAAACAATTTTTATTCTAGGTATCTTAGAAGTAAGCATAATCCTACAGCTGAATTTACATTTTAAAAAATGCAATATATTTTTTAAGTTAGCTAAACAGGAGAAAATTTGCCAAAATCAGTCATAATTCAGCAGTTGCATCCATAACCTTTTAGACAATTTTCTAAAGTATAACAAAAAGCACAATGAATTTAGGTTTTTACGTCATTCCACATAATGTTACTGCTAATCAAATATTCTTATTGATTTCACTTTACGAAAAATACCTTTTATTTTTTCAGCCTAAAGTTGAAGCAAGACTTCATGTTTCTTATTTTTTTTAAGGGCTTAGCTGTCCCTTTCTTCTTTAGCCAATGCTGCATCAAAACTTTCTTTAAGATGAAAACTACAACATTTAGAGCAGACTTCCTTTTCTGAAAAAATCGCCACTGTGCATTGCTTGCTTAAAAACCTGAAACACATTTTTTGGGACAATTTAAGACAAATGTTTTTATTAAGTGAAATTTTTTCAGAAAAAAAGATATAACAATATACACTGACAAATACCTTTGATATGATAAATTCAAGTCACTACAATTAACCAATTATGATGTTTCTAAAAAAACATTTGTTGCACTTTAATTAATTGTTAAACAATGGTTAGTACTTGATTGGTCATGTTGAATGTCATCTAGAGTCAAAATATGTCATTTGCAAGGTATGTTTAATTATGGCATGTCTTTCTGTACATTTTACTGCAAAATGACTTTTTTGTGGAAGGTGCTTTGTAGGTAAAGCACCAAATTTTAACCAGCTCCTCTTATTACCTGTAATAAAAGTTACATACATTCACTCCAGTCAATAGAACTTAATTTGGACTGAAAAACAAATTAGTAAACAAGAATCCAATACAGTATCTATTATAAAGCCAAAAATTTTAATTTAATGCCATCTTCTTTCAGTAAAACTTCTTCAAAGATAATATCCACAGATAGAATAGCAATAGACAAAAAACAATGTTGATCATAATGATAGTGCTTTTAACCAAAGTGCATTTGTATTCAAATTTAAATTGTTAGTCTTCCAAACATAGACAAGTTTCTATAAACAAAGTATTTAATTTATCAATGAATTTTAAAACTAACATTTAACAATTTTAGTTTCTTCAAAATGGATGCTGCACACGCAAGCAATTCCTTTTTCCAAATGTTGTTTAAAATTAGCATTATTGGGAGCACAATATTTATAAAGGACTTCTTTTATACACTTTGACCCATTTGTTGAATTATATCCCCTATGTTATTATGTTATTATATGACCAATATATGTTATTACACACACAACTTAAATTGTGTGCAGTCACTGTATCTTTAAAACAAAGAAGCTAAGTTAATTTCAAAACAACAAAAGAGAAAAAAAATGATCAAAATATATAGAAAAAAAGAAGTGTATACATTTTGTTTTATAAGTGAAAAACAGAGTAATAATTAGCAATAAAATGTGCACCTCTATAGAATTAATAGTGATTATAAAATTTTAAAAAGCCAAAATACTTTTTTTAGTTTGAAATTAAGAAATTAAGATTACAACATTATAAGGTCATATTGCCCAAATTTACAAGCTCAAGCATTTTTCTGTAATCTATTACTTGGAGCACATTAAAATTAGTAGCCTATTGTTTTTATATATAAAAGAAACTGCATACAATTTGCACAGCAAAAGTTTACTTGAATGATCTAAAATGCTTTGTTTTTAAAATTTTATTCTATATTTATCCTTCTGACTTGCAGGAAAGCAATGCAGGCACTAATACATCGGACAAGCAATTACCCAAACCTGTTTCTGGAGATGCCAAGACATTGCTGTCTGGTTTAAATTTTTATTTAGATTTTTTAGTTTTATAAAGATATGGTTAAAATGTATAACTGCTTGTCAAGATCACTAAGCAGAGAAAGTGATATAAAATGTCTTTCCCAATGACATAAAAGAATAATGCGAGTATTAAGTTTTGAACCAAAACCATGTTGATTGCAATTTTGGCACTTTAACCACTTCCCAAAACATTAAATGCAATGCAAAACAATGTTGATGATAATGAAAGACTTGCAAAATATAAATCCCATGAATTTACTTCTAATAAATATTTTATTGTTTAACGAATTAAATAAATAATTTTCAGAACTAAAAAATTTTGTTTTTACTATATAATAACAAATATATTAATAAACATACTCAAACCTGAGTTTAAACGTATATTCAAGCAGCATATTTATGTAACATAAACTTATTAAATTATTTGCTTTACCAGCTGTTTCCAAATAAATGCAATCACAATTTAACAATGAATTAGAAGAATTAAGCTATAGCCACAACCCACAAAAAATTAATGTTTTGCAACTTTTTTAAAAAATACACCAGCATAAATTGGTCTAATTCAAAATAAGCCTAAAATAAATACGAAATAAACCGATTCTATAAGGTTTTCAAAAAAATTAAACATAAAATTTTTTCGTTGAAAAAAAAACGATTTTGCTTAATTAAAAGTTCTTTAAAAAAAAATAGTGACTCTAAATACAAGCAAAGTAATCCACTCGCCCTTAAAAACATTTTGTTAAGTTTTTTTTATAATCTAATTTTTATTGCATAAAAATTTACATCAATTTTCCTATACATAAAGTTGTGCAGCGAATGTTTCAAAAAATTGTTTTTTGTTCACTATTCGCCGAGTTTCGTTGATTACCTTTTAAATTTAGGGAAATTTGAAAGCCTGCGAGGTTACTAAAGGCAAATAGGGAGTGAGACCCGACAATTCTATACAGTTATAAAAAGAAAACCTTATAAATGTTGAATATCCGTAGAGGCGCCACATCAACACACAAAACCACAAAAAAACTGTAGGAAAGATATGGCAGCCTGATGTCTTGTTATTGTTGAGTCTATGATCAGACCAGGGTTTCCCAAATTTTCTGTTCATGGGTACACTTTGGACAATTATAGATTCGCTCGTGTACCCCCAAAATTTTCTCATATTTTTAGCTGCAAAGCTCAACTTACTCTAACGCACAACTTATTTTCTATAGCTAGGCAACCCATTTGTAGAATTTAGTAAATAGTTTTTGAAATTTTTGTTGCAAATTTATTCGGTAACTTAGTACGTTGTTTAATCGTCTACCTTTTCGGCGCCTGCAAAGAAGGCCTCGCCGATAACACAATCTCGGTGTCTACTAAACGATAAATTTCTTAATCTTCTTGCTGGATCTGACCTTCGAACCAGCGACAGCAAAAATATAGTCTAACTAAATCACAGCTCAGACTACCACAATATCTTCTTTATTAAGAAATATGCTCCAATCCACTTAGGAGCCCGAATAGTATAAATCAACAGCAAATAAATTCAGTAGCTTAATTCTTCACAATCACGTAGACAACCCAAGACTTGCGACCAAAATACTATGAATTTACACAGCTAACAATTTTCCAATTTTAAGTTACCACAACGAAACATCGAATTAATAATACTGCTTTCCAGCGAATCTTATTTATACCAGTCGGTAAGGTTTCTCGAATGTTCTGAAATTTACTCAATTCAAAAACAACTATTACGTCATAGTCAAAACAGGTCAAGCGGAAGTTCTGGAAGTTACTTCAAGGTTCGTGAAATTATGCAGTGTTGCCATTTTCTTATAACTAAATATAAAATATTTAAATTACTTATAAAACTGTTATTTCTTTGGCTATTTGAGCCGGACCAAAGCCAATCAAAGAGATTTTTTATGAGATTGTGAATCTACATAATTTGGGCGATTTTTAGAAACGGAACACCATTACATTCCCTCTAAATTTGCTAAATCTTTAAAATTGATTATTTAAGTTTAAAACAAAAAAGCTGCGTGATTAGTACTAATCAAAGCACACAAAGTTATTCATAACAATATAATCTAAGCTCAAACAAACTCTACAATCAAACTAACAATATATCGGCTGAATAAGCCCAGCAGTCCTAGCTAATGTGATGGATGAACCTGCTTTGTAGCAACAAGCTTATTAATACGCGGTGAAACATTAGCAACAGCACAACGAAGATCATGTTCAGGTGTTTTGAGCTGTGATCGGTACTTTGATTTGATTCCAACCATCACTGAAAATGTTGATTCACACAACCATGTTGATGGAAACAACAACAATGCTTGAATAGCAGGTTCCGCAATCTTTTTGTACGACTTGCACATCGTAAACCAAAAATCTCCCAAATTACCTATCATGTTGAAGTTCAATCAGTTCCTCTTGCATACCTGTCCCAGCCTGCAGTGTCTGAGCGTTTGCAGTGAAAGGATCCCTAAGATACGCAACTTCGTCTTCACCAAGACTTGGAAAATAGCCGTCAATTTCCTTTTCCAACTTCATGAGATGTTCAGTAACCAATTCCGAGAACCTTGTGGTCTCAATTTGGGGATTTTGACACAGAAATTCTGTTACTGTACTAAACATGGAAAAAGTGCCAGAGCCAATATTTCCCTTTCACAACCGAAGTTTGGCCAGAAATGCTTTGACTTTAGCTATGAATTCACACACTGTTAAGTATTTTCCTTGGAGATTCTTGTTTAGCATATTCTGAGCATCAAAAATATCAACAAGGTAGGCAAGGATCAAAATAAAAAAATCATCCCTCAAGGAAGTGACAAGAGTTTCACATTTGTTGAATTGTTGGAAAAATCCCAGCAATTCTTTACGAAGCTCATATACACGTTTAGTAATATTTCCTCTGGAGAGCAACGCACATTACTGTGAAATAGAAGTACACTGTGATCGGCACCCTAAATCTTCACAGAGAATTTTAAATAACCGGCTGTTTAGCGCACTCCCTTTTACATTGTTGACCATCTTAATCACCAGTGATAAAACGTCAAAGAATTTAGCAGGAAGGACTTTGCATGACAATGCAAACCGGTGGATCATGCAGTGCAAAAATTGCACATGAGGAGCTACTTCCATGACACGAGCTCTAAAACCAGACTTTCGTCCTAACATAGCTGGGCCCCATCCGTTGTGCAGCCCCTTAGATTTTCCCATTTTAAACCATGTTGCTTGAAAAAAGAATTCACCATTTGAAAAATATCATCTCCTTTAGTTGTTGCTTCTAATGCCGCATTCATCAAAAACTCTTCTTTAACGCTTTCTTTTCCAACATATAGAACAAAAATTAGTAGCTGAGCACAGTTTGTTACATCTGTAGACTCGTCAAGTTGAATTGCAAATCCACTTTCCGATCTACAAATATCACTAATCACTTGCTGCAAAATATCCATTGACATTTCCTTAATTCTTCGTTGGACTGTATTATTAGACAGGGAGATTGAGTTAAGTTTTTTCACTGATTCATCTCCAAAGACACAACGTACCATTACTTTTGCAGCAGGTAGGACCAAATTTTCCCCAATGTTATGTGCTTTTTTTTGTTGGCGATCATGAGAGAAACTTCATAAGAAGCCTTTAATGAAACATTGGTTTGTTAGAGAAATATGCCACCTTTAATCAAGCATTGTTTCTTAAACACTGATTCTCTATGCTTGAAAAAGTCAAGTTCTTTGTCTTTAAATTTCGGATGAGCTTTCTCCAAATGCCGAGTGAGAAGGTTTCGTTTCATCGAATGATTTCCCAATGATTTTTGACAAAGTACACATACTGGTATATCCAAACCATTGTTTATCGTAAATGTAAACCCGAACTTTAAGTAGGTTTCTGAATATTTTCTTTTTTTGAGACTCATTGCATAGCTTTTTAGAAAGTCCGAAAATAGACAAAAATTTTAAGTAAAGCTATAGAAGTTTTTGAACTCAGCAGCGCAATGAGCTAATCGTTAAGCAAATTTACATTGCACAGTGAACCTAAAAGCAAATGAAGACCTGAATTAAAGAACTACATAACTCACAAAATAAAGTTTTTGAAAAAAAGAAAATTGAAGTTTTGAAAAACATTGCAAACTTACTTCAATCTAATGTTAAATCTTTTCAGTCTTGTCCTAAGGTAGGCTTAGGCTGCACCTGAAATTCATGCAGTTTTCAAGTTTTTTTCTAGTTCGCTCCTTAGGCTTTCTTTTCATTTTTTTGCAATTATTATCAGTACAGTAATTCCCCCTTATTAAGCTCACGGTTAATAAGCTCACCCACTTAACAAGCCCAAAACTGTCGGGTTCAGAATTACTACTGTCGCATATTCAATTCGAATAGTTTAAAGCAGTGGATCAAACAAATGTTCAACCTTGCTACGACAATTAATCTTGCCAAATAATAGTAATAGCAGGCTATCTAATTTCTGTTACACTAACTTAGCAAATTCAACCGCTGTCTAAACTCACAGACAGAGAGATAAAATTTCAACTTTATTGCTAAGCAATGAAGAAAACTCCAACTTCTATCAAGCGGCAATTACAACTAATCACTAATTCACAATTACAACTTTACACTGAATCACAAATCTCGAAGTCCGAATTTACATTCTCGAATGAATAACTTCAAAAATTATCGCCTTTTATACAATTCTCATAACATTCTAGAACTTTTTTTCTTATACGAGTAAAAACGAAAAAGAACTAGAAAATTCTAAATTAAACGAGGAACAATGAAAATTTACTAGAAAAATAACAAGACAAAATAATTAACATTATTACGTCACAAGCAATTGTATGTATCAATCAAAATTCCGAATATTTCCTATGTTGACTTAGCATTAATATATAACCAATAACCATGCTATACAAATGATTCTCAGAGTATTTTGCGTTTCAAAAAGGGCCTTATTCGTGATAGCTACATTTATTTCTGTAATAAAAAACTCGCCCTATAAACCCAAAACCTCGCTTAATAACCCACACTTTTTGTCTTGCATTTGACGGTTTCACATTTCGTTACGCTGTTATTTGATTTTGTTTTCAAAATGGCGAAGAGACGTAAATGTTGTTTAAAATAAGCGGGGTCGACTGTATTTGCTCTCTAGTCTTTGTAACTACGGTTCTTGTAGCAATCAATCAGCTGTTTTGTCTCGCGTGCCGTCATTGGACAAAATAAGTCATGTGAACTGCGAAAGTGGAATTGCTAGTTACTGTAGTTGTAGTTAAAGTTTTTACTGGGGCGAAACTCTGACTTCCGCAAGAGTTCTTAAACTCAGATCTTCAAATTATTAACATCAGGTGATAAAAAATATTTGTGTCTTTCCCACGAACACAACAGAATGGCACGAGTGGGTTTTGAACTAAGACCCATTTTGATGATGAGCACGGCGCTTTAACCACTTGACCACGCTTCCGACTAATAATAATAAAGGTTTTTTAATTTTTTAATCAAAAATTAACATATCGGGCCGTACATTTAGTAGTCTATGAATGCACAAATATTAGTTTCGCCCAAATAGTTTCTTGTTGCTGCCAAAAATATTCTGATTTTGCCCAAATTTTTGAGACGCGGGGGCAATTCCATCCTTGCCTTGTACGACTATGCTAATGGCCAAGTGTACACAGCACAAGAGCGTATTAAGTGCACGACAGCCATGCACCAGATAAAAAAATGTTCTGTTGTTGCAACCACAGCTGCTACACTATACAGTCTGAATCGGTCACTTGCAACTTTAATTCGACGTTAAAACAAAAAACGGCCGTTTAACGTAACGAAGAAATTATTACTTTTCCTACAAATACCAAGCTATTGGGTTTATTGTTATTATAACTGCTATCAAATCTGAAAAATATAAGCAATAAGGTTAAAATCAACATATTTATTTGCAATGTTGTGGGCTTTATTTATTTTGGGACACACTGTATTTAGGTAAAAATTTGCGATAAATTAAACGCCTAACCCTTTGCACGGCCGCAATCGCTGCAGGTTGTGCACCGTTGTCATAAGCGAAATTTAAGCGCTGCAAACACCGTTCAAGTTATCCATAAAATAATAAAAAACTAAGCAAGAATATTCATACTAAATGACTACTTATGCGTGACGTTGCTGGATTCTGAGTTTCATCTGAAGAGAGGTGATTTGACTTTTCATTTTTTGCTGCAACTGACCAAACATCGCTTTTTGTTACGCTTTGCTCATTTTAAGAAAATAATTTATAATCCTTTTTTGTATCGCTATATAATTCAGTAACAGCCCCTCAAACTCATTCTTTAGATAAACCAAGTTAAAAGTTAAAAATATATTAGTTATTTACTGTAAGTTAGTGATTAAAACAGCGACTGTCTCAAGTTTATTTTTTTCCATTGCAAACGTGCAGCTTCTAGCTTTCGTAAGTAATTGTTTTGTATTTGCATAATTCGGTCTATTCTTTTAATGTTTATGTGTGTTTATTTTTTTTGAACTTTGCGCTTTATTTGCTTAATTTTAGGATTACGTGTTTGTGAAAGAGAAAACAAATAAATCAGTTCAATGAAGTAAACAAATTGTTATGGGGGTTGCGGCTTCAAAACACTATTATTATAAGTAGTCCTGGCCATGTTCCAAAAACTTTTTCAAGCTTGTAATCCAAACTGGAGTAAGCTTTTTATGTTTTTCAGAGCACTGTGCAGTTGCGCGAGTTTTTTTGCACATCAGTGGTAAATGCAACCATGCGATATCTATAAAATTTTTCACAAGTGTAGCTCACTGGTATGATTAAATTCTACCGTATCTGAATAAGATGATGATCGCACTTGGGTGAAACAGACTATTGGGTTTTTTAATAAACTATATTTTAATTGCATGATTATTTAAATTTTAGAAATATTCAGCTCTAACTTTCTTATCGAGCACTCTGTAATTGTAACTGCAATCAACTATATCCAGCTCAGTGTTTCTTAAAGTGAGTCACTTGGCTCGCAAGGAAGGAATTTGTAATCTTTAGGAAGAAATAATTGTTGTAGGAGGAATTTCAATAAAATTTAGTTGACTCAAAATTATTTACTGATAACAAAACCTGGCACCAGATTCACCTTGACAACCCATCAAAATTATTCCACTAGAGTGGAATAATTTGAAAAATATTTAAGACTATAAAAATTGTTTTTCTAAAACAATTCTTTAATACCTTAAATTCTTTAATAGCTTTCATGAAGATTATTTTTTGAGTCTTCACATGCATGTTGTCTTATTTGTTTTATACTCTATTTTGAACGTAAGAAAAAAGCGCCCGGAAAAAAAGCGAAGACCAAAAAAAGGTTGTTGTTGTCGTAGTAGGTCGTAGTATGGAACGCTATCGATTTTGGGTTAGACACAAACCGGAGTGGAGCCGAGGGCGTATACTTGTACTAACCCAGGTTGCTGTACTGCTCGGATCAGATGCTAGCAGCGATAGTGTTGAGCCAGCATCCTACGATAATTAGCGATGGGATATAATGTGAAGATCAAAGTAAAGGTTTAACTAAAGGCAAATTTTTATAGGCGGTCTGGACACTGAACATTTTGGAATTAACTGTGGGAAAAAACAAAAACAAAATGCTCTAAAAATCTCGCTTTGTTTATACACTATAAAACAAAATAAAGCAATAACTTATGAAAGATTGGAACTTCTAAAATGGCATCTAGCAACTGGGATACATCAGTATTCATAAACAATATTTTTGTTGAAGCAAATGAATTTTTACACATAAACTATAGCTAATAATAATAAAACAATCCTTAACTAGCAGAATTTTTTGTATAGCCATGTCTATTACAGGTACATAGTGTTTCGGAATAGTTTTTTGCTTAAGTTTGCTCACTGTGTTATTTTCGTTTTAGGTATGCTCGTAAAACTAAACATTTCTGTAATCGTTTTTAGTTTTAGAATTTTTCACTATAGTGAAGTTAAATTGCTTTTGTTAAAAAGCTTTTTTTGGTTACTTGAAGTTTTGTATGCTTTTACCGCATCACTAATGTAGTTGAATATTTTTCACCAAAATCAATTTTATAGCGTTTTGAAAAAACTTTTAATAAACTTAAAATTTTAAGGAGTTTGCTCTTGCTTAATTTGATCCAGAGCATTCTTTAAAAGTTGATATATTTTTCCAAAATGTTTTATTACGACTGAACTTTTCCAAGATTTGGTTGAGACCCTTGTATTAAACATCAGAACTTCTTACTGCAAAACAATAGTCAGATAACTCATGTGCTCGGAGAAATATAATTGTTCTTCGTTTGAACAATATACTCTATTAATTTTGTTAAGGTTAACAAAGGCATTAACTCTACACCGAGGCAATGCATTCTACAGAGTTAGAACAAAAAGGAAATTGGCTTGCCAAACCTTTATTGTCGAGTTTTAATAACGGCATGTTTTTGTCTTATTAAAGAAAGAATTTTCAAACGTTATCTAGTACGTCATTTTTTTAATTTAGTTTTTCAAATCTAAAAATTTTAAAAATTAGATTAAATCTTCTACTTTTTGAAATATTCAAAACAATAACGATTTATATAGAGTGATGCTTTTATTGGGATATCACGTACATAAATAAGAAATGGGAATAAAACTCTGTAAATAAATCAAGGAAGAAACAAGGACGAAAAGGAGATGAAAGAAAAAATTCAATTTTCTTTGTTAAAAAATTTCATTAAATATTAACCCTTTTGAGTCAGGTGGACATATAACATATAACTTAACATTCCTTATAGGATGGTGTGGCATTCACACCCAATATCTATTGGCAAAGCTCAGGTGTAGTTTAAAAATCTCACTTGCGTTTTTGCTTTAAACCCACATTCCAGCAGTGAATTAAATCCTCGGTATGCTGTTCGAGGGCGTTGCAAGTCAGCAAGAGCCAATAATGTAACTGCTACTTGCATCGATAAAAATGTTAGTCTATTCTACGATCGTTTTTATAGGTTAATAAATAACATGCTAAATCATTGAAATTTTTGCTTTAAGAAAACAATTCTTAATATTTTAATTGTCACTAAAAAGGCTTATGTTTATTTTGATAAAGAAACTTTTATTTGTTGGAGTTTAATTCAATAAAAATTTAATTGGAAAAATGTTTTTGTGTTTCTTTTTGTATGACTGACGCAATAAACTTATATCCATACACACCTTGAAATAGTCAATCGATAAAAGCGATAAAGCAAGAGAATTGTTTTCTGTTAATTTTTTAAGTAAAACTCTTATACGTGTTGAAAAGACAGGGATTGTTTGGCGAACATAACTTTTTGAGCGGAATTTTTTTAAAACTTTTACAAGAGACTTGGCAGTTGATAAACTAATGGTATGATACTTTGGTAAGGCACTTTGGAAAGAAGTTTATTTATTGTAAGCCGATCAGATTCTGTTACAAATACTAAGTATTAGTTTCAAGTGATATTTACTTTTACAAGCTTTAAGACTTTTTCAAAGCATGTAAAACACAGCCATTAGCAAGTTTTTGACCTCAAATTGCGTCCGCACTTCTTTCGATTGAAAAAAACACTTGCCTGTAATCGTGCTTGTTACAGCAATTTTTAAGTCGCGTTGTCTATAGAGTTATTTGCACAAAATTTTATAAAATTTTACAAAATTGTAAGGTTCAACGAACAAAAAAAATTAGTGTGTAAATAATTTTTCAAAGTAAAAATAAACCAAAAATAATGAACCATTGTACTTTCTACGAATTATTATTACAAAAAATCTGTGAAATATTTTCACACTTTTGTGCTGAGTCAACATTTTTACGGAAATCATAGTCATTTTAATATGCCAAAAAAGGCCATTTTTCTATGAACGTATGAAGCGAAAGCTGATGCGTAATTTTTTTTTGAAAATATTTATAGGTCCCTAAACTAAGCTTCTATTTAAAAATTAATTCAATTCAAAACAGCCGACAGGTTTTTCAAGTCTTTGAACACGATTTTTCTTTACAAGAACAATGGTTTAAAATGGAATAATGTTAAGCTTTTTTAATACAAATAATATTATTAGGTAATAGAATAGATACACATTTTTTAGTACCAATGAGAAATATTTTGTCTTCAGTTAGTGTTCCTGCCTTTGACAAAAAAATTAGGTTTTATTCTCTTTGTAGAAAATATGACGCAATTGTTTGCAAGGGCTCTTCAGCAACAAATTACAGAAGGGGCCGTTTCATCCAGCGGTAATGTTTCATAGATGAGCTAACTAATAAACCAGTTCAATGTCAAAAATGACAATAATAAAGTTAAAGAGATAGCAACAGAAAAGCAAAAACTTTAAAATTGATTTTATATTAAAATAAACATTAAAAACTAAACCATTAGTATATAGCAATTACTCCTGCCTGCTCTCGGAGATGCCAATATGTTGTAATGGCATTGAATTTATTTATTTGCCAAGTCAGTTGTTTACAAAGTGCTATGCATATATTTTAAGGTTAATTAATCAAATCACAATGCGGAGAAAAATACAGTAAAGCGTGTTTTTCAGAATAAATAGTTGAAGAGGATATAAGCTTAACGTAAACAACATCGATTCCTGTCTTCATCAAAACAGCGTTTCTTTGCGCTCGGCGACACTACAGTCAGAACAAACCCGGCACATGACTTATTGCCATTGATGCCATTTTGTTGCCTGTTTGCTAAATGTTATTTTTAAAATTTTATGGTAAATGTCTTTGTACGTCACGAAACACATACACGATACCAAAAACGCCTTAAAATCATTTCCATCTGTAACTTTTTTGGAGATTGGCGATGCTAAAAGAGCGTTCATTAAATCTATCTACGTCGCCAGAGTAGCTTCCTCTCACGTGTATAATAGTCGCAACATTCCGCTTTAGTAATTGTATGTCTAAGTGATTAATCTATAAGGACGCTTTAAATTAGTCAGAACTAAAAAGACAGCGAATCGTAGAAATTAAGCCGTTAATTACAATTATTTCTTGAATCGCAATCTTATCTGTTTCTGGTAAGATTTAAAAGTTTTGTTGGTTTTTATCATTTAGCATTTGGCTATTCGTTTTGTCAATTAGAGTTCAGAAATAATACTCTGTTGATGGCGAATTACGTAATTGTATTAGAAAAAGGTAAGTATGCTCAACGCATATCTAATTTCTACTTTAATTGATTTGTAGTTAAAAAAATTAAATTGCTAAATAACAGTATTATGAGAAAGTTGTTTAGATTTTTTGCGAGCAAAAAATTTTTTTTTATTTTAAAATAATATTTCAGAGAAGTAATTCTAAGAATAATCAAGCTATCGTAAATTGTAGTAGAAAAGTTATCATAAAAAAATGTTGCTTAGTTTTACTGAATGGTGGTTTAATTTTAATTACCTGTGCTGGTTTAATCAAAGCTCTCACGTCGTGGCGGTGTAATGGTTTGCACCAAATCGAACTTTAATTTGGTTTTTAATATCCTGATCCTGGGGCTGGCCAAGTGTAAAAAATATGATCAGTAAATCCCGTCGTTTTATCAGTTAAATTTCAAAAGAAAAAACACTTTTTTACAAGTATTTCAAGTGAAACATGACATTTAAAAAAAGGTATCCGCTATCAAATGAAAAATTTTATTAAGAAAAAAGGATTTTTTCTAAAATATTTCAAAAATTTGCAACCTTTCCTAGTCACAACTTTACTTGTCACAACTCAAGATTCCGAAAGGACAAATTGAACTAACTGACCCAAATTCCTGCGCTGAATTAAAGCTGTGTTTACTTTTATTAAAGTCGTTTCAAGATGTAGCTTGCCGCGAAACTGAAATTCTTAAACAGTTACTTTTGACTAAGTACAAATGATTTGCTAAAAAACTTTTCTCTACAAATAGGAAAGAAACCATTGTTTCTAACTCTAAAGAATATAATAACAAAATACAAAAGAACTTGAACAATTCTCCAAAAACTTAATTCAAGCTTCATCAAACTTCAAAGCAATTCACAGCGCCAACAACTGCGAATAATTACTTAACAATTTATTAACAATTACTTAACAATTACTTAACAACTTCGTATTGACAAACAATAAGAATAAATTAACAAACCGATGCTTAGTATTAAACGTAATAGTTTGTCTACCGAACAGGCTAAAACACTTCTTTTTTAAAATAAAATATACTCCAAGGTGTCAGCACTAACTTTTGACTACTTAAATTAGGGGTCGGAAACCTTTTGGGGTAAGAAAACCATAAAAGTTACATACTTTTACATGCAGTTTTGTGAGAGCCATACAATCTTATTTTATTTTTAGCTGAGTGTGTGTGGACAGAAATTATTTTCGTGAACAAACCTTGGTCATTTTTTGCAACGTAAAACTTATATGATATCTATTGATTCTGATTTCTCAACTTTTGTCTTAAAAACGTAGCAATTTCTAAAAAAAGGTCTTTACCTTGAATCTGACTCGGATTTCTCGATTTTCGTCTCAAAACCGTAGTGATCTCTTAAAAACGAGTCTTCATTTTTCAAATCTTGTGTGCGCAGATCTTTTTTTTATGTGACTAATTTATGCTTGTCAACAAAAGAGCCAGATACCGTTATCAAAAGAACCACATCTGGTTTGCAAGCCATGGGTTTCCGACCCCTGACTTAAACACTTAAACAACATCACACATGCGACAGTAACACAAACGATTCCTAAGCATTTCTCAATTGGAATGAAAGATACAATCCACAGCGCTATTTATACTGTATGTATATATATATATCACCTCATGTTACCAAATAATAATTGAAATTGCACACGAACAAGAATTTTTAGATTAGCTATTATACTGGGTTTAGCAATCGGACAATGCATTTAATGACGTCACAGTAAAATTGTATGATAAAATAGTAAATATATGATGTAACCTTTAATTTAGAATTAGCTTAATAGTAGTAGGCAGTGCTTCTCAAACGTTAGGCCACTGGGCTCCCCAAAGAAGAATTGGAAATTTCAAGGAAGTAAAAATCACTAGAGGAGGAATTAGGGAAGAATTTTAGAATCTTGGTACATTATAAGTTGACCCACAAAAACTGACACGTCTTTCATAATCATAGCCGTACCATCCCGGGGGACAGGGTAAAAGTAAAGACTTTTTTTTAGAGACAAAATTAAAAGTTCGGAGACTAATTTAAAGCAGTGGTCACCAAACTACGGCCCGCGTGGTGATTTTATCCGGCCCGCTGCATGTTGTCTAAAACAGTGGTTTTCAACCATTGTGTCATTGCGTACCCCTTGGAAAGTATTATTTGTTTCACGTACCCCCTTGCATTGTCATTTAATTTATAACTTTTAAAACACGAGACACAAATTAGTTTTCAAACGAATTCTTTATTCAAAAAACGTCATTTATTGGTTAATCCATCAATTCTTGATGGCAAAGAAGCAACAGCTGTAATCAAACTTTTTCAAGAGACAATCTGTTTCTTTGTTTGGTTGTGATAGTAGCCATTGCTGAAAACGTAACTTTGCATAAATAAGTGGATGCAAAAGGTAGCAAGTGTTCCAGAGCCTCATCTCCCAAGTCCGGGTGTTCCTGTTTGACAAATGTCCAAAATTCGGTCAACGAAACAGCACTAAGTTTTAACTGTAAGCCGCGGTCCGTTGATACTTCTAAAAGTATTTCTTGCAAGTTAACTGGCAGTGCGGCCAAGTTTTCTTCTGGAACAGAAAATGTATCTCTCACCTAATCTAGTTGTTTTTCGATTTAAATAATATTAGGAAAGTATTGGTGAAAGTTTTGTCATAGACTTGTCAAATGATCATCTATCATTGCCTTTATCATTTCTGTTTCTACTTTTTCCGTGAAAATGAACTTCTGTAATTGGGAAAAGCATGTAAAGTCTAATTTTTGGCACGTTTTCTTTCAGAAATCAATTTTTTTCAGCAACCCACTTATCTTATCATGCAAGGTAAGAATGTTGGCCCCTTTTCCTTGAAGACAAACGTTTAGCTCATCGAGCTTATCAAAAATTTCTGCAAGATAGCACAGCTTCGCGAGTCAACCGACATTTTCAAATAATTCACTATAAGGAGAGTTGTGTTCCTTGCAAAACGTGCCAACTTCGGTGCGTAATTTAAAGAGCCTGTTCAGAATTCTTCCTCTGGAAAGCCAGCGCACTTCCGTGTGTAGCAGCAGTTGTGTATGTTCGGCTTCCATTTTTCACAAAGAAGGCAAAACAGACGGGAGTTACGTGGTCGAGATTTGATGAAGTTAATGACCTTGATGCTACAGTTCAAAACATCATGTAGTTGGGGACTCATTTTTTTTGATGCCAATGCCTCTCTGTGTATAATACAATGAGTCTATTTCACGTTGGGCTTTTTTTTCTCTAGCGAGTGTAACAAACCCTTTTATGGTGCCGGTCATAGAAGCGGCAGCATCCGTGCATATGCTGCTACAACGTGTCCAGTTCAGACTTTTCTCCGCGAAGAAAGCATCTACGGCGTTAAAAATATCTTTTCCGGTGGTTCTTTCTTGCATGCTTTTGCAGAACAATATGTGCTCAACTATGTCATCAGCATCGCGGTATCTCACAAAACCAACCAGCTGTGCACTTCCACTTACGTCGGTTGACTCGTCTAATTGTAATACAAATGAGCCTGTAAGCTTTGCAACAACTTGATCTACGTTGTCTGTTGCCATAACATCTACTCTGCAACTGACAGTGTCGTTAGACAATGGGACTGCATTAAACTTATCTGCAGCGGTTTTGTCTAGCATGGTCTCTGCTAGCACTTTTGCAGCAGGAAGCAGCAGTTTTTCAACAATCGTAAAAGGCTTTTTAGCCTTTGCTACCAGTAGAGATACGGCCTAAGAAGCTTGTAGTGCTCTCTCTGAAATTGTTGTAACTTTTCGAATCACATCTTGCGAAGATCGAAATTCAAAAAAATTTTTTTTGAAAAAACTAGAAGGCTTACCTACATGACAAGCATGTTTTGTGGTCAAATGCCGCTGCAGGTGCGACAGCTTTATGGATTTGTTTGACAGTGTATCGCCACAGAAAAAAACACTGCCTTGGGTGGCTTAGAGTCGGTGCGTGTGAATCCCGTCAATGCATACGAATCTTTGTACTGGCGATATTTGACTGCAGACTGTATTTTTGCATTCTTGTTTAACGGGCCTTGAGAATCAGAAGCACCAGCTTCGCTGATAGAACAGATTCGCTGATAGTTTTAACCACGATTCCATGATATGCAATACTTTATAATATAAAGCTATAAACTTAAATTCATTTATAAAGTTTATACTTGTAAACTTAAATAAACTTAAATATAAAGTTTATATTATAAATTTATAAAGTTTATAAACTCTACTTCCTTGGCTGTTGTCAATTTAAGTTTACTAAAATTGAACACTCCAGAGCTTACCAAGAATCACATATCTGTTTAGAATTAAATACATTGGGTATTATGAGCGTTTATAAAATTTACCATTGCAATCAATTTAATACTATGCCATTTGGTATCTGAGATTAATGCTTTCTATCATTTGTACTCGCGTACCCCTTGCGCGATCCTCGCGTACCCCTTGAGGTACGCGTAACCCCATTTGAGAACCACTGGTCTAAAACACTACAAAAATATAAAAAAGCAATAATTTAAAAAAAGTATAATCAAATTTTGGTTGATGGGACGAACCAAGTGAACAAGGTTCAGTCGTGGAGCTCTTTGTAAAAAACATATACAAAAATTGAAAAATATGAGTCTGCATTCAAGTGAAGACCTTTTTTTAAGAGAACATCTTGATTTTGGCACAAAAATTGAAAAATCTGTGTCTGAATTCTAGTGAGGACCTTTTTTTTATAGAGAACACCTTGA
Source organism: Diplosoma virens (assembly GCA_963680785.1). Lineage (NCBI taxonomy): Eukaryota > Metazoa > Chordata > Ascidiacea > Aplousobranchia > Didemnidae > Diplosoma > Diplosoma virens. Next base: position 59,698,820 of record OY796882.1, on the reverse strand, counting down.
TTGGTAGAACCACTATAGAAGACCTTTGACTTTGGACCGAGGAGGCCTAAAAAATCTACATGCGTCCCCCTGCTCGAAACGTTTGAAGACCCCTGATTTAAAATATAGATTTTTTTGGGAAAACACTTTTGTTTTGGGACGAAAATTATGAAATTCTAGAGTCATTCGAAGTGAAAACCTTTTTTTTAGTGAACTCTACTTTTTAGGCACGGATTTTTTTCTGTCAACCAGCGTCCCGGTTTGCCCCTTCCAAAAAATATATAATGCCTAGTCAATGAAATACTTTTTCGGTGGTGGAGGGATAATGGTACCTAAGTCCTGAAAGGGAAGAATGGGGCAAAAACTTTGAGAACCACTGGTAGTAGGTGATACAATATTTTCTTGATCACTCTAGTCTAGGCAAAATTACGTCATTGTCACAAAATTCGCTTAAAACTTTAGTTAGTCAAAGCGCTTGAATAAAGCAATAAAACGATTTTTTATAATCAATTATAAGAACAAATCGCAGACAAAATAGATTAGGTTGGAAGGTGATGAACCAATTATCTAATCTCTACGTAACAATGGAACAAGATGACGTAATACTTAAAAGCTTAAACATTACTGCAAAAAAATGAAAATCAACTAGAGAGCTATACTGTTGAGATTATAATTATGAATAAAGTGTGACAGTGCTATTAAAAATATGTACAGTATATATTTACAGATAAAAATTAAAACAAAATTTTTGAAATTAATTCCAAACAAAAAAATATTCCTACGTAAATTCTTCCAATTAACAGAATCTATTAAAATAGACAATTTCAATTTTTGCTAGCTATTTCTTTCTTTAATGTAGACTTTGCAGTGGCTCATTTAATTTACATCATTACCTAACCTTCCTAAATGCTACGGCCGCTCTAATCAAACTTTACAAAAACACCTACAATCAATTTATTTTTGCAGTTTGATTTTTCTGTTTACATTCTTTTATTGAGACTAAATTCTTTTTTTTCGTATTGCTTGATTTTTCTAAAATTCGCCTTGTAAATCATAATACCGTCAGAAAAAAATAAGTTTTCATGTCGATTCTTTTTTTTACCCAACCTGTTAGGCGGTCTAAAAAATAAAAAAAAATCCGAACTAATCCGTGATGTAGTCTCGATTTCGTCTTTATTTTTTCTTTCACATTTATAATATATCTTACTTCTTTTAATTTTTAATCTTCGATAAATTTAAAACAAAATTATTATGATTTTAATCAATAACTTTTGTTTTCAGTTTTTGTTTTGTTGGTCTTGCTGTGCGGACAACTTTTTGCGCAAGGTTAGTATGAAAACGTTTTTAATTATGTATGTAAAAATTCATGATACTATGTCAGTTTAGCATAATTATGAGTTAGCACACTAGTATATCATAGCATATTGTAAAAAATTAAGACTTGGGCAGAATTCTTTTGCCCCTTTTTCCTAAATCTTTTGGTCTGTTTGGCTATAGCTACGACCCACCCGCTAGGTTTTTAGTTTATACGTTTGCAAAAATTGACAGTAAAAATATTTTATAAATTTGTGGATTAAACCAAATCCAAATTGAAAATCTGTGATAACCACTAATAATTCTCTTTCAGCCCAAACCTGGGCTAAAACGAAACCAACCACTAAATTTAAAATTTGCCGAACCTGAACCGGAACTTTATTTTAAACGATTGACGCCCTGGCCTTAACGTCACTGAAGAAAACATTTTAGTTATGCTTGTAATCGTAGATCATTAATCTACAAGATACAGCGAAGTTTTAGTCTTAATTTGGAAGAAAAATATGTAATTATTCTTTTCTAAACTGTTGTAAATTAGCGCTTCTGTAAAATTTTAACCAATATTTTTATAACCGGCAAAACTAGTTAAAGCCAAAATTCGCCAGAAATAAAATTTTTTTTAGATAAAATGGCTCGGCTTATTACAAAATTATTTTAAATAAATTCCTCTCTTTTCCTAAATCAATTACGAGATATAACCACGCTGTTTTGGTTTACACTTAGCACAAATTGTCCAATGGTAACATTCATCACGAATTTAGTTTGCAGCTTTAGTGTGACAATAGCAGCCTAAAAAAATTGTTACAGGTATTAATGAAGCTTATTATTTATCGACCTATTTTATAATTTTATTCCATTACCATAACTATCGTAAAACCTCTATTTTTACCGCCATGGCGCTCTATTTTTCAACTCTTCCCCTATAGTGGTGTTCTATTAGAGGTGACGTTCAATTAGAGGGTGGCGCTCTATTTTTCGACTCGCTGATCAAAATTACGAAAAGATAAATTTCATGAATAAAAAGAAAAAACATTTAACACATTTATACAATTACATTCATTCATTCGTTTGTAATCGTGCTGTATCGTGTCGAATGGTTCGTACGAGCGTGCGTGTGCTTCAAGAAGGTCAGGCGCAGTCTGTGTTGATTTTACCGCTTATTCGAATAGAGTCAATACCGATAGTGTAGTTGGCGTTTAGGCCACCGCCATTAGTCCATTTAAAAAACTACAGAGACTTCCCAGCGTCTAAAAATAAACGTGCAATTCGACAATCCATTCTTCCCTTCTTACATCTGCAAAGGCGATTTCAGCCGTAACTATTGCCAAAATAGAAGAATTCATCAAAATGGCGTTCAATTAGAGGGTGGCGCTCTATTTTTCAACCCTTCCCTTATAGTGGCGTTCTATTAGAGGTGGCGTTCAAATAGAGGTGGCGCTCAAATAGAGGTTTTACGGTAACTATAGCGGCCATTAGTTAAAACTAACACTGTAAAGCGTCCGGCAACACCAAAAATGTTGCGCAAAGTGCATTGCTGCACTAGGTTAATTCAAAAAATTTAGAATAATACAATAGTATTCATCTTTATGAATTTGTTTCGCTATACTTGAAGTTTCTCTATTTCAATAAACCTTTCCATCTACTGCTTTAGCATACTATTTACTTGAAACGGCATTTTTCTTTAATCAAAATATCCTCGATTTTTTTCTCATATCTAACATCAAAAAAGATTGATCAAATTCAGCCAAAACAGTTTGCAGAAAGATCAAGTGTTTTAACTAACTGCTTCATAGGTCCAAATTTGATGTGCAATGTTGGTGAAGTGATGTTTGAAGTGAAGTTCCTTTTCAACAACAAGACCTCCGACTGCTGGTACACCTACCATCAGTGAAACAAGAACAACAAGAATGCAATCTACTATTTCTTTTGCAACAATGCCAAACATGACGATTGGTGATTCTTTACTTTAACTTAAGTCAAAATATCGCTTTTTTTATGACAAGTTTGATTACTTACAAAAAATTGTTTGCGTTAATAGTAACTACAAAGTAAAAAATTGTTTTAGATTCAACAATATTGTCCGCAAAATCAACTGCTGCTGGATGGTTCACAACAACAAGACCTCAAATTGCTGACACACCTATCACCACTGAAGCAACAACAAATGAAATGCAATCAAGTGCTTTAACAGCGACAGATGCAACACCTATATTTGTTTGTACATGTACAACGCCATACAAGGGTAATTGTTCGCTTTTAATAATGCAGTTAAATCAAAATATCGCTAGTCTCAATAAATCTTTGAGGACAGGTTGTCGTCGTTTGGAAGGCCATCCATTCCAGATCAGACACAAACAGAACTGAGTCCCAAGGTTTAGTCTTTTTACTACCCCAAGTTGTTGTAGTGGTCAGATCAGATGCTGGTAGTGATAGTGTTAAGCCGGCATCAGGTTTTGTCATCCAAAAAACGTCCTTGATAACGGTTAAATATAAAAAACAATAAGGTATTTTCAATTTTCTTTTTTGTTTGTTTATTTTTAAAAATATTTTATTTTACAAAGTTGCCGTGTTCAACGGTATTTTTTATTTAATCGACTAAAAATTAAATGTTTAATCTGCACGTTTAAAAAAATTGGTAGAAATTTTATCAAACCAATTACTTGAGGTAGTTATTGCGTATTCAAAACATACCACAACACGTTTTTTAGTTGAAATAAAACTAGAAATAATGTTTTTGACAAAAAGATAAACTAGAAAATAATTAAAATTATCCATAAAACAACTAGCATGAAATATGTAGCGAAGTTACAAGAGTTGAAATAGTTTTGCAATAATACGAATTGAGTATAAAGTCCAAAAAGTTGTACAAAGTGAGTACAACTTGATTTGAATTAAGTACAAATATAATTGAGTACAAGTACTATTGAGTACAAAGTCCAAAAAATATATTACGTACAAAGTCCAAAAATATATAATGATACAAAGTCGAAAAAAATAAATAAATAAAAAGTGTATGAAAGCTATTTTAAGTTTAATCAAAATAATGAAAAAAAAGCAATAAATTCGATTAATTTTTTTTTAAATATAAATGAAGCTATGAAGTCAATGTTTCCCAACCTGTGGTCCATGGACCACCTGGTGGTGCATGCAGATTTTCAAGTGGTTCCCGAGAGGTCCTTCCATGAAAACGAATTATTCGCCATTAGCAGTTTCGCTGCGACTGGGCGTAAATCTATATAGGGTGTTCATAAAGTCCCGATACAATTTTAAAATTTTTCATGAAATCAATTCTTAAAATATCTTAACCAGGTTTGTTTCATTGTAATCAGTGCTGCTTAAAGTTTTTATTTAAAATAAAATTTTGTGTTTCAGATATAATTTTTATGTGTTTTATGAATGTGTTAAATAAATCCTTATTAAATGGTTACTCCTCAAGAGAAGGCACAATGTATATCCTGGTTCATTGAAATAAAATCGGACGTTCAGACTCAGCAAAGGTACAGGACTAAGAATGGAAAAGATCCACCATCATGTTCTTCGATTCGTCGATGGCACAAAAATTTTACGGAGACAGAGTTAGTGTTGGATGCAGTGAGAAGTGGGCAACCAAGAACATCTGCGGAAAACATCGAGTGTGTAAGACAAGCGTTTAGTCGTTCTCCTATAAAGTCCATCCGTACTGCTGCCAGAAAATTGGAATTACCACCTACAACAGTGCACAAGTTTCTACACAAAAGGTTACGAATGTACGCTTACAAAGTGCAAATGTTACAGAGACTTCAGCCAAATGACAAGCCAAAACGAAAAGAGTTTGCAAATAATATGCTGCAGCGAGTTTCTGAGGATGAAGAATTTCTAAAGCGAATTCGTTTGCATGCCGCAGCGAAAGTATTAAATGCTGATTCAAGGGATTCTACGGGAGCATTTTTGTCAATTTTCAGTAATTGATGATGCGATAATAAACATTGTTGTGTTTGGTGTCATAATAATGCTCGTACAGTCAAGGCCAGTTGCCAGATAGGTTCAAAGTCTAAGAGCTTGTGAATTAGGAAGAATTGTTAACAATCGATTAAATTAGAATTCTAGTATTTCTTGTTGTAGTATTTTATATGCCGTGTATATAATTTGTATCAGGTCTTATTGTTTGTAGACATAACTGCCTAAGCTAAATCATTGATTGTCGTACAACCCTGGTATGTCGAAACGGAAGCGATGGGGTTTTTACAAACTCGAGTTTGAAACCTTCCAAGCTAAAAATAAATTTGGCAACACTCGTATGTTGAAGCCCTGAAAACAAAGCGAGCCCGCTACAATCAAAAAGGTACTCTCTCTCAATTGCACAAAACAGCAACAACCATGCAAAAAGCGATCTTGATGGCGTCGTATAGAACTGCTTACTTGATTGCGAAGAGTAAAAAAGCATACAACATTGGAGAGAACCTTATCAAACCTGCCTCGTGGAAATGGCAAATATTTTGTTGGGAAACGAAGCAGCAAGGAAACTAAGTAAGATCTCCATGTCAGATAACAGTTTAAAAGGCGTATCGAGGACATAAGTAGCGACATTTTGCCTCAAATTGTGCATGGTATAAAGAAGAGTGCTTCCCAATAGCTTTGCAGTTGGACGAATCAACTGATATTGCATGCATGAGTCAACTATTGTTTTTTTTACGCTACGTGAAAAAAGCAGGAAAAAAACCTCAGCTGAAGGAAGAATTTCTGTTCTGTGAGAGTCTCCAAACCATAGCAGCCACCACAGACGTCACGAATTTAATAAAAGCCTTTTTTAAAAAACATGATATTCCTTTCGAGAAAATCGGGTTTGTGAGCACTGCGGGGCACCGGCTATGCTTGGCTGTAAATCGGGGTTTGTGGCACTATTAGAAGAGATGAATCCGAACGTAGTCATAATCCACTACATATTACACCGATATGCATTGATGAGCAAAACACTGCCCGATAACTTGAAAGAAGTGACGGACTCTTTAGTTCATATCGTAAATTTTATCCAAAAGAGAGCGACAATTCACAGGCTATTCAAGTGCTTATGCGAAGAGATGGGAACTTAGCATACTGTTCTACTTTTTCATACTAATATACGATGGCTGAGTCAGGGGAAAAAGTTCAACCGATTGTTTGAACTACGCTGTGAAGTGCTCGCATTTCTGAAAAATCATGAAAAGAAACCAGTTTATGCCACTAATTTGGAATCTCATCTATTTTTGTTTCGCTTGGCATATCTTGCAGATATTTTCTCAACACTGAATGATTTGTGCATCTCTCTTCAAGGACGGGGAACGGACGTCATTTCATCAGTGGAGAAAATCACAGCGTTCAAGTGGAAACTTACCTTGTGGTTGAAGCGAGTTCCAGAGGGTAGTTTTGATCACTTTCCTAAATTTAATGAGCTCCGAGAAAGCATGGAGTGGACAAAAATCTACTGAGCGACATTGAAGATCATTTATCATCGCTAAGATCAAACTTTGATTTTATCTTTTCTGCTGAAAAGGTTGCCCTGTCATGGGTTCAAAATCCATTCCTGGTCAATGTTAATGAAGTGGAGGAGAAATTCCAAGCAGAAATTCTCGATCTGAAGGCATCTGAAGCTGCGGAGATGATGTTCACCGCAAGCAATCTGATGAATTTTGGCTGCCACAGTATAAAGCTTTTAGAAATCTTAGCAGGATCACTTTAAACCATCTCCTGCCCTTTGCCACTACATACCTATGTGAACAAGGATTCTCCACGTTGATGCACATAAAAACCAAGGAACGGAACCGCTTGAAATCAGTCGATAATCAAATGAGAGTGTGTCTCTCAGGAATCGTTCTTCGTTTTGAATTGTTAGTTGAAACCATCAGATGCAAGAGAGCCATTAAACATTGTTCAGTAGTAGTGGTTTGAGATGTTTAGAATAAATCGTGTTGTATATATAATAAAGTTCAATGTTAATAACTTATGTGAGAAGATCGGAGATAGTGGTCCAAGGTGAAGTAGATTATTTTTGAGTGGTCCACGGGCTCCAAAAGGTTGGGAACCACTGGGTTAAATATTTCAGACTAGAGGTAGCATATTTCAATTAACTCCCATAAGGACCGAAAATATTTTTAATGAAATTCTTAGCATTATTTTGCAAACCCGCCCTCCCATATTCTGATTTAAAGTGATAATCTTTAAAACCTTGAATTAAAAAAGACTCTACTCAAAATTTAGTTTAAATTTTTTTTGGTTCTTTAAAAAAACCATGGGCGTTAATTCGTTCTATTTTATGGTAACAATTTTAGTATTTTACTAATAATTACTAATGACTATTTTAGTAACAAAGCAAATATAAACTTTAACTGTTTAAAGGAAGATTTGATGATTTTTTATAGAATAAATAATGTAAAATTTACAACGCAAAACAATTCGTGGAATAAATTTCGAACAAGCCTAACTTACCCATGGTGTTAATCAGGGCTGCGAACTCAAACTCGAACTCGAACTCGAACTCGAAGAACTCGGCAATTTTGGCCGAACTCGAACTCGAACTGGAACTCGAAAAATAAAAATTTCTGAACTCGAACTTGAACTCGAACTTGAAAAAAGTTTGTGATGTTTGAGTTCATTTAATGAGTAAATTTAACTATAACATTTCTCAGCGTTGGTGCCAAATTATAATTTGCTATCCTCTTTTATTTTGTTTAATAATAGATTAAAATTGGTAACATCGATGACAAAGCATTTTTAACATGTGCTCATTTTTTCGCGGTTGAATTATTCTCTTAACTCTATTCCGACTGTATTTTTTCAACTCTATTTTATGAACTCGAAGTCGAACTCGAAAAATTGAAATTTAAAGAACTCGAACTCGAACTCGGACTTGCAAATTTTTTGTGAACTCGAACTCGAACTCGAACTCGAACTCGGACTTGCAAAGTTTTTGTGAACTTGAACTCGAACTCGAACTCGATTAAAAATGCTTCGAGTTCGCAGCCCTGGTGTTAATTTAATTTTTTGAAGACTAACTAAAATTGTTAAAATTAGTGATGCAAAAACAGCAGTCGCAACTTGGCTGCTGATAAAACAAAAATTTGATTAAATGCAATTAGTCTAAAGTCACATTTTAAACCACAAAAAATTATGGTTGTTTCATTGTATTTTTTGCTGTTCTACGTGATTTAGCAAAATTTTTGAACATGAATTTGTATCTATGTCTTTCTTAGAAACCAATTCCATCAGTAGCATGCGGTCAGGACATGCAAGTCATGCCATACATGACTAACGAATTTTTGCGCGATGATCTTTATTTCGTAACTTAATGAAGAACACAACTGTTTAGCAACGAAATTCGAGAAATGTGAGGGTGATCCGAGACAAAGACTTTTTTTTTAGAGAACACGATAATCTTAGGACGAAAAGTAGAAAATCTGGGAATTATTTCAAGTGATGATCTTTTTTTTTTAAAAAACACCATAATTTAAAAACAAATAATCGGTCTATATTAAGAATCTCACTCAGAATTCTTTCTGCTACCCATAAAATATTGCATGTCCTACCCATTAACTACCTATTAACAGTGGTGGGCACAAAGTACCGCGGTACTTTTACTCGGTACTTTTGAATAATTCAATTTAATAGTAATAAAAAAACTATTTTAAAATTTTTTTTTTTTGAATTACACTATTTTTGAATGTCAATTGAAATTCAATGTATGACAGAGAAGTTAATAGTTATAACTATTAAATTAAATTATTCAAAAGTACCGAGTAAAGGTACCGTGCCCACCACTGCCTATTAAATAGCTAATTGCATGACCAGTTTTTGGCATGCCAATTGCATGACCAGTCTCAAGGTCACTGCACGCCACTGAATTCCATTCAAAATTTTTTCAAACGTATAATCCAAATCTAAGGTTTCTTCCTCTAAAAGCCTCCTTCTGTTTGTATCAGATCGAAGTCCGTTGATGAAAGCGTCCCTAGTCATATCATTTTTGTACTTTTCTGCTGATACTGCTTGAAAGGAACATTCTTTTGCAAGACCACGGAGAGCGTGAACATACTGAGAAATACTTTCATTCTGTGCTTGCAGTCTTGTCATTAAGACGTGGCGGGCGAAAGTAACATTCTTTTTCTTTTGGTATGACGAACGAAGTAATTGTACGGCTTCTTCGTATTCTGTAGCTTCACTTATGTAAGCGTATGTTTGAGGTGACAAGTAATTAGTCAGCAGGGCAAGTCGATTCACAGCTCCTTCGTTATCCGTAACATTTGTAACAGCAGATAGAAAACTTTCAAACGTTTTGAACCAGTATTCAAATACTTTAGCTGCATCAGGATCTCCTGGCAGCGTTTCAAGTTTCTCAGGTCTTAACAAGCGATCCATAATAGTTTAATATTTTGTGAATAAAATTGTCATAAAGTAAACCGTAAACTAGGCTTTTATTCACAAAATTATGACTAAAATCTGAAAAGAAAGCAATAATAATAATTGAAATAGAATTAAGCGTTTGAAATTAAATTAGCTAAAATCCATTAAACAAAACCAGAGTGCTATTTAAAGTTTAAAAAGTTCGCGCAAGGCAGCAAGTTACAAAAGATGACAATGAGAGAAACAAATAAACTTATGAATAAAGCAAGTGTTACGGTGGTTCGAGTCCAGGTTAAATCATGATAATAACTATTAAATTAAATTATTCAAAAGTACCGAGTAAAGTACCGGGGTACTTTTACTCGGTACTTTTGAATAATTCAATTTAATAGTAATAAAAAAACTATTTTTGAAATTTTTATTTTTATTTTTGAATTACACTATTTTTGAATGTCAATTGAAATTCAATGTATGACAGAGAAGTTAATAGTTATAACTATTAAATTAAATTATTCGAAAGTACCGAGTAAAGGTACCGTGCCCACCACTGCCTATTAAATAGCTAATTGCATGACCAGTTTTTGGCATGCCAGTTGCATGACCAGTCTCAAGGTCACTGCACGCCACTGAATTCCATTCAAAATTTTTCCAAACGTAACTAAGAATAGCAGAGAGCAGCAATAACTTTTGTTTCCTAGTAGCCTACATTGTGTACTTTTGATAATTATCTTTTCAATTATTTCATTGATAATTTTTAAGAAAAAATTTTCTTTGTTGTTTGATCACGAAAAAAATTAGCATTGCAGTTGATTTTTACAACGTGCTTTTTTTAATTTTTAGAGCGGCTTCTTGTTATCGTGTTTGGTGTTTTAACCGGAGTAAGTTGGATTATTTTCATAATAGTGAGCTGCCGCAAACGAAATTCCGAGTCTTTTTTCCGTTTTAATTGATGAACAACAAGTTAGGTGAGTATTTTTAAACAAAGAGCAACAGGTTGAATTTTAAAAGTTAATTAACCTAAATTAAAAAGCTTGTGAATTGCAATAGCAGACAAATGCCGTTTTGCTTTGCAAGTGTTTAAATGATGATTATGTTTTTCAGCAAAAATAATGTTCCGCACTTATATGTGGTAGATCTGTTAAAATTTATTTGGTGATCCATATTTTTAAAATTGGCATTTTTCAGATAAATAATACAGGGTGTCCATAAAGTCTTTAGACAATTTAAAAAATTTATTGCAAAGGCAGTTGATGAGATATCTTATATAGATTTGTTTTATATTAATTAGTGTTTATTAAAGTTTTTAGTCAAACTAAAACTTTGTGTTTCAGATTAAATTTTTATGTGTTTAATACATTTAAATGTGTTAATAAACGCGTGCAAAATGCCTTCTCAAGAGAAGGCACAATTTTTCCAGATGTTCTTGGTCACCCACTTCTAACTGTATCCAACACTGACCCTGTCTCAACAAATTTCTTGTGCCATAGACAAATTGAAGGACGTGATGATGGATCTCTTCCATACTTAGTTCTGTATTTTCGCTGAGTCTGAACATCCAATTTTGTCTCAATAAACCAGGATACACATTGTGTCTTCTCTTGAGGAGTAGCCATTTTGCACGGGTTTATTAACACATTTATTGAACACATAAAAATTTAATCTGAAACACAAAAGTTTAGTTTGACTAAAAACTTTAATAAACACTGATTAATATAAAACAAATCTATATAAGATATCTTATCGACTGCTTTGTAATAAATTTTTTTAATTGTCTAAAGACTTTGTGGACACCCTGTATATAGGCGTATAGCAGCATACTAATAGCTTTTTTACTTATTTTATGGTATCAATCATGGATTGATAATTTCATTATTTTTTGTAAACCATTTATACTATTTGTTTTTTGCTTATGCTTTTTGATAATTTTAAATTTTTTTATTTTTTTTAGAATACACATTCGTAAAGTAATGTGACGAAATGCAAAATTGTAGAACTTCAACTTTCAAAGATATGCAATAACAAAGATTTTTGTTCTTATAACTGGTTATAGATAAAATTAGTTTTTAAATTTGCTTTTTTCTTAAACTTTTTTGGCTTCACGTGTCATTATATGTGTTGCGTCTGAATAGTGGCTCACTTTCCTTTTTTGATTATAAAATTATACGCTTCAGTGGCCGCGGCGTGGCCATTCGCTTTGTTGTCAATTTTGAATCATTCAGTTTGAAATCGTCGTCGTAGCAAATGGTCGTGTCATCACCAGCTCTTATAAACTAGAAGTGAATCTGTAATCTCATAAAAAATTGGACTAAATGATTCAAATCGCCTTAAACTATCCGGTCGTGGCCGTCAAACAATAAATATACAAGGGCGAGCGTTAGAATTTGTTTAGTGTATATTACCGGATTTCGGGCACATTTAATCTAGATCTAATACAGTAGATTGCAGTGGGTTGTCGTAGATTAGACGCTCACTGGTGTAGGGTCGCGCTAAGTTTTGCCATGGCTTCTGTAATGTATGTCCAGCTACTTTATACACTTGGTTTATTTACTGTTCTTTCTCGCATTTGCGCAACCTTAAATAGAGCAATGATATTTTCTGCTAGTTTAGACGAATGGTTTAAGTGCTTCAACATTTAAGTGAATGTCTGACCAGATATAAGCTTGCTCGATTTTTATTGTTGCTACATGAAATAACATGAATAAGTGAAAACCGCTGCTGTTAGCATGATTTAAATTCAGTAATTAATGGTGCCTAGTAACTTTTCACAATTTTTAAATAAAATTATATTAAACAACGTGCATAGTACCTTTTCATAATATTAAACAAAATACGTTGTGCAAGCAAAATACCATTAGACAGGCATGTTCTCAGCAAAATTCGTTTTAAAATAAAACATATTTTTATTGTTTAGGCCATGTTGGAATTTCTAAAATTTTACTTTGATAAAAATTGTTTGGGGACTGATGTAGTATGGAATCGAACTGAACTCACCAAAAGACTTTAATTAGTTTATTTGTTTCGCTTTTGTAGTTACACGCTTGTACAATCAGTAATCAAAGAATAATCTTCTTAACCGAGTTGTTTAAGTTGCTTCTTTTGTACAATCTCTCAGTTCAGCTGTTTTTTATTTAGTGTTTATCGTGTATTTAATTGTGTTATATTCTGATCTTTGCAGCGTCTTGAGTTGATTAAACCCAAATTACAGGAAATATGTTGTTTTTAATTAACGGTTTAAGTCAGGGACGAAAAAAGTGGGTCAATGGGTAGTTGCAATAAGTCCGAAATATCGCTTTTTTCCACATGATCTTGGTTCTGATGTGATTTGCACTGAAAATTTTTAAAAATGGCGTAATTTTTCCTGCATGTCTGTCCAATTGATTGTTGCTCTTCTTCTGAAACCTCGTTAAGTTTGCATGCTGCAGTTCAGTTATTAAATGTAAATCTGTAACTAATTTGTGTGTTTCCTTTTTTTAGATGTGCTCACCGATTAAATTAATTTAATATTTATATAAGTTTATTGTGAAAGCATTGAGCACATGTACTTGTCACTTCAATCAAATCAACTTAACTTTTAACAATGGCTACCTTTCTGAACAAATGACCGAAACAAACCAGGCTTGGCATTACTCCTAATTCTCCAAAAGCATCAAAACTTTTAAATATTGGCTAAAAACTTTCACTGATTTCTCAGAAAGTATATTGGTCGCACCAGTGTCTGTAGATTTTGAGCAACGATTACAATTTTTGAAGCGTGTCAGCAGAAGAATATTGGTTGAACTTGGTGTGAGATGCTTTCATCAATGCTTGAATATCTTTTAAACAGTGGTGGGCAGTACCGTGTAAAGTACTGCGGTACTTTTTTAATACCGGTACCGGTACCGTCGGTAATCGGTACCGATACTTTTTTTATAAAGTACCGCGGTATTCCGTTTAATTTTAGAATCATTGAAAGTTGTTTTTTTTGCAAGCATTGCGACATGTTTTTATTTTTCGTATCGATTGCAGCTTCAAAGTAGTTTCTTGATTTACAGTAGTATTATCACAAATTGACATTTGTTAGACTTAGATGTTTACCACTACTTTCCCCGTCCTTCTGGTAGTAGTTATCAATCCATATTTTGGTACAATATTTTGGCATCTCTGAAAGGAATTATCTGCTAGATCTTCTGGTTGCATGTGGGCCTGTATATATAGCATTAAATAAGCAGTGGTATCGCTTAAAAGTTGCCTTTGGTATAACGCCTTCAACGTTTTTGTACGAGCCAGAAAGATAAATGGAGTTGAAATACGATAAAATCAATAAAAATTTTAAATCTTAAAAACGAATAATGGGTTTCTGTATGAAGCTTATTTTGTCTTATTTTATTCCATCAATCTTAATCATGTTATTAATGTGCATAGAAAAAGAAGCAAAATTAAAATTGGTTGAAAAAATATTGTTTTAACTTATCGGTTTAAATATCAGGTTTTGTTTTGACTAAATTGAAGTAAGATCGTTAATTGCTTATGCGCTTGGAGTATCATTTTTTTATACGCCAGCGTCAGTCTATGTCATTCGACGCTGTGTTTTTCTTGAAACTTTTTTTGACCATTTTTAACAGAATAAAAAGAGGTTACTGAAATGAAATCAACCAATAAAATTCTAATTACCACAAAAATAACACAATCATTTTTAAGTGTTAATATTGAACTTAACGGAAAACGCACCAACAGAGGTTATTTCACTTGTTTTTATTCAAGCAGATGACACATCAAATGTAGCAGAGTTAAAAGATCCCTGCTCCATCTTTTTTCTTATATTTTTGTTTGCAACAAGAACAAGCAGTGAAAAATATTTTACAACACTACGCACCGGTATTAAAATGTAGCATAAATGACTTGGCATGAATAGCTATTTTATTTTTATATGTTACTTTCTGTACTGTACAATATCTAGATAGGTGTGCGTTCGTTTTTCCTCCTTGTAAGTTTATGTTTGAAGTAACTTTAAATAGAATAGCCTACTTTTCTTTGTTGCACTGAGCGTTTGATGAAAATGACCAAAAAATCGAACTATATCGATTCATTTAAAAAGTGAAGTTTTAAGAAATATTTGTCGCAGTTTGCTTGAGGTAATCGAAAATTATCAAAGGACTTTCGTCCTACTTTGGAATTATGCTGGAGACTGTATCAAACATTTACGTAAAAATCAAGACATTCGAATAGCATACATATTGTGCCATGCTTGAGTACAATATCATTAATTGGTTGCATAGGCGTACCAGCCAAAAAAATTTGGGGGGCAATGAAGTTTTGCCCAAATTTTGTGACGTTTGCCCAAATCATAATTTCCTAGCACATTACGAATAGGACAAAAAATTGTTCTAAGATTTGCGAACCAAGAATAAATTTTGTCCTAAAATTATGGTGATCTCTAAAAAAAAAAGAAAAAGTCTTCACCTAAATTTGGTAATTATTTTTTGCAGTTTGATCATTGTCACTGTCCTAAAATTCCTGACTTTGCCCAAATATTTTCTTGTCACTGCCCGAAAAATTTCAATTTTCCCAAATCTTAGAAACTTTGGTAGGCAATTGCCCTCCCTGCCCCCCCCCCCCCCCCGGCAAATACGGCTATGATTGGTTGTACGAATGTTTTATTTTTTATTCTAATGTCAAAATTCGTACTATAAATTAAATAATACTGAAAGAAAAAATGTCGGTGTCTCGTAAGTTGTGACAAAATCAATATTAAAATTCAAAATTACTCTCAGTAGAAATTCATTTTGATGATAATGACTGTTTTAGAAAATGTTAGGTTGTTTTATACTCTAACGCAGGGATGCTCAATCTTTTAACCATTATGGTCCAACTTTTGTCGAAAAGTTCATTGCGAGTCGCAGTTGGTGCAGAAATCAAAGTACCTTCTTTTTTGTCTTTACTTATTTTTAATGTGTTATTTTTGAATGAACCTCCTTGATAACAGGAAATCGGACTACAAATTTAGTTAAAGACCAAACAAAAAAGGTCACAAGTTTGATATATCTGTGTTTCATTCTTATTTAAACCGAAAAATCTCTAGTGGGACAAAAATTAGCCTATTTATTCCTATTTTTTGCGCGTCATTGGATTGATTCAAACCAATACAATAATTTGATCGATTATGTAATTATAAATTCTTGGGCAGGCTTCAACAATAAATTTTGCGGGTCTCGGGTATGGGGCTCGTGTCTCGGGTCTCGGGCTGACGAATGCTGTTCTGACAAAATGTAAATAATTCAATGTACGGTAAATTTAAAATCAAAAAATATACACCAGAGCATTAGTCAAGTTCAACTCTAAAATATTCTACTATGTAGGCTAGACTAACCTACTAAAAAAGAAAAAAGCTTGCAAAAATCAAAAAAATTAATTTCATCAAAGTAATCCATCCTAAATAAATTTTTTAAATTAGGCTTATTATAACATTTTGAAATAATTATAAAAAAAGTACGATATGACACTTAAAATTTCAATTTTTTCTTAGAATGAATTGTATTTCTTTTTATTATATGAAAAGTTCATTTCCAAAATTGTTTAAAAAGTCCAGTGAATTTTGAAAACATTCACTGTTACTAAGATCGAAGCATTTTAATAATGAAAACAGATTTTGCTGAAATAAAGATTCTTCTTCTTGAACTGCAGTAACCTCCCTAAGGGGATTCCAACTGTGAAAGAATTTTACTTTTAATCATATGATCAATCAAACCGCCGAAGTTGTTAATTTTCTGAAACCAATCTTTGCTTTTCGGCCAATTTACGAAAGTTGACTACCTTTCGAAAACTTGCTTTTTCAATCCGAAATATTATTTTATTACAACATTTAAGTATCTCTATCCAAAGAGCATGAAATTTTTTACTACGCAACCTTAAATAACACTTTTGTTGACCCCAGCTGATTTCAGCTGATTTCAGCTGGGGTCAACAACAAGCTGTAGTGTCTTGAAGAGTCCTAACAAGGACGAAACAGGTATGTCGGCACTTGCTTGTTGATTGGCTTGACTATTCTTACTTAATGTTAGCAATGAAAGTGCAGGGTTTAGCTTGACTTTACCCGATCCGTGTTAGCTGCTCGATGATGTGGTCAGCATATCAAAACCACCGTCAGTATGCCCTTGCGGCTTAGCGGTGCTTATCGTAGTTACGCTGGTAGTGCATTGTTTTCATTAAACTATATACGTCATAACATGTACAAAAAAATTGTGCATGGTCACCGCACCAGTTGTGCAAAAAAAGAGTGATTATTGTGTTTAATGTGCATATAGTAACTATTGTGCAAAAAAGACATTGTAGCTCTGGAAAAAGTAGCATTTTTGCGTGCAATTATGTCAAACCTTTAGCGCTTTCGGCGCTAAATATGGTATATCAGAAATTATAGGATTTAATCTTAGTGTTGTAAATATTTTCTGAAGGTATTGCATTAGCAAGGAGCATTCTAGTTGTCTAATTAAAATGAAAATATTTTGCAAAAATTCAAAAATCCATTAAACACCAGATTTCATATTCATACCATGCAAAAGCGACTTGATGAAATTTTGATTTCGTTACTTTGCAAGCAAAAATATAAAAAATTATGATAACATTTAACGGCCAGCGAAGGTTGAGTAATTTTACTAAATTACCAAAACCAGAGTTTCCCAAAATGAGGTCCGTGATGAGCGCACAAGGGGTCCGCGACGATATGACAAAATTTGTCAACATATATACCTGGTAAAGTAATCCATACCAAGAAATCCGAATTTACAGTACGTGAAGTATTCATCAAGGACTTTAGTTTTTTAAATAAACTAATGGCGATGACCCAAACGCCAACTACACTACCGGTGGTGACTCTATTCAAATAAGCGATAAAATCAATACAACCTCTGGCTGACTTTCTTGTTGAAGTACACGTACGCTCGCACGGTTCACACGATTCGCACGACACGTATGCAGAATACGATACAGCACGGTATGATACAGCACGGTTCTTCTGTAGGCATGGAAGTACTTAATATCAATGTGACAATTATTTAGATGTTGATAGTTTCATAGAACGATATATTATAACAATAAATTTACCAAGCTTGTTGGGCCACGATACCGCTGCAGTCAGTGTGGTTGATAGTGATTAAGTTCCAAATAAATCTAAATTTCAGTTCAAATATTCGCTTAATCTTGTCTAAATAAAATTTTATTAAAATAAAATTAACAAAACATAAAACATATCAGAATATTAAAAACACAACAGAAAATCATAATCTTTACAATAAACGAAACTAGCTATTTAAGGCACCTTCTTGGTTTAAATTTAATCATATGCTTTTCTTAGTGAACAATAAACACATGTGAGTTTTTTAAATGTCCACATGCCGAATAAACCAAGAAAAACGGTTGAACAATGAGACTGTGATTTAATAACAAAATACGAGTCTGAAATTAGGTTGCCTAGTGGAAAATACGAAAAACGAAAAATATTGAACTTAAAATCTTACACGGACAGTTCACAATAGCAGGCTCCGCCACTTACATGTAAAAAACTTAAAGACAAAAATGTTGGCCCGAATTTAAACTTTACCCGATCGGTGATGGTCTACTAGTCGCAGCATCCATCGGTAAAAAGTGCCACTTTTTGGACGCGTTTATCATCGACGTCTTGATTGTGTGGCAAAAAAAGCAGGCTGCTTTTTTGTTGCTGTAACTACGCCTGAACTAGTTGTAGGTACCGGTAATGATATATAACTGTGCCTTAACTGTAGTCGACAAGAAAAAATTTTCTGTTTGCGAACTAAACACCTATTGCAATAAAGTGACGTCGGCTCAATAAAACCAATCGAACTTTTATCCAGAAAACATTTGATGATTGGTTAAAGAAAAAAACTAAATCGCCATAAAAAGCGACTATGTGTCTACTACTCACAAACAATTAACATTTAGACATAGTTGGATATTCGCTTCCACAGATCAACCATCTTATCAATCAGCTCTCAAAGTATGAAATAGTTTCAACATTTGATCTGCAAAAGTGCTTGTAATCAAATCAATCTTATCAAGTCTAACCGCAAATACATTGCATTTGAAACAAATGGTAAGCTTTAAGAATTTACATCTATTCTATTGTGTAAAAAATGGCTCACTGAATCAATGTAAAGTGCGCGAGTTTATTGAAGAGAAAAGATTTAACGGAGCATTTTCGTTTGTTGATAATATTCCGATCACGCGGCAGAATCAGGCTGATCATAAATCGTTTTTAATGGATGCAATTCGCCCAAAAACAGTAATCGAGAGTAAAACCATAAGTTTTGCCAAATCTCTTGATATTTCGGGTTAGGCCTAATGTTTGTAATATAACAATCAAACCGTATCCTGAGTGTTTGCAAGACTTCACTGTTTGTAATACCAAGAACCTTATGCGTCGAGTATTCGGTGGAAAGTTAAAATAAAAATTTTTAAAATGTAGATGTTTTTTCAACACTTTTTACAAATTCTTTTTTTCACAAATACTTACAAATTTATAATTATTTTAAAGTGTACATGGACTTTCTGGAAACTTTGCGTGACTGAAATTTAGGACTGCCTTCTAAGACCGCAAAGCAGGAAAAAGTGCCGTAAAGTGTCTTTTTTTAGGACACAACAGAATGGTGCGAGTAGGTTTCTTTAACACTAGAATTACCGATACGGTCATTTTGACCGTTTTGGATTTTTAATCGCTCATATCTCTGCTTAGATAAGGGTTAGAGTATTGAAACTTTCTGACTTTTCCTACGTCTTTGTCAACTTTTAGTATGTTAATTTTTATTTTATTACGATAATCATAGCAAATGTTGGAGACCGATTTACTTTAAATTACCACCAACGGTCATTTTGACCGGTAAGCTACTTGTAATTTCTCTTCGATTAAAATTGCCTTTACAATAAAACCTTTTGTTGTGTTATTGTTTCAAAACAATCATGCATATATTATTGCAGTATCTGGCAAGAGTTAGTTACTAGTTCATAATGTTAAGCCATTTGCAGAATACCGAGGTCAGAAGAAGTTTGTAGTATCCAAGCTCTAGGTTGGCTGAACGTGATTGCAAAAAATAATTCGCGGCATGAAAGCGAAGGTGAAAAGTTTTGTAAAGCTGTGATCAGGGTTTGGAAAATTCAGTTCGACCTAACGCCAAGTTCGACTTATATGGGAAGTGATTTCTTCAGATGGAATGGATTCTGAAACTGATATTAATGATCTGGAGCAAACTGATTCTTGATCATGTCAACTTATTAGCTCTGGCAGTGGCAGCAACGATACAAGTGCTGTAGCACAAGCGCAGGGTCAAACACCTGGGAATTGGATTGGTTGGTAAGGGCGGAACAAAATGGGAATACAGCAAATTTTCTTTAGAATGGAGGGGTAGACTACAAGCTCAAAACGTGTTAACAGAAAGCCAAGGTCTAACGCGATATGCCAATCGCAAGTTAGACGGTCGCTGAGTCGTTTAAGCTATTCGTCGATAATTCAATGCTTACCCATATTCAACAATGTACAGAAGCTGAAGCCCAAAGAGTGAAAAAGAGTAATGAGTGGAAACTACCATTAAGTGAACTAAACGATTTTATTTCCTTGCTTTATGTACGAGGAGCATTATGTGAAAAGAATTGACAGATTCTTGAGTTGCTTTTGCGATATCATGAGGTTTTTTCGATTTGATAAGCGAAGTACAAGGCTATCTCGACTTCAAACGGATAAATTTGCTTTGATTTCTGCCGTCTGGGATAAGTTTATTGAAAACTGTATTGTTCGCTACAAACCAGGAGGAAATATTACAGTGGACGAACAATTATTCCCAACTAAAGCCTGCTGCAGATTTACACCATACGACATATGGTCAACAAATCGGACGAATTCAGTATCAAATTTTGGCTAGTTGTTAATGTGAAATTTAAATATATACCAAACACCATTGTCACACTTCATTACTAATAATTTTAATCATAATGATGTAGTTTATTCCGTTAAAAGTAATTCGTAATTTTATTATAACAAGGGTGGCCAACCTTTTTTCCTAATCCGCCAATTTTATTCAAGTCCAGTTCACATCCGCCACACAAACAAAAGACTTCAAAATTTCATATTGAAACTAAGCTGATCTCTAAAAAAAAAAAAGGTGATTGCTGGAAAAAATTCTCTAAATTTTTACTTTTCCTACTAAAACCAAGCTCTTCTCTAAAAAAAAAAAGGTCATCGCTGGAAATCAGGGTGAAATCTGCCACAGGTTGGCCACCTCTGATACAACTAGATATAAGTTGTGGAACATTTTTTATTTGAAATATTTTCCCCAACTGCAACGCTCAACCATTAACCGTCCATGCATGCGCCGCAGGTTGGCCACCCCTGTATTATAAGATAATAATCGCGCCGCCTTGTAGCGCTGCTCTCGTATTATGTGATATAACGTACGATGCGCTCTCTGTTGCGCGATGCATATATCCTTCTTCTCTTTTCGCCGGACAGTAATAACGTAATATGTTTTAATTGAAAATTAATTGTAGTCTTCTGTTTGTCGTTTTATTTTCAGTTCATTATCAGTCGTGTTTGGAAAAAGCTTGCTGCGTTTTAGTTAACCTGATTTCTTGTTTAATTGTTTGTTATTTATATTCGTTTTTCGTTTCAGATTTTTAAGTGAATAAAAACCACCTGTTTGGTTTTCTTTGTAAACTCACGACAATTCTATTCACTTAAAAATCTTATTCAAATAGAAATTGATTTGTTGGGCTATAGAGTCTCGCATAATGTCATACAACCTGACCCAGAACACTTGCTACCTTTGCTCGAAACGAAATGCACTAACAGTAAAAGCGAATTGCGAAGAGTAATCGGCATGTTTTCGTACTATATCAAATGGGTGCACAATTTTTCACATAAAATTCGACCTTCGATGCAAGCTAATCTCTCTTCTAGCTTTCCCCTGTCCAAAAAATTTCTGAATGCGTTTTACTTTGTTTGGAAAAGAACTTTGCTCAGCTTGTTTAACTTGCATCAAAGAAGGAGTACCATTCGTCGTCGAATGTGATGCTTCAAACCATACGTTAAGCGCGACACTCAATCAAGGAGGACAACCTGTAGCTTTCCATTCGCGAACATTTACACTAACAGAATTTCGGTACTCCACAGTAAAAAAAGAAGCGGTCGCAATAATTGATGCTGTGAGGAAATGGAGCCACTTTCTATACGGGAAGCGTTTCACCTTATTGACTGATCAACAAGCAGTCTCTTATATATTTAACCCTTCCAAAATAGGAAAAATAATAAACAATAGTTTCAGCTTTGGCGCTCTGAACTAGGAAATTTTAACTACGAAATAAAGCATCGACCTGGGGCTCAAAACCTTGCAGCCGACGCTCTTTCAAGACTGTGCTCTTAATCTTCATAATATTGACAATCGATTAGGGCACCCCAGTGTCACTCGTCTTTCGCATTTTATCTGATCAAAGAACGTTCCCTTCTCAGTTGAAGACGTTAAAAGAATATGTGCTAACTATCGAGTTTGCGCCGAACTAAAACCTCGATTTTTCGACAAACCAACCGAGAATTTGATAAAGTTGATGCGTCTATGGGAAAGAATCAGCATAGATTTCAAAGGCCCTATGCAAAGTAAGAGACCTTACGTGCTTTTTGTCGTCGATAAATTAAGCCGATTTTTGTTTGCTTTCCCTTGTAACGATATGAAAACGGAAACTGTAAATAAGTGCTTGAGCACCTTGTTTTGTTTGTTTGGTCAACCGCTCTACGTCCACAATGACAGAGGTGCTTCCTTCTTATCTAAAGAATTCAAGCGATTTCTGACCGAAAGAGAAATCGCTTCGAGTAAAAGCATCCCCTACCACCCAACCGGCAACTCGCAATGCGAGAGAATAAATCAGACTGTATGGAAAACAGTACGTTTGTTACTTCGAACTTATCAACAACCGGAATCTACGTGGGAAGCAGTACTTCCCAAAGCCTTGCACTCGGTTTGATCCTTACTTTGCACGGCAACAAACGCTACACCACACGAACGTTTTCTGGGATTCGATAGATGCAGCATGATTGGTCGCACCCTTCTTAACTGGTTAATACAACCAAAACCAGTGTTGCTTCGGCGCTTTGTCAGGAATAAACACGATCCTTTGGTTGATGAAGTTGAGCTGCTTGATGCTAATCGAGTTTTGCAAACGTTCGACTGAGAAGCGGTAATGAAGTGACAGTTTCTGTTTCAGACCTGGCTCCTTGTCCGTCTAATTCAATTTAGACATCAGAAGATAGTGAAAACATTAACAATCCAACCGAATCATTTCTAAATAAAAAGACACCAGTTTCTGACGTCTCCAAAACCAAAACTCGTTCGCTTCCTGCGCAAACCACGCTAAACCCATCCGCCAAATCATCTACGCCAAAAATTACACCTTTATTTCACCTGTTTCTGAAGATGCCTCGCTAAGACGATCTTCAAGAATCAGAAAGGCACCAGACGGTTCGGAAACAATATTTACGACACCTAACAAATTTTGTTTATCGTTTTTATCGTATTATTCTGTTTATCGTATTTGCGTGTTTATCATATTTTGCTTGTTTGTTCAATTTCAAATTTTAGGTGGGAAGATTGTGATGAAATTCTAATTCATCATTGATTGAACGTTGGGAAACGCGAGCGCCCTGATGCGCACGTCAATTAATTGAATCTTCTGTTTGTCGTTCTATTTTTTAGTTCATTATCAGTCGTGTTTAGAAGAAGCTTGCTGGGTTTTAGTTAACCTGATTTCTTGTTTAATTGTTTGTTATTTATATTCGTTTTTCGTTTCAGATTTTTAAGTGAATAAAAACCATCTGTTTGGTTTTCTTTGTAAACTCACGACATGGTTCTAGCATAAGCGTATTCTCTAGAGTGTTGGAGAATGCTCTGGTTTATTCGAGTGAATTCGCTGTCACGTGGTGTTTGGCTATATATACGCTCGCTAAATCGCAATCAGACCATAGACTCTACAATAACAAAACATGAGGCTAAGCTGTTTTGCGTGTTCACTATGCGCCTGATAGCGGTATTCATTATCAAACATAGCAATGACAACGATTTTTATAGAAATAGTATGACAAAATATAGATTTATTACTCTCGGTTTTTGCCCCAAGTATCAGTCGTATTTGTTTTAAAAATCTTGCTTATTACTATCAAGTATATTTAGAGATATTTCTAAAAGCCAGTATGATCGAACTTATTATTAAAACAAAATGCAATTATGACGAATTGAATAAACTTTTTTTAAAAAATGTAGTCAGAAGTTTCGATTTGTCACATAACAGTGAAAAAATCCTATAAAGCCTTGAAAAAAATGGATGCTAATATTAAGCTAAAAGATATGTAGACGAAATGTATTGTAATTAAATTAATTCTTGCCCAAACCATTTTAAAAGTTTTTAATATCTTTGTAAAATCTGCAAGTTATATTAATAGCTTGCGGATTTAAACTAGTAAAGAAAGGAGATTTATAGATTTTTTTATTTCTTTTAGAACAAATTCTTAAAAAATTTAGAATTAAATATTTAAATTTGTTTTATGTAGGCCTATAATGAAAATTATACTTGGCTATTCATAAACGGTTTTTGCATAGATCTTCAGCGTTTGTCTTAGCCTACTAGTTTTGTTTCTTTATAGGTCGCCAGAATTTATTGCAAATATTAAAATAAAGTTTTTATGTGAAATTTGTGATAAACTATTTACTTCATGGCAAAAATTTAAAACACACAAAATTTTCACCAATTTCCAAAAGCTTTTTGAAAGATTTTAAAAGTGCCGCAGTTAGTTCAGGATATCCCATAAACATTACAGTTCCATCAGATTTTTCAGAAGAAATCAATTTCTTTTAGAAGATTCTTCTTCATTAACACTGCTAAGCAAGACATCAAATATTTTGTGCAAAGATTGGACCTATTGTTTGGGAGAAACAAAAATTAAGGTAAAAAAACTATAGCTTAATGCTTAATAATAAAAAATAAATAATAAAATTAGTTTATTTAATATGTAAAAAGTTTACTTTTACTCTACTTTTCTATTTTTGCTTACAATCACCGCCGTTTCCATTTCTAGATTTTTTAAAACAAAAATTTGAAAAAATTTTCAGCAAGGCTTTTCCCTGTACTCTTAAGATAAGACTTTCGGTCACCAATTTTTTAAAAAAATTTAACCCATTGCCTAAAACCAATAAATGAAAATCAAAAAGAAATCATTGGGTACATGAGTGGCTGTTTATTGAGAAAACTCTTTAACCGTTAAAGAAGAGAAAAAGAGAGGCAATTAAAATTTTTTATTCAATTTGTAAATTTTTATTACTCATAAGCTTATAAATTTTTTGGCTATTTTCTATCCAATTTTGCATCCAATTTTCTTGAACTTTGGAACTACGTTGTCACATTTATTATAACAATTATTTTCTTTGACTCTTCTCTCCCATTAACTTCTGCAAGTAATTTTAAGTTCTGGCGTGTGTTTGGATTGATTTTTATGTTGATTTATGTTACAGGATTACAAGTAAAATCAAAAACAAAAGTTGCATAATAAAAGATACTTGTCAATCAAGTTTTAGAGAGGAGAGAATTAAGTAAATCCAAAACCGTCACCTTGCTAATAAAATCCCTCCATGCTATGTGGATTCAAGTAATTACTTGATTAAGTAAACTTTATGCATTTTGTATTGTAACTAAAGAATGCTTTAAAGGTCTAAAAAATTAACTTTCTATCTTGAGTATTAACTTTCTTCAGTGGTATTTGATAGATGCTTCAAGGCTGCTGGTCAGTTTATATCAAGATCTAGATTTATTTTGGAGTGACGTAATGATTGGCAGATTGTTTCTTTGCCTATTCGTTGGGAAATAGCTATTCTCCTTTATGAGATTAAAAATTGTTATTATTTTGGATGAGATTATAGGTGTTATTCTGACTCTGGAGCGTTACTATTGTTACCGCTACTGATAAACGTTTTAATAATTTTGCTGCTTGCATTGTACGATTTCTGTACTATTACACACAAGGTGTGACAAAAGTAACGCAAAACAAGAAATTTAAATAAAATATACATGCAAAACATTAAAGTTGAAACGTAGAAAGAAAAATTGAAAAGTTGAAGCGTAGAAAGAAAAATTGAAAAGTTGAAACGTAGAAAGAAAAATTGAAAAGTTGAACCATAGAAATCGGCTGAGAAATGAGTCAAACAAATCATAGATTCTGAACGATCTTTAAAAGTATGATTGGAGCCATAAAATAACAGTTCCAAATTCTAACTTAAACGAGAAGCAATGAGAATTTACTAGAAAAATAACAAGACAAAATAATTAACATTATTACGTCACAAGCAAATTGAGTGTATCAATCAAAATTCCGAATATTTTAATTCCGTTGACTTAGCATTAATATAAAACCATGCGGTACAATTGATTCTCAGAGTATTTTGCGTTTCAAAAAGGGCGTTATTCGTTATAACTATATTTATTCCTGTAATAAAAAACTCGCCCTATAAACCCAAAACCCCGCTTAATAACCCACACTTTTTGTATTCCATTTGACGGTTTCACACTTCGTTACGCTATTATTTGATTTTGTTTCCAAAATGGCGAAGAGACGTAAATGTTGTTTAAAATAAGCAGGGTCGACTGTATTTGCTTTCTGGTCTTTGTAACTACGGTTCTTGTAGCAATCAATCAGCTGTTTTATCTTGCATGCCGTCATTGGACAAAATAAGTCATGTGAACTGCGAAAGTGGAATTGCTAGTTACTGTAGTTGTAGTTAAAATCTTTACTGTGGTGAAAATCTGACTTCCGCAAGAGTTCTCAAACTCAGATCTTCAAATTATTAACATCAGGTGATAAAAAATATTTGTGTCTTTCCCACGGACGCAACAGAATGGCACGAGTGGGTTTTGAACCAAGACCCATTTTGATGATGAGCACGGCGCTTTAACTACTTGGCCACGCTTCCGATTAATAATAATGTGACGGAGTCGCAAAATTGCCTCGTCCTTCCACCTCCGCACAAACGCGATTCGCAACTAGCACCAGACTTTGATTTATTTTATTTGAAAACAAAACAATGTTGCGGCGCTAGTCGGAAACGGTTTTCTAAACAATATAACACAATTTTCAATATGTTTCCATGTGTAGACACTTACAAACTTATCAACGATGTTGGGCGGACGAGCAAAGAAAAGTATCAAATTATTAAATTCTCTACCAAAGTAGACAACGTCCAAAGGGACAAAAATACAGCAGCCAAATCAAATCTAAAGGCTCTGTTCAAATGCGAAGTTACAGCCAGCTCAAGTCAAAGGACTCACTAAACAACGTGGCATCACTTTATGCCCACAGCCGCGCGAGAACGCATTAAAAGGTAGCCCTGATTATTCGGCGCCGATGCAAAAGGCGCAGTGGCTCGAAACCCGCACCCAACATCTACTTCTCAAATAATTTACGCGAACGACGTAGCAAATAATAAAGGTTTTTTAATTTTCTAATCAAAAATTAACATATCGGGCCGTATATTTAGTAGTCTATGAATGCACAAGAATTAGTTTCGCCCAAATAGTTTCTTGTTGCTGCCAAAAATATTCTGAGTTTGCCCAAATTTTTGAGACGTGGGGGGCAATTCCATCCTTGCCTCGTACGTCTATGCTAATAGCCAAGTGTACACAGCACAAGAGCGTATTAAGTGCACGACAGCCATGCACCAGATAGAAAAATGTTCTGTTGTTGCAACCACAGCTGCTACACTATACAGTCTGAATCGGTCACTTGCAACTTTAATTCGACGTCAAAACAAAAAACGGCCGTTTAACGTAACGAAGAAATTATTACTTTTTCTACAAATACCAAGCTATTGGGTTTATTGTTATTATAACTGCTATCAAATCTGAAAAATATAAGCAATAAGGTTAAAATCAACATATTTATTTGCAATGTTGTGGGTTTTATTTATTTTGGGACACACTGTATTTAGGTAAAAATTTGCGATAAATTAAACGCCTGACCCTTTGCACGGCCGCAATGGCTGCAAGTTGTGCACCGTTATTGTAAGCGAAAGTTAAGCGCTGCAAACACCGTTCAAGTTATCCATAAAATAATAAAAAACTAAGCAAGAATATTCATACTAAATGACTACTTATGCGTGACGTTGCTGGATTCTGAGTTTCATCTGAAGAGAGGTGATTTGACTTTTCATTTTTTTCTGCGACTGACCAAACATCGCTTTTTGTTACGCTTTGCTCATTTTAAGAAAATAATTTATAATCCTTTTTTGTATCGCTATATAATTCGATAACAGCCCCTCAAACTCATTCTTTAGATAAACCAAGTTAAAAGTTAAAAATATATTAGTTATTTACTGTAAGTTAGTGATTAAAACAGCGACTGTCTCAAGTTTATTTTTTTCCATTGCAAACGTGCAGCTTCTAGCTTTCGTAAGTAATTGTTTTGTATTTGCATAATTCGGTCTATTCTTTTAATGTTTATGTGTGTTTATTTTTTTTGAACTTTGCGCTTTATTTGGATTATTTAATTTTAGGATTACGTGTTTGTGAAAGAGAAAACAAATAAATCAGTTTAATGGAGTACACAAATTGTTATGGGGGTTGCGGCTTCAAAACATTATTATTATAAGTAGTCCTGGCCAAGTTCCGAAAACTTTTTCAAGCTTGTAATCCAAACTGAGTAAGCTTTTTATCCTTTTCAGAGCACTGTGCAGTTGCGCGAGTTTTTTTGCACATCTGTAGTAAATGCAACTATGCGATATCTATAAAATTTTTCACAAGTGTAGCTCACTGGTTTGATTAAATTCTACCGTATCTGAATAAGATGATGATCGCACTTGGGTGAAACAGACTATTGGGTTTTTTTAATAAACTATATTTTAATTGCATGATTATTTAAATTTTAGAAATATTCAGCTCTAACTTTCTTATCGAGCACTCTGTAATTGTAACTACAATCAACTATATCCAGCTCAGTGTTTCTTAAAGTGAGTCACTTGGCTCGCAAGGAAGGAATTCGTAATCTTAGGAAGAAATAATTGTTGTGGGAGGAATTTCAATAAAATGTAGTTAACTCAAAATTATTTACTGATAACAAAACCTGGCACCAGATTCATTTTGACAACCCATCAAAATTATTCCACTAGAGTGCACTTTAGAAAAACAATTTTTATAGTCTTCAATAAAGACCTTAAATTCTTTAATAGCTTTCATGAAGATTATTTTTTGAGTCTTCACATGCATGCTGTCTTATTTGTTTTATACTCTATTTTGAACGTAAGAAAAAAGCGCCCGGAAAAAAAGCGAAGACCAAAACAAGGTTTTTGTTGTTGTAGTAAGTCGTAATATGGAACGCTATCGATTCTGGGTTAGACACAAACCGGAGTGGAGCCGAGGGCGTATACTTTTACTAACCCAGGTTGCTGTACTGCTCGGATCAGATGCTAGCAGCGATGGTGTTGAGCCAGCATCCTACGATAAGCAGCGATGGGATATAATTTGAAGATCAAAGTAAAGGTTAAACTAAAGGCAAATTTTTGTAGATGGCCTGGACACTACACATTTTGGAATTAACTGTGGGAAAAAACAAAAACAAAATGCTCTAAAAATCTCGCTTTGTTTATACACTATAAAACAAAATAAAGCAATAACTTATGAAAGATTGGAACTTCTAAAATGGCATCTAGCAACTGGGATACATCAGTATTCATAAACAATATTTTTGTTGAAGCAAATGAATTTTTACACATAAACTATAGCTAATAATAATAAAACAATCCTTAACTAGCAGAATTTTTTGTATAGCCATGTCTATTACAGGTACATAGTGTTTCGGAATAGTTTTTTGCTTAAGTTTGCTCACTGTGTTATTTTCGTTTTAGGTATACCCGTAAAGCTAAACATTTCTGTAATTGTTTTTAATTTAAGAATTTTTCACTATAGTGAAGTTAAATTGCTTTTGTTAAAAAGCTTTTTTTTGGTTACTTGTAGTTTTGTATGCTTTTACCGCATCACTAATGTAGTTGAATGTTTTTCACCAAAATCAATTTTATAGCGTTTTGAAAAAACTTTTAATAAACTTAAAATTTTAAGGAGTTTGCTCTTGCTTAATTTGATCCAGAGTATTCTTTAAAAGTTGATATATTTTTCCAAAATATTTTATTACGACTGAACTTTTCCAAGATTTGGTTGAGACCCTTGTATTAAACATCAGAACTTCTTACTGCAAAACAA
The DNA here is from genome assembly GCA_963680785.1 of Diplosoma virens. Taxonomy (NCBI): domain Eukaryota; kingdom Metazoa; phylum Chordata; class Ascidiacea; order Aplousobranchia; family Didemnidae; genus Diplosoma; species Diplosoma virens. Next base: position 59,668,919 of record OY796882.1, on the reverse strand, counting down.
TAGTCAGATAACTCATGTGCTCGGAGAAATATAATTGTTCTTCGTTTGAACAATATACTCTATTAATTTTGTTAAGGTTAACAAAGGCATTAACTCTACACCGAGGCAATGCATTCTACAGAGTTAGAACAAAAAGGAAATTGGCTTGCCAAACCTTTATTGTCGAGTTTTAATAACGGCATGTTTTTGTCTTATTAAAGAAAGAATTTTCAAACGTTATCTAGTACGTCATTTTTTTAATTTAGTTTTTCAAATCTAAAAATTTTAAAAATTAGATTAAATCTTCTACTTTTTGAAATATTCAAAACAATAACGATTTATATAGAGTGATGCTTTTATTGGGATATCACGTACATAAATAAGAAATGGGAATAAAACTCTGTAAATAAATCAAGGAAGAAACAAGGACGAAAAGGAGATGAAAGAAAAAATTCAATTTTCTTTGTTAAAAAATTTCATTAAATATTAACCCTTTTGAGTCAGGTGGACATATAACATATAACTTAACATTCCTTATAGGATGGTGTGGCATTTACACCCAATATCTATTGGCAAAGCTCAGGTGTAGTTTAAAAATCTCACTTGCGTTTTTGCTTTAAAACCCAAATTCCAGCAGTGAATTAAATCCTCGGTATGCTGTTCGAGGGCGTTGCAAGCCAGCAAGAGCCAATAATGTAACTGCTACTTGCATCGATAAAAATGTTAGTCTATTCTACGATCGTTTTTATAGGTTAATAAATAACATGCTAAATCATTGAAATTTTTGCTTTAAGAAAACAATTCTTAATATTTTAATTGTCACTAAAAAGGCTTATGTTTATTTTGATAAAGAAACTTTTATTTGTTGGAGTTTAATTTAATAAAAATTTAATTGGAAAAATGTTTTTGTGTTTCTTTTTGTATGACTGACGCAATAAACTTATATCCATACACACCTTGAAATAGTCAATCGATAAAAGCGATAAAGCAAGAGAATTGTTTTCTGTTAATTTTTTAAGTAAAACTCTTATACGTGTTGAAAAGGCAGGGATTGTTTGGCGAACATAACTTTTTGAGCAGAATTTTTTTTAAACTTTTACAAGAGACTTGGCAGTTGATAAACCAATGGTATGATACTTTGGTAGGGCACTTTGGAAAGAAGTTTATTTATTGTAAGCCGATCAGATTCTGTTACAAATACTAAGTATTAGTTTCAAGTGATATTTACTTTTACAAGCTTTAAGACTTTTTCAAACAAAGCCACTAGCAAGTTTTTGGACCTCAAATTGCGTCCGCACTTCTTTCGATTGAAAAAAACACTTGCCTGTAATCGTGCTTGTTACAGCAATTTTTAAGTCGCGTTGTCTAGCGAGTTATTTGCACAAAATTTTATAAAATTTTACAAAATTGTAAGGTTCAACGAACAAAAAAAAATTAGTGTGTAAATAATTTTTCAAAGTAAAAATAAACCAAAAATAATGAACCATTGTACTTTCTACGAATTATTATTACAAAAAATCTGTGAAATATTTTCACACTTTTGTGCTGAGTCAACATTTTTACGCAAATTATAGTCATTTTAATATGCCAAAAAAGGCCATTTTTCGATGAACGTATGAAGCGAAAGCTGATGCGTAATTTTTTTTGGAAAATATTAATAGGTCCCTAAACTAAGCTTCTATTTAAAAATTAATTCAATTCAAAACAGCCGACAGGTTTTCCAAGTCTTTGAACAAGATTTTTCTTTACAAGAACAATGGTTTAAAATGGAATAATGTTAAGCTTTTTTAATACAAATAATATTATTAGGTAATAGAATAGATACACATTTTTTAGTACCAATGAGAAATATTTTGTCTTCAGTTAGTGTTCCTGCCTTCGACAAAAAAATTAGGTTTTATTCTCTTTGTAGAAAATATGACGCAATTGTTTGCAAGGGCTCTTCAGCAACAAATTACAGAAGGGGCCGTTTCATCCAGCGGTAATGTTTCATAGATGAGCTAACTAATAAACCAGTTTAATGTCAAAAATGACAATAATAAAGTTAAAGAGATAGCAACAGAAAAGCAAAAACTTTAAAATTGATTTTATATTAAAATAAACATTAAAAACTAAACCATTAGTATATAGCAATTACTCCTGCCTGCTCTCGGAGATGCCAATATGTTGTAATGGCATTGAATTTATTTATTTGCCAAGTCAGTTGTTTACAAAGTGCTATGCATATATTTTAAGGTTAATTAATCAAATCATAATGCGGAGAAAAATACAGTAAAGCGTGTTTTTCAGAATAAATAGTTGAAGAGGATATAAGTTTAGGGTGAACAACATCGATTCCTGTCTTCATCAAAACAGCGTTTCCTTGCAGTCGGCGACACTACAGTCAGAACAAACCCAGCACATGGCTTATTGCCATTAATGCCATTTTGCTACCTGTTTGCTAAATGTTATTTTTAAAATTTTATGATAAATGTCTTTGTACGTCACGAAACACATACACGATACCAAAAACGCCTTAAAATCATTTCCATCTGTAACTTTTTTGGAGATTGGCGATGCTAAAAGAGCGTTCATTAAATCTATCTACGTCGCCAGAGTAGCTTCCTCTCACGTGTATAATAGTCGCAACATTCCGCTTTAGTAATTGTATGTCTAAGTGATTAATGTATAAGGACGCTTTAAATTAGTCAGAACTAAAAAGACAGCGAATCGTAGAACTTAAGCCGTTAATTACAATTATTTCTTGAATCGCAATCTTATCTGTTTCTGGTAAGATTTAAAAGTTTTGTTGGTTTTTATCATTTAGCATTTGGCTATTCGTTTTGTCAATTAGAGTTCAGAAATAATACTCTCTGTTGATGGCGAATTACGTAATTGTATTAGAAAAAGGTAAGTATGCTCAACGCATATCTAATTTCTACTTTAATTGATTTGTAGTTGAAAAAATTAAATTGCTAAATAACAGTATTATGAGAAAGTTGTTTAGATTTTTTGTGAGCAAAAAATTGTTTTTTATTTTAAAATAATATTTCAGAGAAGTAATTTTAAGAATAATCAAGCTATCGTAAATTGTAGTAGAAAAGTTATCATAAAAAAATGTTGCTTACTTCTTTTATTTTTAGCTGTGTGTGTGTGGGCAGAAATTATTTTCGTGAACAAACCTTGGTCATTTTTTGCAACATAAAACTTATATGATATCTATTGATTCTGATTTCTCAACTTTTGTCTTAAAAACGTAGTAATCTCTAAAAAAAAGGTCTTTACCTTGAATCTGACTGGGATTTCTCGATTTTTGTCTCAAAACCGTAGTGATCTCTTAAAAACGAGTCTTCATTTTTCAAATCTTGTGTGCGCAGATCTTTTTTTTATGTTGACTAATTTATGCTTGTCAACAAAAGAGCCAGATGCCGTTATCAAAAGAGCCACATCTGGTTCGCAAGCCATGGATTTCTGACCTCTGACTTAAACACTTAAACAACACCACACATGCGACAGTAACACAAACGATTTCTAAGCACTTCTCAACTGGAATGAAAGATACAATTCACAGCGCTATTTATACTGTATGTATATATATATATATATATATATATATCACCTCATGTTACCAAATAATAATTGAAATTGCACACGAACAAGAATTTTTAGATTAACTATTATACTGGGTTTATCAATCGTACAATGCATTTAATGACGTCACAGTAAAATTGTATGATAAAATAGTAAACATATGATGTAACCTTTAATTTAAAATTAGCTTAATAGTAGTAGGCAGTGCTTCTCAAACGTTAGGCCACTGGGCTCCCCAAAGAAGAATTGGAAATTTCAAGGAAGTAAAAATCTCTAGAGGAGGAATTAGGGAGGAATTTGAGAATCTTGGTACAATATAAGTTGACCCAAAAAAATTGACACGTCTTTCATAATCATAGCCGTACCATCCCGGGGGACAGGGTAAAAGTAAAGACTTTTTTTTAGAGACAAAATTAGAAGTTCGGAGACTAATTTAAAGCAGTGGTCACCAAAATACGGCCCGCGTGGTCATTTTATCCGGCCCGCTGCATGTTGTCTAAAACACTACAAAAATATAAAAAAGCAATAATTTAAAAAAAGTATAATCAAATTTTGGTTGATGGGACGAACCAAGTGAACAAGGTTCAGTCATGGAGCTCTTTGTAAACAACATATACAAAAATTGAAAAATATGAGTCTGCATTCAAGTGAAGACCTTTTTTTTAGAGAACACCTTGATTTTGGGACAAAAATTGAAAAATCTGTGTCTGAATTCTAGTGAGGACCTTTTTTTTATAGAGAACACCTTGATTGGTAGAACCACTAGAGAAGACCTTTGGCTTTGGACCGAGGAGGCCTGAAAAATCTACATGCGATCCCCGAAACGTTTGGAGATCCCTGATTTAAAATATAGATTTTTTTGGAAAAACACTTTTGTTTTGGGACAAAAATCATGAAATCCTAGAGTCATTCGAAGTGAAAACCTTTTTTTTAGTGAACTCTACTTTTTAGAAACGGTTTTTTTTTTGTCAACCAGCGTTCCGGTTTGCCCCTTCGAAAATATGGAATGCCTAGTCAACGAAATACTTTTTCGGTGGTGGAGGGATAATGGTACCTAAGTCCTGAAAGGGAAGAATGGGGCAAAAACTTTGAGAACCACTGGTAGTAGGTGATACAATATTTTCTTGATCACTCTAGTCTAGGCAAAATTACGTCATTGTCACAAAATTCGCTTAAAACTTTAGTTAGTCAAAGCGCTTGAATAAAGCAATAAAACGATTTTTTATAATCAATTATAAGAACAAATCGCAGACAAAATAGATTAGGTTGGAAGGTGATGAATCAATTATCTAATCTCTAGGTAACAATGAAAAAAGATGACGTAATACTTAAAAGCTTAAACATTACTGCAAAAAAATGAAAATCAACTAGAGAGCTATATTGTTGAGATTATAATTATGAATAAAGTGTGACAGTGCTATTAAAAATATATATATATTTACAGATAAAAATTAAAACAAAATTTTTGAAATTAATTCCAAACAAAAAATATTCCTACGTAAATTCTTCCAATTAACAGAATCTATTAAAACAGACAATTTCAATTTTTGCTAGCTATTTCTTTCTTTAATGTAGACTTTGCAGTGGCTCATTTAATTTACATCATTACCTAACCTTCTTAAACGCTACGGCCGCTCTAATCAAACTTTACAAAAACACCTACAATCAATTTATTTTTGCAGTTTGATTTTTCTGTTTACGCTCTTTAATTGAGACTAAATTCTTTTTTTTTATATTGCTTGATTTTTCTAAAATTCGCCTTGTAAATCATAATATCGTCAGAAAAAATAAGTTTTTATGTCGATTCTTTTTTTTACCCAACCTGTTAGGCGGTCTAAAAAATAAAAATAAATCCGAACTAATCCGTGATGTAGTCTCGATTTCGTCTTTATTTTTTCTCTCACATTTATAATATATCTTACTTCTTCTAATTCTTAATCTTCGATGAATTTAAAACAAAATTATTATGATTTTAATCAATAACTTTTGTTTTCAGTTTTTGTTTTGTTGGTCTTGCTGTGCGGACAACTTTTTGCACAAGGTTAGTATGAAAACGTTTTTAATTTTGTATGTAAAAATTCATGATACTATGTCAGTTTAGCACAGTGTTTCTCAAACTGTGTGCCGCGGCACACTACTGTGCCCTGAGAGATTTCTAAGCGTGCCGCGAAACTTTTTAAAATACAGTAATCCATGCTCCGCAACGGCAACGTAAACACACTCTATAACAGAGGAAAAGTATGTTTTTTGAGGGCTGCGACCAAAAAGCTTAAAAATTTTAAATGTAATTCCCATTACGTAAAGTTTTGGTGATCTGTTGTCTTTCAGGCATGTTTCAGTACACCAGGCATTTCAAACTCGCGGCCCGCGAAATCTTTTAACGAATTTTTTGATCAGATGCTCAATACAAAATCAAATTAATGATAAATTCAGAACTAAATTTAAATAATTAAAGTGACAAGGTTTAATAGCAAGAATTTGATTGTCTAACCGAAATTAACCAATCAATTTAGTGAAGACGTCTTCTTTGGTCCTCACCTTGATTTCAACGTAAAATTTAAAAGAATAACCGGGATCAACCAAACAATTTAAGTGAAAACTTTTTTTTATTGGCCTTCAATTTCTTTTATAACCAGATTGCGGCCAGCGGCAAAATTTCAGGCTAAAATTTCACCGATGCGGCCCACATAACTGGGCGAGTTTGGCATGCCTGGTACACGATATGCAAAACCTAAATACTTTATATGAAAACAAACAGTACAAAATTTAGTGAAGAATAATAAAAGAAAGTTTTCATTTTATTTATAGAAAGTTACATAAAAATTCGAGGCCTTTGTGTAATACGCTATAATACATTAGATAAAGGAAAACGTGGAAAACTCAGTGCTAGGGTTACCATATTTGAAAAAGCAAAATTCCGGACAGTGCACGACTACTTTTCATGAGACCATATATATGCGCTACCACATTTTGTCACATCGAAATTTGACCTATAAAATTGGCAATGCAACACACGAGAAGTTTCTATACTGAATTCATTCATTTTTGTATTAATAAAAAGAGCAAGTTGCTGTTTAGCCTACAATAATTTGATAACGAATAATTTTTTACCATCGTAAGTTATTAAAAAGTACAAACAGGGTGAAAAAACACTACCATCTCCAAACTTCACTTTAACATTGGTTACGGTGTTATTTATGCAAAAATATCAGTGACGGTCGGTCAGGGTAAGCAATGCTTACCCAAGCAGAAACGGCACAAGTGCAATCTTTTCGTTTCGCAAGTTCAGCAATATATTATTCAAAGAAACACATTTAATTTTTGCTTGAAATCCTTATTTCCCTCTTTTAACCTTAGCTGCAAACGTTGTACGATACTCATGCTAAAGCGCCAGCTACCGAAATGAAAAGTATTGTCTTCAATCACGAGCAGAATCTCACACCAGGCAAGGTAAGCACTCTCTAAATAGAGTTACGGACCGTCACTGAAAAAATATCAACTTCAGAGTGAAAAATAATAATGAGAATTAGGTTGTGCCGAAAAAGGAAGAACAGCAATTATATGCTTAAAACAAATTAAAGACACGCTTGTAAGTCAATCACTACAAATTTATTCTTCTGACCATGCATATTTTTCTGAAGATCTAATTCTCTTCAATAGGGCCTTGTCTGATTTCAAAAATGAAAAAAATTCACTACAGCACATATCTTTGAAATTATATTGAAGAGTCAATATGCCTTTCATAGTCGCAACGCTCAACTTGTTTCTCTCTTTAGTCCACTGACTTTGCATCAGTGAAAAGACTCTCTCTACATTGGCATTGTGGGATGTAACAGCAATGAAAAACTGTACAATCCTTAAAATTTCTGAGTGGCATGTGATGTTCTTAGACTGATCGAAATATTTGCATCATTTCTTATGCGTTGGCAGTTTAATGAATTCTTCGTCCTGTATGTAACTTTCCACAAACTGCTTCAAGTTACAGATTTGGTCAAAGCACTTTGCATCGTCCACATCAACCCCTTTACCAATCAGATATTCCAGGCAAGGCTCTACTTCATTCCAACTTGATATCTCGTTCAAGGTCATCCATTTGAAACAAGCAAACTCTTCCATTGGTTTCATCCATTTGCACAGGTACTCCAAGCATCTCTCATAGAGGTTTGCAACTTCGGAAAGAAAATTGTTACATTCATCTTCATATCCCTCTTCTCTTTTTTCAACTAAAAGCCTTTTAACTGTCAAGGACATAAAGTTTTCATTCTTCCTTTCCACAAGCACCTTATGAACCAGCTCCAAATTTTCTAGCACTTCTGCAACGGAATTATTGTCTTTCTCAACCACTTGAATACGTCCATGAAACACGGATATTAGTGAGTGCATATGCCAAAGGTATAACTCGCTCATTTCATTCTCAAAGAACCGTTTAATAACTATTGGTGGATGCTCTTGTGACAAAAAGTAGGACTTCAGGGGTGAAAACATTTCTAACAATCTTGAAATTCCAGGAAACAAGGAGAGCCAGCGAGTCTTGGTATGAGAGAGAAGTCTCTTGTATTCACAATTTGCAAATTCACAGTATTCTTTCAGTTGTTCAGTTCTAACTGTGTAAATAGAAAAATATTGATATATTTTATTGATATTATTTTCAATATCGATGTTCATTCTTTCAGCCCCATGATGGATACAATTGTTCAAAACGTGTGCTAAACAGCCAACCCCAATCAATGACGGGTTTAACATTTTATTTAACTTTGCAAACACATTGTTTCCTTACTCATTAAGCCGAAGTCCTCCAAACATAGTATTGCAGTTGTCTCCTGTAAATGCCACACATTTTTTCAAAAGCATCCTTTTTTCTAAGGTGTCTTTTACATAAGTGGCAATTGTGTCGGCAGTCTCGTTTGCCTTGTTTGTAAACTCAATCAATTTTGATTGCAAACCACTTTTCCTCCAGTCAAAATATTGAATAATTATAGGAAATAATTTCAGTTTATTGTGATTGCTGCCATCTGTTGCAATGCCAAAATACGCGATATCGTTTTCTTCAAAACTATTCAGAACAGCATCAATAGAATATTGCGCAAGTACGCTAGTAACAACTTTTTCCGTCTTTGTGCGGCCACTACTAAACTTCTTCGCTACATTAGAATCAGGAAAAACCTTTTTAAGTAAAACTGATGTACAGTCCATGGACAAAAAGTTATGATGATGCTTAACAGCGTGAAATGCAAGAATGCCTTCTGCGGCAGTGATTTCATCTTCGCATTTGCTTCCTGCTGTAACAAAATAATTTGTCATTTTCGTTGATGCAACAGCCCCTCTTACTGCTTTGCGATCTTTTTCCAATTGTAGATGTGTGTTTAAATCATCATTACCTTTGTGCACGACAGATATATAGGTTCCTGATTTGCAAACCAAGCATTCTGCCTCGTAATCATTCCTGCCTTTTCTAAAACATGGATGTTTTTCTTGCATCTCGTTAGTGAATGTGCACTTTCGTTTAGCATTAGCCATTTGAAATAATATCTTTCTTATAAACAATAAATACAACCCAACTAAAAATGCATAATCTAAAATAACAAAGTAATTTACCACCAGAACTGAACCAAATGGTTCCTGAGCCTTTGTCGCCAGCCCCGGAGAATATTCGTTGAAAGGCTATTAGGACTAGCACTTTCGATCCCGACTTCCCGACTAGCTTCTTATTCAAATAGAAAAATCCACAAGTAAAGCTTTGTGGTATAAAATTTCTGTATTCAATTGATTTACCAAAGAACTAGATGCTATCAAATACACTTGCAGCTGCTCAACGAAACGGGTAAACAGTCAGCAAATAATAATCAGAAATAAACGGTAGCCAACCCTGGCAAGTAACAACCAAGTATCAGTCCGTTAATCTAGGCTAAGCCAGTCAGCAGTCAAGGATTCTATATCAAAAATTCACTAGGCTTCCTCCTCTATGACATTTTAAGTAAATCTCTGATTATATGTGCGAAATCTCCTGCTTTTATAGACTGTTGGAATGTTCTAGTAATTTTCGCAGCATGTGATCTATATCTAACCAATTCGGATTCAGCACAATGGTCAATAAGTTCAAGAAAGTTCCTAAGTTCCAGAAAGTTCTAAGTGCTAAACATCATTGATCAGGAAAACGCTCTGTTACATCATAATTCCGTACAACCTCGTAGTAAAAAATATGCGCACGGTACGAAATAACAATGTTCTGGATTGGCAGTGTGCACAGTACGATTGCAGATGCAGTAAAATGAGCTGGCTGAGCGAATATTTTGGAAAAGAACCACACCAGCAAAGATAACGTCCAAGGCATTAATATCAAAGCAGTGAGTGAGCTAATAGCCCACGGAACACCAAAATACATGCACAATGTTTAAAGTTAAACCTAATTTACAGCAGGGGTGTCCAACTCAAACACATCGCGTGTCACGTGTTGGACACCCCTGATTTACAGGATTATTCCCGCAATTCTAATTCCCCCAAAACGCCCATCATAAAATTCCGGACATTTGAGCATTTTTAAAAATTCCTCCCGGACGCAAAATTTAACCCTAAATTCCGGACATGTCCGGAATTTTCCGGACGGTATGGCAACCCTAGACTCAGTGCAGAGCAAAAAAAGATCTGCTCTCTGGTGCAAGTGTGCCACAAAATTTGGAAAGGTAGCAAAATGTGCCGCGGGCGCAAAAAGTTTGAGAACCACTGGTTTAGCATAACTATGAGTTAGCACACTAGCATATCATAGTATATTGTAAAAAATTAAGACTTGGGCAGAATTCTTTTGCCCCTTTTCCTAAATCTTTTAGTCTGTTTGGCTATAGCTCGACCCACTCGCTAGGTTTTTAGTTTATACGTTTGCAAAAATTGACAGTAAAAATATTTTATAAACTTGTGAATTAAACCAAATCCAAATCGAAAATCTGTGATAACCACTAATAATTCTCTTTCAGCCCAAACCTGGGCTAAAACGAAACCAACCACTAAATTTAAAATTTGCCGAACCTTTACCGGAATTTTACTTTAAACAATTTGACGCCCTGGCCTTAACGTCACTGAAGAAAACATTTTAGTTATGCTTGTAATCGTAGATCATTAATCTACAAGATACAGCGAAGTTTTAATCTTAATGTTAAAGAAAAATATGTAATTATTCTTTTCTAAACTGTTGTGAATTAGCGCTTCTGTAAAATTTTAACCAATATTTTTATAACCGGCAAAACTAGTTAAAGCCAAAATTCGCCAGAAACAAAGTCAAAAAAAATTTTTAGATAAAAAAATGGCTCGGCTTATTACAAAATTATTTTAAATAAATTCCTCTCTTTTCCTAAATCAATTACAAGGTATAACCATGCTGTTTTGGTTTACACTTAGCACAAATTGTCCAATGGTAACATTTATCACGAATTTAGTTTGCAGCTTTAGTATGACAATAGCAGCCTAAAAAAATTGTTACAGGTATTGATGAAGCTTATTATTTATCGACCTATTTTATAATTTTATTCCATTACCATAACTATCGTAAAACCTCTATTTCACCGCCATGGCGCTCTATTTTTCAACTCTTCCCTATAGTGGTGTTCTATTAGAGGTGACGTTCAATTAGAGGGTGGCGCTCTATTTTTCGACTCGCTGATCAGAATTACGAAAAGATAAATTTCATGAATGAAAAGAAAAAACATTTAACACATTTATACAATTACATTTATTCATTCGTTTGTAATCGTGCTGTATCGTGTCGAATGGTTCGTACGAGCGTGCGTGTGCTTCAAGAAGGTTAGGCGCAGTCTGTGTTAATTTTACCGCTTATTCGAATAGAGTCAATACCGATAGTGTAGTTGGCGTTTAGGCCACCGCCATTAGTCCATTTAAAAAACTACAGGGACTTCCCAGCGTCTAAAAATAAGCGTGCAATTCGACAATCCATTCTTCCCTTCTTACATCTGCAAAGGCGATTTCAGCCGTAACTATTGCCAAAATAGAAGAATTCATCAAAGTGGCGTTCATTTAGAGGTGGCGTTTAATTAGAGAGTGGCGCTCTATTTTTCAACCCTTTCCTTATAGTGGCGTTCTATTAGAGGTGGCGTTCAAATAGAGGTGGCGCTCAAATAGAGGTTTTACGGTAACTATAGCGGCCATTAGTTAAAACTAACACTGTAACGTGTCCGGCAACATCAAAAATGTTGCGCAAAGTGCATTGCTGCACTAGGTTAATTCAAAAAATTTAGAATAATACTATTAGTCTACATCTGGTACTCATCTTTATGAATTTGTTTCGCTATACTTGAAGTTTCTCTATTTCAATAAGCCTTTCCATCTACTGCTTTAGCATACTATTTACTTGAAACTGCATTTTTCTTTAATCAAAATATCCTCGATTTTTTTCTCATATCTAACATCAAAAAAGATTGAGCAAATTCAACCAAAACAGTTTGCAGAAAGATCAAGTGTTTTAACTAACTGCTTCATAGGTCCAAATTTGATGTGCAATGTTGGTAAAGTGATGTTTGAAGTGAAGTTCCTTTTCAACAACAAGACCTCCGACTGCTGATACACCTACCATCAGTGAAACAAGAACAACAAGAATGCAATCTACTATTTCTTTTGCAACAATGCCAAACATGACGATTGGTGATTCTTTACTTTAACTTAAGTCAAAATATCGCTTTTTTTATGACAAGTTTGATTACTTACAAAAAACTGTTTGCCTTAACAGTAACTACAAAGTAAAAAATTGTTTTAGATTCAACAATGTTGTCCGCAAAATCAACTGCTGCTGGATGGTTCACAACAACAAGATCTCAAATTGCTGACACACCTATCACCACTGAAGCAACAACAACTGGAATGCAATCGAGTGCTTTGCCAGCGAGAGATGCAACACCTATAATTGTTTGTTCATGTGCAGGGCCACACAAGGGTAATTGTTTGCTTTTAATAATGCAGTTAAATGCTTATTCAAGGGATTTTACGGGAGCATTTTTGTCAATTTTCAGTAATTGATGATGCGATAATAAACATTGTTGTGTTTGGTTTCATAATAATGCTCGTACATTTAAGGCCAGTTGCCAGATAGGCTCAGAGTCTAAGAGCTTGTGAATTAGGAAGAATTGTTAACAATCGATTAAATTAGAATTCTAGTATTTCTCGTTGTAGTATTTTATATGATTGCGAAATTTCTTGAACCACCGTTGTGCCATACGTTCGTTAGTGGTTCCTGGGCCAAGCGCATCATTGATATCACGAGCTGTCTCGGCAGCTTTTCGGCCTAGTTTGAACTGGAACAAAAAAATCATGCGAATTGGGATTTTTTCCATGCTGTCGAAAAGACTGAATAAATATGAATGAAGAGATTGAGAACGGTAACGAATAACACGATTCGATAGAGCGAAAAACGCCCTTTAAAATGATATATAATATAGATATATATATCAATGAATTAATTCAGAAATCATATATAAAAGTAACATATGTGAGAAACGGACATTATTTTTGCAACAACCTAATACATTTGGCAACACCCGTGTGTTGAAGCCCTGAAAACAAAGCGAGCCCGCTACAATCAAAAAGGTACTTTCTCTCAATTGCACAAAACAGCAACACTCATGCAAAAAGCGATCTTGATGGCGTCGTATAAAGCTGCTTACTTGATTGCGAAGAGTAAAAAAGCATACAACATTGGAGAGAACCTTATCAAACCTGCCTCGTGGAAATGGCAAATATTTTGTTGGGAAACGAAGCAGTAATGAAACTAAGTAAGATCTCCATGTCAGATAACAGTATAAAAAGGCGTATCGAGGACATAAGTAGCGACATTTTTCCTCAAATTGTGCATTGTATAAAGAAGAGTGCTTCCCAATAGCCTTGCAGTTGGACGAATCAACTGATGTTGCATGCATGAGTCAACTATTGTTTTTTTTACGCTACGTGCAAAAAGCAGGAACAAAGCTTGAGCTGAAGGAAGAATTTCTGTTCTGTGAGAGTCTCCAAACCAAAGCAGCCGCGACAGACGTCATGAATTTAATAAAAGCCTTTTTTAATAAACATGATATTCCTTTCGAGAAAATCGGGTTTGTGAGCACTGCGGGGCACCGGCTATGCTTGGCTGTAAATCAGGGTTTGTGGCACTATTAGAAGAGATGAATCCGAACGTAGTCATAATCCACTGCATATTACACCGATATGCATTGATGAGCAAAACACTGCCCGATAACTTGAAAAAAGTGATGGACTCTTTAGTTCATATCGTAAATTTTATCCAAAAGAGAGCGACAATTCACAGGCTATTCAAGTGCTTATGCAAAGAGATGGGAACTTAGCATACTGTTCTACTTTTTCATACTAATATACGATGGCTGAGTCAGGGGAAAAAGTTCAACCGATTGTTTGAACTACGCTGTGAAGTGCTCGCATTTCTGAAAAATCATGAAGAGAAACCAGTTTATGCCACTAATTTGGAATCTCATCTATTTTTGTTTCGCTTGGCATATCTTGCAGATATTTTCTCAGCACTGAATGATTTGTGCATCTCTCTTCAAGGACGGGGAACGGACGTCATTTCATCAGTGGAGAAAATCACAGCGTTTAAGTGGAAACTTACCTTGTGGTTGAAGCGAGTTCCAGAGGGTAGTTTTGATCATTTTCCTAAATTTAATGAGCTCCGAGAAAGCATGGAAGTGGACAAAAATGTATTGAGCGACATTGAAGATCATTTATCATCGCTAAGATCAAAATTTGATTTTATCTTTCCTGCTGAAAAGGTTGTCCCGTCATGGGTTCAAAATCCATTCCTGGTCAATGTTAATGAAGTGGAGGAGAAACTCCAAAAAGAAATTCTCGATCTGAAGGCATCTGAAGCTGCGGAGATGATGTTCATCGCAAGCAATCTGATGAATTTTGGCTGCCACACAATAAAGCTTTTAGAAATCTTAGCAGGATCGCTTTAAACCATCTCCTGCCCTTTGCCACTACATACCTATGCAAACAAGGATTCTTCACGTTGATGCACATAAAAACCAAGGAACGGAACCGCTTGAAATCAGTCGATAATCAAATGAGAGTGTGTCTCTCAGGAATCGTTCCTCGTTTTAAATTGTTAGTTGAAAACCATCAGATGCAAGAGAGCCATTAAACATTGTTCAGTAGTAGTGGTTTGAGATGTTTAGAATAAATCATGTTGTATACAGGGTGGGCCGTAAATAACGCACCAAAGCATATTAAACAATACTGATAATAATAACACACGTTTTTATTAAAGCAAGACTTAACAAATGAACAGAGAAACACGTACACGCTGGTACAATCACAAATGCTCAAAATGCTCGCCATTTGCGTTGATGCACAATTCCAGTCGATGTTCAAAACGCTTTGGTGCGTTATTTACGGCCCACCCTGTATATAATAAAGTTCAATGTTAATAACTTATGTGAGAAGATCGGAGATAGTGGTCCAAGGTGAAGTAGATTATTTTTGAGTGGTCCACGGGCTCCAAAAGGTTGGGAACCACTGGGTTAAATATTTTAGACTAGAGGTAGCATATTTCAATTAACTCCCATAAGGACAGAAAATATTTTTAATGAAATTCTTAGCATTATTTTGCAAACCCGCCCTCCCAAATTCTGATTTAACACTAGAAGTACCAGAGATTTTGCCCTACCTGAATGACCCTTGCTGGTACTTCTAGGTATATCACCACCTACAAGTTAATTCAAAACATTTTTTTTTCGAAACTGCCATTAGCATGTACAACTCCTAAATTTAGGAAAAGTCAAGAAATTTTACGTCTTTATTCAAATAAACCTTACAGATATACGCAAATAAAATGATGCTATGGGTCAAAATGACCCCTACGGTACTTCTAGTGTTAAAGTGATAATCTTTAAAAACCTTGAATTAAAAAAGACTCTACTCAAAATTTAGTTTAAATTTTTTTTTGGTTCTTTAAAAAAACCATGGGCGTTAATTCGTTAAATTTTATGGTAACAATTTTAGTATTTTAGTAATAATTACTAATGACTATTTTAGTAACAAAACAAATATAAACTTTCATTGTTTAAAGGAAGATTTGATGATTTTTTATAGAATAAATAATGTAAAATTTACAACGCTAAACGATTCGTGAATAAATTTCGAACAACTCTAACTTACCCGTGGTGTTAATTTAATTTTTTGAAGACTAACTAAAATTGTTAAAATTAGTGATGCAAAAACAGCAGTCGCAACTTGGCTGCTGATAAAACAAAGATTTGATTAAATGCAATTAGTCTAAAGTCACATTTTAAACCACAAAAAATTATGGTTGTTTTATTGTATTTTTTGCTGTTCTACGTGATTTAGCAAAATTTTTGAACATGAATTTGTATCTATGTCTTTCTTAGAAACCAATTCCATCAGTGGCATGCGGTCAGGACATGCAAGTCATGCCATACATAACTAACGAATTTTTGCGCGATGATCTTTATTTCGTAACCGAATGAAGAACACAACTGTTTAGCAACGAAATTCGAGAAATGTGAGGGTGATCCGAGACAAAGACTTTTTTTTTAGAGAACACTATAATCTTAAGACGAAAAGTAGAAAATCTGGGAATTATTTCAAGTGATGACCTTTTTTTTTAAAAAGACCATAATTTAAAAACAAATAATGGGTCTATATTAAGAATCTCACTCAGAATTCTTTCTGCTACCCATAAAATATTGCATGTCCTACCCATTAACTACCTATTAAATACCTAATTGCATGACCAGTTTTTGGCATGCCAGTTGCATGACCAGTCTTAGAGGTCATTGCACGTCATTGAATTCCATTCAAAATTTTTCCAAAAGTGACTAAGAATAGCAGAGATAGTTCAAAGCAGCAATAATTTTTGTTTCCTAGTAACCTACATTGTGCTAATTTTGATAATTATCTTTTCAATTATTTTATTGATAATTTTATAAGAAAAAATTTTCTTTGTTGTTTGATCACGAAAAAAATTAGAATTGCAGTTGATTTTTACAACATGCTTTTTTTAATTTTTAGAGCTGCTTCTTGTTATCGTGTTTGGTGTTTTGACCGGAGTAAGTTGGATTATTTTCATAAAAGTGGGCTGCCGCAAACGAAATTCCGATTCTTTCTTTCGTTTTAATTGATGAACAACAAGTTAGGTGAGTATTACTTTAAACAAAGAGCAACAGGTTGAATTTTAAAAGTTAATTAACCTAAATTAAAAAACTTGTGAATTGCAATAGCAGACCAATGCCGTTTTGCTTTGAAAGTGTTTAAATAATGATTATGTTTTTCAGCAAAAATAATGTTCCTAACCAGGGTGTCCATAAAGTCTTTAGACAATTTAAAAAATTTATTGCAAAGGCAGTTGATGAGATATCTTATATAGATTTGTTTTATATTAATCAGTGTTTATTAAAGCTTTTAGTTAAACTAAAACTTTGTGTTTCAGATTAAATTTTTATGTGTTTAATACATTTAAATATGTTAATAAACGCGTGCAAAATGCCTTCTCAAGAGAAGGCACAATTTTTCCAGATGTTCTTGGTCACCCACTTCTAACTGTATCCAACACTGACCCTGTCTCAACAAATTTCTTGTGCCATAGACAAATTAAAGGACGTGATGATGGATCTCTTCCATACTTAGTTCTGTATTTTTGCTGAGTCTAAACATCCAATTTTGTCTCAATAAACCAGGATACACATTGTGTCTTCTCTTGAGGAGTAGCCATTTTGCACGGGTTTATTAACACATTTATTGAACACATAAAAATTTAATCTGAAACACAAAATTTTAGTTTGACTAAAAACTTTAATAAACACTGATTAATATAAAACAAATCTATATAAGATATCTTATCGACTGCTTTGTAATAAATTTTTGAAATTGTCTAAAGACTTTGTGGACACCCGTATATAGGCGTATAGCAGCATACTAATAGCTTTTTTTACTTATTTTATGGTATCAATCATAGATTGGTAATTTCATTATTTTTAGTAAACCATTTATACTATTTGTTTTTTGCTTATGCTTTTTGATAATTTTAAATTTTTTTATTTTTTTAGGATACACATTCGTAAAGTAATGTGACGAAATGCAAAATTGTAGAACTTCAACTTTCAAACATATGCAATAACAAAGATTTTTGTTCTTATAACTGGTTATAGATAAAATTAGTTTTTAAATTTGCTTTTTTCTTAAACCTTTTTGGCTTCACGTGTCATTATATGTGTTGCGTCTGAATAGTGGCTCACTTTCCTTTTTTAATTATAAAATTATACGCTTCAGTGGCCGCGGCGTGGCCATTCGCTTTGTTGTCAATTTTGAATCATTCAGTTTGAAATCGTCGTCGTAGCAAATGGTCGTGTCATCACCAGCTCTTATAAACTAGAAGTGAATCTATAATCTCATAAAAAATTGGACTAAATGATTCAAATCGCCTTAAACTATCCGGTCGTGGCCGTCATACAATAAATATACAAGGGCGAGCGTTAGGATTTGTTTAGTGTATATTACAGGATTTCGGGCGCATTTAATCTAGATCTAATACAGTAGATTGCAGTGGGTTGTCGTAGATTAGACGCTCACTGGTGTAGGGTCGCGCTAAGTTTTGCCATAGCTTCTGTAATGTATATCCAGCTACTTTACACACTTGGTTTATTTACTGTTCTTTCTCGCATTTGCGCAACTTTAAATAGAGCAATGATATTTTCTGCTAGTTTAGACGAATGGTCTAAGTGCTTCAACACTTAAGAAGTGAATGTCTGACCAGATATAAGCTTGTTTGATTTTTATTGTGCTGCTGCCACATGGAATAACATGAATAAGTGAAAACCGCTGCTGTTAGCATGATTTAAAATCAATAATCAAACATAGTGGCTAGTAACTTATATTAAACAAAGTGCATAGCAACTTTTCATAATTTTTAAATAAAATTATATTAAACAAAATACGTTACGCATGCAAAACACCATTAGACAGGCGTGTTCTCAGAAAAATTCGTTTTTAAATAAAATGTATTTCTATTGTTTAGGCCATGTTTGTTTATTTATTTTAACGGAATTTCTAAAATTTTACTTTGATTCGTTTGGGGACGAAAAAAGTGGGTCAATGGGTAGTTGCAATAAGTCCGGAATATTGTTTTTTTTTCACCTGGTCTTGGTTCTGATGTGATTTCCAATGAAAATTTTTAAAAATGGCGAATTTTTCCTACATGTCTGCACAATTGATTGTTACTGTTCTTCTGAAACCTCTTTTAGTTTGCATGTTGCAGTTCAGTTATTGAATGTAAATCTGTAACTAATTTGTGTGTTTCCTTTTTTTAGATGTGCTCACTGATTAAATTGATTTAAGATTAATATAAGTTTAATGTGAAAGCATTGAGTGCATGTACTTGTCACTTCAATCAAATAAACTTAATTTTTAACAATGGCTACCTTTCTGAATAAATGACTGAAACAAACCAGGCTTGGCATTACTCCTAATTCCCCAAAAGCATCGAAACTTTTTAAATATTGGCTAAAAACTTTTGTTGATTTTTCAGAAAGTATATTGGCCGCACCAGTGTCTGTAGATTTTGAGCAACGATTGCAATTTTTGAAGTGTGTCAGCAGAAGAATATTGGTTGAACTTGGTGTGAGATGCTTTTATCAATGGTTGAACATCGTTAAATACGTCAAAGATTCTTTAGAAAGCAACGAATTTACAGTACGTGAAGTATTCATCAAGGACTGTAGTTTTTTAAATAAACTAATGGCGATGGCCCAAACGCCAACTACACTATCGGTGGTGATTCTATTCGAATAAGCGATAAAATCAACAGAACCTGCGGCTAACTTTTTTGTTGAAGTACACGCATCGTATGAACGCATCGTATGAACGCATCGTGTGTGAAGTACACGCAACGCATTGTGCGAATCGTGTGAACGATACGATACGGCACGGTATGTTACAGCACGGTTCTTCTGTAAGCACAGAAGTGCTTAATATTAATGTAACAATTATTTAGATGTTGATAGTTTCATAGAACGATATATTATAACAATAAATTTACCAGGCTTGTTGGGCCACGATACCGCTGCAGTCAGTGTGGTTGATAGTGATTAAGTTCCAAATAAATCCAAATTTCAGTTCAAATATTCGCTTAATCTTGTCCAAATAAAATTTTATTCAAATAGAATTAACAAAACATAAAGCATATCAGAATATTAAAAACACAACAAAAAATCAAATCTTTACAATAAACGAAACTAGCTACTTAAGGCACCTTCTTGGTTTAAATTCAATCATATGCTTTTCTTAGTGAACAATAAACACACGTGAGTTTCTTAAATGTCCACATGCCGAATAAACCAAGAAAAAAGGTTGAACAATGAGATTGTGATTTAATTACAAAACACGTGTCTGAAATTAGGTTGCCTAGTGGAAAATACGAAAAACGAAAAACATTGAACTTAAAATCTTACACGGACAGTTTGCAATAGCAGGCTCCGCCACTTATACGTAAAAAAGTTAAAGACAAAAATGTTGGTCCGAATTTAAACTTTACCCGATCTGATGGTCTACTAGTCGCAGCATCCATCGGTAAAAAGTGCTATTTTTTGGACGCGTTTATCATTGACGTCTTGATTGTGTGGCAAAAAAAGCAGGCTGCTTTTTGTTGCTGCAACTACGCCTGAACTAGTTGTAGGTACCGCTAATGATATTAACTGTGCCTTAACTGTAGTCGACAAGAAAAAAATTTTCTGTTTGCGAACTAAACACCTATTGCAATAAAGTGATGTCGCCTCAATAAAACCAATCGAACTTTTATCCAGAAAACTATTGATGATTGGTTAAAGAAAAAAAACTAAATCGCCATAAAAAGCGACTATGTGTCTACTTCTCACAAACAATTAACATTTACACATAGTTGGATATTCGCTTCCACAGATGAATCATCTTATCAATCAGTTCTCAAAGTGTGAAATAGTTTCAACATTTGATCTGCAAAAGTGCTTGTAATCAAATCAATCTTATCAAGTCTAACCGCAAATACACTGCATTTGAAGCAAATGGTAAGCTTTAAGACTTTACATCTATTCTATTGTGTAAAAAATGGCTCGCTGAATCAATGTAAAGTGCGCGAGTTTATTGAAGAGGAAAGATTTAACGGAGCATTTTCGTTTGTTGATAATATTCCGATCACGGGGCAGAATCAGGCTGATCATAAATCGTAAGAAGGTTTCTTTAATGGATGCAATTCGCCCAAAAACAGTAATCGAGAGTAAAACCATAAGTTTTGTCAAATCTCTTGAGATTTTGGGTTAGGCCTAAGTTTGTAATATGACAATCAAACCGTATCCTGAGTGTTTGCAAGACTTTTCTGTTTATAATACTAAGAACCTTATGCGTCGAGTATTCGGTGGAAAGTTAAAATAAAAATTTTTAAAATGTAGATGTTTTTTCAACACTTTTTACAAATTCTTTTTTTCACAAATACTTACAAATTTATAATTATTTTAAAGTGCACACGGACTTTCTGGAAATCCTGCGTGGCTGAAATTTAGGACTGCCTTCTAAGAACGCAAAGCAGGAAAAAGTGCCGTAAAGTGTCTTTCCCAAGGACACAACAGAATAGCCCGAGTGGGTTTCGAACCGAGACCATGTCGATCACAATACCGCTGCTTTAACCACTCGACCACAATGTTGAATATAGCATGCCGTGAGGGCAATACAGTTTTGTTCAAATTGGTCAAGTGGTTAAAGCGCCAGACTCGTGACCAACACGGTCCCGGTTCGAAACCCACTCGGGCTATTCTGTTGTGTCCTTGGAAAAGACACTTTACGGCACTTTCTCCTGCTTGGTGGTCCTGGCAAGCAGTTCTAAATTACATTCATATCTCTATTAAATTACAAGAGGACAGCAATATATTGGTATCTCCGGAAGTAGGTCGGGGTAATTGCTTAGCCTATGTATTAGCGCCTCCGTCGCTTTCCTGCGAGTCAGGAGGATAAATATAGAGATAAAATAAATAAAATAAATAAATTTTATTGACGTTTACCAGAATCACAACTTTTTAGCACTTCACTGATGTCAGAAAATATTTTGTCCCAATTTTATGGTGAAGACCAAAAAAAAAGTCTTTAATTTGAATTTCTCCCTTAATTTTTTTCCCAAAAAGGTAGTGATCTCTAAAATCTTAATCTCAAACCTTAATTTTTTTCTGCATTTGGAAATTTTTTTCTGCAATGGTAGTTCGTTTTCAGTGCACAAAAACTTGGTTTTGCCCAAATTATTCCTTGTGGCTGCCAGAACATTCTGCTTTTTAATTTTCTAATCAAAAATTAACATATCGGGCCGTATATTTAGTAGTCTATGAATGCACAAGAATTAGTTTCGCCCAAATAGTTCCTTGTCGCTGCCAAAATATTCTGATTTTGCCCAAATTTTTGAGACGTGGGGGGCAATTCTATCCTTGCCTCGTACGACTATGCTAATAGCCAAGTGTACACAGCACAAGAGCGTATTAAGTGCACGACAGCCAAACACGAGATAAGATGTTTTGTTGTTTGGAACCACAGTTGCTGCTCTATCAGTCTTGAGTGGTTACTTGCATAAATTCGACATCAAAACAAAAAAAATCATCCATTTACTGTAACGAAGAAATTATTACTTTTCCTACCAAAAATAGAATTAGATAAATTTTAGTGTGATGTTTTCGTAAGAGTAACAAAACTGTTTTTCTAAATTGTAGCTTATTAAGTTGAACTCTGCGTACGGCAACGCCCTTACCAGGTATAAAGGCAAGTCAAAACCCTGCGATATTTAGACTGAATTGTTTGTTGTTGTTTTTTAAACATAATAGAAAAACTTCAAAAAAGTTATTTATTCATAAAGCGACGAAAAATTTGTTAAACGTTTGACGTGGTATTTAAAAAATAGCAATGTAGCAGAAGGAAGGTGGAAGATCAAGCACCAGTTATCAGTTGATAGCGTCATCAACAACTTTTCAACAGATCTTGAAGACAAGCAAATGAAGTGTAAAATTATTTTTTCCTTTTTGAACTCTTTTGACAATTCATAACACCTGCAAGCAATAATATTGTTAATCGAAGTCGTAAGCCTTAAAAAACCTAAAAAAAACATAATCACTTCTCAACAAAAATCGAAAAAATCGTCGTCAAGTGTTTTTTCCTGGAGCACATCGTTAATGAGAATATAGTTGAATCAAAACAACGAACCAATTGTAGTAGCCTTGAATAGGCATATCATATTTTCGAAGGGGTCAACCGGGACATTCGTCAAAAGAAAACGTTTCGTCCCAAAAAAGTAGTGTTCTCTAAAAAAATCTTCACTGAAATTTTGTCTCGGATTTCTTCTCAAAAAAAAAAGCTTATCACAAGGACAAGTTTTTGCAACTTTTGCAACTTTTTTTTACAGCTTCCGACAACTTCCTAAATGCTCAGAATTTATGTAGTACAATTTATGTAGTACAATGTCAGCTGTTTTTAGAAATTTTAGATTGCAACTTTTTTATATTTTACATGTAACTTTTTACTGCAACTTTTATTAAGTATGGCGCAAAATGTGTGATTTCAAATACATGCTATAAAACTATTTCAGTACAGTTCTATTCTGTTTGATTTGCATACCAAAGAGCTTTGTGATAGATTACCTGCGTCTCAATGTTATCTATGACGATACAGTTGGCTTACAAGCTAGAAGTTCTATAATCCTAGCCAAGTACGACAGTGCCTGAACTCAATTAGAAGTCGAAGTATTAAGGCCCGTTTCCACTACGAGCGTGGAAAAGAGCATTCTTTCTTTCTTTTATTGATCTTCCATTGAAGCGAGCGCAAAAAAAAATCAATAAAACAAACAAAGAATGCTTTTTTCCACGCTCGTAGTGGAAACGGACCTTTACTTGGCTTTTAGCTAAGCCCACAAAAATGGAAATAGGTTATGTCTAGTATTTCGAGGTCAAGTTTTGTTGAGATAGCTTATTTAGTTAAACTGTGTGCTTATAAAAGTGCATTAGTTATTTTGCAAGTAAGAAACGATAACCTTGATATGATTAAGATGACAGTCTACAGAATAGAGCAGTTAGTTGAATCGAGCTTAGGATACCGGTACCTTTAAGTAAAGTTGCTCTGTGAGTTGTTGGTAATATACAGAGAATAAGTTTTTGATTTTTAGATATAATATATATTGTTTTAAAAAGCTAGTGTTATATCAATATCATACAACAGAATTTGTAAAAATTTATACAAGAATCAAAAAAAAGCGCAACCATCACTTTTCAAGGTGCGAGCCTACGAAGTACATTACCCTACAGAATTCATGGCCACTGCTCGTAAGAACTTTTCTGTAAACTATGCTCTACAATTGTGTCGCATGACAGGAAATTTTCAGTAGACGAACATTGTCAGAGTACAAAGCATCACAAAGCCCTGTTGTCAACAGCGCAGCAACGACAGCAGCCGCTAAGCATACCAACAGCTAGTTTCGACTGGAATGATTATGTTGGAAAAGTGACAGCTGCTTTCCTTTCAGCAGATATTCCCCTGTACAAACTTAACAATTCTGACCTGCAGGCCCTTTTTAAATATGTTGGTCAAAAAGCTCCATCCGAGTCAGCATGCCGAAAACGAATTGATAATATGGGGAAATGTGAAGTTAATCGAATTTGCAATATTCTCTCAGATAAGGTCATTTTCGTGGTCATTGATGAAGCTGATATTTCAGGGCCCAAATATGTAAACAACCTAGTCGGAAATGAAGAACAGCCAGAAACAACTTACCTGTTGCATTGTAATGTTCCTGATATTTCATCAAATCAACAAACTGTTGTACATGTCGTAGATGATGCAATTTGCACCCTCCAAACAGACACAGACATTTGTTTTATTGCTCACAGATGCTGCCAGGATCATTACAGCAGCAGGTCGTATGGTTAAACAAACGTATCGGAGGCTCTTTCACATTACCTGCGTGGTTCATGGTTTGCATAATACAGCTGAACAAATCCGTGCTGACTATGAGGATGTTGACAAGCTAATTGCTGCAGTAAAAGCTTCAGTGGTGAAAAATAAAGATCAAAGAGCAAAGTTTTCAACAATCAACAGTCTCCCACAACCCTTAGTCACCAGATGGGGAAGTTGGTTGAAGGCAGCAGAATACATACTATGCCAAAAATTTTCCGCAAGTTGGTGAGATTGTTAATGATTTTGAAGGTACAGGGCAGTTAACGGTGAAAGTAAAGGAAGCATTCGTGGCTGAAAGCCTTCCTAGAAGCCTAAGAGAAATTTATCAATGTTATACAAAGAGCAGAGAGCACAAAATATACTGTTGCTCAAGCCTATGAAAGGTTACACATTTGAGTTTGGCAGCGATCCAGCTAGAATAAAATTGTATTTGGCTCACCGACTTGAACTGAATAGTGACCTGAAAGCAATAGACCCAGCGAAGCAACTGTATCCCAAATTGTTAAATTGCCAAGCAACTTCATGCACTGTGGAGCGAAGTTCTAGCATGCTAGACAAACTGTTGGCAAAAGATTGCCATTTCTCCGCAAATAATGTTTGCAAATATTTAGAATTACATGTAGATAAATCGCTTGAGTAAATCACTGTGCTTAAAATGCTTGTACATAATTGCAACTTTTTGCAACTTCCATTAAAATCCAATTTTTTCAATTTTTTAGTGCAACAAAAACTTGCCCTACTTGTCACCTAAATTTTGGAAATATCAGAACATAATGTTAACCGGGTGGAACGCCGGGACAAAATCCTTAAAATCGGGACATGTGGTAAGCCTAGCCTTGAATATCGTTTAACGGATTTTCTTAAGAAATGAAACCGACCAGGGTTACTGGTCAACCGAGTTCCGCATTTTTTATTTTTTCCTTCAAATAATCCTTCAAATAACCCGAGAAATTTATATATTCTAGACTAGATCTACATGTCCCACTCAAGCTTTGTTCCCTCCGCCCCGATTCCCGCAAATAGCAAGGAGCCTGCTTTACGTTAAAAACCACCGCCATGTAAAAACGGGAAGATTCAAAGCAAAAATACATCGACTCACCTCCTTTGCGTTTTTGATGCGCTTTCTTGCGCTTTGCTTTTTCCAATAATCTTTTCGGAGTTATTTCTTTCATGGAAGCCACGCTGTGACTGTAAATCGTGCTGCTTGAGTCCTTTCCGCATTCGACAAGCTCCAATTTTCGGCCTTGGATCATGTAACTTTCCTTTTTTTCAAGTGCATTTTTCATGCTTGTTTTTGTAAAAAATTCAACGTACGCTATTCTAAAAAAAGAGAAAAATGTTGAAAGTAACGCAAAAATCAAGGGACTATTTGATTGTTGGGACTTACCCTGTCGGTTGGCCACCGAAATCGTGTAAATGTCGGACTTCCTTAACGTCACCGAACAAAACCTCCAAAGCTTGGGCAAAAGTTCCCAACGGAACGTTTTTCACACAAATTGTTCTTTCGGCAGCGTCACATTTAATTTCGTTCAGAACTATAAAAGTTTGTATCGATTATTAAAATAAAAAGTGTCTTTGCCACATTAACGGTGACAGCTTTTGAATTTGCAGCCGACGTGCGTGAATGAAGTTACTAGCGGTAAGCTTACAATCAACATAAACTATGGTGTATAATGTGAATAGAATGAATGCATGTGAATAAAAGTGGATACATGTATTATGAACAGTATTATTAAAAAGTGAATATTATGAACAGTAAGATGAGGCTCTCCGACTCATCAGAGAATTCTGAAAAGGTTGAAGCCGAATTAGCGGAATATTGAGATATGCCCAATACGATAAAATTGCATGTGATTTATGGCCGATTTCTACAAAAATATTTGGAAATTTTAACTGCTACAAGATATTTTATATTCGTTGAAGAGGGTAAAAGAAAATTTTTGATAAAATTACGAATAAAAAAAAGTTTATTTGCCATTACAGATAATGTGAAGAAAAAAGCGCTGAAGTTTTTAATTTTGAGGGCGTGCGAAGTTGGTGACGTCCTAAAATATGACGTTGCAATACTAAAATTATGGCAGAAGATAATTGCAAAAATTATGACGTTGCAATACACTTACAAAATTTGCAACATTTACAATCTCTCAAATCTTTACAAACGTTATGAAGACAACTACGTATACTCGCGAAACCATTAGCAGGTCAATTTTACAAGTTAAACTTTAATAAATATCTTACAATCTGGTCTTAACTTTTGGGCTTTTTTTGATTTATCGACTTCAACAGATAAGATACAACCATTCCAGTCGTTCTTATTCAGCTTCAACGCTTTCTCGCAATCTTTTTCATCGATGTCTACAAACGCCATTCTAAAAATCAAAATTAATAATCAAGCCACAGTAGTTTTATTATATTTACTAAAAAAACAAAGACTATTTACACTTCTACACAGTGGTGGATATTGAGTGAGGCGAATGAGGCAGTTGCCTTGGGCCCCCCTCGAAAATAGCACTTATAGTTTGAGTTTGCTGCAGATGTTTTTTTAGAGATTTTTATGAAGTTGGGACGAAAAATGGGAAATACAAGATCGATTCAAGGTGAAGACCTTTTTTTTTTTAGAGATCACAATGATCTTGGGAGAAAAAACTGAAAGACGAAATCAAAGCCCTTTTTTTTCTAGAGAACAGCAATTTTTGAAAATTCTTGCCTCTGGCCCCTGAATTTGAATATCCATCATTGCTTCTACATTACACCAATTCACTATACGATTGTATATTATGTACACAATTTAAACATTCCTGGACTGGATTTACAGGGTGATTCAGCGAAGTGTGCACAAATACTTTTCTTAGTTTTATGTACATGTATTTCGTCCATTATTAACTTTCAATTATTAACATTTCAGTTTCTTATTATTTAAGAGTTAAAATTTAAAATCTGGTATTATTTGAAGTAAAAATAAACGATGAGTAAAACGATCAATGACGTGATAGAAGAGTATTGCAAGAAGAAGCTCCCACCAAGTGAAATTTTCCGGTTGATGAAGGAGGTTGTAAGCCGTAGAGGAGTTTATAAAGCCTTGAAAAGGTTCAAGGACGCTGGGACTTGTGCTCCAAGAATCAGGAGTGACCCTGAAAGAACCGTAAGGACGAAGAAACTGATCAAAAAGGTCAGAGAGAAGTTGAGGAGAAATCCTGCAAGAAGTGCCAGACAACTTGCTAAAGACTACTCTGTGAGCGTGTCCAGCATGCAAAGGATTCTCAAGGATGATCTCCAGAGCTACCCATACAAGTTCACCAAAAGACATCTCTTGTCGGAGGCCACTAAGAAGAAAAGGCTCGATAGAGCAAAGGTTTTGGTCAAGAAACTTGTCGATGGCACGCAGCCTCAAGTTTTACGGACAGACGAAAAACTTTTCACTGTTCAAGCTGTCCATAACCATCAAAATGACAGGATTTGGCTTCCAGACATAAACATGGTCCCAGTTGAGCGTCGCAGCTCTTTCAGAAGACAAAAACCCGCCTCCGTAATGGTATGGGCAGGCGCAACATCAAAAGGGCTGAAAACTCCTCTCATATTCATTGAAGAAGGGGTCAAGATAAACCAGACCGTCTATAGGCGAATGCTGGAGGAGAAAGTCCTTCCCTGGGTCCAAGAAGTAGTCGGTGAACAAGGAGTTACTCTTCAACAGGACGGTGCAACCTCCCACACGGCCAACTCAGTTCAAGCTTGGTGTCGATGCAATTTCAAAGGTTTTTGGGAGAAAGAGCTTTGGCCGCCGTCTTCACCAAACTTGAACCCTATGGATTTTGGGTTATGGTCTATTAAGACAATATTATTAATAATGGTCTATTATTACAATATTATTAATTATGGTCTATTAAGACAATATTATTAAGACAAAAGCCTGCCGTACTTCTCATCCAAATCTGGACTCTCTAAAGCGAAAATTGACATCGGCATGGGACGAAATTGACCCAGAAGTGGTGCGTGCCACATGTGCCCAGGTTCTGCCACGACTTCGGAAAGTAATCAAAAACAAAGGGGGTTATATTGAATAACTTGTATATTTTCTGAAAGCTTATTAAATTTACTATCTTCACAGCATATAACTTGTTTCATTTGACCTAATTATAAGTCCGAAAGATGAGTTTTTATTTGTGCACACTTCGCTGAATCACCCTGTACATTGTACTTTAGAGCTAAAAAAGTAAAATTCTTTTCACCAAAATTAAGGGCATCTTTTTTAAATCGTAAACCCCTTTTTAGTTTATTCTTATTTTTAAAAAAAATCATAACTATGATTGGTTTTAGCGATAAGTAACACCAGCTGCACTAATTAAATAAAGTAAAAATTATAGTTACCACACAAAAAATAGATGTACCTCGCAGCAAAATTGGCACGACAACTTAATAGCGGAATTTTATTACTTTTGAAAAATTTCGTAATTGAGGTTTGACTTGAATCTTTCGGAAAATTGGAAATCATCAGAGTTTTCGTTTTACTCCGCACAGCTACAAGACAATAATATTAACTTTATGTAAAACCCTAGCCACGCCCATAGCAACATTGTAGTAATTGTTTTCGAACTGATTATGATCAGATCACCAATGTTTATCAAAGAGATTATGAATCCATAATAGGTTATCAGTTGCACATTTTTGTTACGCATGATCATTGTTGCTTTTAAGAAGTAGTCAGTTTATTGAAAAAACAAAACAATAACGCAAAAAAATATCAATATGCACTTTCAAGGCATTTTTGAGAAAATATGATAGTTGTAAACCAATAGTATATCAATAAAGAACCAGAGCCAGCCTTTTACATAGAAGTCAAACTCTGGCCCTGATTCGACTAAAAAAAAAAAGACCAACAAGTTTGAATTAACTTTTCAGCTTTGCAAGAAAGCAAAATTCGACTCGGAACTAAGTGTTTTTTATACAAACTACTAGATTCCTAAACAAATTTACGTAAAGGCCAGTATTTTTAAGGAAATATTCTAACTGATTTTAAATTAGTATTACACAAATTTTACTTTCAGCAATTACATTATAGTGCTTTTTTGATATTATTGTTGGAGAATCTATTCGTAAACTACTATAGGATTTGAACTCGGTTTTATCCCGGCCTTTGATTTAGGTTATAATAGTCCGCGCTTACAAACATTTGGTTTTTGGTAAACCAAGTGTTTTTCCTTTGGTTATTGCTTTGGACTTTGACTTCCTATTATTGATTTCAGTTATGGTTTTGGTTGCCGGGAAGAGCCATCACTATTTTAACTTGTTAGCTGCATTGTATGCCAAACTGTACTGTATCTTAGCTCTGCCGTGTTCTTTGGACTTACGTTTAAAGTTGACCTTGGAATAAAGGTTTTAGTTTCGCTATCGTTGGTATTGCTTGGATGTGCAGTTCGTGAAGGCTTTGGAGTTCCCCCGGGCCACGTTGTAGTCAATTTTAACTGATTGCGACAATTAACGCGGATTCGTGGAGTAATTTGCGGATTACTTTTATTATTAGAGGATTATTATTAGATAGTAAAATTGCGGATTTAATTTTTTTTTTACAAATAAAAGTTCTTGTGGCCAACATGTAATTTTGGAAATATGATATGTAATAACAAAAAAAACATTTTGGAAAAGTATACAAACCTTTTCTTTGACGTTTTGACAATTTAGTGTCATCATTATCTTCATCATCTTTAATTGGATTTAATGTTTGATTTGGAGCTTCAGTTTTTTCACTGCTGTTACCACTCTTTTCATTTATTGATAAAGGAGCACACAAGCTAATGTAAACTGTCCTACCATTTAAGGTAATTTTATTTTTATTTCCATAAGCTTCCATTAGTTCTTCCTTGGTAAAAAACTCGACAAAAGCTATTCTGAAAAATCATTGATTAAAAATTAAATTTAAATTCCGAACAATCATAAAATCAGTGACATAAAAACATACCCCGTTGGTTTATTGTTTCTTGTGTTACGAGCTAAGTGTACTGCTTTAACTCCTTTATATAAAGATTCTGCCTGAGAAGCAAAAATTTGATGAGAAATATTTTTAAAGCATAAGGTTCTTTCATCTCTTTCTTTTTTTTCAAATGTTGGTGAACGCTTTTCCACTGCTTGAACTACAAATCACAAGGTTAAAGAGTTAAACACATTGTTTTATACAGTTCTACCAATACAATAATATAGTAGTATTTGTGAATCATCACAAAGTGACAAGTAAAACAAAATTTACAAAAAATTATACACATGCAGCACGTGCACTACTGCTGTTGTGGTAATTCAAAAGCACTTTTCAATTTCTACCATTCAAAACAACCACCACTGTTGATTGCTCCACAAGAAGTTTAAAAAACTGTACATGCAAAGCTAATACTCAGACGAGAAAAAATCAGTGACAATAGAGAACAGTGTAATTCAAGCTTATCACTTTTGGGAGCTATTTTTTGTTAATTATGGTCATAGTTGATTGAAAGTTTTTTTTTTTTTTTTGTCTTCAAATAAATTCGAAGTGCAAATTCTAATCTTTAGGGTGATAAAATCTAAAATAATTGAGTCATATGCTAATACTAAAATTTTGGAAAGACAGATGGTTCATTGGATTTCAAGGAGTGTGATTTACCATCCCTGATTTTACGCTACTTAAAATTCTTTTGCCTCTGGCCTGGGTTTGGAGTACCATAATATAGATTATGAGATTCGAAAAATAATGAAGAAAATAATTTATAATTGTAATCAAGAGTGGGTTGGTCAAGATGTAACAATGAGCAAGCACCGACAGGCCTGTTTCTTTTTCTAAGATAAATTCAGACTTCTTACTTTAAAATATAGTTTATCTTATATTGAGTGTTTACGTTGTCACAAGTATTCAATAATGATTTTATCTATAACATAAAAACCAATCTTAATGTCAGCTTCAAATTGTAATTAGTCTATACAGAGCAATAACTCCTACAAATAATACATAATTTTTAAAAATCAATGTTGTTACTTTTTTTTTTCTTTTTTCTAGAAGGAGTGTCATCTAATTTTACTTGAAGTTCATATCCATTCCACTCTTGTGCATGTAAACAAAGAACTTTTTCACAGTCTTGAACTTCAACATCAATAAAAGCTATTCTGCAACATTGGATATTTTACAACGTGATTATGACAATTTTTTTTCAATTTGGCTATTTTTACAAAATACCTAAAAAAAATATCACAGCTCGTACATTACTAAAAAAATTCTACCAGCTACTGTGACTTAACTCAAGTGATCAGTTATTTCAAAAAACAGGTTTAATTTTAAATCAAGCCATTTTAAATGTAACTCTAAATTAGTCCTAATGTTCTTATCAATTAAATTAAAAACTAAAAGTAAAAATTTAAAAAGTTTGATCAGAACTGAAAAAGATTCAAGTTGACTTTTTCTTCTTTATTAGCACAAGGTAATATCAGCGTTAACCTGATAGTTCATTTAAAAAAATTTAGGTGAAGAATCAATCTTGAGCTTTTCTTTATGACCTATCAATCTTGCTATTGCAACATAAAAGCAATGCTAAATTATGTTAAAAATGATAACATTCAACATAGTGCCATAAAAATAACAAGCAGAAAATTGTTTATAAGTGGTTTTGTAAAAATAACCACTGACTTTTTCAAAGCAAATTCAACAATAACATTATTACAATTCTGAAAAATTTTGATTAAATCATTAATTTCTTAATTAATTAGTTGAAATAATAAAGTGTTTGATTCAAAAACAAAAGGTTTTAGTTTAAATTGAATCAAATTTTACTCATAACTGTAAAATTAGATCAATTGAGAACTACACTGCCAAGGGCAGGAGTGTCAAATTCATTTGGTGCTATGGACCATTCAAATAATTATAGGTGTTTTCAAAAAAAAGTCTTCACTTTAATTGAGATTCTGATTTGTCAATTTTTGTCTCCAAAATCAGGTGTTCTCGAAAAGCTCTTCAATCTAATTCAGTCTGTGATTTGTTAATTCGTGAGCCACAAAATGGAGCATAGTGGCTCATATTTGGCCTGCAGGTCACCAGTTTGACACTCCTGGCTTAGGGTTTAAGATTAAACATTCAAGAAGCACTTGAATCTTCTTGCTTTAAATATTTCACAATTATAGGGAAAAATATATGAGGGGCATTCAGAAAGTAATGCAACTAATTTAATTTCTTGCAGCATTTATTTAACTAAAATATGATTCTTTTACAGATTATAGATTGGTAACTAAGGTTTACAGATTTTGTAAAAAAAAATAAGGGTTGGAATTATTGCAATCTGCAATTCAAATTATAAGCAATCCCTCTACATCTTCTTCGTTAAAAGGTAAAATTGGCATGATTGCCCCAAAGCAATCTCGGCTGAAGCACAGTTGTTATTGAATTTCTACTGTCTGAGGGAGAAACAGCTCAGAACATAAGCAGAAGGCTAAAGCAAGTACATGGTGATGGTGCAATAGACCACAGCACAATGACAAGGTAGGTAAAGCAAATCAATAATGGACAGGAAGAATCTGCTAAAAGCAATCTTTGCAATAGGCCAAGAAGTAGTAGGCCATCTTCTCACAGTTCTGCTAACATTGATTAGGCAGATGCATTGATTAAGGAAAACAGATACATCACTATTAATGAGCTTGCTGAGTCATTAGGAGTAAGTGTAGAGAGTGCTGTAAAAATCATGGATACCCTGGGGTATTCAAAAATGTGCAAGGTGGGTCCCAAGGCAGCTCACAGAGGCTCATAAACAATCTCACCTAGAAGCTTGTTCTGAATTTCTGGAGTATTGCCATAGTGACAAAACCTTTTTGCAGTGAATAGTGACCAGAGATGAGACTTGGGTTCACCACTTCAAACCAGAGTCAAAAGAGAGCATCAATGGAGTGGCACCATCCCACCTCACCACGCTTAAAGTTCAAATCTCAGCAGTCTGCAGGAAAAGTGATGGTGACCATGTTCTGGGATAGTTTTGGTGTGATACTGGTAGACTTAATGTCCAAAGGAGCAACAATCAATTTAGATGTTTACATCGATACATTAAAAAAGTTGTCAATACATTAAAAAAGTTGAAAGCAAAAATACAAAGAGTTCAACCTGCTTAGAAAATTTCTAAGGTTTTATTGCAACATGACAACACTAGACCTCACACCAGCCTCAAAACCAGTGAGGTTTTAGCTCCTTTGGCTGAACAACAATTTCACATCCCTCATGTTTGCCAGACCTGGGACCGTCCAACTTCCATTTGTTTTTTTAACAGCAGTTTTGACCTCTTCATCACTGGAGAAATTTCTCCAGAGGTCAAAACTGCTGTTAAATGATTAAAAATGCAGCCTGTAGAATTTTAAAATAAAGAAATATGTGCACTCATTAAAAGGTGGAAAAAGGAAGTTCAGAAAACAGAAGATTATATTGAGAAGTAACTATAAAATGCTCATGCTATATACTTTCTTGTAATGCACAATTTGTGTGCCTTTAAAACTCAATGTCATTAAAAGAAACCTGGTTGCATTATTCTCTAAACACCCCTCATACAATACTTAAAACGAAAAATGCAATCTATTAAATGCTTGCATGATTGAAAATTACTTTGTCATTTTCAAATATTAGGTTGTCAAGAAAGTTCTTGCAGTATTTTAAATTTTGATTTCAAACTATGTATTTTTAAACAAGTTTTTGTTGCATTTTTGTACTGTATATATCATTTTAAAGAATGTTTTTTGCACTATCTAATGGTTATAATTTTAATTGTTTTAAAAAAATTATGTTTTTTTCAGAACGTTGAACCAAAAATGAAAAAAACAAATTTGTGCCATTTTTCTTTTTTAGTTTAAATTAGGCCATAAAGCTGCAAAAACAGCTTGCAACATAAACCAAGCATTTGGCATAGGAACCACTAGTGAACACACAGCACAGTGGTGGTTTAAGAAATTTTATGCCGGTGATGAAAGTCTTGAAGATGATGAACATAGTGATTGGCCTTCGAATGTTAGCTAACGATCCATAAAGAACCTTAGTCAAAGCCAATATATGCACAACTATTTGAGAGCTTGCTTCTGAATTAGACATAACATATACGACAATTTCCAACCACCTGAAAGAGATTGGTACTTATTTTGATTAAGAATTTTTGTTTGAGCTGAGATATGTGCATCTGAATTTAAAGGACAAAAACTGCAAGAAATTTCTTGACAACCTAATATTAATAAAGCATAAATTACATTAACTATAGCCATTTAAGCTTTTTTTACTAAATGCCAATAGTTAGAAATGACATTAGCTTACTGAGCAGCAAAGTTAGCTCGACATCCCCAACAGACAATACCATTGTTTTTCATAAACTTGTCTAAATTATAATTGTTTGTGCCCTTTGGAATATTTGAAAGCATGATTGTGATTAATTTTCCTTCTGCAAAAAATAGACAAATAAAAATTTTGTAAAATCAGAACAAACTTTATGGTAAAAAGCAACACAAGTTAAAAATTTGGTTATTGTTAATAAAATAAAACTGACTATATTTCTTTTTTTTTTGAAAAGTATTTTCCCAACTATAGCATTTAACTTCTTCCAATAAAAGAAAGAGATTAAAAAATAATTAAAAACAGTTATAGCATTTTATTTATTGTAAAATATTTGCCCATATTTATCTATTTTTATTTTTATAACAAGAGAAAGAAATTAGAAGTGAGTTTAAAACAAAAAAAATATTAGCCTATTAAACAAATAGAGTGAGTCCTTAACTTGACCCAAAGGTATTTTTTTTAAAAAATGATAGTTTTGTTATCAACACAACATTAATTTTGCCAGACAAAAGTAGAAAAAAAGAGCACAACGTGAATGATATCCAAATGCTAGTCATGCATTGATTATACAATCTCCTAATTTGTTTGATTATTTTTCTTGCAACATTACATTTTTTTCTCCTTTTTCATTTCTCATTTTTTATATTTTAACTAATCAAGGTGTTGCAGCCATGCTTTTTACTGCTTTGTACTTGCACTTTTTAATTATCTTATGCATGTTTTAACTTTTTAATTATCTTATAATTTCAAAAAAAAACTAATAAGCAGCATTAGCTGTTATAAAAGTAAATTAAAAGCTGTTTTAAAACCTGTAACTGCATAACACTGAAAAAATGTTATGAATTTGCTTCTTAAATTGTATTGGCCAATCATGCATATTAAAAAATAGGATTGGCCTTTCACAACAAAAGCTTTAAATAAAATAGCTATTGCTATATGGCACCTGTGTTGTGCTCTGATAATACAGTCAAACTCTTACATGGCTTTTCTTTAAAAAAACAACATTATTCGCTTACAACAGAGTTAATCTTTTGTATAGCTTTTTATGGACAAACGGCATTGCACTTTTTCAAAAAACTATTTGAGCACCTGTGATCTAGAAAAACTAAACCAAGATTGTTAGAATATCTTGCAGTATTGAGTTGTAATGATATTGGCTAAATTGAAATCATTTTGTAAACAGATAAAGTCCAAAAATCATAGATAAATATGGGGCAAAAACATGGTACATTCATATAATGAAATAGGCTGTTTTAAAATATAACAGAATATTTAGTTAATGCAAATATTCTTTCTTGGCTTTTTTTAAGCAAATCCTATATGAATTTTTTGTTTTGCATTCCAATTTTTTTTGTTGAAGATTGTTTGCCATAATTATAGATATATGATTTCACACTTTACTATTTTTTGGCAAGTTTTTCAAAAAAAAAAAACTAAAATTAAAAAAGCTGTTTATTAAGTTTTGACTCTTACAAAGTATATCTTTATGCAGTTTTTTATTTTTAATTTCACCCTTATATTTATCCTCCTGACTCACAGAAAAGCAATAAAGGCACTAATACATAGGGTAAGCAATTATCCTGGCCTGCTTCTGGAGATATCAAGATATTACTGTCTGGTTGAAATTTTATAGAGATATGATTAAAATTTAGAACTGCTTGCAAAGACTACCAAGCAGGAAAAAGTCCCATAAAGTGTCTTTCCCAAGGGCACAACATAATGGTGAAACTAGGTTTTAAACTGAGATTAAATAGATTACAATCCCAGTGCATTAACCACTCAACCATGCAGTTAGTTTAACTCATCCCTTATAATGATGCCACAGTCAGCATTATGCCATGCTGTGTTATAATCTATGACGCCAATCATGGCATTATCACCTCAACTCTTCTATTGGAATGTAAATATGTCAAAATGCTTGTTAGGGGATTCTGTACTGTGTCTATAATGTAGTTCAATGACATGACATCAGTTTTTTTTGACCAATAGAAAGCTTACACGTATTACTGAGATATACCACTGACACTTATTTCAGTTGCTTGCAGTATCTTGTGATCTTGTGTAGTCCAGTTGCAATTTTGTTATTTTTTGTCAATTTGTGATTTATTTACCAAACCAACCTAAAAAATCTCAAGTGAGAAGGATATGAGTAACAGTGAGAGTGACTATGCTCTGGATGAAAGTGATATAGACAATGTTAGCAGCAATTTTTCGAATTTCAGTGATAATAATTAGGAGGACATACATGAATCAATTGAAATGGCTGTAAGTAAAAACAAGTAATTGATGTGTTTACCGATGATAAATCAGAACTAGAGCCTTAATTAATTTTTAATTTCAGTGGTGTAAATCTGACAGTTGGTTTTTTAGACAACATTACTGCATTAAAGTGTTTGGAGAAGTTTATTACCATTGATTTTATAAAACATATTTTTTCTTATGTAAATGATAAAACAAAAGCTTTTTTTGATGTGAATTCTCAAAACAATCAAATTGTAAGCAGCATGGTTTAAGTTAGGCCTACACTTCCCGATACATAAGCTGCTAAACAGTTTTCTTGTTTACAGAAATATTGTAAATGAAATAGTCACTTTTAAGAGATACATCGTTATGATTGTAAGAAAACTCTTCAAACTCTGGCTCCCATTCAATTATTGCCTGGTTGCTCACAAATGCATTCCAAAAAGCAATGTCGAGTATGTTACACAACACATAAAGAAACAAAAAAGTGTTGCATTGGATATCCAGAAAAACCAGGCCTATGTAGCATTGAATACTGGCACAACAAATATATTTATTAAGTTATTTTCAATATTCTCCTATTATCCTTATTATTATATGTACAGTTTACTGCAATATTTATATATATGTATATATAAATACACAAAAATAAACGAATGTTTAAAGGAGGGTCAAAAAGATCATTTTTTGCAAGTCGTACAGAAAGGGTTAAAGACGGCAGGTTACTCTGATAGAAATTGTTTTGAAATATGCTACCATTCTAGATTACAAAAATACGTTCTATCTACTCTTCCTGACTATATAAAGAGTTTTCTGAATAGAAATAAAGCAAAAAATGTAGCTACCGGCAAGTATATACAAATATGAATAAACCTGTACAAGACAGAGATAAAAAAATGCAATTCAACTTACGGTATATGCTGAATTTTGTCAAAACATTTAATGAACAAATATAACTGATAGGTAAAACAAATACATAACATACTTTTTAATTTCGTGGAAGATAAATCTAACTCATTCGTCATCGTTCAACAAAATACTTCACAACAAATTTGGCAATTATTTTTACCGCTACCACGTACCATACCTGTCAATAAAATTTGATAACTAAAACAATAATCCAATAGTTAAATTTTTTTAACATAGCAAATTTTCAAATAACAGTAAAATTACAAACAGTGCAGCCTTTCGCTCAAGTTCAGGAATAAATATGTTCTCATAGTAATTCAGCAAACAGTACACACATGATATTACTAGTCCTCAGAATCAAACTCGGAGCCGGACATTTTCCTGCAGTCTTTTACGTTACTTGATGAAGCAATTATAGACTGCGTCTATGATGCAGCCAATTAATTACTTTATTCATTTAGTCTTAGTCTATAAATGCGAAACAATTAAAAGAAAGATGCTTTAAAGAATTTTTCAAATAACAAATTAGTATTTACAGAAATAATCATAGCCGTGGCTGCCGGGAGGACAGGGGGAAACTGCCTCATGTTTCAAAAATTTAGGTTTATTCATAATTTTTCGGGAAGAAATAGAAAAAATTGGGGTAAAATCAGGAATTTTAGGGCGGTGATAAGGAATTATTTAGGCAAAAAAATTTTTTGTGCATCAAAAACAGACATTAATTGCCGAAACAAGTTTACAAATTTAGGTAAAAATCTTTTTTAGAGATTATTATGTTTTGGGACAAAAATTGGAGATTTAAACTGATGATTCTTATTTAGAAGGGGGGGGGTCGAAACCCTAAATTTTGGAGAATTTTTCTTTTTGTATCGGTAATGATCTATAAAATTGGGATTTAAGCAAACGCTAATTCTTTCGATCTGCATAAGTCAGTGACACTGAAGATCAGGAAATGGGGATATGGTTAGGAGCTTTGTTCAAGTCTCGTTGTCATATATTCCCGATATGATCTTTGTGACTAAATGACGATTTAAACATTCATTGCACAAGTCTGTGTCTCGTGCCAAAGTTTTAATCGCGATGAAAAACGAATCGATATTTTTGCCAAGCCTTTGCTTTCTTTCTTCAAACGCGACGCGGTCTAACGCTGTATTTCTTTGACTCCGAATGTAATTTTTGATTTTATCTAACACTTCGTCTGGTTTAAGTGTTGTATCATCCGATATAAGACGTACGTGTTCTACGGCTTCTCGCATTTTCATCGAAAAAAAACCGCGAAGGAATGCCAACTGACTGCTCAATGGCAGCTCTGTTTCAAGTGAGACCGTACCATAATCGTTGTACGATTTACGCCTTTTTTGAAAATTCAGCTAATAAAATTTCCATCTGCAGTGTGAAAGGCTTTCGTGCGTCCACTTTTATTCGCCTTGCCTCGTTATTAAAACTTTGATGTCAGCCGTTTGCTCAAGTGATTTGCTTCTCTCGCTGTTCGCGCTTTGAGGCAGTTACTGTTGCAAAAATCGTTCGTTTATTTGTTGCATTTTTCGCTGATTTTCAGCATTCTGTTCTTGTGCTTTTCTTTGCATTGACAACTGTGCCTCGAAAAAAGTTTTTAACCAAGAAGGAGGTTTATCATTATCATTATTAAAGGTTCATCATAATTACGTAAAGGAAAGTCGGATAATTCAGACCCCGAAAAAATATGAACCCCTTCTGATTTCTCAAACATGAAAAAATTTTAGAAAAAACAATTTTCATCATTGAAAACTAAATAAAAAAGTAATCAGAGAAATGTTTTAGCAAAATTAAATTTTTTCTTTATTTTTTTGCATTTTACGAAAATAATATTGTAGGCTCAAAATATACCTACAGGAGGAGGGGACAAATGGCCAACTACCGCTACCCTAAAACCTAAGATAATATGAATAATTTCGAATCCGCGAAACGATTACACCAGCGAGAGTAAATCACTAAATAATTTAATGTAAAGACGAGAAGTGCGAAGCGCTACGTAGCCTGCTCCGGCACACCAACACTAAGCAAAACGAAAACACACGCTAATGCAATGTTTGCGATTCAAAAAATTTCATAGGTTAATAAAGCAATATACTATACTGTATATAAGAACTATTCATAAACCCAATAAGATGTGACTTACCAAATTATTCGAGGTAGCGGGAATCTTTCTTTACTAAAGTTAAGTTCCGTGCGAACCAAAACTTCCGTGTGTAATCAAACTTGCAGTTTTACTGAATGAAAGGAATCACTTGCATGTAAAAAACGTGGTCCCGATTAGAATGACGTGTACCGCTCAGCCAGTGAAGCGTAAACTAGATTACGAAAGCAGGTCGTAGAAAAAAGGAATTTGATTTGTTCGCAAAAATATTTTTGTTCACTTGATCGTATTTATTAACCTTCTATTTTAAATTTTTTTCCTTTTAACTTTTTCGAATTTTTTTAAAATTCTTGTTTTGTTTATTCACAAAGTATCAGTTCCTTACAAAATGCAGCAGCTTGGATAAAAATCCTTTTGATTATAAAAAAACAATTTTTAAAACGTGGTCAAAAAGTAATACGGACGTTTAAGTTGTTTGTAATATGGACTTTTATTCATGGATTGATCAATTCTTATAGACTGGTTTCATACTGCATTGGACTACTTTATTAATCTGGCCTTCCAATTTAAGCTTATTAGGTTAATTTTTCTGTACTATTTAATTTACTTGTTACTATATTTACTAGGCTCTCTACATCAAAAATTGAAAAAGAAAATTTATATAAACATGTGAAAATGACTATCTAGGCTAAAACTTATAGTTAATAATAAAATTAATGCTCATATTAGATATTAACAGTAATTTATCTTAAATTTCATTTTAAACTTTAGATTTGCTACCTTAAATAATAAATTTTTTTAATATCTTTGTGTTAGACCACATTAATTATTGTGCTAAAAGTTTATTGCTCGTTGAATTTATTCAATTTATAGATTTTTTAACTTTATATTATTGAATAGATTTATAATATCCTGAGCATTATTGAAGCAATATATAAAAGTGTTTCTTCCAGGGTAGCCTACCGAAACTACAGGGATGCGAAATTTTGCTTTTTTTTGTGCGACTTTGTACACGTTTTAGGGCTAGTGCAAATTGCATGCATATGCTGTTTTACACTAATTATAGTTGTAACCAGTAAGGAAGGTCTCGAGACCAATTGGTCTCGGTCTTGGTCTAGAGACCGGTCTCCAGACCAATTTTCAGGGTTCCGTCTCGGTCTCGGTCTCAGTCTCGGTCTCGGTCTCAGTCTCGGTCTCGGTCTCGGTCTCGGCCTTTTGCTGGCGGTCTCGGTCTTGGTCTCGTAATAACCTGGTCTCGGTCTCGTACTTTTTAAATTGGTCTCGAGACCGGACATTTTTTGATATTTTTGTTATTTGTTGTGGTTATGATGATTTACTGCTTTCTTCACCATAAACAATTCTCCTTGCAAAATGAAACTGAAAGCCTTTTATTGCCTTGTAAAATTTTTGAATAAACATAGTCAATAAATGGTTTAGTTCAGTAATTTTTAACAGGGGAGACGTGCCTCCCCGGTAAATTTTTAAGGGGGCGCGATTGTTAACATGTTTTACAACACATTCTTTATTAATTTTGATAATCAAAATGACAGGAAATATGACCTCAGCAAGAATCAAATTGAACAACGAAATCTAGCAAGCTTTTTTCAATTGGTGTTCCATTCTTAAAGATTGCCCCATTATGTATATTTACAATCTCCTGAACAATCTCTTTGATTTCGCTTTGGTCCGGCTCAAATAGCCGAAGAAATAACGTTTTTATAAGCATTTTAAATATTTTACATGTATTTACAAGAAAATGGCAACACTGCTTAATTTCGTAATTCTTAAAGTAAAATCTAGTATGTTTGCTTGACATGTGACATTGTGACGTAATAATGGTTATTTGTGATTGGCTTGATCTTAATAAGTTTCAGAACATTCAAGCAACTTATGACCGATTGATATAAACAAGGCTCGCTCAGAAGCGTGATTATTATTCATTTTAGTGACTCGATATTGGAAATTTGTTAGCTGTGTGAATTCATAGTTTTTGAACGCAAGTCTCTGGTTGCTTAAGTTATTGTTGAAGAATTAAGCTAGTGAGCTTAACCTGCTGTTGATTGTATACTATTGTGGGCTCCTAAGTGGATTGGGGCATATTTTTTAATAAAGAAGTTATTGTGGTAGTTTGAGCTGTGGTTTAGCTAGACTATATTTTTGCTGTTATTGGTTCCTAGAGCAGGTCCAGTAAGAAGATTTAAGAAATTTATCTTGTAGTAGGCAGCCAAGATTGTGTTATCGGTGAGAGCCTTCTTGCAGGCACCGAAAGGTTATAAGATTAAACAACGTACCAAGTTACTGAATTAATTTCTACAAAATTTTAAAAACTAATTCTGTGGAAGTAACAATTGGATTTTGCTCTCGCAAACGATAACTTTGAGTCCCAATTAAAGCACAAATAAAAACTCATTTATCTGATTTTAAAAAAAATTTTTAATCGAATAAAATTTTCCTATTTGTAGATGAGAAGCAAGAAACATATTACAGTGCGAAATAGGCAACATTTTTGATAAAGCACAAAAAAAAGTTTCTCGGGTTAAAATTTAACTCAGCAGCCAAGGACAAATTTAAAGTGTTGGACCTTGAGGCGGTTTGGGCCAAATACCTTCCCGCTAAACATTTTATTTTTGTGAGTCACCGATAATTTCCTGTGAGTCAGGGAGTCAGGAGGATAAAAATAAAGATACATAATAATATCAAAAATAAATAAATAATTTTAATTGTTTTTTTTAAGTGAATATTGAAAGTGGCTCCTTTTCTTTGTTGCTTTAAGGTTTCCTTTTGTAAAAAACATTACGAATTATAGTGATTGTGTTTTCGGCTTTCAACCAACCACATAACAAATTTCTGCAAATGCCATTGTATGAATCTAATTGCTTAAAATAAATTACCAAATTGCTAATAAGACGAAGTAGAAAAGAAGAAAAATAGCTAAAAATTACTTTGATTAACCTACCCAAAGATGGACAAAATAAACAGGGGTAATACAAAAAAAACTAGCGAATTGTTAGGCAGCTTTTACTGGTTTGAATAATTTGTCCTTATTTCTCATCTGTTTTAGGAGATTAATTAGACTAATTCTATTCTATGTAAATCAAACATAGTTTGCAAATCCAACAAATACAACGCACCAACATAGATAACCAAGGTAATCAAATATTTGAATGAAGTTTTGTTTCTAGGTGTATTTTATTGCGGTAAGCTCCACTACGACACAGTTCACCGCGGCAAATTCCACAGTTGTAGTTTATATTTTATCAGTGTATCGTCGTCGTCGTCGTCGTCGTT
Organism: Diplosoma virens; assembly: GCA_963680785.1. NCBI lineage: Eukaryota > Metazoa > Chordata > Ascidiacea > Aplousobranchia > Didemnidae > Diplosoma > Diplosoma virens. The sequence continues at coordinate 59,625,543 of OY796882.1, read as the reverse complement.
GTTTGAAGGGCATCCACTCCAGGCCAGACACAAACAGGACTGGGGCCGAGGGTTTATCCTTTTACTACCCCAGACTGCTGCACTGCCTGGATCAGATGCTGCCAGTGATGTTATTAAGCCAGCATCGAGTTTCGTCATCCAAAACCGTCAGACCGCGTGCTTCATGTGGTGCCCGATGTATAGGGCACATTGTTAGTACATGGTCTGCGGTTTGCTCAAAGGCGCCACACTCGCAATTCGGTGAAGGAGCGAGACCCCATTTGTGCATGGACAAATGGAATCGCCCAACACCAGTCCGCAGGCGGTTGAGCTTAACCCAAGCTGCTCGGGGTAAGCCCATCCCAACAGGCCTGACACCGGTCCCGGGCACAAAAACACGAAGCTTGGAAGCATTTTCACAATACTCCGTTTTCCATTTGTGATTTCTCCATTCAGAGGCGCGGATGCCAAGTCGGGCAAGATTGTCCAAAAGATTTCGCGCACTGGCACAAACGGGCGTCTGGATCTTAGTCTCACTTGGCGAGTATCTGAGGACCCACTTAAAATACCATACAAGATATGATCGGGGTCCAGAGATCCACGGTAAGCCAAGGAGAGTGTCGCTCTCAGTCGGCAAAACTCAGCAGGATGGATGCCTGAGAGTACAGATAGGTGGTCCGTTGGAGTGGGACGCAGGCATCCAGTAACTATGCGCAAGGCGTCATTCAAGACACTGTCAATGAGACGAGTGTGAGCACTGCGACACCAGACTGGCGCACAGTACTCAGCTGTTGAGTAGACTAGAGACAAGGTAGCTATGCGTAGTGTTTTAGCACCAGCACCCCATCCCGAGCCCACGAGTCGCCTCAACAGTGTGACGCGCGATGATAGTTTTTTGCGCAATGCCACTAAATGGTGACGAAACGTGAGCGATCTGTCCAGTTTTACCCCAAGATAAGTAGGGGTTGGACAGAACGGTAATAGTCTACTATTGTTGTAGACCTTTAGCTCACGTTTGGCCTCTCGGTTATTTAAGTGAAAGGCTGCCGTTACCGTCTTAGTGTGGCTGAGCTTCAACCTCCAAGTCTGGAGATACGCTGACAGTGTGGATATGTCTTGGCTTAATGTCCCCTCCAAGTTCTTCCAGTTTCCAGAAGAGTGCAACAATGCTAAATCATCAGCATAAGCAAACTTTCTGGAAATCATGAAAGGAAGATTGTACGCATAGATGTTAAATAGAAGGGGAGCCAAGACCGATCCCTGAGTAACGCCGTTTTCAAGACGGCGTAGTCTGCTTTGCTTGCTGTCACCGGTGGTAAGAGTGAAACTTCGATTTCGGACAAGCTCCATGATCATTTTGACCATGTGCTTATCCGGAAGTAGTCTCAGCAGCTTGCAGGTAAGGCCACGGTGCCAGACAGTGTCATAAGCAGCTGTCAGATCGATAAATACGGCACCGGCCTTCTTTTTAGCCTCGAAAGAATCCTCGATGTTTTGGGTTAGCAGAACAACTTGATCTACGGTTGACTTCCCGCGTCGGAACCCAGCCTGCTCTTTAGGGAGCTGTGGATCGATTAATGGTTTAACGCGGGCGTAGATAAGCCTCTCGAGGATCTTGTAGGGGACACAGAGCAGAGATATCGGTCGATAACTCTTTGAATCCCCTACGGGCTTTCCTGGTTTTGGGATCGCGACCACAAGCGCTCTTCTCCAGATCTTGGGAATTTTGAGTCGGCGCAAACAGGAAGAAAGGAAGTCACGTAACCAGGACTTCAAAGCAGCTCCAGCATGAAGTATAAGCTCGGGGAAGATGGAATCAGGACCCGGAGCTTTACCTGGTTTTAAGTGCTGAAGGGCAGCAGCAAATTCTCTCTGTGAAAAACTGTCAGAGATATTTACTGCGTCTGGTGTTGTGGGCCTCCAAAGGTCAGACACTTCTTGAAAGACAAGTCGAGATGACTTGCGGTCAACAGCCTCGTATTTCCCATTTCTAACCAGCTGAGATGCAATAGCATCGGCTGAAGCGGGACAGTGACGAGGAGAGTGTCGTGACCTACCAGTAAGGTTGTGCAAAATACTCCACGCTTTACGACTAGAGTGTGAGAAGTCAATGCTCCGAACTGCCTCGGACCATCGATCCCTCCGTTTTCTGTCAAGCTTGGCAAGCAGAGCTGTAGCAGCCAAACTTGAGTCGTCTCCCTGAGGAGACTGCAGAAAGGTTTTATAGAGGGATTTACACTCTGCATTCCAACACGGAATATAGTTATTTCGATACCCGCGTGGGATAGTCTTTTTGGCTGCTTTCTTAATGGTGTTACAGAAGTCCTGGTAAGCCGCATCCACATCAAGTGAATCAGGCGGCAACAAAGTCTTTGCGAATTTATTCGTCAAAGCAATGTAGTGACTCCATTTGGCCTTGCGGAAGTTCCATCGCTTAACAGGCATGCTTGGCACTGCCATAGCAAACCTTGATGGTGTAATAAGCGAGGGTCGATGTTGTGACCTGGGAAACTTGTCAAGGACACGTCTATCCGGTAAGCGACTGTTTGGACCTACGCTAGCGAAAGCTAGGTCTGGATTGGTGCCAGTGTTCCAGCGGCCGGAATAAAAACTGGCAGCGTCCTTGGCATTATATAGCAGGGCAAGACAATTAATACTTGCCCAACCAGCCAAGCACTCACCATCCGGACTGTTGTCATCATAACCCCAGTCAGCATGACGACAATTAAAATTGCCAGCGTACAGACAGGGTGAGGATACACTGGGAGATCCAGGGTTCGCAATCGCGTTGGCGGTGGTTTGTAGACGTTGACTATTTTGTAGCCATCAACGTCCACACACAGCCACTCGATCTCCGATGTCGGTGGAGATTGGTCCAAAAGCGTGTATCTCAGTCGCTCGTGGACAAACGTGGCAAGGCCATGCTTCCTGCTTAAAGAAGACCCAGCTAGTTGGTAGTGTGGTAGTACCAACTTCTCTGCATCAGTGCAGTGGGTCTCCTGCAATAGGATGACGAGTGCCTCAGACTGCATAGCGAGGTGATGAAGAACATTCATCTTGCATGCAGTGAGGCCTTCGATGTTCAGCTGAAGAATAGTGGGTCTTCGGAACTTGTTGGCAATGTGCCCTGAAAAGGGCAGTTTTATCCTGACATTGCCCCGTCCTGAAAAGGACGTTTGCCGATTAGCAGACCCACACTGAACATCGGAATGGGTGGATACCCTTCCGTTTTGGTAGGTTCGGTTTCGGTCTGTCATTTTAAAATCAATGAGCAGACTTACTCACGGCCCAGGCTGCGTGAAAGCACCTACCATCAGGGCCACTGTATATTCCAACGCGATATCACACCATGTTGATTGTTTGTTTTATTTGTAGATTGTTGTTGATTTATCACGCTATAAGCTGCCAAGACAGAGTACAGTAGTTGACAAGCACATTTATTTCCTAACTCTACTAACCCTAACCCCTAATTCTAACTGTAATCCTAACACCTAACCCTAACTCTAACCCTAACCCTCTAAACCTAACAAATTTCCGTGGTAGAATATACTGTGTTAGAATTTAACTATGATGGAGTATACCGGTGTGGAATTTACTGGTCACCCAAGTTTCAACCATTTTCGTGATTAGTGTGCCTTCAGCATTGCTGGAGCTGCTTTGAAGCCCTGGTTACGTGACTTCCTTTCTTCCTGTTTGCGCCGACTCAAAATTCCCAAGATCTACAGAAGAGCGCTTGTGGTCGCGATTCCAAAACCTGGAAAGCCCGTGAAGGACCCAAAGAGTTATCGACCAATATTTCTGCTCTGTGTCCCCTACAAGATTCTTGCGAGGCTTATCTACGCCCGCGTTGAACCATTAATCGATCCACAGCTCCCTAAAGAGCAGGCTGGGTTCCGACGCGGGAAGTCAACCGTAGATCAAGTTGTTCTGCTAACCCAAAACATCGAGGATTCTTTCGAGGCTAAAAAGAAGGCCGGTGCCGTATTTATCGATCTGACAGCTGCTTATGACACTGTCTGGCACCGTGGCCTTACCTGCAAGTTGCTGAAGCTTCTTCTGGATAAGCACATGGTTAGAATGATTATGAAGCTTGTCCGAAATCGAAGTTTCACTCTTACCACCGGTGACAGCAAGCAAAGCAGACTACGCCGTCTTGAAAACGGCGTTACTCAGGGATCGGTCTTGGCTCCCCTTCTATTTAACATCTATGCGTACAATCTTCCTTTCATGATTTCCAGAAAGTTTGCTTATGCTGATGATTTAGCATTGTTGCACTCTTCTGGAAACTGGAAGAACTTGGAGGGGACATTAAGCCAAGACATATCCACACTGTCAGCGTATCTCCAGACTTGGAGGTTGAAGCTCAGCCACACTAAGACGGTAACGGCAGCCTTTCACTTAAATAACCGAGAGGCCAAACGTGAGCTAAAGGTCTACAACAATAGTAGACTATTACCGTTCTGTCCAACCCCTACTTATCTTGGGGTAAAACTGGACAGATCGCTCACGTTTCGTCACCATTTAGTGGCATTGCGCAAAAAACTATCATCGCGCGTCACACTGTTGAGGCGACTCGTGGGCTCGGGATGGGGTGCTGGTGCTAAAACACTACGCATAGCTACCTTGTCTCTAGTCTACTCAACAGCTGAGTACTGTGCGCCAGTCTGGTGTCGCAGTGCTTACACTCGTCTCATCGACAGTGTCTTGAACAACACTTTGCGCATAGTTACTGGATGCCTGCGTCCCACTCCAACGGACCACCTATCTGTACTCTCAGGCATCCATCCTGCTGAGCTTCGCCAACTGGAAGCGACACTCTCCTTGGCTCACCGTGGATCTCTGAACCCCGATCATATCTTGTATGGTATTTTAAGTGGGTCCTCAGATACCCGCCATGTGAGACTAAGATCCAGACGCCCGTTTGTGCCAGTGCGCGAAATCTTTTGGACAATCTTGCCCGACTTGGCATCCGCGCCTCTGAATGGAGAAATCACAAATGGAAAACGGAGTATTGTGAAAATGCTTCCAAGCTTCGTGTTTTTGTGCCCGGGACCGGTGTCAGGCCTGTTGGGATGGGCTTACCCCGAGCAGCTTGGGTTAAGCTCAACCGCCTGCGGACTAGTGTTGGGCGATTCCATTTGTCCATGCACAAATGGGGTCTCGCTCCTTCACCGAATTGCGAGTGTGGCGCCTTTGAGCAAACCGCAGACCATGTGCTAACAGCGTGCCCTATACATCGGGCACCACATGAAGCACGAGGTCTGACGATTTTGGATGACGAAACTCGATGCTGGCTTAATAGCATCACTGCCATCACTGCTTCAGGCAGTGCAGCAGTCTGGGGTAGTAAAAGGATAAACCCTCGGCCCAGTCCTGTTTGTGTCTGGCCTGGAGTGGACGACGAGCATTTTTGAGTTTTGAAAAAATTTTTAATGATTTTTTCTTTAAGTTTTTCAACATTGTTTACCGCCGTGCCTTGTATGTTTCGGCTTTTTTTTGCTCTAGTTGAAAGGGTTTTTAAAGCGGGTCGTTTTATGATGCAATCACACTTGAGCAAAGTTCTTTTCAACATGATTGAGATGCTTGTTTAATTAAAAAGTAATCTTAGATTGCTCTTTAGAAAATATAAATTTATGGTTTTTGAAATAATTCAATGGACTATATTTTGGTAAAATTTTTCGGTCTCGATCTCGGTCTCGGTCTTGATTATTTCTGGTCTCGGTCTCGAACCTTAGGTCTCGAAATTTGCCGGTCTCGATCTCGGTCTCGGTCTCGGAAAAATTATCGGTTCTCGGTCTCCGTCTCGGTCTCGACGTTTGTGGTCTCAACTACATCACTGGTTGTAACAGCATAAATTTAAATTTATTCTTTAGTTTTCATTCAATTTATGTTCAATTAGTTTTTTTAATTTTTTTAATTAATTGTGGTTTTTTGATATAAATAGTTTTTATTTAGTAATTTATTATATGTTATATATTATAGATTTTTACGAATTTTGGTATTTTTATAGATAAGGTCCATCATGATTTTATGCTTCAAAGCTTGATTTTCTAGTAATTTTGCCTGCTAAATAACATGGTGATACTTAAATTTGTCGCAAATTAATAATCATCCCTTTTTCAGCACCAGGATAGAACAAAGAAGAAACCAAGAGAAAAAGGATCTCTCAAGAAGTGATAGAAAACGCAGGGGTATCCGGGTTAGTTTCATGAACAAAAATATTGTCGAAATCGATGAAACTTCGCTTGTTCAGAGAAAACACGAAAAGGGTCGCATTTTGAACCAAATTTGGCTGTTCGGAGGGATCAAGAAGTGATAGAAAACGCAGGGGGATCCGGGTTAGTTTCATGAACAAAAATATTGTCGAAATCGACGAAACTTTACTTGTTCCGAGAAAACACGAAAAAGGTCGAATTTTGAACCAAATTTGGCTGTTCAGAGGGATAGAGCGGGTGTCCAAGAAAAACGATAAAAAAGTGATTTTTAGGTTTTTCTAAAATTCGAGGTAGGGGTTCAGGGAGGTCTCCCCTCTGAAACACTCCAAAAAGGATTTGCGACGCTTCTAAGTGCTAAAATTTTTCTCAGCACGCAAAAAAACGGTAAATTAGTCTCGAAAAATGGCCTAAACTAGTTGTTCCGTTCCTAAAAATCGCCCAAATTATGTAGATTCACAATCTCATAAAAAATCTCTTTGATTTCGCGTTGGTCCGGCTCAAATAGCCGAAGAAATAACAGTTTTATAAGTAATTTAAATATTTATATTTGTTTACAAGAAAAAATGGCAACACTGCTTAATTTCACGAATCTCGAAGTACATTCCAGAACTATCCGCTTGACCTGTTTTGTCTATGACGTAATAGTTGTTGTTTGTGATTTGGATAATGTCAGAACATTCGAGTAACCTTACCAATGGTATAAATACGGTTCGCTGAAAAGCAGCATAATTAATTCGATGTTTCGTTGTGGTAACTAAAAATTGGAAAATTGTTAACTGTGTAAAGTCATAGTTTTTTGGTCGCAAGTCTTTGGTTGTCTACGTGATTGTGAAGAATTAAGCTATTGAGCTTTAACCTGTTGCTTTGATTTATACTATTCGGGCTCCTAAGTGGATTGGAGCATATTTCTTAATAAAGAAGATATTGTAGTAGTCTGAGCTGTGATTTAGCTAGACTATATTTTTGCCGTCGCTGGTTCGAAGGTCAGATCCAGCAAGAAGATTAAGAAATTTATCGTTTAGTAGACACCGAGATTGTGTTATTGGCGAGGCCTTCTTTACAGGCGCCAAAAAAGGTAGACGATTAAACAACGTACTAAGTTACCCAATAAATTTGCTACAAAATTTCAAAAAAAAACTTTTTAACATCGGAACAAAATTTCAAAAAACTTTCAAAAATTTAAAAAAACTAAATTTTGTGGAAGTAACACTAGTGTTGGACCTAATCTATAAATTTACCCCAATTTATTATAACAATAAGTCTACTTAATATTAAGATTTTTCAATTTAGATATATTAATTTATCTTGACTTTTTACTTTAAAAATAATAGTTTAACAAGTTGTTTAACATTATTTTAACTATTTGATTTTTTATTTAAAATAACTATGATTTGTTTTTAACTTATTGACTCACTTTTTTAATTCATATCTATAATGTCTCAAGTAATACTTAAAACAATCTTGCAGCTTTTTTTTGTCCCATTATATATAATTTCTTAATAAATTTTTTTGAGCATCAATTAAACATGTTTTTATAATTTTTTAATTTTTAGATTATAGCTTAGATGTTTCTGTTCCAAAAAAAGTTTAAAAATTAATAAAAATTATAGGTACACTTACAATGTAAAAAAATAATAATTTGTGTTTGTATTGCCTTATTTAATGATCAAAATTGTTTTGTAAATTCTAAAACTCAAAAGTGTACTTGTTGCTTTATGCAATAAATATATTGTGATATTAGTAATCAATTGATTATTTATTTATTTTATTTCTATCTCTATATTTACCTCCTGACTCGCAGGAAAGCGAAGGAGGCGCTAATACAAAGGGCAAGCAATTACCCCGATTTGCTTCCGGAGATATTAAGCAACCAGAGACTTGTGATAAAAAACTATGAATTCACACAGCTAACAAATTTCCAATACCGAGTCACTAAAATGAATAATAATCACGCTTCTGAGCGAGCCTTGTTTATATCAATCGGTCATAAGTTGCTTGAATGTTCTGAAACTTATTAAGATCAAGCCAATCACAAATAACCATTATTACGTCACAATGTCACATGTCAAGCGAACATACTAGATTTTACTTTAAGAATTACGAAATTAAGCAGTGTTGTCATTTTCTTGTAAATATGTAAAATATTTAAAATGCTTATAAAAGCAAAATCAAAGAGATTGTTCAGGAGATTGTAAATATACATAATGGGGCGATTTTTAAGAATGGAACAAATATGAATGAATGTGGCATTACTGAGGTACAAAAACCTTTAAAGATTCTAGCTGTCAAAGGTAAACGCCAAGTTGGAACAATTACAAGTCTTGAAAGAAGACAAAATATCACTATAATTTGCGGCATGAATGCAATCAGTAGCTTTGTACCACCTAGATTTATATTTCCTCGAGTGCGCATGACATTGGAGTTACAAGATGGTGCCCCTCCTGAGAGTATGTTTGCATGACAAGTAAGTCCTTTTTTTTATATAACTATCAGCTTTTTAATTTCAATTGACTGTGTTTGGCAGAAAAATTTGGCTTTAATGAAACATTAAAGTCTAGCAATTTAATACGTGGCCAAATGCACTATTTGCATAGTTTTTAGTGGTCAAGTATACATTAATTTTTTTAACCAATTGGCTTAAAGGCGAATTGTGCTGCCACAGATCTGATTTTCTCTATTTCACAGTGCAATAAGACAAAAAAGAAAAGTAAAAGTGAACCAGTTAAGTTTGAAAGTCAAATAATCTTGCTTTAAGTGAGTAAAATATTTAAGTTTATCTAAAAACAATTACCAAGGTAAAAATTTGTGTGAGATTAGAGTGTTAATTTATGTATCAGATAGATTACACAAAATTTTCAAAATTAAAACATGTTTTAGTCCTTGAATTTTAGATATAAACCTGTTTTTTTTTTTATATTTTTATAAAGCTACTAATTTTTTTATTACCTACTTCAGCTTGATGATATGATTTGTTTATATATTTTAAAAAGTTGTTGTGAAATATTCTTAAATGATTTGTTTGTTTTAATTATTTATCACTGCACTTTTATTGCTGGCAAATGTGACATCTCATTTTTATAGCTTATTTGCAAATAATAAGTGCTTGCTAGGTTTTATGTCTTATTCAGGTTTTTTTTGCTTGTCTCATTTTTATAATTTTTGTTGTTAACAGAAAAAAGATGGATCACTTCAGAAATATTTTTTGATTGGCTGAAGCACTTCATTAAATTTGCAAAACCAACTCAAGAGCGAAAGGTTTTATTAATATTAGATGGACACAAATCTCACATACATAATTTTGATACTCTTGAACTGGCATCAAAAAAGGGTGTGGTAATGTTATCTGTGCCACCTCATACAAGCCACAAGCTACAGCCATTAGATTTGACATTTTTTAGGTTTTTAAAAACATTATTACCAGAACATTAAGCAATGGTTAAAAGCTCATCCTGGCATGGCTGTTACTGTATTTCAAGTCAGTCAAATTTTTGGCTCAGCATATGGCAAAGCAGCAACAGTTAATGCTGCAGTTAATGGCTTTAAAAAAGCTGGGATTTGTCCCTTAGGTCGCTCTGTGTTTAAAGAGCATGAATTTACCCCAGCTGAAGTAACTGGCAGGCCGGATCCAAGCACTTCTCAAGTCTTGACTGACGACATAGTCCTATCAACTTATTTTGTTTCTACTGATAAAACTGGAACTTTCAACAATATGCCAGAATGCTCTGTGTCTTGTTTACGTTTGTGTTATGAAAAAAACGATATTTTTGATTCTACAGTTTTTGATCATACTCATGATCGAAATATTGGTACTGTAGAGGTGAGTATTGCAACTGAGAAAAAAATTTCAACACACACTCAACATCAAGTAAAAGTGACTGATATCAATGCATTTCCAAAACGAATCTGTGACAACAAAATTACTACTAATAGAAAAAACCAGTCAAAGACTATTGTACTTACTTCTTCCGCAGATAAAAATCTGATTAAAAGTTGGCTGAACACAAGAAATCAAAATGTTGTAATATTTATCTCTATATTTATCCTCCTAACTCGCAGGAAAGCGACAGAAGCGCTATCCATTGTTGATTCTAGGTAAGCAATTACCCCGATCTGTTTCCGGAGATGCCAAGATATTGCTGTCCGCTTGTAATTTAATAGAGATATAGCAACTACGTCACTAATACCAGCCATAATAAAACCACAAGTGAAAGATTCCAATGCAGTCTACATTTACATACGAATCTCAACCAGTTTATATCAACATATTAACTAGTATCTATCATTCGGGAGTCAACTCCAAACCGATCGATCGTCAACTGCCGGACGCGTCTAATCTTTTATAAGCGACTCAACGAGGAACCGTCACGTGACCACCACGAAGCCAAGAGGAACATTCCAACGGTTCGTTAGCTAGGTTCGCTACAGAGATATTACTGTAATTTAGAACTGCTTGCCAAGACCACCAACCAGGGGAAAGTGCCGTAAAGTGTCTTTTCCAAGAACACAACAAATGGCGCAAGTAGGTTTTGAACCGAGACCATGTTGATCATTAGCCCGGTGCTTTAGCCACTCGACTACGCTGCCGATAACCTAAATTGATTGTCACACTAAAAATAAGAATCATAATCTAGATGCAATTTTCATCTTACATGATTTGATTTCGCTATGTTTGCTGCGTCTATATTAATTGGGGAAAGTCGGGTATTATGCACCCCTTTAGCGAAGATCCCCGTAAAAATTTTATTTTTAATTTTTCGAACACAAAATTATTTTGATACAATGTCCTCATGTTGTAAACAGTCCAGACTTTTTGAAATTAACAGACAAACTAATGCTATTTTAAATAATGAGCAACAAAATGCGACTTATGCCCGTTTGGTATGTTCGGAGACTTTTGATGCTGATTGGATTCACCGCAATTTGTGTAAAAAGTGGGCACATGAAAAATGTGCGTGCGTTTCTGATGCACGCTATTACTATTGCGAATTTTGCCTATAGTGTAAAGCATAGCCTATGTGATTAAAGTGACTTTCTTCGAGACAAGGCTAAATTGTCGACAAACTAGATTGATGCCAATAAATCAAATTTTGTATTTTAGCATCACTTTTTTTCGTTGCTGGATTTAACGTTATTTTGTTATGTTTTTAATAAATAAATTCTTACATCATAAAGAAAATACTTTCTTATTAATAATAATACAAGCATAGCTTTTAATGGACCTTTTATCTAAAAAGTTTGAAGGGTCATCACAGCTTACATAAAACAATTTAGGAGCTGGTATTTGTATAAAAAAAAGTAGGTACGGTATAGACCAGTGGTTCCCAAAGTGGGGTCCGCGGACCTTTTAGGGTCCGTGAAGCACTTTCAGGAGGTCCGCGAAAGAAATTTGGTACAGGCCTTACTTTACTCATAGCTTAATAATTTCAGTACAGCAATATGTACTAAAACTCTTTGTAAATATAAACGAAGTGGTTGCAATTGCAAACACACATTTTGCCGCCTTTTTACCTCTACGCAATCTATGCTTGCGAGATTCATTTTTTGCTTCCTGTGCGTTCGTGTGATCACAATACTCCCTATGGCATCACAGAGAGAAAATCGGCCGTTACTCAGTCTTTTTGTACATGTGTTGGTAAAGAAAGGAGTAGGCTACTGGTATCAGTAGGCAGGTTATGAAGATATGCCAGTTGCAGTTTTGCACTTTTCTAAATTGCTGTTTTACATTTTTGTGTTAAAGTAGATAAATTCCGGAAGATAGCGTTAGCGTTATGTAAGTAAAACGTAGCCTGCCCACACAAGCACTAAATTATATATTTTAGCTATCAAATTTAGCCTCTTGCATATATTGAATTTGTATTTTCAGCTCTGTAAGAATTTCAAAATGCCTCTTAAAAAGAAATTTAGATACGATGAGTCATTTGTACAGTTTGGGTTTATCGTGATTAATACACAGTGCGTTTTATGCCACAAAATGTTGGCAAGCTCTTCATTAAAGCCCTGCAAATTGAAGAGGCACTTGGAAACGCATCATCCCAACTCAACAAACAAAGGCGTAGACTTCTTGAAACGTCATGGTCGAAATTTAGAAAATGCTATACTTGATAGTACGGGAAAGTTTTTTAAAGAAAATACAGCTGCTTTAAAAGCTTCCTATGAGGTTGCAAGAGAAATTGCAGTTGCCAAAAAACCCCACAGCATCGGTGAACAATTGATCATGCCTTATTGCAAAATTATTATGTCAAATTTACTGAGCAATTCTGAAGTGGAGAAATTGAAACAAGTATCTCTTTCAAATAATACTGTAAGTAGGCAAATTGCTAAGCTGTCCAACAACATTTTGTCACAAGTAGTTTCGAAGATACAAAATTCAAAGTTTAACTTTTTTGCAATTCAGCTTGATGAAACAACAGACGTTGCTAATCTAGCTCAAGTTTGCGTATATGTACGCTACATTCATAAAACATTTGGAAGATAAATTCTTGTTTTGCGAAAGGCTTGACACAAGAACAACGGCAAAAGATATATTTAACAAAGTTGATAGATTTTTTGAGGAGCACGATATCCAATGGAAGCACGTTATTGGCGTTTGCACCGATGGCGCTCCTGCAATGCTCGGTTGTCGCTCTGGTTTTCAGACTTTGGTGAAAGAAAAGTCCCCAAACGTTGTTGGTACTCATTGTATCATTCACCGTCAGGCTTTAATGGTCAAAACAATGCCCGATGAATTATCCCATGTTCTTGACAAGGTAATTAAAACAGTGAATTTTATAAAAGCGAATGCACTTAATTCTCGCCTTTTTGCGGAATTGTGCAAAGAAAGCGATTCCGTTTTCGAAAACCTTTTGTTACATACACGCGTTAGATGGCAGTCAAAAGGGAAAGTGCTAAAGAGAGTTTTCGTTTTGCGAAAAGAAGTACACGAATTTCTACGCGATGTAAAACCAGACATGCACAAAAACTTTTCTGATGATCGTTTCTTGATGTTCCTGTCGTTTTTGGTGGACATCTTTGAATCCGTTAACTCCGTAAACCTGGCACTGCAAGGCAAAGAAGTAAACGTGCTCCACTGCCACGAAAAGTTGAAGGCTTTTAACATGAAACTCTCACTGTGGCATTCCAAATTGGACGAAAAAAATTTTGCTTCTTTTCCATACCTCAATGAATTTTTGGATGAAAATGAACTTCAAATGAATGGTGTGATCCTCGAAGTGATGAAGCGGCACGTTTCTATTCTCAGTGAAGAAATTTCCCTCTATTTTCCAAATTTACAAGAATTTGATAAACTTTATCGTTTCATCAACTTTCCGTTTGGACTCGAATTGGACAATTTGCCTTCATCTAACAATCAAATTCAAGAACAGTTTATTGATATGGCTAATGATGGAAGTGCAAAAAATGTTCACCGAGAAATGTGTTGCAGTGACTTCTGGATAGCAATGGCACAGACTTGCAAAGATGGCTCTAAAAGTGCTCATACCATTCGCAACAACCTACGAGTGTGAGGCAGCTTTTTAGACTTTGCTCCATATCAAAACCAAATACCGAAACAGGCTGGATGTCACAAACGACATGAGAGTTGTCCTATGTAAAACTAGTCCCAAAATAGACGAATTGATTGCCGCGAAGCAAGTGCACCCATCCCATTAAACTTCGTCAATTACTGTATATTTTTGCTCTGTGTAGGCCTCTTTTTCACTATATGGTACTTTCATGTTGTGGTTGTGATCGTTTAATTTTTTAGTCTTTCAGAGAAGGCAGCCAAACATTAAAAAAATTGCAAGGGGTCCGTTGTGAAATTTTTTTTTTTAAATTTGGGAACCACTGGTATAGACTGAGGACAATGTATCAAAATAATTTTGTGTTTGAAAAATTAAAAATAAAATTTTTAGGGGGATTTTCGCTTTAGGAGTGCATAACACCCGACTTTCCCCAATTAATGTAGAGACGCAGCAAACATAGCGAAAACAAATTATATAGGATGAAAATTGCATCTAGATTATGATTCTTATTTTTAGTGTGACAATCAGTTTAGGTTATTGTAATAAACTACATTTAAAAAAAGTCTAAGGTATCTTGCGAACAATTTTATACTCAAAATCTTTTAAATTAAAACTATACGTAGTCGTACTCTACGCAATAAAGTAAAATAATTTGACGCCTTTGAAAAATCAAAACTGTACACCGTTTGGGAATTGCTCGACTAAAATTTAGTTGCGTGGAGAAGTTTAAATAAAAAAAACAATGTAATGTTATCGAATGATTCGAGTTTAGTGTAGCTTATAGTTGCCCCCAATGGTTTTCACCAACACGATGGCATCCCTAACAATCGAGATGGAGTGAAAGATAATCTTGAGCAATGCAATGCAGGAAAGTTAATTGATTTTTAATTTTTCAAAAAACCTGAACCGGAACTAAACCTGAAAAAAAAATTTTGCTGAACCGGAACCGGATCTGAACTCGAAAAAAAAATTATTGAACCTGAACCGGAACTGAACCCCAAAAAATAAAATTTACCAAACCTGAATCAGAACCGGAACGTTATTTTAAACGGTTCGACGCCCTGATCCCATGCAATGACATCCTGTACTTCACCTAGGACAAGGCGTCGTGGCGCGCACCATTTGTTACTATGACTTTTTGTGTGTTTACGAGTCTAATGCTTGCCAAATGTTTATTACTGACTATTAGGCGTTACTAATTGAACGTTTGTTTTTTTGTATTTACGAAATATTTATTAAGACAAGATGCAACCCAAAAAAGAAGTTTTCTCCAAGGTTAGCTTCCTCTTAAAACTGTTTTTTTAACTGTCAGTACTAAAAACTTTATAAAAACTTATCAGTACTTAAAATATAAATTATTATAGATGATCCATTATTGTAAAACTTTATGTTTGTTTTCACCGTGTTAAAATTATAAACGTGAATAGATTATTTATTTTATGACATTTCTAGGATTTTTGAATTAAATATGTGTAGACTTGCGGTTATTTTTGTTAATGTCATACGTTTCAATCTATGTTGCTACTTTTAGAAATTGCTTGACTTGTTATTTTTGTTTGATTGAATTTTCAAACCCTATCTTATGCTCTAATTCAAGCTTACCTTCTAAGTATTGACTCATTCAAGTTTTTTAAAACCTTATTTTGATTATGTAAAAATTTCTTATTTGTATTCTGCATTTGTTTTGAACAATAATGTAGTAAAAGTTATGTTTTTTTTTTTACAGAGAAAGCGTTCTCATACAGATAGTGCAAAAAAAAGTGATTTTAAAAAAAGGTTTCATGAAAATAAAGGATCTAAATGCAAAAAAAGAAAATCTGATGGTACTTAAATTTGCACTAATGTTTCTATAAATCTAATTAGTACAAAAATATTGAAACATTACCCTAAAGTTTAGTATGACTGTTGGCAACAATTCTATACTATGTTTCAGTTAATTCTGTGACAATTTCTTTTACCAACCTTCCCAAAGAAGCTGATGATTTGTCATTTTATAATTTTGTTCGTAATTCCTTTGTTAAACTGAAAATGAAGAAATGTCGTGCAAATTATAAACGACAGTAAGTTGATATAAATCTGTAGAAATATGCAATATTGGTTAAAATAATATTTCTTCAGGTTTTCTTTTATTTATTATCTTTTTCTTTACTCCCTTATACCATATTTATCTATTATCAGTAATTATGTAAAATAAGCTTTGAGTTTTTTTTTAATTACCTCCATTTATTATTAATTTATTTAACCATTAAAAGTTGGTAGATCTTGTTCACTGCTTGTCACTATTAGCTTTGCAGGCTTTGTGGATTTCCTAAAATTTAAAAGCTAATCAACTAAACTTGGAAAATAGTGAACAAGAACGAAATTATTGTAATGTGCTTAATAAATGCTGTAAACTTTGATTAGTTTGAATTCACATCCAACTTTCAAGCTAAACATTATCAAAACTTTGAAAACCAGCTTTTAACTATAGAAATTAATAAACAATTGTTATTTGTTGAAAAAATTTAAGGATTTTTTAAATTAATTTTGTCTCTCAAATAATTTGTATGAACTTTTTTGTTTTTTAGTATTGTTTTCATGATATTATAATGCAATTATGCAGCAGTGTTTACTTTGTCACTTATCTTTACAATTTTAAAAAGATTTCAAGCCATTAATTAATTCAGGGCTTTTAAACTGAAGGTTGCATAACAAACTAATGGGCCACAAAGAAATAATTTCTTATAAAGTATTGCATCCATTCAATTGTAGTTTTCTTATTTCAATACACAAATGTTAAGGTTTTTCTAAAACAAACCTTTAAGGAGTTGAGAATAAAATACCAATTGAATAACAGATACATCAACACATCTAGAAACAGACTGTGTTATATGCAAGCAGACATGAAAAAATAAGCACCTCATTATTGCACAGCTGGACATTTTTTTTATTTTGCTGTTATGATTGTTTTCTTGCATGATAAAAGTGCACTCATTTGTAGAGTCCGTTATACTTACAACAGAATCTGCTCTACTCATTAAATTATCTTGATCTTAGCTAAGTAGGCACATTTTAAATATTGAGCTTGTTATAGTCAAAATATACTGAAAAGTTGAAATAGATAGGACATTGAAACAAATAGAAAAATGACAGTACAAATAAAGCTGAAGCAAAAAAAGAAGAAATTGTTATCATATCTGATACAATTATAACATTTGCATCTAGAACAAAAAAGTTTAATCAGAAAAACTGCAGCATGCTCATGAAGAAACTGAACTGTAACAAAGCATTTTAGCAGTATGAGTTACCAACTATTTGACTTGGTTTTTTCAATGATTGCTTTTTTTTGATTTGGTTTTTTCAACATTGACCACCATCAAAACAAGGTATTGCTGCAGTTTTAGCAACATTGAAACTGAATTAAGAGCAGCATTGATGAACATAGAGCCAAGATTGCAAGAAGAAGCAGTAACACTCATAATGTTTTTGGTCTATTTATTGTATAATTTATTTTACATTATTTTTTGTGTTTTAAAATTTTATCAGTTAGCACATTTACACAACAACTTATTTCATAAATAGTGATGTCTGATTTGACTGCCTACAGTTGCTCTCGCCATTTGTACAGTTTTTATCTTTAATATTTCAGATTTTCTAGCATGCCATAGTTAAAATTAAGCTAAAAAAACTGTTCAATCTGTTTCATTCTATGCATAAATTAGTATTCACCATCCAATGTGAAGGGTTGTGAAAAGATTTTATTAAATAATAGCTTATTGACTAAAAGGTTTGAAAAGGCCCTACTTAAATGACTTTTTATTTTCTAGGTTTAATTTAGTACATTAAAACTTCATCTTTTTTTGTTTAGAAAAGCATTTGTTGATGTGAATCCATGGGAAGTCAGCAAAGCTCTCGAATTAAACAATGAGGAGTGGATGGGACACAAATTATGTGTTTGTGTTGACGGTGAAGATCCTTCTACACCTAAGCAACTAGAAGATAATGAAAACGGTTTGTTAAAATCGATAAGTAGTTCTAGCATTGTAACAAACTCTGGTTTTACTTAAAAATTGTTTTTGAGTGCTTTTTTCTTAATTCATGTTTGATGTGACCTATGACATATGATATGCACCATTACATATACTTTATGTTAGCAGTAATTTTACTTATACATATCTTCGCACATTTATGAGCACCAAAATAGTATATTATAGTATAGTCATATTGCTTTTGTAAAAAATTAAAAGCTACAAAGTGTTTATACCATATCTTGTTTCATATTCTGGGTTATTGTAGAATGACATTTGGTAACAACAAAATTATTCAAAAAAATCCACTAAGTTAATGAATCCTTATATTCCACTTTTCAATGCATGCTTTGTCTCAAGTGTAAAGTTATGAGGACATTTATTTTGTTGCTGATCTTGAAAGAATCCTCTAGAAAGTTTGCCTCAATTTGTTATTGAATGACTTCAGCTTCTTGCAAAGATTTGCTTCACAGAATAGTGTTGCATTGCTACTTTGTTGCAGTTGAAAAAATACTCGTAATAATGGTTAATTTTGTTCCTGGCTTTCATTTCATTCATTTTATTTTTATATGTATCAACCTGATTTGCAAGAAAGCATTGGGGGTGCCATACATAGGGAAAGGAATCACCTTGGCCTTCTTATGGAGGTGCCAAGATATTGCTGTTCGATACAAATTTTTTTATTTTGTTTTTAGTTTTATAGAGATATGGCTGAAATAATTTCATAGAGATATTTGATTTTTTAGTTTTATTTTCCTCAACACTAATGCAATAACCCATCTTTGGAAACATGCCACAATCATTCCCATTCCAAAACCAAACAAAGGCATTGGCATTGGCACAAACTGTTAATCCATATCACTCCTATCATTCATTGCCAAAACTCTGGAGAAAACTTTATTACCATACATAACAGAAAACATTCTAATCATTTCTCATCAACATGGATTCAAACATAAACACTCAACACACACTGCTCTGCATAACATCTGCCACCAATTCACAAGAAGCTTCAACAATCCAAAGCCTCCACAATGCAATGTAGCTGTAACTTTGGACATTAGCAAGGTGTTTGATACAGGAAACATTCACAAACTTACACTAACTCACACTAACAAACATTTCTAACATCATCATCATCAAGTTCATAGCAAACTACAAATCAACACTAAAGTACCACAAGGTGGAGTTCTGTCACCAACATTATTCAACATTTACACCTCTGAATTTTCACTTTCTCCAAAAGACATACAAATCACATATACAATATGCTGATGACATAACAATCACTGCATCTCACACCAAACACTGTAAGGCCCAACAACTCATTCCACCATAACTTCACAAAATATATGAATGGACCACCACTAATCTTCATACAAACACTGACGAAACTACCACTACACTTTTTACACCAGACCCAGCTGAATATGGCATAACTCTATCACTTAAACAACCAAACACTACCAACAACAAAGCACGCAAAAATTTTTGGAATCACTCTAGACCAATGGTTTTTAACCTTTTTCATACTGTGGCCCACTTTCCAACCCAAGGTAACTTAACGACCCATTTTGGTAAACAGAATATAATTTCCAGCAAAAATCTGGTGATCTCTAAAACAAGGGTCCACTAATGCTTTTTGATGTGACCCAAAAAATCTTGACTTAAACTCTTGCAACCCACACTTCAATTTGATCTCTAATTTTCTCCTAAAATCATGGTGATCTCTAAAAATAGGTCTTCATCAATTTTCTTCCCCTGATTTCGTAAGTTTCGTCCCAAAACTCAGGTAAATTCTAAAATAGTAATTAGGAATTTAATATTGCCCAAATATTTTACATTATATATTATTTATAAAAAAAACTTGTTGTCACCCCCAGAAAAAAGCAAAACGACCCACTTGCTGGCATGGTTTCAACCCCCCCCCCCCAGGTTGAAAACCACTGCTCCTTACCAAAGGTTCTCAAACTGGGGTCCATGAAGAATTTTCAGGGGTTTTGCAACAGCATTCAGTTTTTGAGATATAGACTCACGTTGTTCTGATCAATTTAGATTTTGTTACACACAAATTCACTGACTTTTAATTTCCAAAATGAAGATTATCAAATAGCCTTCCATGTGCATGGATTTCTGTCTCTCTATTTTTGCAAAAATCATTCATTTTCACTAGAACCATCCTCTTTTAAAGCACCATGCTGTCAAATCAGTTCTTGACAACATGAGAGGGGAAAAACACAACTGGCGGCTAACACTGTTTCTTCAACAGTGGTTTGATTAAGTGTAGTTTGAATTTGATCATCAAAGGCAACCAGCAGAGCTCTTTAAGATGTTCTAAAAGTAGGCCAGTTGTAAACAACATAAAAGATAGATGCATGTTTCAATCAGTTCTATACAAGTGCTTTACTATAAAAAATTAGTCATTGAAGTTGTTTAGCTGCTTATAATTAGAATTGATGTTATCATGTCAATTATTAGTTTAAAAACTACTTTGTAGTAACATTGCCATGTTTGAAAAAGTTTCTGACTTGCATGAAAGTGGAATTGATCCTGCTGAACAGCTTAAATCAGAAATATCACTACATCTACATGGCTTGAAGAGGAGTTGAATCATTATTTTCCAGATATTCTGGATGAAGAAGAAATTAATCTGGCCAGAAACCCTTTTGCTTCTCAACTTGACATCTCAAAGATTTCAGATGATCTTCAAGACAATTTACTAAAAATGAGAAATGATTCCTCTGCCCATGATCTCTTTATGGAAAAACCTCTTTCTCTCAATTTTGGGTTTCTATGCAATGCTCATATGCAAAGATCAGTATGGCTGCATTTAAAATCATTACCCCCTTTGTCTCCACTTATGTAAATATGGACTTTCTACACTTGTTCAAATCAAAACAAAAGCAAGGAATAAATTTGATGTGCAAGATCACATAAGACTGGCAGTTTTGCATACACAACCAAGAATAAAAAAGCTATGTGCTGAGTTGCAAGCACATCTTTCCCATTAAGAGTAATAGCTAATTTACTGTAAATGTTGTACTGGAATAAGTGTTCTGTATTTGTTTTTATGATATTTTTGGTTTGAAAATTGTTGGGGCTCGCTATTATTTTAAGGAAGCATAAGGGGTCTGCAAGCAAAAACAGTTTGAGAACCAGAGTTGAGAGTTGCTCTAGACCCAAAGCTGATGTTTTTACAAAATATAAACATCGTCATCACTAAACCAAAACTAATGCTTAACATTCTCAAAGCAGTCATTTCCACCAAATGGGGTAAACAAAAGGAATTAATTGTCTCCACATTCAAAGCTATCACTCACTCCATTTTGGAATATGCAAACACCATATTTAAACATTATATCAAACAGCAACATCAAGAAACTGCAAACCATTCAGAACACAGCTTTGTGATTTGTTACTGGCTGTGCATGAGATGCAAACACCTACATGATAAAACCAAGATTCTTGCAATGGACACCCATTTCAAACTTCATGCTACTCAACTTAAACAACTGACTCGAACACAACACACCCTTTACATGTTCTTAATGCATACACAGATCTGCCCAGAAACATAAAAGAAACAATCTTATATGACAATGAGCACACTAACATCATTATCTCAGATCCAAACATAACAAATTGAGGAATGTAGGAAAAATCTCAAACACATTCATCCTACCACCATCTCACAATACCTCATTTCTAGAAATAAAAACGAAGTTACTAACACCATGCTTTATGACATTTATTCATCAAAACAAACATTACCACGTCATATACATACAAAACTGGCAGTGCTTATGGCCAACAAATCACCACACTTGCAAAATTATCTACATACAATGAACCTTGAAATTTACATGCTACAATGCCCACTATGCTGTCACCCACAAACATGATATTAATCAACTCTTTAACTGTAGTCAAGTACCAACAAAACACAAGACCACCAATCTGTGGAAAAAGCCTTTAGAAGCAGCAGAGATATTTTAAGAGTGGGAATCTCGATGGGCTTCTTTGAGGGGTTAAGAGATGGCTACTTTAAGATATTCTTGGAGGAGGGGCATTAACAACATATAACTGAAATTTAGAACTGCTTGCCAAGACTGCCAAGCAGGAGAAAGTGCTGTAAAGTTTCTTTTCCAAGGACGCAACAGAATGGCGTGAGTAGGTTTTGAATGGAGATCCTGTTAATCACAATGACAGCATTTAACTACTCGACAACACTGCCAATTTTTCTTCTTTAAAATTGCCATATTATCGAAAGTACTACCTAAAGCTATTTTTGATTTTTCAGAGTACAAAGAAGTTACGACCGCATCTAGTCAATATAAAATGTTTTGTAAAAATCTTCCACTTGATGTCACTGCTAAAGAACTTGCAGATATATTTGATGACGTTCAAGAAATTCGCATTGTTTATGATAAAAAGACGGAAAAATGTAAAGGGTAAGTATACTCTAGTAGCCTTAAAGAGTGATTTGTAGTCTACATTTCACCAATGTCTTACCTCAGAAAAATATTCTTTAGTTTTTTTCAAATTAATTACATGTGCCATGTAAAGAAAGACCGGTGCTACTTTAGCGTGAGGTCAACCACTATCACGTGGACAGGTCATGTGGACAGGTAGGTTAGACCTCACGCTAAAGAAGCACCGAAAGACCTTTGTATGTGCTTTTTTTTTAGATCGTGAATAACATTGCGTGAAAATGAATAGGTTTTTTGTACGTAATAGTTTAACAAAAACCTTCCACTACTTTGACCCCACTAAGCAGCTCTGAAGAAACTGCATTATTTAGTTGATTTTTTTTTCAGTGCATAAAGGCTTTCTTTCACACTTTATGCTTCTTAATGCTGACTGGATAGCTTTTTTTTACCAGCACTAAAAAGTTTTCTGGCCTGAGAATGAATTGAATTGAAGTTGAATACTGAAAACGAGCTTAATGCTGGGTGACAAAACAGAATAAATCGATAAATATTAATTTCATATTGCTTGGTTTTGACTTGGCCTGGAATCGAACCTTTGTTTATGATTGAGAATTTATGCTTATCTGGAGAGAGTGAATAAAAGTTTCAACAGGCCGCATTTATAGTGAATGCAGTGTTTTTTATTATGTCTAACTTTAAACTAGAGAAAATGTTTACCATATATCTCCGTGTATTAGACGCAGTTTTGATCTACAAAATGTCAAAATGTCCTCCAATATTGACTGTGACTTATACACGCGACATAGCTAAATAAACACTGATTTAAGTTTTATGCCTTTTATTGGTTCCAAGTTTTAAAACTTTAGCTCTTTAAGGGACAATGGTACATATGTAATTTTTATGGGGCATTACCGGTTATTATTTTTATAATTATTTTTTATAGGGCATTACCGGTATTTATTACCGGTTTGTAGTTAAATTTACAATAAATTTCTGTAAAATCCTATCTGTTTTGATTGTGGTGCCTATGATAGACTCTAGAAATATTTGACTATAGAAAGTCAATTGAAAACACAGGTTGTACCCGCGTCTTATGCATAAACTATATGCTATTCTGACATATCGGGCTCAAAATGACGTGCGTCTTATACATGGAGATATACGGTATATTTATTCAAACTGCTGCATGGGTTTTGTGGAAAAAGAATTCCGTTAATTGATTTAAATTTTTACAGATTTGCTTTTGTTGATTTCAAATCGGAAAAAAGCTTAAAAGCGGCTTTTTCGAAAAAAGGAAAAATTGAGCTTCGCGGCCACCGGTTGCTGCTCGATGATTGCCGCGAAAAGACGTCAAACACGAATGCGGATAAAAGTGTGTGAAACTGTTGCTATTTTTTTTTATAGTAGCTGAATATGTAAGGACTTGTTGTGAATGTATTTAATGATCTGTTTTTTGTTAATCTTTTTGCTTCCGTTAAGTTTCCGTTAAACCAAGCGTGCCAGATCTATTCCTAGATGGTGCGTAGATGCTGAATTATCAAAGGCGTTTTATTGTTTCATGATTATACCGAGAAATATTGCCTGGTTCAATTCAAAACAAAAACTAGAAATCGATTAAATTCTCAACAAGATATTAGAGTAGCCCTCGCTATCAAGACACCAAGATTTAATGTAATCATAAACAGGAAACAAGAGTAAAGAAGCTACTGAGCTTTAAGATAGCTTTAAAAAACGTGTTCATATCTCGAAGACTTTTTATCTGTCATTTATCGCGGAGGAATCGTCAGAATGAACTAAGAGCAATCCAATCGTGCTTATATAGAAAATGAGAGCGATAGAAAATGAATATAATTTCTTTGCAACATAACATGGAGCATGTTAAGCATGAGCATTGGAAGTAAAATGGCAAGAGACTAAATTCTTTCCAAGAAATATTTCTGTTTTTCCCCAATAATTTTTTAATTTCCTGAAAAAGTTACTTTTTTTGCAAGTGTAGACTTTTTTGGGTTTTGCATAAAACATTGTTGTTGTTTTTTAATATGTTGATTTATCCACTTAAGAGAAAGAAAACAATTGAAGACAAAAAAGTAGGTCTTCCAAAATAAATTTAATTAACTTGCCCTGACGCTTGAAGGGCTTTGCCTAAAGTCAGCTTCTCCAGTTAAAAAGTACAGGGTGTCCATAAATTATCAAAGTTTGTCAAAATTTTATTTTTGAGATGTTTTTATTTGATTTGTTTTATAGTGAAGGAAAATGCTTCAAGTTTTTTCAAGAGACAAACTCAGACAAGACTAAAGTTTTGCTAAGCTTGGATGTCTGACTTTGTCTCTATAAACCAGAAAACACACTGGGCTTTTTCCTGCGGAGTGCTCATTTTCATAAACTCTACTTTCGCTACTAAATTCAAAAATATTCTGCTTAATCACTAAATAAATTGTAATTTTAAATCTGATTATTTCTACAAGTACTTGTTAAGAAAAAAAAACTTGAAGCATTTTTCTTTACTATATTACAAATCAAATGAAAATATCTCAAAAAAACTTTGAAAATTGTAACGATAATTTATAGACACTCTGTATTTCCAACGCCATTGTATGTAGGCCTAAATGTAATTTACTTTGCTTATGTGAAAATAATTTTTTTAGTATTGAATAATGTCGTTTTAATTTATATAAATCAAAAAATTAAACAGTAATTTTGTTATTTACATTATTACTCGTAATTTTTAGTACTCTCTTGAACGGGGTGCGAAAACTCTGGTGATTTCAAAGAAATACTTAAGAAAAGATTAAAAATTACTGCTTTGAACAAATTAATGATTTAATTTAAAACTGAAATTCTTGATTTTCTATTGTTTTTTTAATTAATTATTTCTACTAGACTTTTCTGTTTTCAGAACCATCCAGTACTTTGTTAGTCTTGGGTCTTACTGCTGACGTCACCAAAGCGATGCTGATGAAACATTTTGAAGGCGCCATCAATGCTCAAATTATAACGAAACCAGATTCCGAGGATATGTAAGTACTATGGCAAAAACAGTTGTTAGCCAATTATTTTTTACCTCTATTTTAATTTGGGATATGGGGATTCTGTTTGGTTTGTTTGCTTCTGTTTGAGAACGACCCAACCTCAAGGGTATGGGGGAATTTTATTCAAATCTCCCCTTCAGATGACGAGAACGAAAGCGCGCCTAGCCGATTTTTTCGTATTTTCTTTTTCGTTTTTTTTTTAATTAACTAGTTTTATAATTGAACATTGTTTCACGAATTCTCTACATGTTCTTAATTTAGCCTTATTTTTTGTAGCCGCATTGATTTTTTTGCAATTGTTTACACTGATGGTAGTAAACTCGGTTGGAAAAACCCCTGAACCGAAACTTCTTAAAACGTTTTTGTTTTATCTCTCTTAAAATCTCTTGTATGCGATTTTACTTGATCATTGTGACTTTGTAGCTCAGCTTACGTCGAATTCGAGTCGGTCGAAGCCGCAGCCGAGTTTGTCGAAGCGTGTCAAGGCGCTTTGGATATTGGTGACGTCACAGTCATCGTAGAGTACGCCAAAAATGCACCGGTTAAACTAAACGCAAACTGTAAGTTTTCTCATTATACGCTCATTTTGACCAGCTTTTGCTGGAGCTCGTTGCTGTGAACTTTTCCTCGATCCGCAGTCGGCCGGACAATTCTTTGCGTTCGAGGTCTTTCGAACAAGACAACCGAAAAAGATTTAATAGACAGGTTTTCCGAAGCGGTAGGGGCGTATATCGTCCCCGGGAATAAAATCACAAGCAATAAAGGGTAAGTCGCGTAATAACTTATTGTAATTTTTTCGTGCTTTTTAAATAAGATTTTTACTTTCTAATAATTTTAAAAGCTATTTCATGATTTTTCAGGACCCGATATTCGATTTTAATTGGTTTGGTTTTAAATGATTAAAGCAATAATAATTGAATACGTTGAGCGATAAGCTTGTGTTGGCATACAAATACGATTTATGCAACTTTCTCTTTAACAAGCAAACAGTTTTAATCTTACTATAATTCCATTAAAGAACTTAATAAAATAAAATTCAAACTTATTCTGCGCAGTCGGTGCTTTAAAGTGTCTGCCAGATAAATTAAAAAATATTGAAAAAAAACTAGAACATGGATGCTACTTCGTTCTTTTAAACTGGATTTGTGTTCTCGGTTGGTGCCAGGACTCAAACAGGATTTTTAAAAAATGCATAGGGCTACAACAAAATTTTTGTAAAACGGGGGGTTCTTCACAAAAGTAAGTCTGATGAATAGAAAAAAGAAAAGCCATCGTTTTAATTTAATGCTTTGAAAGTGCAAGTGATCGCCTCAAAAAAGATCATCCCTTCAATACCCCGACGGGGCTACCATGCATCACCCTAATGTGTTCCCATCCGCAGACTCCCTTAAATAAAAGCAACTGATGAAAGAATTTTCTCGAAGGTTCGGGTACATCAAGTTTTCCTCCGAATCGATTGCCGAGAAGGTTTTCAAATCAAGCAAGGACGGTTGGGAGGTGAACGGGGTCAAGCTGAAAGTGACGTTTGCAAAACGTCGAGGTAATGATATTCGCGTCCGCGCGGCTGGGAGATATTGAAGCGTGCGCGACTGCTTGAGTTTTTGATCGGCAACACTTTGTTTTGTGTCGAAGCTTTAAAGTCGACTTATGTTGCAGCGACCGTAAACTCGGCATTACTTTAAATAGCCGGTTAGATATTCGGCCTGATTCATCGTACGGTCGGCAGCGTGGTCGAGTGATTAAAAGCGCCGTAATTGTGTTCAAGATAGTCTTAGTTCAATACCTACTCGCGCCATTCTTTTGTTTCCTTGGGAAAAACACTTTACGGCAGTTGCCCCTGCTTGGCGATCTTAGTAAGCAATTCAAATTTCGAGCCATATTTCTATAGAACTAAAAAAACAAAGTAAACGATTCCAACCGGGCAACAATAGCTTGACATTTCTGGAAGCAGGTCAGGGTACTTTCTTTTACCCTATTTATAACGCCTCTATCGCTTTCCTGAGAGTCTGGATGATAAATATAGAAATGAAATGTAATGAAAAATACTGTAGGTTGAATCGTGTAGCTCTACAATAATTCTACTTGTTCGCTAATAAAAATAATTATTTTCTATTTCACTGTTATACTAGTTACATAATCAAATTAGAATTCTTTTGAGTGTTTGGACTTGTGACTTGCTAAATTTTCAATCATAAACTTTTTTCTAATTGATAGTTTGCTGAATTGTGCTTACTGTATCAGCTTGACTTCATTAAGATTTTGTTTAATTTGTTTTCATGAAAGTTTTGTTAAACTTACCGATTGATGTTTGCTGTTTTAGCGCAAGTTCGTCAAGTTTGCGTCCACGGAGTGACTCCTGATATTGATGAAAAGTTCCTGATCCGGACGCTCAAGGGCGCCACCTCGGCAAGGATATTAAGAAGCAAATCTGGCCAGACAAGGTAATGCGATGATGAATTGATACCGTTTCCTCAGAAATAAACAAAAAAGTTGAAAGTAAAATCGGGTTTTTTTTATTGTTTTTTTTTATTTAGCATCGCTTTTGTTGATTTTTCATCGGAACTAGATGCGTTGAAAGCACTCCATGATCGAAGGAACGGAATTAGCGTCGGAGAAACGACGCTAAAAGTGTTTCCGTCAAAAAATCGTCAAGAAAGTAAAGTATTCGTGTTACTCTGAATTAATTAATTTGTATTTTTTGTCCTATTCAGTTTAATCAGAATTAATTATCCCAACAACATGCGATTAAAAAAACAATTTAAACCGGTTTGCGAGAGGTTTTAATTGTGAACACTTCCATCAACTTAAATTTTGCTCACTTACTGTTTGCTTTGACTCGGTTTATTTTTGAACTCGCAACCTATTGTGAGTTACAAATGTAACGTGAAATATCGAGAAAGTATTTTGTCAATGTTCGGAAAGGCAATCTTAAATGTTGCTAGCAAAAATTTAAGTGGAAATTTTTTGTCCTCACGTTTAGCAATATTGCTACTTACTCAAAAACCTTGTAAATTATCTTTTAACCACATTGTGATGTGATAAATACGATTGTAAAATATGATCAATTATTTTTCAGAAAAACCCTTTGATCGGACTGATGATCTTCCGAATGACAAATGACATTCCTGCTAAAAAGCGAACCCTAGCGGTTATTGCTATTTCATAGCGATCGTGTTTTGATGTCGCTGTGCGAGATTGTTTTTAACGATTTACGATCGTCAAGTCAGCGTAAGGTTCGTTGTGCGCCTGACTCGTGATCAGAGGCAAACGAATTCACTCCATGTACTAAGCGTATACCTCCTTGTATTTGCAAAAAAAAATTACTGTTTACGCGATTTTTTAAATAAAATCATGTTTTAACTGCTTTATTCTCTTGGAAAAACGTAGTTAAACAATAATTTTATCTCGTCAAAACAAAATTTGCCTAAATGCAAGGGATAAAATCAAAAGTACTGAGTTAAAATTATGTATCGTCTTATAAACTTTATATCATTTTGTGGTAGAATATCACTGAGACTGCGCAGTCAATTCAAATAAAACCAAGCAATCTGAATGCTAAATTACTCGTAATTTGCTCTTTAGATAAAACAATTGATTTCTTAAATATCCCGAGTTATTGAATCTACAAGCATTTAATATAACTTAATTGTAAGCTTAGGATTGCTCAAGTTTCAAAGACGAATTTTAACTTATTCAAACACTTGAAGTCTGATCAGAATTGTTTCAAGGTAGTTGCATGTAAAAAATTATGGCTTGTTCAAAAAATTTACTATTTTGTAATCTGCTGTATGACTTGAAATGAAAGACTTAACTTAGCTCTCTTTTTTTATCTTGTCTAATCTTCAAAACGCCTAATTATCTTAGCGCAGAAGTGAGCAACTACGGCCCACTTTGCTGATGAACCCAGCCCCGCCAAATAATTTTTAGTTAGTCAAGTTTGTAAATGAGTAAAACCGCGTTAATTTTTGGAAGTGCAAAAGATTTTTATCAAAATAATAGAGTCAATAATAAAATTGATGCCCCAAATCAAAAGACAAAAAAAACCTTCACTTTTAACTGGAGGCCAAAATGTGTTCCAAGTAACATTTTTTTTAAAAAGTCGGCTAAAATCCAACTTTTCATGCGATTGTACTCTCATCTCCCCCAAACCTAGGCTTAGGTTATATAAAAAGATAGCTTTTAATTGGTTTCAAAAAAAGTTATTGGGAAATCATTCCAGCTGTGATCAATATAAAGCAATGAGATATTAATAAAGTCACATACCGGTTTCAGCATTTAAACAATCACCTCAGAAAGTAATTTTCGCCAAACGTAAACGGCTATAATCAATAAATGAGAGAAAGTAAACGTTTTTAAAAGTTATTACCGGTACGCTTATTTCCTAATTCGTTACTTTTAAAGAGCTAAGAACAAAAAGCGCTTGTTTGCTGTGCAGTGAAATTGAAAAAAATTCCAAACCACGCAAGTGACGGGCTCAAACGACCGAAAATAGCAAAGACAAGTTGACATCAAAATCCTTGCCGTCGGCAATATGGCAGACCTCTTTTGCCGTTATTTACGACGAAATAAACCGCAAACAGCAACGATCGGCTTGGGAACACCAAGCTAACCACTTTCCCACACTCTGCATGTTTACACAAAAGAAGTCGTCGCGTGCAGAAAGAAAGCGAAAAGAACGTCAAGCGCACGACTTGCTCAAGCGGCATGGATGCCAAAGTCACAGTGACGTCATTAATAAACTATAAAGGCATTTGACGTAGGATGCAAAAAACTCGATTGAAAAAAGGACTTTATTCAGCTCAGCAACTAATTCTGTTTTTAAACTATGAAATAAAGAATTTTTCAGACAAATATTTTGTCCTAACCTGCACCACATTTCCTACGGAACAAACCGGTACGCTCGTTAATGAAAAAAAATTCGTCCCTAAAAAAGTTTTTGCTTTGAATCAGTCTCGGATTATATGATTTTCGTCCCTAAAAAGCAGTGTTCTCCGAAAAAAAAAAAACAAAGGTGGTCGCCTTCACTTCGAATCTTCCTTGGATTTCTCACGAACCGGCGGGGCAAAGCCCTAAAAGTCGGGATTGTCCCGCCAAACATGCGACGTATAGTAAGCCTATACATACAGAGAGTTTTCTGTTGCGATTCTAAGGTACTAAAAATTAATCTGTTTAATTTTATTTTCAAAAAAGGATCATCGATTTTAAATTATCAAGTGGTTGCCATTCTTGAGGCTAGCACGAAAGATTTAAATTCGGGCAAAATTTTTCATAACGATGCCAACGTTTCGCTGTTATTCGCTGGGAAATTATGGTACCAGGGAGCGATGTTGCGGACATCGGAATTGCAAACTAGTTACTCGCGTCGGTGTTGAAACGAGTAAAATCGGAATTCAAAGCTTGTTTTCTGAAATTAAAGACCGTGCTTGGTAAATTAATTAATGGCCTGTTATTTTTTTGTGTTAAAAAGTATTCTCTTTAGAAAGAAACCTTTGCCTATTAAAAAAATGCAAATCATTTAGGTACAATTAACCGAAAATTGATTTTGTTTTTTGGCAAAAAAAGAAATATTGAAAATGCGAGATTTGTCAACTATTTGATCAGAATGTGGTTTTGGATTCGTCGGAATCGCTGCAATGTAGCTGGATTTCGAGCTCAGAATCGGTCCAAAAAAGTAGTTAACTCATAACTTTTGGGACGTGTGCCACCTATGGTGCACTACTTGGTTAAGGTTGAAGTTTGCACAAAGTTTTGGGGGGAGTAAGAGCTCAGATTTCTCTTTCTGTTAACAAAAAATAGTAATTGATATAGATTTAAAGTTATTTGTGCATTTTAAATTCTGACATCGAAATACCTCGTTGTTTGATGTTTTGTATGATTAACAGGGTAAGTACGAAAGGCTATGGAAAATATCCAGTTTAAACAAACGATAAGTAGTTTTGGTAGTATAACTTTTTTTTTCACGGTTAAAAGATTACTCAACATTGTCTTCTTTTAATTACAGTTTGAAAACTAACTGCTATTAAAAAGTAAAAAAAATTATTTTATTCAATCTCATGTCATAGTTATCACATATTTTCGTCGTTTAAAACTAAAATTAAAAGTTTTAGCAATCGCGTTTCGCTTCATATAATATCAATGCACTTATGTTGCTGTGATTTTTTCACAGATAATTTTGCATATTTGCGTAATCACGCATAATTCGGACGTGGCTCATATACAAATTCAGACAAATTGTTTTGCAGCACCCCTATTTTTTTAATTCTTTTTTGACTTATTGGACTGGTTTATTCTAGTATAGAAGTCTAAGTCTAACCACCAATGGCTGCCCGTAAATGTTGAAGTCATTTTGCATTCCAAACAATGTATTTTGTAACTCGTTTTTGTCATATGGTTTGTTTGTGATTGCGCAGTGACACGCGTGGGAAAAGCACACAGTTCAATGCCTTTATGACGTCGCAGATTAACGTAAGAAGACTTGACCAAAGTAATGGCTTTTACGGTTGGATAATACTGCCTTTGTGCTCAAGAATATTTTTGACATTACATGGATTCTTATTGATATATTTCGTTTCTTTCAGCCTTCCGTGCTTTCAGTTTATTTCATTCTTGTTTTATTTATCCTATTCTCGGCCAATCAGTCATACAATTGAGGTCTATAAACCGATAATCCCTTTTCATTCAACTTATAATTTTTAAGACGCAACGACTATAGACTTTATCGCCTGGCGTATTTGCGAGACCGTAAATATAAAACAAAGAAATGTTTTCTTATCACCTAAAAATCACACTTTCTCAGCTCGACAACACTGGATACAAAAACTGAAAAAAAATTAAATCGCGAAACAGCGGTCGTATTTATGGGTTTCCATTAAAATAGCAGGTGTCTTCGGTGTTTTGACAGGTGAAACTTTTAAAGTATAAACAGCATGCAAATATAAGCTGCAATTTGCTCGAAATTAAAGTTGTTTCTCTGAAATTCTGAAAGATTCATTAAAAATCGAAACAAATTATAACGTGCGAATTGGAGTTACTTTTCACAACTATAAAATTTGTTATTTGATCTCAGTTATTTCTAATTATTTCTCTTATCTACAGCAGCAAAAAAATGATATTTTTTCAAGTAATAAATTGTCTTTGTTAAATCGACCAGACAATTTTTATCATCATGTCATTTAATCTTTGACCATCGTCCTATAGAGATTCTGGAGCTATTTCAGTTTATCTAGGTCTCAAAATTTGCCGGTCTCGGTCTTGGTCTTAGAAAAATTACCTGATCTTGGTCTCGGTCACAACCCTGAAGTTTGTAATCTCAACTACATCACTGCTAAAAATATCTCTTTCAATTTCATTTATGTCTGACCATTTTTTTTATTTACGGCAGCGAAAAAAACTTTTTTTTCAAGTAATTAGTTTTTTTTAACCAATCGTGATAATTTTATCATCATTAAAAATCCGTTTCTACTACGAGCATTGGCCGGATTATTTTTTATTTCTTTATTGATTTTTTCTCTCTCCACCATAAGCTAAAAAAAATCAATCAATAACAAAGAATAATCAAGCCAACGCTAATAGTAAAAAACGGTCTTTATTTATTATTTAATCTTAGATCATCATTTTGTCATGATTTTGGAGAAGAAAGCTTGAGCTCGATTCTCGCAAAGGCCAATCTCACACAGTTCTGCCAACAGCCCACCATCGTTGTGGCAACACCAAAAAATATGCCATCTTGGTGCAATGTTTAAGAAGTGAGCAATATTAGTTTCTCATACCTCCGGGCGTGTTGCGGAATTGTAATGAAATTTAAATGGGTTGAAATCAATGCAAAGCAAGCGGAACGTTAAAACACCACATTTACTTACGAAAATTAAACAGACAGAAAACAAAGAGTGAAGCAAATGTCAAAAAGTTAAAATCGTTTCAAGGAAACAAAACCAATTAAATTTTAATGTGATTTGGCATTAATCTTTTTAATACTTTATTCGTCTTCTATAAATTTTCAAGTGGTCTTGATCTCAGTAAAAAAGCTTAAGCATAATAACATTGTTTTTACTTTTTTATTGCATTACCATGACTAAAAAGTATTTTTAAAAAGCGATCTTAAGATTTAACTCGCATTTTTTCAATAGACTTCTAAGTTGAAAAGTTATCATAATAGAAATAGAAATTAAAAGAAGTGTTGGATCTTTTCTAAATAAGCACAGCAAAATTTATATAATTAAGCCAAAGTTTAGAGTTTAGACGTTTGCATATGCTGATTTAAATAAATCTGAAACTACTTTTTGAATAATATTTTTTAAATAGTAATTTCTTGAGCTCTAGAACCAGAATGAAAATCTTTTGAAGCCTAATTCGTTGTATTTTGAAAAAATTATAAATATTTTGATGCGTTATTCCAAGAAAAAGTAATAAAGACCACTTGATATTTTGATTTTGCTTGAAGGATACTTTTTAAAAAAATTTTTTAAATTTGTAGCTGCTCCATTTTAAACGATCTTTTAATTTATTTAAACTTAGTCATCTTCTTTATTTGAATTCCACACACACCTTTTAAACGAACCAGTTCAGTTTACAAAAACCTTTATTTATAAAGCTATCAATGAAGGGAATCAATGCCTAAAGAATATCTTTTGAGTCTCAGCTAATGCGAGTTTGCCTAAAGATTAACTAAGATTTTCTACAACCATTTTTAAAAAAATTTAACGCAGTCTAAAAAAGGAACAATACCAGATTGGTGGGCCACTTGCTTTTCATTATTTGCATGACAGTCTTAAACGAACCTCTTTATGTTCGTTTAGGAGTAAAGTGTTTTACAATAAAAATTAATGCCAGGTTGAAAGTAAACTTTTAAAAGCTTAAGCGGCGTCACATAGAGGATGTGTCAATATTTCCTTTTCAATTTCCGACTTAAGTGACAATGTATGACCGTCTCATTTAACTTTTTCGATTCGTGGGAAAGGCAAATGTAAGCCGTTGTTTAAATTGATTGCATTTTATCATTTTTATTTGAGCTAAACTTAATCCGAGTTTGCTAAAAGTTGACGTAAGATTAAACACGACCAGTTTCAGCGCACGATTTGTCATCAAAAGAATGCAATAAATTTTGCGTGTATTGTAATGAATGATTGTAATGCACTGAACTAGAAATTTTCAAATGATAAAAAGCGTTTAAGTTTTGTCAAAAAATATTTTTCAAAACTTTGATGAAGCATACAGTGGACCTCGGTTAATCCGGATTCTATTTGAAAGACAAAATCATGCGAATTAGGCGAAGATCCGAATAATCCAAAAGCTTTTCATTAAGAATTACGGTATACAAGAAATCATTTGTACTTTCAGTTTTATCTCAGTTAAGCGAAATTTCGCATTAACCGAATCCGGATTAACCGAGGTTTTCTGTATTAAACACTGCAAGCTGCTTGTTGATCAACAATGTTCACCATCGAAACACCGAAATTTTCTTCTACCATGAATGGTGTGCTTTATTTAAAGCGTACATCTGGCGAGTGCAGTGGGCATACTTTTGTATGTTTTATGAGTTTGTGCTCAGTATAAACGCCGAAGCCGTACGGTGCTATCTAATAAACTCTCACTAAACATTAAAAATGTCAATCTAAAAGTGTTAAAGTTATGACATTATAGTCTTTTCACTCTACTTACTGTCAACAATAAAGTAGAAATTATACATTTCAAATTGTTGAAACAAGTGCATTTTTATGGAAGTTTTCAATTTAAAATCTTTGTGCTCGAAAAAGCTTTTGCACCGACAACAGATTTCAAATTACTTTCGAATACAAAATCCGAAAAATATTTTCTGCCTTTTAAAGTCATTTGAAAGCTGAAAAAGGCCATCATCAAATCCATGGTTCGATGTATTCAAGACAAAAGATCGCCAAATACTGGGTCGCGATCTAGAGTTGAGTTATAAAACAAAATATTGCCCAATTTTTAAATAAAAATGTATTCGTTTCAAAGTGACTGTCAAAACCGTGTTTTTTTAAATAAATCAGATGAAAATATTTTCTGTTATCTTTACTTTACTTTCTGGAAAAAAACATATTTCTTTGGGTCAAAGGACTTTAGGAGTAGTTTTATTGGGACGCGTTAAAAACTATTGCGGATTCATGCTCTTTAGACTATTATTATTATCAAACAATTATAAAAGTCATTGTCAACCGCAACGTGTCGTCATAAATGTGCGTTTCAAATACATAGTATTAATGAGATGTTTCTAATAATTTAGTTGTTGCAGTTATAAGATTAATATCTTGGGTCTTAATGAAGCTTCGTGTTTGACTAAAAATCGAATTAAATTAAATTTTAAATCAATTGAATGCAAAAATCGAATAAAAAAATATTTTTTTTAAATATCAAAATTTGATAAAAAACATCTTATAAATTTTTTTATTTTTTTGTAAGAAATAGAATAAATGAAATAATTATTTTTGTAATGCCACAAAAGGTTTTGTTTGCTTATTTGAAACTCTAATACAAACGGTAATTTTCGAGAAACTGAGAAATCAGGAAAAAAAGAAAAACCTTTGCTCTTGCGGCTGTCGCGTGGCAAAGCAATTGACTTATATTTTTGTCGGAGCTTTTTTCTTTTCGCAAAGTGACAGAAAGCACGAGATGCGTGTGAGATGCGCGTGACTCGCGCGTCTTTTTGCGAGAAAAAGTTTGTCTTCAGAAAAGATTTTTTTCCGCATTTCATCATTTACGTTTAGAATGAAAAAGTCTCTGCTGATCAAAATCGCATTTGAGCAATGATCTCCTGCTGTCAAGAATTTCAAAAATCATTTATTTTTATTTTGGAGGAAATAATTTTCTTTTGTTTTTTGTTTGTTTTTTGAGAAAAGAAATTCATTGGCTAGTTTTTTTAATTCGTGAAATTTATTAGCAAAGTTTTTTAAAAATAAAATTCTTTTTTATATACAGGAAATAAACCTGCCTATTGTAATGGAAAATTTTTAAGGCAGTTGCTAAAAAGTAAAATTTTTAAACCAACATTGAAATTGAAGAGAAAACAAAGAATCAATATAATTTTTCTTTTTTTTTTTGTCAAAATATTTTTGTTATTTTGTATACCGATAATGCAACCGGAAATGATTTCATCAAGTGACGAAGTCATGGAGTCAGAAATACAGAATACGATGGAAAAAGCTTCGGATAAACGAAAGGTAATGTTTTAAAAGTTTAAGATTCAGAGTCCCCGTATGCAGTTGAAAAAAGAATGACAAATCAAGTTTTTCCAAATACTAAAATTACAAAAATTTGTTTCAAATTTAATCGCTTGATCCAATAATTTTATAGAGGGAATTAGCAACCTTTTTAAAACTAAAACTCTTTTCACAAGTAACCAGTCATGCAAAGGATTACTGGTTTGATATCCTCTTCTGAATCTTTTTTTAATAAAACCAGTCATTTTTTAAATTACTCATAAGAGATGACTTAAGTGCTATTTTTATGACTGGCTTGCTTGGATTCACCTGTCTTGGAGGCATCTTGTAACCCTGGAGACCACGTTGGAGACCACGTTGGAGACCGCGTTGGGGACCGAGTTGGTGACCCCTGTCCCCAACTTTATAAAAATTGTTTTCTGTAATAGCAAACAATTAAACTGCAGTTGATAAAGATTAAACTAAACGACTGAATATTGCGGCTAAAAAAGTTGTTTCAGCGTCAGTTATTGTTAGGGCTCGTTTCTACTACCAACGTTGGCGGCAGTATTCTTTGTTTGTTTTATTGATTTTTTTACTTCGGTTAGAGCTTAAGCGCGGAAAGAAGTAAGAAAACCTATAAAACAAAAAAGAATCTTTCCGCCAACGCTCATAGTATAAACAGGCTTTCACTGGTTCAAACAAATTGCTCTGAATTACTTCAAGTTTGCTTATGCGGCATTTACAGTTCGTTGCTCTTTCTTTAAAGCTTGAAATAATTTCAAGCAACCTTCTATTGAAGCGAACGAAATTCAGCTTCTCACAGTTGGAAACTTAAGAAGCATTTTCAACAACAAAAAAAAGAAGACAACACTATTTACAAAAAAAGATTTCATTCCATAAAGGAAGATATTAAATCTTTCTTTACGACTCCTTAAATTTTATCATATGACATCACGGTAAAAGTTTTTATCGATAGTTTTGCCCAACACATCTTAGTTTTATGAAACGTCTTGTTTAGGAACGCAACCAACTCGTTTCAACCATAAAATTAATTTATTGAAAAGACGTAGTTGAACTTAAAACAAAATTTTATGATGCGACAAAATATGTTGTTTACAATAGGATGCTAATAGGCTACGTAGAGTAATTAATACGGCATTCATCTTTTTCTATGGGACATTTAGTCTTAAGATTTTAACACAATTTAAGGACTAGCTATATAAATTTGAACCAATTTTTATACTTTAAACAAAAAATACGCCCGCTTTTTATTGCCTTTTTTTGTCGTATCAACAATGAAAGCTAAGATTTTTTTATTGCTGTAGCAAAATGACGTGTTTTACAATAAGAAAAGCGATTACTGCAATTACGGGGCTTTTCATTGTTTTATTATTTTGCAGTTTTGCACATTAGCCTCTTTTGTGTTACTACTACTCAGCACAGAGTTCAATGTTACGTTGCTTGCTGTTACGGTTTTTAAAATTTTTTTAGAACAATCTCGAAAGTTCAACAGTTTTTCAAAGCTTTTGTCGCATAGCAAATAAATGCGTAAAAGCCTTTTTTTACCTTTTACTGCATTCATTTTTCCCCCCATTAACAACAATGAGATTCGAAAGACCCGTGAATCAAACTTAAACTTCAAGCGGTAGAAGCGGCAACTTGTTTCGAGTGAGCGAACCGGTTGTGTTTAGCGCTTTTGGCTCCGGCGCAAAGATGTGGGTTCAGTTCCAGGGCGGGTTAATCTGACCCGTTACTCCAACGGCTCGATTCGATTGTGATTTGTAAGTGATCGTGTTTCTCAAGCGCGATTTTGTTGAGTTAACCCCGCCAACTTATTCTTCCTCAATAAACTTGGTTTACACTGAAAGCGTTCGCTGGAAAAGCAAAGCTTGTGGAGGAAAGCGGAAAAACAATTAAGAAAAGACTGTTTACATGAAACGTTTGCGAAAGAGTAAAGGCCTGTTTCCGCTACAACGCGAAATAGAGCATTCTTTGTTTGTTTTGTTGACTTTTTGCTTTTTTTCGCGCTTAAGCGCTGAGCGAAGCAAAAAAGATCAATAAAAGAAATAAAGAATACTCCATTCCACATTTGTACTTGTAGGGAAAACGAGCCTTAAAGCCCAAAAATTTTTCGTGCTTAGCGCAAAATATTGAATTAAAATATTTCAACTTTTTAGCTCGGTTCAAATTCAAAGCCTTTGCGGAGAAGCAAATTGAAAGCGCACCATTTTGAAAACTAAGTTGGCAGAAAATTACAAAGTTAGCGCAAAATATGTCTTCCTTTAGCTATTTTTGTAAATGCTTTCAGTGTGAAAAACCGTGAAAAATGATCGTGTAACAGAATGCTTGTTCGTCTGTAAAATTACAAAAAAAACATCAAAAGAGGGTAAGTTTTAAATTTTGGTTTAACTTTGTAATTTATTACGCCTCTGTAACAAAGCTTACAAAGTTAAATTCTCTCCGGAAAATTCATAAATCCTTTACAGTTACTTCTTCAGAAAAATTGCTAAGTATTAGCGGGTGGCAGAAAAATTTACAAGTTTTTAACAGTGCAGTTGTTCTCGTCATAAAAATTTGTTTACTCAAGGAATGGATAAGCTCTTACATCAGTTTTTTTACTATAATTTTCAGTTCACTTGGGGCTCAGGTTTGTCTCCTGGCGTTAATTTTTAATTTAACCAGATATTTCAAACTGCTACAGTCTGCTAAAGTAGCAATCGCTACAAAAAGCAGGAGTAATTTAACAAAGTGTGTTTTGTGGCAATAAAAAAAAGAAAAATACGAGGAGAATTTTTTTGGAGGAAATGAGTAGCAAATTTACAATAAAAATTCTTTTATTAGTAAACAATATAAAATAAATTAAAATACTTTAAAATAAGAATTCTTTTGAAAGAAACTGTTGTTGTTTTTAAACAACTTCATTTTTAGTTTAGAATTTTAGGCTACATTGAAAAGATAAAGCCGTTTTTTAAAACTGATTTCATGAATCTTTGTTGTGACAACGGAAAAATCGACAATTTGATCATTAAAACTATTATGCTTAACTTTGGTTCATTTAAAATATCAACAATCTAAAAAGATCAAATCGACAATTTATGAATTTGTTTCCATCAAAATATTATATCCCTTATTTTCAAACAACAAACTGAAACAATCAAAATATTTTTCCAATAAAAACAAGCTTTATTTTCGATTCAAAAAGGCTTGCACTGGAATTTTTATTTGCAATAAAAAGCAATCTCCCAAGACTACTGGAATTAGTTTCTTCAGAAAAATAAGATTCCAGTATATCTATAACATTTAAATGTATTTTTGACAATCTTCTTAGAATATAGAAGATTGTGCTTAGTAATTAATCAACTTCAGTGGAGTGTTACTTTAAAAAAATTGACTTAAATACTTTTGAAACATTCGGTACTGCAATGAATTTTAAGAGAGCTGTCTTAAAACAGAATATAATCATAAATTTTAGAAATATTGCATCTATATAATTTCATGTACTGTATATCAATGTATTAAAAAAAACGATACATTTACATATGATGTAATAATTAAGTATTTGTTCATCAAAAGCAAGCGAAAAGATCGTAATAGCAACACTGCAACAAACTGACCCATCTTTACGACTATGAGTTAATTATGGTAACCCAGTGAAAATTTGTTTTTGGTATAATTTGTTCTTTACTATCTGCTTATTAACAGATCTTGTCAGTCTTATATTAGATTAATTAAATAGTTCTGTTCGTAACAAATCTTTTTGTGTAGAAGAACAACTTGTGATTATTGAGATTTGATAAAACGTTGAAAATCAAAGATATATTTACTGATTTAA
The DNA here is from genome assembly GCA_963680785.1 of Diplosoma virens. Taxonomy (NCBI): domain Eukaryota; kingdom Metazoa; phylum Chordata; class Ascidiacea; order Aplousobranchia; family Didemnidae; genus Diplosoma; species Diplosoma virens. Next base: position 59,585,396 of record OY796882.1, on the reverse strand, counting down.
AAACCACCTCTTAACTAATCACACCAAAAACACTGATAACTATGGACATGCTTTAAGTAATTTCTGGCGTGGCTCATTTTGCAAAATGTAAACACTTTCATAGCTTTGTATTTGTCAAGTCAACATGACAAAATCCAAATATTTTTGCTTTGGGCGGATTTAATCAAGAGAACATCGATGATGGCTTGAAACAATGACTTGATCTCGATCGTGATTTTGAGATTTGCTCAAGAGAAATTATTTTCTTTGATTTCATTGCAAATACAATTTAAGAAAGCGAATCGGTCGCATATTGTTTCATAATCACAGAATCGAGAAGATTATTATCAAATATAAAATGTTTCGAGCTATTTTGTTTTTTCATAATCAAAGATTTTTTACAAGCGTTTTAGGATTTTTTTTTGCAATCATTTGAAGAATAAATATTTTTTCATTGAAAGTACTCAAAAGAAGCTTATAGGCTCTTCATTTTCAATAAAAAATTTTTTCAGTACATCAAAACTAAACCCTCTTTAAATTTATCTGAGAACGGATAAAATTTTATATCTCAACCAACACCTCAATATGTTGTCATGATGTAAAAAGTTGAAAATGCTATTTATGTTTGCTTAGTTGAAACCCCCAAAATCAGTTCATTTTTTTTTTTTTTTTTTAATTCATTACATGTTTGGGAAAAAACTCGTTCTTTTGTGAGGATCAAATATAATTTTAAATAAAATTTGGTCGTTATTAATCTCAACAAAATTTTAAATAATGTTTGGTCGATATTAATACTGCTCAAAAGGTGTTTAATTTCAATTCAGCAGTTACAACCAGAAGCAATAAAAAAAGTTGCCCAAATCATTTAAAACAAAGTGAATTAATGTTTAATTTTTTTATTTTTATGATAATTTTTTAGTTGAACTGAATTAATTAACATACTATTGATTGGTTATAGAGTGAAGTAAAACTTTACTTTGGAATTATTAATTTTAATAAAATTTATTTCTGCAATTTACGGATAACTTAAAGAATCTTATTCCCAAAAGTATCCATTGAAGAAATTTCTTTTCTGAAATTACCTTATAAAGAATTATCCCCCCAATAAAAGATTCTAATCAATATTCCCCCATTAAAGTCTCTAACCCTAACGCCAACCTAACTCTAACTCTAACTCTAACCAAAAATCCCAATTTAATGATAAACTAGGTGGATAGTTCTATTAGGTCGTATTTAAAGTTTTTTACTGACGTTGCATGATTTTATTTGTCTTACAAACTTATGTAGACGATCATTTGCTATGGCCACCATGCCATATCTATGACGATAGAAAGTATGATGTATATCGGATTTTTACTTTAATTAGTTTAATTTTTAAATATCAAATGCTATAATTTACTTTTTTTCAGTCATCAAAACCCATTATGGAGAAGCGTCGAAGAGCACGAATAAACAACAGCCTTAATGAATTAAAAATGATTTTGCTAGAAGCACTAAAAAAAGATGTAAGTGATAATCAGCAAATTATATTTTTTACTACAAAGATGCTTTTTCAATCAAAGTTAGTAAAAACAAAATCTAATTAATTTTGTCAGATGTCGTAATTAAAAAATTGAATATTTTTAATTTTCTTTTGATTTAAGTTTTTTCTCGATTTTACTTCAAGAGAAGGATAATACTTGCACTTTTTTGGACGTATGTTGCCATTATAAGATGATAAAAAATTGTTGTTTTCACAGAGCACTCGACATTCAAAGTTAGAAAAAGCTGATATTTTGGAAATGACAGTCAATTACTTGAAAAATGTTGAAAGACAAAGAATTTCAAGTAAATCAATTTTTTATAATATTCCATCGAAAGAATTATATATAGAATAGGGCTGCCAAACCCTGGGCCCGGAAAGTCTTTTCATGCAGCCCGCAAAGTAATTTTTATTCTGTCAAATTGAATTGTTGCAGCTATACTTTCCAATGCCCACGCAAAATTCGGAAAAGAATTATTTTTGCCCAATAGAGGTTTTTATCTTTATTCAAGAAAAAATACAGTCATAAATCAAATTGTATAAAATCCAATTGAAGAACTTTTTCCTTCTTCACTTTAATTATTCGCTCATTTCCGCCCACCATAAACTTATTGACAAAGATGTGACCCGCTATAGGTAAAAAGTTGGCAGGTCTGAGCAAATTATAGAGATAAAAATAAAAAAAATAAAAAAAAACAATTGATTTAAAATATAAAACAACAAATTAGAAATAAAGGACAGAATAGTATTTACATGTGATTTTTGAAAGTGCTGAAATACTCAAAGCAAAAAAATGTTTAGTTGATAGGCATTTTCATTTTTATCGCCACGAAAAATACTTAACGGTTACCTTCCACATCAAAAATTCTTTTTGAGTTTTGAAATACTTTTTTTGTGGTTTTTAGTGTATATTGTAAGCAGGATAACGGTAGAGGACAAGTCACCCAACTTTTATCGTAGCCTCCAAGAAATTACAAAAATTAGCTTCAGTAGAGCGAAATTTAAAAACTGGCCTAAAGCTTTTTTTCATGAACTCACGATGGGTTGTGCTTGGTCTAAAATTGGTCAGAATCTTTTTTTTAGTTCAATTCAAAGCAAAAGATTCTCAAAATTTTGTTTCTGTAAATGCAGTGTCACTCAGTATCGATCCGAATGTTGTAGACAAGTACAAAGCAGGCTTCAACCAATGCCGCAACGAGGTGATGAAGTTTCTTAGCACGTGTGAAGGAATTACTGTCGAAATAAGAACAAGATTGCTCAATCATCTTGCTTCTTGCCTTTGCTGCCTTCAATCTTATCAGGTATTAACCAGTAATCAATAACATAAATATAACTGTGATATGAGGCAAATAATTAATTTCTAAAGAAAATAATTTGTTAAAGTTTTTTCAATAGTTTGGTTTTTATAAAGTACATGTAATTAACTTTTGCCATAAAGATTCTTTATATGACATGATGTAAAAACTTTTGTGGGCATTGTCCCAGTTGCTGTTTTCTTAAGCAATTTGAGCTTATAGAGCTGTATAGTTTCTCAATAATTATTTTAATTGTTTGACATTATTATCCTGTGGCACAGTGCTGCAAACGGTTGGCCACTGCTGCTGCAGTTTCACGCTAAAGTGACTGTGTTGCCCATGTCCAGAGAGTCTTTTTACCACCTTTTTACTCCTCCTAAAAAATTACGTTGCTACAATCAAGTTGATTAGTATGATTAACTGCTTCAAAAGAGACTTATCATTAAATTAAATTTTTTTTTTCTTTTTTAATCTCCCTTAAAAGGGAAAAAGAATTGTAAATTAAGCGCAAAACAACTAAAATTTTATATTAAAGTGATTTGGAATTTTACTTCCCTCCTCAGGCCTTTTGCATGCATATTAAAAATTTAAAATCAGTTTCCCAGCTACAAATTGGTTCCTAGCAACTATTCACGCCCAATGTTGTGACGATGAGCATTGTAGACAAGTTACACGCTTCGGTGTATGAAATAAATATAACGAAAAAGTTTTAGTTTTAACTTAATTTTCTAAAGATATTCTCAAAAAAAATAACAAACAAGTTTTGCTTACGTTTTACGAATCTATCTAAACCAGCACTTAAGATTCAATTCGTTTATCCTCCTGACTTACAGGAAAGCGTCGGAAGCTCTATACAAAGGCAAGCAATTACCCTCACCTGCTTCCGGAGATGCCAATTGCCAAGATATTATTGTCCGATTAAATTTTTTTTTCTTATTTTGGTTTTTCAGTTTTATAGAGATATGACTGAAAATTAAAACTGATTGCTAGAACCGCCAAACAAGTGAAAGTGCCGTAAAGTGTCTTTCCCAAAAACACAACAGATGGCGCGAGTAGGTTTTGAACCGAGACCGTGACGATCACAATCAGCTCTTAACCACACGACCCCGTTCGCGAATTAAAGCTGAAGATAAATTGTTCATAATAAAAGTTCAAAACAAAATGTTTTGTAATATGTTTCAAACTATTTTTGCAAATCAATATTTGTGATTTCAGACAAACTCAAACATATTTGTCGACAGCTCATTTGATAATGCTCCTGTGTCTTTTTTGCCAATTGGCCACACTTCTTGTGGAAACTCATTTCATAACCTTCCAAGCAATTCTCTGCTCGCAAATGCAGGTAAATAAGCTTAATGAAGTCTAGAAATGATAGTGTCCTAATGCCAGTGTCGATGAAAAACTTACGCGACAGGCAATCAATTAATTATCATGCAAATAATTTTCCCTTGCTCGCCTGTAAATTGATAGTATATATGATAGAATTTGGCTCTAAGTAGAAAAATTGCTAAAGATATACAACCGTTGTCTAACATGAGCTTGCATTAGGGCAGTTTGCAATGATTTTGATTTTGACTTTTGTTTTTTTGCAGCGCCAAATATAAACTCTCAACCAACGTTTGACATTCAAGAGGAAAACTTTAACTCATTGACTGAAAAAAACCTTTTTTCTCCGAATACGTCCCTCCGACAAAAGTACAAAACCCTTCCGTCCGAATGTGAGGTTGGTGGCGCAACATTTTCCCCACCGACGATGTTAATTGAAAATCATGTCGAAACTTCTCAAACTATTAGCTATGTCTCCAGCATCCAGTCAAACGTAAACTCAAATCCAAACTCTCCTGATACAAGTCGAACATTGGCTCTAAATACATTGGGGGAAAAAAATAACTGTTGGGTCTCTCAAGCAAACGATTGTTTACCAAACGGAAACGATTCATATGGAATCGACATTGGAATTTACCCCCGACAAAAAAAAACAAGTCCCAAGAAAAAGTCTTCACCACTTTTGTCTCCTAAGAACAACAATGGTGATACTCTGAGAGTATTAAAGAATCATTCTGATTATAATGGCGAGGTTTTCCAATCAAATTCAAACGCTTTTAACCATAAAAAAAAACATTCTTCATCCTGTTTCGGTGCACTTGCAGAGAACAGTTTTACAGTTAAAAGAAACAATGAATATTTTGATAATCAACAGAATGAAAAATTCAATTTAAAAAGACGATTTTACGAAACGGAAACAACAAAAAAGAAAAAAAATCGAAATAATTACCACACTTTTTTACCCGGTCAAAAGTCAACTGACGGAGCAATACAAAAAAATCGATTAAACCCAAATTACGAAAAAGAGTGTAGCAATAGTAGTGACATGACAACAACAGTTGTTGTGGATGATTTAAACTGTTCGAAAATAGCTTTGAAAGCTTCCTCCACCAACGACGTCACATTGTTGCCGAACAGTTGCCATGGTGATGATGCCTTTGACATGCCAGACCCAGAATCTACGGTCGAAAAAACAAACCCCTGGAGACCATGGTCTGATGAAGGAAAGAAAAAAATAACTTTATAAAAAGTATTTAAGGCTTAAACTGAGAGAACAGTTAATAACGGAGGAAGGGTAAAACGCACGCCTAGGCAATATGTATTTTCTTTTACGCGACCAAATAGAGCTAGAGCGAATTTACATTTATATAGTATATATATACGTATATCGAATATATATATACATTTTTTTGACATTATTTCAATGGTTCTTGAACCTGTTTTCTAGCTTTTCAATATTTACAGGAATATGTGAGCTTGAATTTTTATTTGTTGTAGAAGAATTTATACATTTTTTTGCTTTAATTTTGTTAGAGATTTCGATAAAGTTTAATTATGTTATGTTGTTCAATCATGAAAAGGTGAGCGTTTTCTTCTTTGAAAATTTTAAATTATATTACCGATATATATTAATGTGTAATGTTATTTTTGTATTTTTGTTTACGACAATTTTGGAATATCAAAAAGTATAAATAAGGTTTAACTATTTCACATAATGTTTTGACAAACTTACTTTGAATTGAACGTTATAATTAAATAATTATATAAGCATGAGAACTTGTGGAAGTACTGAAAGTAGATGTACTCAAGAAAGGATGGGAAGTAGTGAAAATATTGATGCAATAAGCAACGAACAATAAAATTCCTTTTTTTTGCACTTTTCCATTCTATTGTAGTTTTTTCTCAAGCAAACGCACTGGGCGTTAAAGAAAATGTTATATTAAACGTTGTACCTCATTTTTTTTTAAAATATAATATTATGTTTTATATACGGTTTATTGTAATATAGATTATTTTACGTAAATATTTTCAAAAAAGCGATTGATTTTTATTGTTTTTGAAAACTAATTAAATATAAATAAAAACGAATTTTGATCAAGGTTATTGTTATCATTTAAACCATTACTTTTCTTTAAATTTTCTTAATAATTTTATATTGAGAAGAGACTAAAATCACCAACAGATAGATTGATGAATATTAAAATAATTATTCCGTGACAACTTCGAATTACAAACTTTACAAAGAAGAAATGAGTTTAAATTTTTTCATATAAAAATTTGAACAAAAATAAAAACATCATTAGTTTTGTCAATTTCATCAAAAACTACCATGATATCAGTAAAAACAAAAAAAATAAATAAATAAGCGCTCTGTCTTGATGTTGAGACACAGCAACTTCAACGTGCCTATGTTTTGCTTACCTTTTTAGTGCAAGCCATCTATTATCAATGTCACAAAAATTGACAAGATAACATGACAAAAATGCTTTTTGGGATAATATTAGCCATTAAAGTTTAGGTTCAGAAACAATGCGAGGTGTAAAATGCTTTTTTATTTGACAATTACTGGGCAAATAAGGCATTTTAAGTAGTTTTAAAAGTCTAAAAATCTTAATGTACCATCAATGGCAGAGATAAGGCATCAAAGATTATTATTTTCTATTATGTAACTAAAGTTTTTGTAAATACATGATTGTACAAAATTTGTACATTAAATTTTGTATTTTAAACCGTGGGAAAAAATGAGTCATACAAATAGCCTCGGGCTGGTGATAATGCATTTTCAATTGTTGCGAGTGTAAACTTTTGCCAAATTACTTTGTTTTTATTAAATAATTGTAGGAATCTTGCTTGGGAACAACTTTAAGTTTAAAATCTCGGTTAGGTTAACTAACTTTTCCCTTCTCAAAAAAATTAAAAATTATTTTAACTTTTAATACAAATATTGTTTTTTTGCAAACACTTAATTTTAATTTTTTTACCTCTATTCATCCTTCTGGCTTGGATGCATTATACTGTGGGCAACCGTCAAGCGGTCCTACCCCATTTTTGAAGATGCCAAGATACTGCTTTTTGATTGAGATTTTTATGGAGAGAATGACTGAAATTCAGAGCTGCTTACAAAAAAACTCCCCGTGCCTTCAAGTGTTTTTTCCAAGAACCCAAAAGAGTGAAGTGAGTAAGTTTTGAAACGTAACTGCATTGATCGCATGGATAATTAATCAATACAACAATTCGACGCTTTTACCAGCTCGACGGCGCAATTTTCAGTCCAAAATTTTAGTTTTTAAATTTTAATAACAGGAAACAGATTTTAAGCGAAAGTCTTTTATCAAAACCATTATGTCCTAAGATGTCCAGAGTAGTTTCAACGGTGCCTTGAGTAGTTTGCTTGATCTTGAACGTCCATATAATTTCAAACACTGCTAATCTTGTTTAAAATTTAATTTTAAACAAGTTTAGTGAATGATTTTCATCTTGACAAAATTTATCGAGCACTTTCCGGACTGCCAGCTCTAGCAATACTTTTCAAACATAGATTTGAAGTGAACAATCTTTTTTTTTGGTCTTCTGTATTTATTCATGACATTGATTAACCAATCGTTCCTAATGAAGAGAAGACTTGAATTTTTTGGCGCATGTACTCGGTGTAATTTGTTTATTTATTGAAATTGATTTGCACTGCAAACGAAATTCCACAAACAAAGGTGCGATGAGAATGCAGGCTTACACCAAGTGAAATATAAACCAGGCCTCAATTAAGAAATAAAAGATTTTTAATTAGTATCTATTTATTCTTGAAGTTTCAGACTATATGTGGCAGGCGAGAAAGTAATTCTTTTTAAGATGGCCAGGAGAGGCGCCGGAAAATTTTTAGTTGGGAGCAGCAAAGTTTAGAAAAAAGGCATTTTTTCAATAAAAAGGCATTTTCAGCAAACGCAAAGTTTAGGGTATCAGACAAAATTTTAACTAAAAACGTGACTTTGATAAAAAAGAGTTGAAGAGACGGTTCATCGTAAAAATTTGATAATAATAATTAGAACTGGAGTTATTCCCGAAATTTTTTACCGACACTCTTTAGAATGAAGAAAAAACGAGCCAAACTGAGCTCTAAAGTAAATAAGAGAGCTCTCATTAGTCGAGAGTCTTAGAGAACTAAAAGAATTTCAGGGTATGACCTGGCCTGTGAAAGTACGTTTTCTGTATACTGAAATCACAAATTCGAATTCTTGCCTTTCCATCAATACATTTAAGAAAGAAAGAAAGAATTTTTCCTTTTTCATCAGTAAACTGTCGAGAAAGACGGAGAGAATTGAAGATAGAGGTAGATGAGGAAAGAATCGGGGGTTGAGATTTACATCCAGCTGACGATACTATACAGGGCCTCCCCTGCTAATAATCCCATACCAATCCGTGCCGATTTGGCTTTGGGCACTGCAGTAGGCCCACATGGGCGTAACGCAAGGGTTTCATGTGGCTTCTAGTTTTCACTTGTAATCTGAAAAAGAAAAATGCAAACTAGTTTTTCTTGCTAAGTGTTTAAAAAATAGAGCAATGGAATAAATAACTTTATCCTCATGAAACCCGTGCTCTAAGCGAATGCCGAGCCACTGTACTGCCCGCGGCCAAATCGGTGGAGATCCCTACGGGCTGCCTTTATAAGGTCTTTGCAGGCCCTGCATAGCATTGTTGGCTGGGGAAAGACGCAAAATCAATCGTATTGGTTCATAAGCTCCCAGGGTGTTAATGATCTGCTCAAAGAGAAAATTGCACACGGAATTGAATAAAATTGGATTTATTTCGATCAACAATGGCTACCTGGAACACATAATTAATAATAGTTTTTTTCAAAAAGTTACGCAACTAAATGTCAAGCGCAAAAATTGGAAAAATGTGCAGTTTATCATCACGCTCAATGGATAGGAACTGTTTCAAAGAGATTTAAAAAAGATATCAATCACGGCAGTCAAAAACCTGATTTGCTCTCAAACTACGTATTTTATTTTTACGTCCCCATAGGTCTTTCCAACAACTATAAAGGACGTGCTACCTTTACATAATTATAATATTGTTGATCACCAACTTGTGTACCACTGTGATAATCAGTGCACTGGTCGCACGTCCTCACGTTTGCAGGACAGTATTATTTTAAACAACACATTTCCAAATCTGTCACAATTCTTTTAGCTTCTCGAATCTGCGACAGCCTTCCTTGCTCCTGCAAAGCTAATGCTAGCTCCCAATATTGCTTTTTTTTACAAGTTCTACCATTGACCAATATCTTTTGGATAACACGAAATGCCCTTTTTGTGGCAGCGACAACAGATTCTCTCTTCTTGTTCGAGGTGGTTTTACATTTCATTTTCCGCTCTAAAAGCCACTTTTATTAAATGCTTTAACCCTATTTTTTTGTAAATAAAAATATTTTGTCTTTAGCTTGAAGGTTTTCTAGCTTTCTCTTTGGTTATTCGACAATCAGTCTTGATTTTGACAAATTGTCAGTGGTGGGATTCAGGCCGTTCACATCGGTTCTATAAAACCGTTTTACGGAATTTTATAAGTTTAAAGTTCCGGCTTAATTTATTACCTACGTAGTTAAGTTTATTGTCAGTATCATGCTAATTTGACATAAGCGAAAAAATGCAATAAAGCAAGTAAGAACACACTGACAGATACGCTGCCAAGCGACCACAACATTGAGGGTCTTCTAGTCTGCAGTCCTTGAAATTGTAAACTAAATGTGTTGCAATTTTTAGTAAATATTTACAAAGAAAAACAAACAACAAAAAAAAACAAAAAAAACAAAAAAAACAAAGAACAGTAGCATTACATCAACTGGTGTAAAGACGAAGAAACAACGGTAGGTTATATTGGTGCCAATCACGCAATTTGTTTAAACAAACAACTGTAGGTAGTAGAAAGCTTAAGATTAAAAATTGAATATAATATCAGTTAGTTGAATTGAATTTTTTTTTTCAAATGTCTTAAGTGTTTGCCAAAAAATCAAGAAACTATCAACAAATAAGACGATAATTACAAATATTAGTCTTTGAATGTAAATATGGTATCTTGCGAATTTAACCGTATATTATGCACAACATAAAAATAAATAAATTAATAAATAAAAACAAACATTTGAATATCTTTTAGATTTAACAATCTGTTGAGAAACGTATAAAAAAAACAACTATTTCTGACTTATTCCGCACCAAAATAAAGTGATTCATCAAAACGCGTTGAGTATCAATGAAAAACCTCATGCAAAAGTTATAATGAACTAAGAGAAGTAAAATAATCTTAACATTTTGTTGTCGAGAGAATGAGAAAAAAAAATTAACTTAGAATGCCAAATAGTAGATTAGTATTTTTGTAATAAAGTCGATTTTAGTTTTGACCTAAACGTAGCTAATGACTTGGATTCTTTTAATTCTAATGATAATGAATGCCAAACTTTTGAACCCTGATATTTGATGGACCTTTGTAACTTTCTAGTTCTACAAAATGGCAAAAAGAAATTGTAATTAGTGGAGCCTCTTGTTAGTTGCTTGTGTACGTTACACGTGTACTGTAGTAATACAGGTACTCTTCAATATCATCATAACGACGCTTACCCAACGAATATTTGGAACTGTTATTTGGGAAATAATTAAGATTGATCAGTTTATTCGCTGGCAAATTTTACATTTTTTTAATAGAACCGGCTGACAAAAAATTTGAATCCCACTACTGCTAATAGTGCTCTCTTCTTTATAATTCAATTCGGTTCGGTTCTTCTTCATTCTGACGATTTCTCCTCAAGATTGTCAGACAAAAAGTTTTAAAAATGACTCCAAATCTACATGCTATCTAAAAAAAAAAGAAAAAGTTTTTACCGGTAAAATTCGACTGCAGTGTTTATTCACTTGGCGCGCAATTACTTTTGAGAAGACTAAATGGTCTTCGGCTCGAAAAGATCAAACACCCTTGATACAAGTCTTTTTTTGATCTTCCCTTTAAAGACTTTTACTTTTAAACTCCGTTTTATATTATTTTGTTCTTTACTAAGTTTTGTAGTAAAATATATTCTTCAATACGCTAAAATTTATGTTTGTTAAAACTGCCTTTTCAATAAAAAAAATGCCTTTTTTCTAAGCTTTGTCCTCTTGCTAAATTATTTTATCTGCTGGTGGTTTTTTTCGAAAAAATTTGGTGACCCCAATAGCCAAATTTTACAAACTTTTTTGGATTTAATTTTGGTGTAGACTAAACAATTGTAGAGACAGGTGTAGCCCCATGTTTCTGTTTAGCGTATTTCAAACGGCATTAACTGTCCCCCTGTTCCCCCATATTTTAAAAATATTGCAGGGCAAGAAAGGCAATCGACTCTTGCCTTTTCGCTTCCAGCACCTCTGATAACAAGCCCAAATACAAAACTTTAACCTCTCCTAAAACAGATTTATGCAACCTTTCTTTGCGGCAAAAGTAAGGCTATTAAATCATAATAGATTCAACCTTTAGCTCATGCTTTTTAATTAAACTGTTTCAAATACTTTAACAAAAATTTCAGAATTTTTAAAAAGTATACTAAATTATTCACAAAAAATTGCTTATTTATTACCATACGTACTAAACTGCACTGCATTACCTTAAAGTAAATTTGATCTTTTTTAAATAAAGACTGTCACCTAGCGACACTAAAACAATAACGTTTGAACTGTCAAAAACTGTTCAAGCGTAAGCTATTGTTTAAATTATATCATAACCAGAAGTAAATTAGTTAAGAGACTGGTTTTTAAAACCCTGAAAATTGTTCTAAACGAGATAATTGAATATTTTTTAGATAAAGTGCTGTCTGCTTGAGTGTGGCTTGACCGCGTGAGGAACAGCTCTGAAGAAGAAGACAATTGCGCTTCAAAACCTGCTGTAGGCTACTCGTGTTATTCCGTTGTGTCCTCGAAGATGACGTTTTACGGCACTTTTTTCTGTTTGTTGGTTGTAGCAAGCACCTCTAAGTTTCAGTCATATCACTAAAGAAAAATTAAAAAACCAAATAGAAAATTTCAACCGAACATCAATATCTTGGCAACTTCGAAAAGCAGGTCTGCGGAATCGCAGCACGGTCAGCCTAATTTATAGTGAATTAAACGTTTTCGTGTAAACCAGTGAATAATAATAATAATAAATTAATCAAGCAAACGGCACTGACTGATTCATAAAATTTCTTCAAACTTGCCTTTTAAACATTTTTCACCACAACAATTTACCGGTTAGAGGTTAAATTATAACCGTGAAAGCAAACTCGAACACAAACTTGGGGTTAAATTCAAAAAACCTGGAAATTTTTTGCCGAACTCTAACCTCAACTCGAAAATTAAAAACTACTGAATACAAACTAAAAAAAGCATATAGGCCTACCCAGTGGCTTCGGATTACTTTTTGGTTAAAAGCTGACTTCGATATACTTGCACCCCTGCACTAGCCTCTCCAAAGCGAAGCACCCCAAACCCCGTTCTGTTTCCTAAGTTTAATGCTATCAAGGTGTTCGTATAGGCTAGCAATAAAAGTGCAGTTTTACGATTGTAGTTAACGATAGTTTCTTTAGCTTCACTCTGCCCTCCTGTTTTCAGTGTCCTGGGGCCAACCTATATAGGCTAATTGAGTTTAAGTTCATTAATTTAGAATTTTGAAAGAAATCGGTCAAATAGCCTAATACTTTGCAACTTCTACAGCAAAAATTTTCGATCTATTGAAAAGATAGGTTGAGAATTAAGTGTGAAATAAATGACGAAACTTTTTGTTGTTTTACTTTCACGGTTATTTTGTGGGGTTGTCATTCATTAATAGGGAAGACCGGGGCAAGTTGTAACATGGGTTAAGTTGTAACATTCGTATTTGTCGAAATCTGACATCAACTAGCAAAATTTTAAATAGCCTCAAATAACAATCATATTAAGACCGATTGCTAGCAAATAACATTGTTTAGTTCCAATGACTAAAAATAGGCTTACTGTTAAAACAAGCTTTTGAGTAGGCAAAGTAAATTTTTCGAAATTTAATTTTTGTCTTCTGGGGAGATAGCGGGTACAGTTTTATTGAAATGTTTTATATCAGTCGAAATACAAAACAATAGGCTATTAAATGCCTAACAAGGTTTAGCCACTAAAACTTAACTCTGAGATATTAACAAAAACTTGACTAAGTATGAGATGGGGTAAGTTGTAACATAGGCTGATGGAGTAAGTTGTAACACATATTTTTGTGCATACATTTAACTAGCTTATATTAAAAGTAACTTCGGCAACAACATTTGTGAATAATATGAGAATTTACAAAAGAAAGACTAACAGGAACACCAACTCATCATCACAGGACAACTTAAGAGCTGCTGCAGCAGTTGCTATAATTGAAAAAAAAGATCAATAAGGGGAGTAGCAAAACATTGGTGTTTACCATGTAAAATTCTATAGAGTGCTAAAAAAACTTAAAGATAGGCCAAATCCTTGGTGCAAAACAAGAAAAGGTCTAAAAAATGTGTCATGTTAACAGACACACCAGAAAAGGACAATCTGTTACAGCTCCAAACAAAGGAAAACTAATTTTTGAAAAAACACTAAAAGCAAAAGAGTAGTTTTGCATTACATTTCTTCAGCCCTATTTTAACAGTCGTCCTGATGAGGAGTGGGTGGTACAATGCTATGGTTACCTAAAGAGGTCACATTTAGCTTGTGCCGAAGATTTGAATACATATTTTTGTCACAAATGTGATTCTGAAATTTATGATTAGGCTAATCCAGCAGTGAAAAAAACTGTTTAACATTTTTAGACAATGGCCAAATACCTCATTTTTTGTGCTTGATACTCATGTCTATGACTAAGCTATGTGTGATTTCGTTGTGTTTACTTTTTCACATTGTTATTTTTTTCAAGTTACATTTATATTTAAACATTTATTAGTGATTTTTGCTGCTGTTACAACTTACCCCAACTGGTGTTACAACTTACCCCATTGATGGGGCACATTGTAACGCTTTTTTTTAAATATTTAAATGGTAATTTTAACCACTAAGCTTTGAAAATTATTAATTTATTTTTTTGATATTTGTTAAACAGTGACCTAAATTTTTCATATTAAACAAGAATTTTGAAAAAAATTTATTAAAGGAGAAATAGCAAAAAGAAAAAAGTGTTACTACGCGCCCCGGTCTCCCCTATATCATTAAATTGTGCGGGCCGTATTTGTGTAGCTTTTTGCTAAACTCGAACCCAGACGTTAATCGAAAAAATTAAAAACAAACAACTTGAACTCGAACTCAAACTTGGGGTGGTTAATTTTTTTGTAAATTCGAACAAAAATTTATCGAGTACGAAGCATTGATTGTAACCAACAATCTTGGCTGACATAATAGATTGGACCCGGTTTTAAATTAGGCTACTTGTTGATTTCTTTGAAATAGGCTGTTTGTGAAACTTTTATCCTTAAGATGTTCACACTGCACAAAAAGTATTAAAACCTGATGTTATAAACTATACAAAATTAAAGTAAATATTTAGCTGCCTCGTAAAACTTAATTGGAAACATAATGCACGAATCTTGTATCTGTTGGCATTGTGGACGCTTTTCTATTTTAGTGGTTTCGTTAGAATCTAGTGCTTAGACATCACAAAGACTTCCTGTTCTAATTCATTTATAAGAAAGCAACTGATAACGATTTTTAAACAGTCGCGAAACGCATTTTCTTAAATATAAAAACATCTAAGTAAAACTAAAGTGGTTAAAGTGGCGTCTTATGATCAACACGGTCTCGGTTTAAAACCCACTCGCGCCATTCTGTTGTGTGTTAAGGAGAAACACTTTACGGCACTTTTCCCTGCTTGGTGGTCACAGCCAGCAGTTCTACATTTAAGTCATAACTTTATAAAACTAAAAAGCCAAAATAAAAAAGATTCAAGCGGACAGCAATATCTTGGGATCTCCGGAAGCAGGTCGGGTTAATTGCTTACCCTGTTTATTAGCGCCTTTGTCGCTTTCCTGTGAGCCAGGAGGATAAATATAGAGATGAAGTAAAATAAAAAAATAAACGGAGCTTGAGGTAGCTTATTAAAAACGTTCTTATTCAAAACCCACGCTGTAAAGCTCGCAGTTTTGACCGGAAAACCGATTTTGACATTTTTATTTTTCGAATAGTTGATCGAGATAGGCTAGGTCAGTGGTCTCAAGCTCACGTTGTTCGTGGTCCTTTTCCAAAGACTGTCAACACCAGTGACTTTCTGCTAATTGATAAGGGTATTTTCCCAAACAACTATTGAAGACTAAAAAAATGGTCATCACTTTGAAACTGTCTTTGATTTCTTCATTTTTGTCCCAAAAGACTAGGGAAGATTAAAAAAAGGTTTTGTGCGTGGCTCCTTAGAAATTGCGTCGTGGGCAGAAACGTATTTAGGGGGAAGGCCATTGTGCCATGCCCCTTTGGAGATCACTAATGCGAGAAATCAGAGACAAATTCAAAGTGAAGACCTTTTTTACCACTTGAAAAAATTTTCTATTAAGCATATTTGATTGTGATTGTATGCCCCCCTTTCAAAAATTCTTGGTACGTCACTGTAGTGGCGCCATGGGGAAGACAAAGGCCCCGATTGAGCAACCATGGGTTAGATAATTATTGTTTAGTTTAAATATTTTCCGTTTGAATCGTTTACAGTATTACCCTGTAGCATTTATGATAAGATTTTTATAAGATCTGTACTTACAACCCAGCGCCCTGACACTGCTTTGAAGGAGGATCAACCAAACTGTCAGTTCACATTCAACCTCCTCACAACAGGCGAACAGTGGCAGCCACAAGAATTAAGCTGGGTCATTTTGGGTAAAGTTCGGTCAATAAACGACTGGTTTTTGGCGTTTATAAATTTCGCGCATGAATAAGGCATTTTTATTTTTTCATCACCACACGATCGGACGAAGCGAAGATGGCGGAATATACTGTAGACTAAAGTGCGGTTCCTGCTTTGATTCTGTCATTTGCGATTTGCCAATTTGTAGATCTACTCTTATATTTCACTTAAAATTCCAAAATAAACTTGTCTAAAAACACGAAACTACAAAGATGAAAGAAGTTTTATCACCAAATCTTTTTTTATATCACGAGATGAACAAATATGCGACGCCATCGAAAATCGAAGCCAGCTTTATTGAAAAAAAAACTGCTTTATTTTATTAGTCGAGACCCAAATAGTTTCTCTTTAGGAGATAATTTTGCAAAGGATTAATAAAAATTGCTCAAATAAAACATTGTAGACTTATTAAGGTGTGGTTTAACAGCTGGCGTTAAAAAAGTTTATTGAATCATAGAATGTTTAAAAATCTGAAGTTTAAGTTGGAATTTATCATGATGACCTTTTCGTGTTAGTTATGCTTATATACATGTAGACACTATTTGTTTTAGAATTCATCAGGTAATTCTCTCAAAAAATAAATTGCCTAATTTTGAGGGTGCTTTTATTGGCAATTATGAACGAAGCAAGAATATTAGTACAGCTGCATGCGCACAACGCATAACTTTATTAAAATAAAGCCGTTTTCGACGTTTCAGCAATTTTTACTTCAATTACTTGCAGTGACGGAAAAGCATTAATCGGACTGTGAAGACTGATTGCAGTTATATTTTTTTCAGCATTATTAAGATGCAAACCAAAAATTATAAAAGCGTAACTTTCTAACTTCTTTCATTTTTAAAGAGTAAATTTTAGTGGTTTTTAAACAACCCGATCAAACACCCGTGCATGGCAATTAACCAAATAACGATGTGACAGGATCACATGATTAACTAGGGAACGTTGATGACGTCACGAAGCTACTTAGTTGACACGCGTCAACTGTGATTCGATATAAAGCAATGGAATCACATAACGCGACTTCACCAGACACTTGTATTACAAAATGTTGTAATGTCAAAACGCATTCAATTTAAAACCACCCGGAGCAGAAATGAAGTTAAACCACAAATATTTTTTTTTGCAATTACCACGATTTTTTTTTAAACCGAACAATTTATTAAACGGTTGCGATAAATTTTTGATTCAACTCTTACCATTAACATTACGTCACGTACACGTTAAAGGAAACAATAGTAGAGCCATTTTCAAACGTCAATTTTGCAACAGCGACTGAAAAAGTTCTCCAAAAGTCACAGCACTTCTCTGAAAACCGTGTCACCATTTGAAGTTTGATAGTGACGCGTCAAAACGGTCTATGCTTTATAAAACTTTATATAGCAAAACCACACGACAATGTTGTTGATTTTAATATTCTCAAAAGATCCACCCGGGATAGTTGACAGTTTCTATGTACAAGTTGCTTGCATAAAAACTTATTAATTCGAAAAATGCATTGATCATTATATACAAAATTACGCTGTCGAATGATTTAAATTGTCAGTTTTTATTCAATAAAAACATGAACAGCTAAATTAATTTCTTTTAATTAACGGATATACAAAAAAAATCAAAAACTGCTACAATCGATCAAAATACTAAAAAATACCTCGCACTAAGATAGAAGTCGAACAACTGGGGTGAAACACTCCAAGTAGAGTAAAATGATAAAGCTTTAGAGCACATTAGGTTTACGTAAGTTTCTAATCTTAGTCATATTGAAAATAATCTGTTTCGGTTCATTATTGATTGTGACGCAATTAGATGATTCTTGAAATAAATTTCCGGCCCCAGACCAAGAATAACAAGATGGGCGCTCAAATCTTGCGAGTGGCCACAAACAAGAAAGTGTGAATCAACATATGTTCAACAATAAACAAAACACTTACGGCCCGGTCTACATTAGGCATAAAAAATTTCGCTTACGCTGAGGTAGGGCTACAGTATATCCTTAAAAAATATAAACAAGAAAACAATTCAAACAAAAAAATGGTTATGAGTGGTAAGGTACAAAAATGAATTTTTGTACCTTACTAGACAATTTCCACTCATAACCATTTTTTTATCCTGCGCGCAAACGCAAAAATCGCTTAGCAAGCAATTTTCGCCAGCACTCGGCGTATAATTTTTTAGTCTGACGTAGAAATACAATGCTGCAGCATGTTTAGGAGGAGCCGGAGTACTGACTTTACGTGTGCCGTGTCACAGGCGGTGCGCATATTGAACATTTGTAAAACCTTTCATGGCATTCATGTGCCTTTGAATTTCCTATTTAAATTTACTGGAATAAATTTTTAGCTGGACATTAACCCTGTTTAATTTCATTTGATTTGACTGTGTAGTTTCTATGATATTTACATGTCAAATGATGTCAAATTTTTTGAAACACCCTGTAAATAAAGACTTTTACCCTGGGTAACTACGCCTAGTGTAGACAAGGCCTAAAGCGTAGATGTCGCTCAAGTACAATGGAAATGAAATAAAAAAACAAAAACAAAAAAGATCATTGTTATGTATTTGGTGCATTTTGTGTTCAATAAAACAAGCCTCACGCAACAGTACAACCAACTAAGCTACGCATTAACACAATTTATAATACTAACTACAAAAACGATAAGAATTATCCGCTGTTACATAACAATCTTACTGAATAAGTTTCTTCATACTTATACAGCGAGATTGTCACATGATTTCGAACAGTGTTCGAATGCAAAAAAGCACGAAATCAAACGATGCGCGAGTTCTGTACAGTCGACAATGATGGAAGAAAAAGAATAATTTGAGTTTACAAGATTTAACATTTTCAAGCCGCCGTTGCACAAAACAACAATCTGGTTTAAACTCGTTCATTTTAACAAAACCACAGAAAAGCAAAAACCGATTCATATTAAAATTTATTCCACTGTCTGACGTAGCAGCAGCCGAAAACCCACTGCCATTAATAGAAATTAAAACAGGGAGAGCAACTCACGTTGGTTCCCGAGAAATTTCAAATATGGTTTGCTAGTTAATAATCAAGAAGTTAAACAAACGCACTAAGAAGCTTAATAGACTTTTAGGTAATACAAGAAGATGTGTGAAACAGTAAATTAAACACTCGTGAAGAATGAGTAACTCCAAAGCAATAGATAAAGTCGCCAGCAAATGTCTTTCTTCGTTCAACAAAGCAATTCAGGCCATAACAAAAAGTGTTCGCTACAAATATTTAACAACAAAAACATGTAAAAAACTTAGAATGTAAGTTTTTTTATGTTAAGAGCTTCGTTAATGATATTGCAAGGCATCATTAGTTGCATTATAAATAGTCTATGCCTAATAAAAAAAATTGGTAATTTCTGAATCCACGGCATAAGCGGATACTAAACTTTAATGATAATTTTAAATCTTGTTATTCAAAAAGCTTCCGCAAAAAACAATAAACATTCATCACAGTCAACACTCCAGAAAACAAGTTTTAAATCTCACAAAGTTACTAATGAAATCAAACACACAAAAACAAAATCAGAAAGTAAACACAATAACGCTTTCTTCTGGTATATCCAGAAACTACCATGTCAGCGAGACAATCTAAATTTCTTCGTATCCAGAACGGCTTCGCCGGCGGCCAATCAGATAAGCTACAATGACGATCAGGACAAGCACCCCCAAAACAGCCCCCACCACAATAGGAATAATCGGACTCAAATCGTTGCAATCTTTGCCTGAAAAATGTAAAAACTCAACTTTTTTTTTCAGTTTAGTAAAAGCATATAAAGTTAACAAAATTTGGTAAAAGCATATTAAGTTAGTAAAATTTAGTAAAAGCATATAAAGTTAGTAAAATTTCGTAAAAGCATATAAAGTTAGTAAAATTTAGTAAAAGCATATAAAGTTAGCAAAATTTAGTAAAAGCATATAAAGTTAGTAAAATTTAGTAAAAGCATATGAAGTTAGTAAAATTTAGTAAAAGCATATAAAGTTAGCAAAATTTAGTAAAAGCATATAAAGTTAGTAAAATTTAGTAAAAGCATATAAAAGTTATAAAAATTTAGCAAAAGCATATAAAGTTATAAAAATTTAGTAAAAGCATATAAAGTTATAAAAATTTAGTAAAAGCATATAAAGTTAGTAAAATTTAGTAAAAGCATATAAATTTCATAAAATTTAGCAAAAGCATATAAAAGTTATAAAAATTTAGTAAAACCATATAAAGTTATAAAAATTTAGTAAAACCATATAAAGTTATAAAAATTTAGTAAAAGCATATAAAGTTAGTAAAATTTAGTAAAAGCATATAAAGTTAGTAAAATTTAGTAAAAGCATATAAAGTTATAAAAATTTAGTAAAAGCATATAAAGTTAGCAAAATTTAGTAAAAGCATATAAAGTTAGTAAAATTTAGTAAAAGCATATAAAGTTAGCAAAATTTAGTAAAAGCATATAAAGTTAGCAAAATTTAGTAAAAGCATATAAAGTTAGCAAAATTTAGTAAAAGCATATAAAGATTAGCAAAATTTAGTAAAAGCATATAAAGTTAGTAAAATTTAGTAAAAGCATATAAAGTTAGTAAAATTTAGTAGAAGCATCCAAATCCAGAAGCTATAGTCAGACTTGCAACTCGCAGCTTGCTGCTTAATCAACTCTGCATTGAATGTGCACCACCACACATCTTTGCAGCAAAAACCAAATTATCTCAGATTGAAGAAAACGTAATCGTTATAGAAAATAGTTGTAGTTTTACTCAGAATTCAAAACTAAACTAATAAAAATAAATTATCCGTGAATTTTGCTGCAGAGCAGTAGCACGTGCACATGAGCAAATGTACTGTATAGGGTTGGCAAAATTTTCTTGATATTAAATGACACCGAAACTTCCCTTGATAAACATGTCCACTGCACAAAAAGGTAGCGTTGTTTTGAAATTGAGGTGCAAAACTTGAATCGACAAAATACGCCATCATTTATTTCAGGGCTACTCGACTTTACCAAAACCAATGCGGCATAATTTTTACTGTTACTTTTCAAACAAGTGTTTATGCTCCACAGGGAAACACAAAAGTTACGTTGTTTCCTGATATCAATTAAATGATAATAAAGCAAGACGACCAGATTTCATGAAATGATCAATCAAAAACAAGCATATGCAGTGGCGGCTCGTCTACAGCAGCTGTAGCACCAGCAAATATCTACGAAGCAGTTGTAAATGTTATCAGCAAGGCTTTAAAAAAATTTCTTTTTAATTTTTTTCACAGAAATTTTAGTTTTGTCTGAATTTTAAAGCAAATTTTTCAAAAATTTCGAATTGGCAATTTTTTGCTCCAAACTTTTACGCAATGTGAGCAAGGAGGATTGGAATGTGAGCAAGGTCAACCGCCAAAGTCTTTCCCGCTCTTGCAAGAGCAACACACGCCCACAACAATTTCACGAATCCGCCATTGGTCAACATCTTCTTGACAACGCCCAATGCGCCCTTCATTACAGCAACGAAAAATTTTCTATTCTCGCTCGAGGTCGCTCTTCTTTTCACCTTTCTGCTCTTGAAGCAACTTTCATTAAATCTCTCAATCCTCTTCTGTGTAAGCAAAAAGAATTCGTATACTCTTTAAAAATTCCTTAATCTTTTCTCTCATTGGCTAACTTCTTTCAGCCAATGAGAACTCTGCTTTCCCCTTTATAACTTAGTTCGGTTTCAATTCTGCTTCATTCTGACGATTTCCCCTGAAGAGTGTCAGATGAAAAGCTTTGGGAAGAAAAATCTTTTACTTCACGAAATCAAATTTTGTATAACACTATTCACCTTATTGGGAAGTTGAAGTCGGAGGTGAAATTCTTTAAATTCTAGAAGATAAAGTTGGAGTCAGCATGCTAGAAATTCTAGGAGTTGGAGTCGGAAGATTTAAGATCTAGCTTTAACCCAATTTCTAGTTCTGCAACCCGGTGAAGA
Source organism: Diplosoma virens (assembly GCA_963680785.1). NCBI lineage: Eukaryota > Metazoa > Chordata > Ascidiacea > Aplousobranchia > Didemnidae > Diplosoma > Diplosoma virens. The sequence goes on along the minus strand of OY796882.1, from coordinate 59,563,442 downwards.
ACTAAGAATTTTTTGCAGCTTTGGTGATGTTGTGTTTGTTTGTGTTCTCTGGTTAAAAGTGTTGTGAAGTGTGCAGTACCACGAGTTGTTGTAGTCCTTTGTGTTGATTTTGGAGCATTTTAAATGTGTAGTTACATAAAATAGATGTTTGATGTTTAGTGATAGGATTGAGGCAAATGTGACAAACCCATTTGTGGTCCAGAGTTTAAATGTATGTCACCCCCAAAAAGTAACAATCTGATCATCCAGTTTCTGAGCAAACTGAAAAATTGACTTTCCCAAAAAGCCAGAGACAAGTCTTTTCTCAACAAATAAGACAACAGCTTCACTCAAGAGTGGAAACTATGGGCAACATAATATCATGATACAATACACCGAAGTTATAAGATGTAATACTAAATATTTAAATTTGAAACAAAAATTAAAGGGCAAAAATTATGGAATTTATGTGGCAGAATACAAAAACTGTAATATGCAATACATTAAACAAACTAAAAATAAATTTTCTGTATGGTGGAGTGCACACAGAACAAATTGGAACAAATTTAAATTTGAAGAAAACAATGACTGAGCTGCCCTACTAAAACATTAGGCTAATTCTCACAAGAAAACTTAAGTCAAAAAACCATGCATTTCCAATTGTTTTAGGGTTATTTTTGTTGAACAACCAAACAAAAGAAATTCGGACTGGTATGAAGACCGTTAGCTTTGTAAATTGGATGCCAAAATTAATACAATAAAGTAATTTTACCAAAAATTAAATAATTTGAATTTCTACCAGATGCAAAATTTTAATTCAGACAAATAAATATCTTTTTGAAGCTACTGTAAGCAGTGCCTTGTAGTTACTAATGTGGTAACTTATTGAAAAAATAGATGACGTCACTTATTTTTGGGTTGTATTGCAGTGTGATGCCAGTTGCATGTTGGTTGCAGTTACTAGTGTATTAACATAAATTTGTAAATTTTTTCAAAATAGTTTACTAAAGTGCAATTATTAGGTTTCTTTTTATTTAAATTATGCTTTTATTTTCCACAGAATTATTGACTGATGATCTTTTGATTGAAACTGATTTTAACTTTTTTAACTTTCTAATACAGTTTACCCTTGTAAGTCAGACAGCTAGGGGGGGAGGGTGTCTGACTTAGCCTATTGTCTGACTTAACCACAGGCCTATAGGCCATAGCCTATAAACATGCCTAGGGCAATGGAATTTAGTTGAAAATGCACTGTTATTAAATATATAGGCTATTTTGTTTTACTATATTTACCTTCATAACATGTAAAAAAAAGATTTATTTATTTATTTATTTTGGGAAATTAAAGAAAACACTGCAAAACTGTTCATTTTTTTTACAATGTACCATACCATACATTAAATTACATCCCATCTAGTGAGTAAAAAACAAAGTATTACTGTCAAAGAAAACAGCCACTAAGATCTGCAAAGAAAACTGCCAATTTTAGGCATTTTAGGCCAAACATTTTTTTTCTCAATCTTGGAATTTATTTCCTTTTTTTCCTCAGTCATGGTCCAACTTATTGATATCCAAGTCCGACTTAACGAGGGTAAACTGTACAGTCAATATACAACAACATTACAACAGATTTTTAAGTTTCAAACTTTTCTTGATTTTATGCAATCACCCAAAAGAAATTAGACAGGAAGCAGAAATGAGCCAATCTGTAATGATTGAAAATCAACCATCATTGCCCTAACCTTGACAAGGTTGACTCATTTAAGAAAGTACTTTTTGAACAGGTACCTCTGCCAAGTACCTGAATGCAGACCTTTATAATCTGTGCAATCTCGAGGCAGCATGAAAAATGTTGTAGGTAACATGTCATAAATTTGCAGTGTAACCCTATCACAAGGGAGTTTTTGTACAAAAATGTTTCCTTCTCCTAGACTGCCTGCTTGCCATAGCTTTTGAGCAGAGTCTGCCCAGGTTTGAAGCTGCCATCTTGTGAACATTATGTTTGGTCTCTATCTGAAAACTTTTTTGGTATGGATATTCCTAACAGGAGAGATAAAATCTTTGGCCAACAAAGCTTTACAGGTCACCAAGATATGCATGGTAAGGTAGTATAGGTCAACTATCACTAATCCAGTAACTTTGGAACCAAGAGAGTGCCAGATTATTCATTTTTCCAGATTAGTGATTGATTAGCCAAGAATACAGGAAACCAAGTAATTAATCACCTCATTTTAAATTTAAAATACCCCTTATATGAGCACATGTTGATTAATAAAGAAAAGACAAATATCAAATAAAATAAAGTACAGTACAAGTAAAATAAAATGATTCCTTATATATGGTTGCTTATATACAAAAAACATAAGTATTAATGTAGGCTACACAGGGAAATTCATCACTTCTTCCCGAAATAAAAAAATCCTGGATAACTAATTGTTATTGCCAAATTAGTGATGGTCAACTGCCACCAAATGCTAGCAGCCAGTAGCGAAAATAATATTGGATAACTATTGTTCCAGATTAATAATTGCCAGATGAGTGATGGTTGACCTGTAGTTCATAGGAAAGCAAAAAAGAGCTGTGAAAAATGCTTGTCCAAAGAGAAACAGCAACAGTTTCAAAACTAAAATCTATATTAATCCTAACTCATGGTCAAGTATCAACTCAAACAGCTGGTTCGATGTGGAGCTGCCTATAAGACTATTAAGTTTGCTCATGTACTACAAAAAAATGATTAGCAAGTAGCGATTGGCAACTTTTAAGATAAAACTATGCAAAGCAATATGATAAACAATAAACGAGCCAATAAAATAGCTGAACTTAATATTAGCTAAACTATTATTGGAATATAATAATATTCCTAAATAAACAAGTCAATGACTTACTTGAACCAAATTTACTGTTTTTAACTCCATAAGCTTGAAATTGAATATTAGTTGCCATAAAAGTAGCTTTTCCCATTGTCACGGTCAAACCTTTAGCACATTTGTATGATTGCTGCATCACTACTTTCCCCCAAGACAAAGAACTGTTGATGAAAGCTGAAGAAGGATATAAAATTGTTTAAGAATCTAAAGTTCACAAAATCTAGAGTTTACAATTGTTGGCACAGTCAAATACATTATACAATTTCATAATACAAGCAAATAGGTAAGAAAAACTTGAACCAAAAGCATTTTTTTAATTACTTTATAATGATATATAATAACTAATTAACATGTCATACTTCGATCCAAGAGGATAGCAGACACTTGACTTAAAAAATAAGATTTATTATTATTTGTCTCATTAAAGACAAGAGAAAAAGAATTATTATTTCCAATATTCACTGTTAGATTTCCACAAGTGGTTTTATTGTAATCAACACGAGCATCTTTTGTAACATTGTAGGTTTCATTTTCCTGAAAAGTTTTTCAAATTTTATTAATGATGCAATATGATAACTAGAAGTTAAATATAATCCTGCAAGATTTTGATTTGCCAAAAATCATGCAAAGCAACTACAAAAATGAATCTGGCAAGATTACAAACATAATTTTTATATTTTTGAATGAAAAGCTATGTATATTAAAAGTTTGTTATCAAGATAAAATGTTGATCAAAAATTACCAACTGACCAATTTAAAAGAAGCTTTCATTGATACCATCAAACAAACAGTTCCATGTGATGTATAATTGTAATTATTTTGAGTTGAAGGTTTAGAAATTTCAATGTCATTGCAGCTATTTGGCAGCACCAGTTCTAAAAAAAATTTAAACTCACAACAAATTTGAACTTTACAGAGGACCAATAATTGTATGTATTTACCAGAGAGGATAGGTAAGGCAAAGAGTCAATTAAACAGGCAAAACAATGGCAGTAATTCTAGCTTTGCACTGTTCAGTTGTTGCAAAATAAGAAAGCAAAAGTTTTCATACTTTTTCTATCATGGTCTCCATTCTCTCTTATGGTCAGGATCATAAATAATGTGTAATAACAGAAAAAATACAATCATGTGTGCAAGAGTTATATTTAAGATTTAAAAATTGAAGGCATTACTTGACATGGTTGAAAAGAATGAGATTTAAAATTTCTCAAATTTCCAGACAACTTTTTTTAAATTAAAAAATCTTCACTTGCAAGATTAAGTCTCTTTAAAATGCTTCCCAAACTAGTTATAGTTGGCACTAAATTTTGGAAGCAGCCATTGAAACAATTAAGTGCTTTTTGACTAAAACAGGGTGGTGCAAATCACAACATAATTTTTTGTGGCCTGTTGAACAATTTTACACATTTCAAATCTTGTCAATTAGAGGTTGTTCTATAACAGATACCTTCTATAAAAGATAGTACAAGCAGAACCTTCTATAACAGAGATAGTAAACTAATGACCAAAACACTTGGAACTTTAAAGTTTTCACCATTTTGACAAGTGAAGATCTTTCTTTAGTTTTGGCTAAAGCTTGAATGCCTTCTATCTTTAATGACTAAAAAAAAAGCCTTTAATTGTCAAAAAAGAAAAAACTTCAAAAAATTTTCCTCATTTAAGCCAACAACTGAGTTAATTCAGACAATTTAAAACCAACTCCAGCTCACAAGTTTTAACAATTTTGAAAAGTGGCCCACAGGAGTGAAGAACTTGAACCAGACTGGGCAAGAACATATTGATAAAATCACTATGTTATTGTCTGATTAAAAGAAAAAGAAGGAAAATTGTCATGTTTTGAAACTTGATCTCAAGCAGCAATTACCACAAATGTAATGAACCAAATAAAATAAAAAAAATGTTATACTTAAATTTTTAAAAAAATATATATGTTAAATGAGCATTCATTGTAATTTTTTCCTTTACAGTGGCATAGATAATTAACAAGGTTAAATGAGGAAAATGTATAAAATGGTTCTAAGAAAAATAAAAATATAGCCAAAATTTTTCTCATAAAAACAGACCTTGTTGCACTATTTTTCACAAGACCTAGTATTTTCATAAAAAAGTCTCAAATATTATTCTAAAATAAGAATTAAATTGTGCTTTTTTATCTTATTATACTTGTGTTTTGGTCTATAAAGTATTTACAAAAAATCTATCATATATACTCGCGTATAGGTTGCACCCCTAGTTTGTGCTTGTCAAAGTAGGTATTTGTGGTTTATAGTGCATAAATCACACTGTAATCTGGTATGTTACATGGCTCATTCTAACACAAAAACTATCAAATATTCATCTTTTTTTATCCAAAAATTTATTTACAAATATCATGCTGTCAGATTGCCATGAATAATGTAAACATACATAAAAAGGGTTGGCTTCTATGATTATTTTTATTAATATAAGCCCATTTTTATTTATTATTATTTTTTTGTCCCTCACTGTACAGTGACCTTAAAGAAAAATTGACGAGAAAGCAAAGCACGTGCTGCTTGCCTACTGCAATGGCTTGAGTTATCATGCTTGCAATATTGCCTGTTGCGCTGTGACAACACACATCAACATATTACCGGTACTTCAATTTATAGATACGCACTAAGAGAAAAAACTTTGGTTTTGCACTGGTAAATATCTGACAAAAAATTCGGGGAGTGAAATAGAACAGCCAAAATGCAGAAAGCTTATTGACTCTCCTTTCAACATGATAAATGAAAGAAATGACGAGAAGAACATTGATAATAAATTTGATGTTAGGATGCAACAGGTTAAAGTATGCAAACTACAGGTAATAATAACCTTTTAATTTCGAATTAATCTGATTGGTGAGACTGAATTGGATATTTTTGCAAACTAAATTTGATTTTGACCAATTCTATGGATGTCCCTTGACAAGAGTACTGGTGTTTGTATTTATGTCCAGTGTATAATAGGTCAAGCCTAAAATTTTGGCTCAATTTTTGGGTAAAAAGTGCAACCTATACACAAGTATATATGGTAAGTTAATTTAACATTAAAATTAAGCTTGTACTGTATCAGTTTTTCCAGCAATTATCACCAAACACATGCATGTGAAAAGAAATAAACAGTTGTTGTGAGGTGATTTCTTTTATTTCGCAAAAAATAGCTTGTTGTTGTTGTCCTCCAAGGATATCTTGGAGTAGCCATCCCTTATCCCCCTAAAGAAGCCAATCTAGATTCCCACTCATGGATTAACCCTGCTGCTTCCACAGACTAGTGGCATGGTGTTGTGTTAGTACTTGGCTACAGTTTTTTTTTTTTTTTTTCTGAAAAACTGCTCTGATGGCTTACATAATAAGAGTGACTGATAAACTTGCAAAACTGGATTAGGTAATGCACTTTATATCTATAGTCAATTTTTTTGTAGTTTATCACTGATAACTTTGCAAAAAAGTTGAGCCTGATTTGAAGTTTTTAATTAATGAATACATTGCCAGAAATGCATACACTTAATTGGATTTTTAACAGTTTCAATATTAGGCACTAGTTTCAATCCCACATACAGATGCCAAACAAGATGCCAAATTTGCAAGAAACAAACAAATCACATAATGATAATTGTAGGCAGCAGGTATGTTTTAATACAAGTAATGCAAAAAAAGGTAATAATGTGATAAATTTTTTTTGTCATTCAATCAGCTTTTTTCCTAAGATAGGCAGGTATATCAACAAAATTTTCATTTCTTGTTCCTTTCTTGATTATAATGCAATGCATAAAAATTAGAGAAGAATTGGTTAAAACTAAGTTTTCATCGTTAGTCCACAAATTGGAGAGAATGGTACAACAAAGTATGTGTTGTTAAAGGTAAATATAAAGGTCAATAAAAACTTTTTGCTTAACTCCGTTATTTTTATCTTTATTGTGCCCTTAAAATAACGTTTAAATGAATTAATATTTAAATAATATTGCCAATATTCTTAAATTATCTTTAATAAATCCAAATCATTTCTGGAACTTTAGTTTATTTACGTTTACAAAAATTAAAAGTCCAAAGCATTACCACTTATAAAAATACATAAGATGATTGCAATTGCCTTCATTGTAAATCCACACTAATGCAATTTTAACAATATCTTTTTATTTTAACAACTTCAAAAAATAGTTTATAATTATAAATATGTATTAATTATTTAAGTATATTACTTTCTAATGTAGCAATTAAAAGGTACAAAGACAAATAAAAAATAATAAATTATGAGACGGTTCAAAATGTAACTAAATTACAATATCCAAAAAAGGGTGGATATATGTGTTATATCATTTATTTAACATAATACTGAATTAAAAACAATGATCATGATTCTTAAACTATATTCTGCAATCATTTTATCTGATCCAGTGGTTCTCAACCTGTGGTATATCTCCCACTAATGGTATGCCAAAACTTTTTAAGTGGTACGGCAGGCAGTTTTTGAATTCCAGTAAATTCCAATACTTGAATTAAATCAAATTTTCAAGATATTTATTAGTGCTATAGTAATAACACATTTAAGCAAAATTTTAAGCTAATTTATTGCAATGAACTAAATTTATTGCATAATCAATACAAATATCATGGTGGGTACTTATACAAGAACTGATCAAAAAGCAAAAATTTTAAAAGTTGTGAAAACACTTGTGTCGCAATTATTTTAGCTATTTTCAAAGTGCAAGTTTAATGTGATACATAAAAAAAAACTTTGAAAAAATCTTTATCTGTCATAAAATCGCTTTGCTTCTATTGTTTGTGTTTTGAACATACAAGGAAGTTTTTTTTTTTCTGTACAGATCTACATTCACTCTCAAAAGGAAATATGGTAAGAGGAGTTTTTGAATAAAGAAAAACATTATTGAAATTACAATTTAAAGAATCCAGAGTTTTTATCAAACTTGCAGCTACTTGTCACAAAATTTTCATGATAAGAATATTAAAAATATCTGAAAAGTAACTATAAGTCTCAATATTTTAACAATATTGAGACTTATTTGATATTGAACAATATTGAAAAGGTGCTGCAACCATGCACACTTGTTCTTAAAAATCTCTTCTTATCTTGATTGCATGCCACAACGTTTATCGTTTTGTTGCCTCTTCCTTTTTCTGTTCTGCTTTTTAGACTTACAAATTTCTTATTTCACTATGTTTTTTTATGGCGGAACTGAAATAAAAGATACTGATACTGAAAAAAAAAATAGAAACTCCAGAATATTCAAATTGTGATTTTTTGTGTATTAAATAAAAGGTTTTCTTTAATTCAAAAATTTTTTTATTTTTTTGTGAGAGTAAACTGTGAATCAGTTTTTCAAGATTTAAATGGTCTTTGAGATTTTGTTTCTAAATTGCAAGCTTCTGTATGAAAACTAGACCTATGGCCAATGAACAAAGAAACCAAAAGAGTATCAAATGTTCACAGTTGACACATATCTCTTTGTTGTAAAAACAATTCAAAAAATGGTTTCATAAAATTGGCTGCCTTCTAAAACTGCTTAAAATGCTCTTAATGCATTATTTTCAAAGCATATATAGCTGTCCCTACATTTATAATTTATTCTTTGTTCATCCATCCAATCACATGTCAAACAGCATGATAAAAGCAACCATTGATATTCAATGTGATGAGGCAGCTAAAATTGGATACTATTGAATATTACAAAAGCCGCATAGAGAGTTGTAAACTTCAAATACTGCAGGAGCCACATGGAAACCTTTTAAATAAAGTTTAGAAATGCATGGAATTGCATGGAGTCACAGAATAAACTGCAATATTTAAGTTCACATCATGGCTCCATGCATTTCTACACATTATTCTAAAGATCTTCATACAGCTCTATGCTTCTCTAAACAACTTTTTAAAGGTCTCCATGCAGTTACTGTAGTATTTTAGCTTACACTGTGGCTCCATGCAAAACAACTTTTTAAAGGTCTCCATGTGGTTTCACACATCTCTACAGTAGACTTTATTTAAAGGGTCTCCATACAGCTCCATGTGCTCCAAACCTTATTTTAAAGGTGTCCATGTGGCTCCTCTAGTATTTGAAGTTTGCACTGTGGCTTCAAGCAGTTTCTGTATTATTTAAAAGTACCAACTAAAATTAAACATAAAGAATGCTTACCAAGCAATTTCTGGCTAACATGGCTTCTACTTACCTAACTCTGACTCAAAAGCTATTTTGCAAATTCTAGCATTCCCTAGTTCATGGAATTGAGCAAGCTTCTTTGTAATGATGACTATTAAAACTAAATGTCAGAATTCTCTTATATAGCCCTCCCATGGCTTTCAATGTGCAGTGAGTGCAGTGAGTGCAGCAAGTGCAGCGAGTCTGCACATAAAGCAACTTGTGCAGAAAAAATAGATAGGCTACTACTGTAGGTAAATAATATTACCATTTGCATTTAAGCAAATCCAAGAAACCGATTTTTCAATGAACTTTGTGGTACTTTGTGTAACAAAAACTACTTTGGTGGTGCAGGGTAACAAAAAGATTGAGAACCATTGATTGAATACAATGGTTGCCCAACTGTGGATAGTGACCCTGAATGAGGTCAATTGAAAATTTTATAAGGTGACTCACTGCTTAAATTATTTCTTTTTTCTTTGAACATCTATTAAAAGTTTTCAAAATTGTGAAAGCAAAAAAGTTTATTTAACTTTTGAAGCTGTCCTTTCATAATCACTATTTTAAAATTTAACACAGGAAAGGCCAAACTTTTTATTTTGCAGTTAAATTGTTTTAAAATTTTTGACAAGCTGGACATGAACCCAAAACGCATCAGGTTTTATCAATTATTAAATAATACAGTTGAAAGCAATACTATTAAATGAAATCAAAATTAAAATAAATTGCTTGTTAAATCAGATAAGTGTAAACAATAAAATTTGGCCCACCATAGTTTCATCAGCTAATAAGTAAGCAGTAGTTCATACAGGCTAATAAAATTTTAAAAAAATTCAGTCAACTTTAATAAACTTTTTTAGTTTTGGGGAAGGTTTATTTCCATAAGAATAACAGTTTTAACTAAAATTAAATTACAAAACTATTGCGTACTTCAGTTTAGTTTTAATTTAAAATACAACAAAATAAATTTGGTAAGCAATTAATAGTTTAAAAATGTAGCACATTGTAATTTAATAAATGCATTATTCTACTCTGTGAGAAATATTGGTAGGACAAAAGCAGAGAGTCACCTTTATTTTTAATAGTGTAACTAAGGGTCTCCTCGAAAAATCAATATAAGCAACTTTTGTTTGTGAAACTAACCCGGAGCCCCCTGTAGTTACCATCAGTATCAGAAAAAATCCTTTTCCTCTTAATTTTTTTTTTATTCCATTCTAGTGTTGTTGGGGGGGATTCTGGGTTAGTATCACCTAAAAAAAATTGCTGACAGTCACTTTGTGAAGAGACCAATAATGAAATTATTTCTTAAATTGACATGATAAAACTATTGACTCGGTATTTATGGCTACCCATATCGCAATTTAAAAACCTCCTATATTAATCAGACAAAATTTTCTGTTTGTTGCAAATTATACAGCAAAATTTAACTTCTTTATTTTTACTAATTTTTATCTCATTATGTTTATCCTTCTAATCCACAGAAAACGTCGAAGGTGTAAAACTTACATAAAACAAAATTTCAGATTAAACCCAATTACAAAGCAACAAATCAAAAATGAAAAAATAGATTCAAACTAACTGTATGAATTTAGTAACAAAAGGTTTCTTCGACTGCAGATCTAATCATTTGATACATAAAACACAAAGTCATTGAATATATCACGTGATCTCTTTTTTTTTTTTTGGAACAACAATTTGTATATATTATTTCTTTCAGTTTTCTTGATTAATGTTTCCTTTTCTTAAATTGCAAAAAGTGCATTAAAGCAGCTGTAAGGAAGCATCATTGTTACTGTATTTATGTCATAATCGTAAAAACCATTTAACCTTCGGACTGAAACTGTAATAACAACAGCATCAACTTATAGAAACCGTCAGGAGAAGTCAAGATATTACGATAACTATCTAGCTACGAAAAGGTTTATCTTTTTAGACGACAAAAAATACCACATAACGAATAAATGACAAAAAAACTATATAATATACTTGGGAAAAACAATAAAAAAATTATTCACATTATTTAAATCTGAATATTTATGTGTTCGTTTGTTTCTTGTTATATACTTTTTTGTTATTTATTGAGCAAGAGAGCATTTGACTTGATAAAGAATGTTTTTTTATGCTTAATCTGTCCTTGTAAGCCTGCGCTTTTGTTATCGCTTATCTAATGTGCAGTAAGCTAAAAATGTTTATACTTGCCTTTTTCGGCATATTGGCAAAAATATCAATTAGCCTACTTCTCTATTTCTCCGCCATTTTTAATAAAAAAAATTTTCGCAATGAAAGCAACAATTAGGGCGTTGCAACATTAAACGCAAGTAGAAAATTAATTGAGCTTTGAACCTACTAGTCATGTGACTTTAATTATTTGTAAGACCCAAGAGGTAGTATGGTAATATAAAAAACAATGTGAGCGAACCACTTCATTGACTTTGTTTAAAACAAAAAAATATTGTTATCCCTATTTTTCTTTTTTACGGTGAGCATTGGCAACTATTTAAAATAATAAGAAAGTCGATTACACCTCTATCAATGTTTATAACATTTTTTAGACAAAAATAAAAAAAATTTCTGCTTAGAAAAATTAGATAAGAAAAAGGAATTATCAAATTTAAAGTTGTATTTGCTTTTTTTTTCATCTCTATATTTATTCTCCAGATTCATAGAAAAGAGATAGTGTCGCTATATATGAAGAGCTTATTTCCAAAACCCCGTATATCCACTTTGGCTACTTTTGAGAAAAACACGTCATCGTCGTCGTCGTTTGAAGGGCATCCACTCCAGGTCAGACACAAACAGAACTGGGGCCGAGGGTTTATCCTTTTACTACCCCAGACTGCTGCACTGCCTGGATCAGATGCTGCCAGTGATGTCATTCAGCCAGCATCGAGTTTCGTCATCCAAAACCGTCAGACCACGTGCTCCATGTGGTGCCCGATGTATGGGGCACGCTGTTAGTACATGGTCTGCGGTTTGCTCTGAGGCGCCACACTCGCAATTCGGTGTAGAGGCGAGACCCAATTTGTGCATGGACGAATGGAATCGCCCAACACCAGTCCGCAGGCGGTTGAGCTTAACCCAAGCTGCTCGGAGTAAGCCCATCCCAACAGGCCTGGCACTGGTCCCGGGCACAAAAGCACGGAGCCTGGAAGCACTTTCACAGTACCCCGCGTTCCATTTGTGATTCGTCCATTCAGAGGCGCGGATGCCAAGTCTGGCAAGATTGTCCAAGAGATTCCGCGCACCTGGCACAAACGGGCGTCTGGATCTTAGTCTCACTTGGCCAGTATCTGAGGACCCACTTAACAGACCATGCAAAATATGATCGGGGTCCAGAGATCAACGGTGAGCCAAGGAGAGTGTCGCTCCCAGTCTGCGAAGCTCAGCTGGCTGGATGCCTGAAAGTACAGGTAGGTGGTCCGTTGGAGTGAGACGCAGGCATCCAGTAACTATGCGCAAGGCGTCATTCAAGACACTATCAATGAGGCGAGTGTGAGCACTGCGACACCAGACTGGCGCACAGTACTCAGCTGTTGAGTAGACTAGAGACAAGGTGGCTATGCGTAATGTTTTAGTACCAGCACCCCATCCGGAGCCCACGAGTCGCCTCAGCAGTGTGACGCGCGATGATAGTTTTTTGCGCAATGCCACTAAATGGTGACGAAACTTGAGCGATCTGTCCAGTTTTACCCCAAGGTATGTAAGGGTTGGACAGAACGGTAAAAGTCTACCCTTGTTGTAGACCTTTAGCTCACGTTTAGCCTCTCGGTTATTTAAGTGAAAGGCTGTCATCACCGTCTTAGTGTGACTGAGCTTCAACCTCCAAGTCTGGAGATACGCTGACAGTGTGGACATGTCTTGGCTTAATGTCCCCTCCAAGTCCTTCCAGTTTCCAGTAGAGTGCAACAATTCTAGATCATCAGCATAAGCAAACTTTCTGGAAATCATGGGAGGAAGATCGTACGTATAGATGTTAAATAGGAGGGGGGCCAAGACCGATCCCTGAGTAACGTTGTTTTCAAGACGGCGTAGTCTGCTTTGCTTGCTGTCACCGGTGGTAAGAGTGAAACTTCGATTTCGGACAAGCTCCATGATCATTTTGACCATGTGCTTATCCGGAAGTAGTCTCAGCAGCTTGCAGGTAAGGCCACAGTGCCAGACAGTGTCATAAGCAGCTGTCAGATTGATAAATACGGCACCGGCCTTCTTTTTAGCCTCGAAAGAATCCTCGATGTTCTGGGTTAGCAGAACAACTTGATCCACGGTTGACTTCCCGCATCGGAACCCAGCCTGCTCTTTAGGGAGCAGTGGATCGATTAATGGTTCAACGCAGGCGTAGATAAGCCTCTCGAGGATCTTGTAGGGGACACAGAGCAGAGATATCGGTCGATAACTCTTTGAATCCCCCACGGGCTTTCCTGGTTTTGGGATCGCGACCACAAGCGCTCTTCTCCAGATCTTGTAAATTTTGAGTCGGCGCAAACAGGAAGAAATGAAGTCACGTAACCAGGACTTCAATGCAGCTCCAGCATGGAGTATAAGCTCGGGGCAGATGGAATCAGGACCCGGAGCTTTACCTGGTTTTAAGTGCTGAAGGGCAGCAGCAAATTCTCTCTGTGAAAAACTGTCAGAGATATTTACTGCGTCTGGTGTTGTGGCCCTCCAAATGTCAGACACTTCTTGAAAAACAAGTCGAGATGACTTGCAGTCAACAGCCTCGTATTTCCCATTTCTAACCAGCTGAGATGCAATAGCATCGGCTGAAACGGGACAGTGACCAGGAGAGTGTCGTGACCTACCAATAAGGTCGTTCAAAATACTCCACGCTTTTCGACTAGAGTGTGAGAAGTCAATGCTCCGAACTGCTTCGGACCATCGATCCCTCCGCTTTCTGTCAAGCTTGGCAAGCAGAGCTGTAGCAGCCAAACTTGAGTCGTCTCCCTGAGGAGACTGCAGAAAGGTTTTATAGAGGGATTCACACTCTGCATTCCAACACGGAATATAGTTATTTCAATACCCGCGTGGGATAGTCTTTTTGGCTGCTTTCTTAATGGTGTTACAGAAATCCTGGTAAGCTGCATCAGCATCAAGTGAATCAGGCGGCAACAAAGTCTTTGCGAATTTATTCGTCAAAGCAATGTAGTGACTCCATTTGGCCTTGCGGAAGTTCCATCGCTTAACAGGCATGCTTGGCACTGCCATAGCAAACCTTGGTGGTGTAATAAGCGAAGGTCGATGTTGTGACCTGGGGAACTTGTCAAGGACACGTCTATCCGGTAAGCGACTGTTTGGACCTACGCTGCCGAAAGCTAGATCCGGATTGGTACCAGTGTTCCAGAGGCCGGAATAAAAACTGGCAGCGTCCTTGGCATTATATAGCAGGGCAAGACAATTAATACTTGCCCAACCAGCCAAGCACTCACCGTCCGGACTGTTGTCATCATAACCCCAGTCAGCATGACGACAGTTAAAATCGCCAGCGTACAGACAGGGGTGAGGAAACACTGGAAGATCCAGAGTTCGCAATCGCGTTGGCGGTGGTTTGTAGACGTTGACTATTTTATAGCCATCAACATCCACACACAGCCACTCGATCTCCGATGTCGGTGGAGATTGGTCCAAAAGCGTGTATCTCAGTCGCTCGTGGACAAACGTGGCAAGGCCATGCTTCCTGCTTAAAGAAGACCCAGCTAGTTGGTAGTGTGGTAGCACCAACTTCTCTGCATCAGTGCAGTGGGTCTCCTGCAGTAGGATGACGAGTGCCTCAGACTGCATAGCGAGATGATGAAGAACATTCATCTTGCTTGCAGTGAGGCCTTCGATGTTCAGCTGAAGAATAGTGGGTCTTTGGAACTTGTTGGCAATGTGCTCTGAAAAGGGCAGTTTTATCCTGACATTGCCCCATCCTGAAAAGGACGTTTGCCGATTAGCAGACCCACACTGAACATCGGAATGGGTGGATACCCTTCCGTTTTGGTAGGTTCGGTTTCGGTCTGTTATTTTAAAATCAATGAGCAGACTTACTCACGGCCCAGGCTGCGTGAAAGCACCTACCATCTGGGCCGAAAAAAACACAAAAAACTATTACAAGACTCTGGTTTGTTAAATGTCATCTTATTTTACTTTCTGAAGATTGTCTATCGTATACTCAATAAAATTAGTGTGTTTGCTGAAATCTGCTGTTAACCAATAATTTTTTATTTCAGTTTTTGTAAACTTGAATCCGTGGATATACGGGGTTTTGAAAAAAAACTTGCGAAAATCATACATCGAACAAAATTTACTCTAATAATTTATTGTTTAACAATAAAAATACACAACAAAACCACACACGAATAAAAAAACAACACAATTTACAACAAAGGCCTACCTAGGGGGGAAAAAAGGGGAAATCCCTCGAAATATTTTTTAAAAAATTACATTTTGCAAAAAATTTTGTTAAAAATCTGCCAATTTTGCAAAAGCATTTAAAAAAAAGACTGTTTCCCGCAATATAAGGTTTATAGAAGTTTTAGTAAGAACTTATTTGCTATTCATCCAATGTTACAAATTATTTTGATTCGAAAGAGGCAAAAAAAAATTTTTTTCGCCGGAGAATTTAGCGAAATATTTAGTTTTTTTGCTGTCAACAACTTCTTGATTGCACTTGGCCCCCCTCAAAAAAAGCCTTTAATTTAAAAAAGAATGTTTTAAATTCTACCACGAATCTTCGTGCTGATAATAAGAGCCTCATCATCACCTTCACCAGAATATCGGGCACATTTGGCTTTGTTTTTCTTCAACGCAGCTTCATTCCTTTTCCTTTTTCTAAGATTTTGCAGATTAACAACTGCAAACTCATCAACTTCAACATTTATTGCATATAACTTATAAAAACTTTGCTTTGTTCCAATAGCTAAACTTCTCTCCAACTAATACAGCCACTGCTAGCTCTGCAAAAATCCAGATTACCGCTTCAAGATCAGTTGATAAGTCACGTGACAAACCGAGCATTGTTATTGATCAATGTGGATGCAACGGGTTTTGGAAAAAAAGAGTGATGGCTTCTACGCGATTTTGGAAATAAACGTTACTTTTGTTGTTAATTTTGGAGCGGATAGAAATTGTTTTGGAATCAAAGCATTGGATGGTAGATGTATATGACGAAACACTATCCAATGCCATGCATAACTCATTTTTTTTTAACATGGCGCCTACGGGGTTTTGGAAATGGGCTCTATTAACTCAACCTGCTTCTCGAGATGTCAAAATACCTATTGCTATACGATTGAAATTCCTTTATTTGGTTTTTTGTTTTATAGAGATAGGAATAAAATTTTAGATTTGCACTTTCTATAAGACGCAAAGTAGGGAAAAGTGCCGAAAAGTGTCTTTCGCGAGGAAACAACAGAATGGCAGGAGTAGTTTTTAAACCGAGGCTGTGTCAATCTCAATCACGCCACACTTAACCACTCGACCACACTTCCGAAACATTTTATAAAAATTTTTCATTGTAGTAATTTTCTACCAAAAGCGCAAATAGAAGATAAGAAAAGCTAAATAAGCTTTTATTTTTACAGAAATCAACAAAAACTCGAAAGTCTACTAAATCAATCCAAGTGCTTAAAGCAGGGGTTCCCAACCTGTGGTACGCGAGTAATTTCGATTTTTTCAAAACGTTTTTTATTATTTTTTTTCTTAATAAATAAATTTTCCTGTGGCCTGCTATTCTATTGTTTGGTAACAATACAGTCTTCAAAACACAGACCATGTCAACAGAAAGAGAGCAGTTGCTTTGAAAAGCAGTACAACACTGTTGAAGTGAATTAGGTCAAATAATTCCTCACAGGGCCGTAACTTCGTCTGGTGGGGCCCTGGCGTAAACATCTATTATGCAACCCCCATTTTTTTGTACTACATTTAATTGAGCTACTTTTCTCAACACAGGAATCATTGATGAATCCGCGTTATCGAAAGATTTCTCAATTGAAATAATGAGTCATAAAAGCATTGTGCTGAACAGGTAAAAGGAGCTAAAGCTAAGTTTTCTGTGCCTGCAAATGAAAGGCTATAATTGGAATAAAATTTGACCAAGGTTGCACGGTTCAACATAATTTTTGTGATTGCAATGCATTCAAATTGAAATAATGGCATAGCAAGGATTTTGTGGAGGGCAGGCTGCTATTTGACTTTTAATTTTGTTTTACGCTTAACTAAACATCGCTTACATTTCGTTCATTTTAAGAAAAAGGCGCATAATCTTTTTTATTGCATCGCTATATAATTTCAATAACAACCCCTCAAATCCAATTTTTCGATAAACAAAGTTCGAAATCTACATTATTCACTAGAAGTTATGGTTTGGTACAGTGATTGCTTCAAGTGTGTTTATTCTATCGCAAACGTGGTGCTTCTAACTTTCGTAAGTAGGGGAAGTGTGGGACCCATGGAACGGTGGGACCCATGGAACACCGGATTTATTTGAAAACGGAAAACGGATTTTTTGAAATTTTTGCATTTGGAAACACACTTTTGTAAAACATGCTGATTCCAAAATTAAAATTCGTTGAACTGCTGGTTTAAAAGGCAGTAAAGCTGTTTTTTTAATTTTTGGGGTAAAAATTTGGTTAATCTTTGTAAGAATTTTATAGTTTTTCGAAGTTAGTAAAACTATTAGTGTTGGTTTCTTTAAAAAGACTACTTATCTAGCTATCAGTTGATCAAAAGCTTTGGTTGTCAAAGTGTAGTGTGTATGAACTAAAAGCTATTTTCCATCAATTATAACTATGTGGGACCTTTGGAACATGGCGTTCCATAGGTCTCTTGTATTTCAAGTCATGCCTACATTTAAATCTAGATTATCGAATAAGGGTTTGTTTAGTGAAGAAGACCTAAATAAAGCTTTGAAAGATGTTCTTTCTAATGAACTCAGTTTCAGAAAAGCTTCGAAAGTTTACGAAATACCTATTTGTACTTTGCACCGTTATAAGAAAAAGATGCATCCAGGAAACATTGAAGTTAAGAAAATGTCTATGACTAGAACTCAAGTAAGTAAATTTTTGTTGGGCTAAGTTTTATGCTTCTAACCTAGGCCTATAGGCTACTGACAAAGAGGCTAACAGATTTTGTCAGTGAGGCTAATGGTTTGATATAAGCCTAATTAAGAATTAAGAATGAAATGTAACCTAATGAAAAACTAGGTTATTAAAAAAGAATTTAATAACCTAATTTAATACCTTATTTAAAAACCTAGTTAGTTTTTAATAACCTAACTAAGTTATTAAATAAGGAATTTATTAACCTAGTTTTTCATATCCAGTGAATAGGCTAATTACTGTTTGTATTTTTATAGATTTTTACAGAAGATGAAGAACATGCAATAAAGGATTACATCATTAAACTTTCAAAGCTGTTTTATGGCCTTGACAAAATTAAAGTTAAAAAACTTGCTTATGAATATGCAAAAATAAAAAACAAAAAAATTCCTAATTTATGGAATGAAAAAAAATTGCTGGAGAAGATTGGCTAAAAGGCTTTCATAAGCGAATGGGAGATTTAAGTTTGAGAAAACTTAAAAGTACAAGCCTTGCCAGAGCCATGGCATTCAATCCTTTCAATGTTTATGCTTTTTTTGGCAACCTCAAAAGCACTCTTAGCAACTGAAACATCCCTCCAACCAGAATTTGGAATGTTGATGAGACTGGAATTAACACAGTTTCTAATTCCAGGCATATTTTATGTAGAACTGGTACCAAGCAAGTTGGCCAAATAAAATCAGGGTAACGTGGTTTAAACATTACAATGTGTTGCTGTGTCAGTGCTACAGGAATGGCCCTACCGCCAGCATTCATATTTCCCAGGGTTCGATTTGCAAGCCACGTTGCACGGTGCTCCTGCTGGTAGACTTGGTTTTGGCCAATCCATCAGGATGGATGAAACAAGACATTTTCCCACAAGTCTTGAAACATTTTATTGACAATATTACAGTATCCAAAGATCAACCGGGAGTGTATCAGTATCAGTATTAGTATCTTTTATTTCTGCTCCGCCACAACAAAAACAGAAAGAAATAAACAAACATATAGGACTACTATAGCAGAAGAAGAAAAAGGAAGAAGCAACAAAACGTTAAACATTATAGCATGCAGACAGTAATATTTGATATAGTAGTTATGAGAATGGTGCATGGTTGCAACACCTTACATAGAAAAGCAGATAAATACATAGAAAAGAAGATACATAGAACTAATAGAATTATAAGACAGGGAAAAACATACTAGGAGATAAAAAAGAAAAGCGCGACAAAGCAAGACGTAGCATGTTTTTGAGGCATTGTTGCGTTGGCGGCAAAAATATGGTGGGAAGCACAACAAGCCTTTGACCAAAAAGGGTCAGACAGGCAAACAAACCCACTGAAAGAAATCCTGTCACGGGTCAAAAAGGACCATTTCATGGAGACATGGTACGAAAGAAAGAAAAAAAAATACACACACATAAAAGAATTGTTTGAACATTTTCTGTTGAGATGGTAGCCACACAATCTAGTCTTCTCTATTAGAAGCAGTTTCTCCAGATAGAAGTCCCGTGTCCTGAAAAATAACAAAGACAAGGCCAGACAAAGCTCAACGGCCGAAAAAAAATACTAATAATAATAATAATAATAATAATAATAATATTCGTTCTAATCAAGCAGATTACCAGTAATTGTAGTCTAGATTAAAGTTGGTTATTCTATTGTAGAGTAGGTTTGGTACTAATACTAAACTATTTGCATTAATTTAAAAAGGAATTTGAAAAACGTGCCAAGTGTTGACTGAGTTTTTTTCTGAAAGTGTTGCTTGAATGGCTGTGCCTGATCTCTGAAGGTATTTTGCTCCAGAGTTTAGGTCCAACAAGTTTCAGAGATTGCTGACTTATTTTAGTTCTGAAGCAGTTTGATATTATTTGGCTGTTGCTTCTGGTTTTCATTTTTAAAGATTTTTGTGTGAAAAAGTTATTAAATGCTGGTGAAAGTTGTTTGTTTTCATATTTAAACATCATTTGTGCTATTTCTAGGTTGTAAAGATTATTTATTGTAAGAAGTTGAGCGTTTTTCATAGCTTCTGTGACGTCACTGTTGTGTTGTAGATCAAATGTCATTTTTAAAAATCTGTTACATATATTCTGCAGTTTTCTAATTAGAGTGGAGTTTTCAAAACACCAATTGTTTTTATGCAGTATCGTATGTGACTAATCAATAAAGAATGATATATAATTAGGAGAGAATCTTTACTTAAACATGGCTTGATTTTCATAGTTACCACCAATAGTGCTTGTAACTTTTTTTAAAGAGATAAAATGTGATCTTTCCATGACAAGTGTTCGTCCAGAATAACTCCTAGTAGTTTAAAAGATGAGATTTTCTGAATTGGAGTGTTTCTGATTTTCAATGTTAAGTTGGGAGTGGGTGTGTTGAGGGTTTTAAAGTGCATGCACTTTGTTTTATCAATGTTTAAGGAAAGCTTGTTGGTCACTAACCAGTTGTCGATGTTATTAAGCTCTTCATTTGCATTGTTATACAAGTTTTTTGGGTTTTTTCCTGAAATTAATATAGTTGTATTGTCTGCAAAGGCTAAACAACTGCTATATCTCAGGCATTTAAGAAAGTCATTGACATATATTATGAACAGGATAGGTCCCAGAATTGAGCCTTGGGGGACAGAAGAGGTCAGTTTATTGATGTTTGTAGATTTAGTGCCAAGGACTTCAGTTTGTTGAGTTCTATCTGTGAGATAACTTTTAAACCAAGAAAAAGGTATGCCTCTTACTCCATAATGGTACAGTTTGTTAAGCAAGATTTTATGGTCAATAGTATCAAAGGCTTTAGAAAGATCTAAGAAAATCCCCAAAGTTGATTGCTTGTTTTCAAAGGCTGTTGTAACTTTATCAGTTAATAATGTAATAACATGTGAGGTGGAGTGCCCTTGTCTAAAACCAAACTGGTGATTGGACAAAAGATTGGAGTTATTGAAAAACGAATAAAGACATCTGTGTACAATTTTTTCAAGAATTTTGGAAAAATTGGATAGCAAGCTAATTGGTCGATAGTTTGCTGCATTTTTTGTGTTTCCTTTTTTGAAAATAGGAATTACTTTTGCATGTTTAAAAAATGTAATAAACTTGCCTTGGGAAAGGGAAAGATTAAAAACATAACTCAGTGCTGAAAACGGAGAGAGAGACACACACACAATTTGTCACACAGACAGACAATCGAAAGATATAAGAGACACAGAGACTCACTAGATCTTTCTCTCTCTCTCTCTCTCTCGTCCTATTTGAACACCGACCGTGAGGGTATGGAGCCAGCTAAAACTTCTCTCGCACAGAAGAGGTTACCCGACACAGTTTATATCAATATTGTAATTTAATAAAGTTATCGTAACTGGTCCGGCGGTTTTAGACTAATACTTCACAGTCTGAAACAAGTACAATATAATATTAAAATATAAAGTTAATTTAACAAATAGAATATCGGTATTATCTTTCAAATTAATAGATTAAAATTTATACATAAAGAACACAAGCATATCTCAGCTAGCACCTCGCCATGTGCTTAATTCAGTTAAGACAAAGAAGAATTACGCCACCGTGTTGCCAACAAAAAAGATAGATGACAAATTAAAAGTTTAAGGGCGAAATAACACGTATATCGACAACAAGTGCTGACAATGCATTAATAGGTAAGTATTTTAGTAGTATAGAAGGTATACCATCCCAACCAGCACTAAATTTTGAAGGAGTTTCAGATATAAGTCGAGATAATTCAAAAGTAGTTGTTGGATAGAAAAACATTGATGTAGGGTTTGACGTACCAAGAAAATTATGATAACTAACAGTTGTTTGTGGAAGATTTTTTAGTAGTAATTGAGGTGTGTTTGTGAAGCAGTCATTGAAAATGTTAGCGATTTTAATAGGATCAGTAATTGATTTGTCATTAGTATTTAGTTCTAGTTTTTCAGATCTTTGCTGTTTGTTTTTGCCAATTAAGTAGTTAATGCATTGCCAACTTTTTTGATATTGTTTTTGAACTTTGTAAATTTTTGTTTAAAATATTCTTTTTTCTTGTAATTGATTGTGTTAAAGTATAGATTTCTTAACTTCTGATATTTTGCTTTTAGGTTTGGACTGCCTGTGGTTATGTATTGTTTGTATAATCTGTCTTTTTTATGTAGTAACTTTGCAAGTTCTTTGTCATACCATTTACAACTGTTTGGTCTGTTTATGGAGCATTTTAAAGTGAAACAGTTTTTAACTTTATCGTTCATTAAATTGTGGAATTGCGCACGGGATTGATCAGGATCTGATTCTTGAAAGACTGTTGTAAAATCAACTTGTTCGATGGATCTTTGAAATTGAAGAAGATATTGTGGATTGAAGCATTGCATGACATTTTTTTGGAAAGGGGATAATTCTCCGATAACAGATGTTTGAAAAATGGGTAAATGGTCAGCTACTGGGTAAACAATAATGCCACTGGAAATTTTTGTGTTTGTGAAATTAGTCCAAATGTGGTCTATAGTTGAACTACTTTTTTCAGTAATTCTTGTTGGTTTGTTAATTAAAGGATAATAGTTAAAGCTGAACATGGTTTCTACAAAAGCATCTGTGTGATGATCTAAAGAATCTAGTAAGTTAAAGTTAAAATCTCCTGAAATGATGCATTTGTTTTTTGTTTTGTTTATATTATTTAGTACATAGTGAAGAGAATTATTAAAAGAATCTATTGAATTTTTATCTTATCTAGGAGGCCTGTAAACTGTACCACAAAATATTGATTTGTTTTTGAAGTGGACTTTTATAAACAAAGACTCAAAAACTTTTTCTTTCATTATAGACAATTCAGAACATAATGAAAAGACTATTGTATTTTTAATGTACATACCAACCCCACCACCTTTACTTTTTAGTCTAGGGTTTGAAATAAAGTTGTAACCATTTAGGTTTTTATATTGTCCAGATGAGCTTGGCTTTTCCCAAGTTTCATTAATAGCTATTATATCAGGTTTTATTTGTAATTCTGAGATCAAACATTCAAGTTTGTTAAAATTATGTGGATTTACTAATGATCGTATGTTTAAGCACATGCTAAAAAATGTTTTGTTTTTATTTTTGTTAAATGATTGGTTTACTTCTTGAGTTGTAAAATATGTATCATTTAGCGAAATGTCTAATAAAGTATCATTTTTGTCAGTATTATGCTGATCATGGATAATCATAGTACAGTGCTGATCATGGATAATCATAACAGCCATATAACTTTAGAGGATGTTGAGCTAGCTAAAAACCATGGCTTAGATCTGCTTACCCTGCCGCCTCATTGCAGCCACAAACTGCAACCTTTAGATGTGGGTGTATTTGGAGCCTTCAAGAAATTCTACAGCTCATTTTGTGATGAATGGCACCTGTCACATCCTGGGGAAACACTTTCTTTATATTATGTAGCTGGATTGTCTAACAAAGCTTTTGTTAAATCCTGCACCTTGGAAAATATTACTTCTTCATTCAGGCGGACTGGAATATTTCCCTTCAATTCAGAAATTTTTACAGAGGATGAATTTTTACCTTCCACAGTAACTGATCAGGTGCAAAACGTTTATTCAGGCGAGACAAACATTGACGCAAGTGTGCTTGACACACTGAGGCTGTTGTTCAATCTACATCTACCCCAGCGTCATCATACACAGGCTGTAGCCTGGAAGCAGTTCCTGAAACCTCTTTAATTGAATCAATTACCCCACTGCCGAAAGCAAGGCCACGAAAAATTCGGCGTCGCAAGAGAGTTTCTTCTGCCATCACCATACGCATACCTGTGAAAAAAAGACTTTTCCCTCAGCAATCAGGAGATAGTTCAACAGATGAAAAAGAGGTATTTGCTGATTCCGAAAGTAATGCCAGTCTGTCTGATGGTGATTCCAGCCTTGCTCTACAAACTGACAAGCTTGTCATACACAAAGGTGGTGATTTTGTTATTGCTAATGTGCACACTGCAGCTGGAAAACGTAAAAAGTTTATTGGAAAGCTGGTTAGTGGACCAAATGAAGATGAAGACTTTAAAATCAGTTTTCTGGAAAGGTCAAGAAAAATTAAATATGGATTTGTCTTTCCAGAAATGGAAGATCTAGCCTCCATTGGCAAAAAAGATATTGAAAAAATTTTGCCCCCACCTCATGCAGCTGCTCAAACTAAACGGTTATGTGGAGTAATGAAATTTAACGTTGATTTATCATATGTGTAATTTTTTTGTGTGTGCATGTTTGTTTATGTATATTTTTGTGTTTATTTGAAGTTAATGTGAAAAAAAAAACAACGTTTGATAGCTTTGTAAGAAGTGTTGCATAGGTCCCAGACGGTGTTCCACAGGTCCCACAGGGGTGGAACGTGATGTAAAAATTTAATAATTGCTTGTAACTTGGCAACCAATTACCACACAGCTAAACCATTTTATCCCAATGCAGAGTTACCTAATCACAACATGCAGACCAATTATCAAGCAATTTTTAGTTAAAATATAAAAGTTACAACCGTTTAAAAAAAATCGTTCCATAGGTCCCGCACTTCCCCTAATTATTTTAAATTTATATGATTCGATTTATTTTTTAATGTTTATGTTTGCTTAATCTTTTGTGGCTTTGGGTTTAAAACGTTGAATTTTTAGGATTACGTGTGTGTGTATATAAGTCAGTGAATGGGAAAAGAAATAAATCAGTTCATTTTGAACGGTTTGTTTTAAACGTCAATCGAGGACAGGACGGGAATTTAAACGAACTTAAAAATCGACCAAAACAGGCTGCAGCAATTGTTTAATAAAAGTTTAATCAAATAAACGTCGCAAATCAAAATCGTTTTATAATAACAAAAAAAATTATTTGCAATGTTTTGAGGCAAGGTGCTTTGTGATATTTCAGCAAAATGGAGATGTGCTATGCAATGCGGATAAATTGTTTAACCCAAAAAGAATTAACATATACACTGACATCACCACAAAAGACACAAACTAAGAAAACGCAATACGTTGAGGATAATTAAGTAGGCTACCGTAATTTACTTGCGGGTGGTTGGAAACTTGAAATTTTGTTTTTTTGCTTTTGCACAAGCAAATTCCTTGATAACTTTTTTAAAATCTAAATATTTAGCTCGTTTATTTTCTATCGATAGCAGAGCCAAACCGCTAAGTCTCTTTTGAAACATGGAGCTTCGAAGAAAGTTTTTGATCAGTTTGAGTTTAGAAAAAGACTCTCTGCTGCAGCAACTGTTACAGGTACTATCATAAACATCATGTATGCCGTACAAACGTCAGGATAAGTTGTGGCAAGTGATGCATTTTCAACAATCAAAAAAGAAACCATTTCTTTAGCAGATGTTAAATGGGCAATCTTTTCTCTAAACGATGTTTTGATGGAGAGCATTTGGCTAGGAAACAACGGAGAGATGTTATCAGAAAATTTGTTATAAATTTTCTTGCTTCAACCTCAAGATTCAAATGAGAAGCATTTGATAGAAAACTTGGTTTTAAAACTTGACATGAGGTCACCATTGATTTTATTCCTTCAAAGCAATTAATTAGTTGGCAAGAAAGTATGTCCATCATCGAAAGAAACACAGTTACGCAAAATCGCTTCTTAGGATCGCTTAACGTTATTCCTTCGGATATTTCATCAAAGTAGGCTTTGTTTTCTTTGCTCTTTTGTTTAAAAACTGTCTTGGCAAACTCCACGTAGAAGCAATAGTGGAAGCTTTGTTTAGTACTGCGTCAAAACTCCTTCTGAGTTGAAAAATATCTTCAGCAGCAGTTTGCAGAAGTTTATGAAAGAAATTAAGTCAACTATTTTACACTTCATAGCTTTCGAAGGAATGTTAACGATCTGCAAAATCTTGCATTGCACAACCACCAAGCATACAAAGTCAAAGTTTTCTATTTGTTTCTTTATTGCCATAGCTTCATCTTTTTCCTTTGGCTTCGTGCTGGTAAGTATTACATGTGAGTCAAGCATTTCATAACGTCACAAAATCTTTCCTTCAAAGCATAGACAGCATCATATCGACTAGACTACCGAGTTGGATTTAATGCGTTTAATTTAGAATTTGAGCAATGACGATCATAAATATTCTAAAGCTTTTGCCACTGCACAATACTATGTCCGAAAAAATTATATACCTAGTCAATGATTTCGTAAAATTTACGGTTTCAGTCACGGCTTCTATGGCATCTTTTAACACCAAATTAAAATTGTACTAAGCGCAATGCACGTAGTAAGCATGTGGAGCCACATCTTGTATCTTCTTATGCAAGCCGGAGTACTTCCCGATCATCACTGCAGCGCCATCATATCCTTGTTCATGGCAGTTTTTTACGTCAAGCCTCTTCTGCTGAATAGAATTCGTTATTAGTTTGTGCTATCCAATAACAGATGAATCCTCAACTTCGATAAATGAGGTAAACGCTTCAACAACTTTCAGTTCTGATGGCGTTCTATCATCTTGGTAATGGATTATGACGTAATGAAATACTTTACTTAACTGGTCTTATTTGCTGATATCTTAAGTGATATCAAGAATAATGGTAAAAAAAGGAGCGCTTTGTAGTTTGCTTTTTATATCAAGGAAAACTTCTTCAGTTAGTAGTAATATTAGTTCCTTTTGTATCAAAGGACTTAAATATTTTGGAAAACCTTTAGGTAGTTGTAAAAGTTTGTAGTTGAAGAATAATAAGGATTTAGAATTATTTAAAACAAGCTGCTTAAAGATGAGAAGCACCAGACTCGAGTTTCGCTCTTGTTAGAGCTCGTCAGTGATGCTTATCTCACTGCGAATCGAACCAAGTACCTGTAGTCTTCCACGCAGGAGACCATACCACTAGACCAGTGGTTCTCAACCTGTTGTACGCGTACCACTAGTGCTACGTAAGACCTTTTTAGGTGGTATGTGAATAGTTTTTAGATTCCATAAAAACCCAATACTCGGATTAAAACGTGTTTTTTAGATAGGTCTATGCGAGATTTTCGGCGAAGACCTTTTTTTTTAGGGTACATATGAGTTTTGGGACGAAAATTAAGAAACTAGAACGCGATTTTCAGCGAAGACTTTTTTTTTAGAGAACATATGAGTTTTGGGACGAAATTAAAAAACTTTAAAAAAACAAAAAAAAATCAAAATAATTAATATTTTGATGAACTTGGTGATACGTAATGTGAAGAAAAATTTCTAGATGGTACGTGCTAGCAAAAAGATTAAGAACCACTGCACTAGACCACAGAATCCAGACGATAGATCAAACCAAAGCAGCTATAAGTTATTTCCAGCTTTACTGAACAAGGAATACATAGAATCCACTATGTTGTAATTTCAAGGCCGTATCCCATGACCGGGACTTACCCGACAAGCGTTAAGCATCAAGCTTACTTTCTTAGAGCTTGACGAGCAAAGAAAAAATTTTATGGTTGAAGAATATGAGAATTTAGAAGTATTTAAAACAAGCTGCTTGAAGATGAAAAGCAACAGATTCGAGTTTCGCTCTTGTTAGAGCTCGTCAGTGATGCTTATCTCACTGCGAATCGAACCGAGTACCTGTAGTCTTCCACACAGGAGACTAGACCACAGAACCCGGACGATAGATTGAACCAAAGCAGCTGTAACTTATTCCCGGCTTTACTGAACCGGGAATAACTTATAGTTCAGTAAAACCGGGAATAACTTATAGCTGCTTTGGTTCGATCTATTGTCCGGGTTCTGTGGTCTAGTAGTATTATCTCCTGCATGGAAGACTACAGGTACTCGGTTCGATTCGCAGTGAGATAAGCATCACTGACGAGCTCTAACAAGAAGGAAACTCGAGTCTGGTGCTTCTTGTCTTTAAGCGAATTGTTTTAAGTAAAAGTTTGTCTAAAACAGTGTCGCATTTGGCAAAAAGCTGTATGATAGAGAGAAAATTGCCCTTGTTATTCTTCAAAAGTTCTTCACTGGATCCGAGAAAAGGTAAGTTGCACTTTGCTAACATCAACGTGACATTCAGTAGTCTTTCCAAAACATTTTGCCAAAAGTTTGTTTTTTTCAGCAAAGACTCGTGCAACGCTTCTTCTATCGTCCCGCTGTTTCTCCATTGCTCATATATGACACACGCCTCCGCATGATGTGTGGAGCCTTCATGGCTTCAAAATCGCTGCGATAAATGCCTCCAGTCATTTAAACCTGTTGTACCTCAAGAGTTTTGAAGTGCGTAAAAAGTCTCTGGAGAGACATTTTCATGAAAAAATATCCAGCAGGGCTGGTAGTAAATACGTTCCATGCTTGATGAATAAAATAACCAATATCTTCGTAATTTTAGACCTGATTGTGTTATATAATAGTAATAATTAGTTGAAAATAAACGACCGCTTTAGAGCAGATCTTTAGGGAAAGGTCCTTTAGGTTGTTTGGAACCTGCTCCAATAAATGCTTTTTTGATCTCTGAGTTTACAATAATTGTGAGAGTGTAGTCATTCTTGCTTGCATCTGGTCTACCTTTAGTGGTATCAGAATTTTCTTTATTGGTACTATTGTTGAAACTGTTAACGTCAACAAGTTGATAGTAGATTCTATCTCACGAATATTGACGTCTTGCTCATTCGCTTTGGATGTTTTTGGTCGATTTAGCCACAAACTCAGTTGCTGAGAGTTTCTGGCTGCCTCAGCTATTTTTCTCCTCTCAGTTTGTCTCTTTTGTGCTCCACTTTGATAATTTCTTTTCATTTTAAGTTGCAGTCAATTAGAGTTTTACAATGTTGTTACTCAAAACCTAAAACGTTTAATAAAATTTAGATAACAGTTAGTAAAGTTTAATGTAACAAACTCTCTTTGTTATTGTTTTTGCGGCTCACGAAATAGTACTGCTGCGAGCGTAATGACTACGGTACGTCTAGCAAAAAGCATTTAAATAGAAAGCTCAAACCTGACTTTTCAATCACTGAAATCACAACTTCTTTCAACGAAAGAAATTTATTAACAGAAATTACAAATATGATCACTGACTAATAAAATTACGTCTAGCAGCACCCAGATGGGTAAACTAAATCTACTTAGCTTATTCAAATAGACTAATCTCTATTCTCACAAACTAAGGCGTTAGATTTCACTAACCCTTAAAACTCTAACTCCTGTCACACAGGCAAAATAGTAACACAACAAAAGCGCTGACTTTCACAGCACAAATTGCGAATTTATTAATTTATACGAAGCGGGCAAAATTTACCAGAAAAAATTAGCAACTTCCAGAAGATACTATACCTTCTTAATTGATTATTTTACGACGATAGAAGCCAACCAGATAATTACTGTTACGTCACAAAGCACTAAGTTGAAAGGCTGGTAAACAAGTTATATTGTATAACAAGTAATATTATTGAGTTACTGGACTATGGTGAAAAATTGTAGAATTATCTCGAAACCATCACATGACATTACGTCATAAAGCAAAACTTACTGTATTAACAATTACAAGGTAAAATAAAAGCGAATAAATATGATGCTATATGATCATTATAGCTTAAACTTATTTTATTAAACAGACTTGAGTGGGGGTAGCGTACCGATTACGTCATGACTACGTGACAAATAAAATGAATACGTCACAATCGAAACTTTAAATATATTAAGAAATACTTCAAATAAATTAGATGGCTAAATACAAATTAAAATTATTGATGAAGTGTGACATTTAATAATAATAAGTTTACTTGAGCTTTTAACAAAAATATTTCACAATAAAATGAAGCAATGGGGGCGTCCCCTCGTGCTGGGGCTCCGGTGCATTGTACCGGCTGCACCGGCGATAGTTACGGCCCTGATTGATCATAAGCTTCACTTTTCTTATAACAGCTTTATAGATTTCATGTCCAGTTTTCAGTTTAATTTGCAAATAGCAGATTGAACAATGTTATAGTTGTCAGATACAAGCTAGAATTAAGTTTAGAATAGCTTTGATAAGAAATAATAAAACAGAAATAAGTTTTAAATGTTTTACAACATTACAATTTTTTTGATCTCTTTAATATTTATAATTTTTTCGTTAAACTGTTTAACAACGATCGAGAATAAAATGAAATGAACGAATAAATGAATGAATTCTACCAACTTCGAAGCTTTTGTATAAAAATTTTTAGCAGTCCCCGGTAATGGTGGGCAATGTTTGATTTCAAAATCTTTGACACATTATGGTAAAGATATTTACCAATTTAAGATTTGTAGAAAATAATGAATTATTTTTATGTAAGTGAAAATAATAGTCTACTTGTCTCTAAATGCATGTTTGTTATAAAAAGTCGCCACTGTGGCCAGTAGTTAAAAAAAGTGGTCGTGAACCGACGTTTTTCCAACGAATAAAATTTTATCAATGTTATTTTATCAAAATCCAGGGATTATTTTTATGTAAGTGAAAATAATAGTCTACTTGTCTCTAAATGCATGTTTGTTATAAAAAGTCGCCACTGTGGCCAGTAGTTAAAAAAAGTGGTCGTGAACCGACGTTTTTCCAACGAATAAAATTTTATCAATGTTATTTTATCAAAATCCAGGGATTATTTTTATGTAAGTGAAAATAATAGTCTACTTCCCAATAAACACAAACCCGTGGCTGCAACGTTGTGACCACGAAACTTTTTCGTGGAATCCACGTTAAACTTCGACGTGGAAATAACGTAAAAGTGTGGAGTCGCGGTTTCGTGGTCACCACGTTGTTACACCACGTTGCATTTACTAGTATTCCACGTTGTATCCACGTTGTATCGACGTTGTGTATTCACTTAAATTTTACGTGGAATCTACGTTAAACTTTCACGTGGAAATAACGTTAAACTGTAAAGTCGCGGTTTCGTGGTGACAACGTTGTTACGCCACGTTGCATTTACTAGTATTCCACGTTGTATTCACGTTGTGCATTTACCTAAATTTTACGTGGAATCCACGTTAAATTTCCACGTGGAAACAACGTTAAAGTGTGGAGTCGCGGTTTCGTGGTGACAACGTTGTTACGCCACGTTGCATTTACTAGTATTCCACGTTGTATCTACGTTGTTTATTCACCTAGATTTTACTTGCTTGCCACGTTTAACTGCGACGTGGAAACAACGTTACAATGTGCAGTTGCACTTTTGGGATGATCACAATATTACGCTGCATTCTACCGCGTTTATAAGGAAACCATAATATC
This sequence comes from Diplosoma virens, assembly GCA_963680785.1. Classification (NCBI taxonomy): domain Eukaryota; kingdom Metazoa; phylum Chordata; class Ascidiacea; order Aplousobranchia; family Didemnidae; genus Diplosoma; species Diplosoma virens. The sequence goes on along the minus strand of OY796882.1, from coordinate 59,532,241 downwards.
ACAATAGGCAAGACTTTCTAATATTTTATACTTTTACAATTTACATTGTAGGTTTTTGTGGCTAATTTCAAGGATAGCACCTAAAACCAGACAAAACTACTAGATGAAATTATAATAAGCGAGTAGTTAACTCAACAAAGTTTAATCAATTGAAAAAATTTTAATACTGTATTTGTAATTGAAAGCGATAAACAATTCGACGGTCAGACACACACAAAAAAAACAAGATTGCAATGAACACATGCGAAAAAACACCCATCTTGACAAAATCACTAGACGGTAATACGTTGGCAAATTGAATAAATTTAATAGAATATGATTTGACATTGAAATGCGCTCAAGCAAATTAAGAACACGAGAAAATGTAGAATATTTTTAAACACGTATATTTGAATAATAAACACATAAAAATAGTTGTTGCTACAACGTTATTAGTTGCATTATGCTGGAATTAAGTTGAAAAAATCAGCTTTAATCAGATTTTTTCTTTTTGGATTTACTTTGAATTGCAACTTTTAGACATCATAATAAGCCTACTAGTATTTTTTTCCATCGATTCCAACGTACAGTGATTTGGTAAACCACCACGCAAAAATTAAAAACACAATTTTATTTTAAATTTCACTACTGCAACAATTAACAAAACAAGGCTTTAAACTTCCAATCTTTTCTTCATATCTCTAATCGAGCACTTACTTCTTTCTGCAATGCAAAAAAGTTTATTAAAAAATAATAATTTTATAGAAAGACACATCTAGATTTTAAATAGTCAGCTAAAAACTAATTTAAAATAACCACCTCAGTTATTTGTAAAAATTTCTTAATTTATGCTGATTGAGCCGATTGCTAACAAAATCACTTTGATAAAATTATTATTGTAAGTGGAAAAATAGTTCTTTAAAGCTGTTATTGGGCCAAAATTATCAATCAATAAGTATCTTTAATCAACTTAAAAGATAGTTTAATTCTGCCAATAATGGCGTCAAATTTAAAAGTCGTTACGTTTTTCTAGATTATAAAATGAAACACGTCGCAGTTTAATGTGAATACCACGCAAAATTTAGGTAAATAAACATTCATTTAATATGTAAGATAAAATTTAACTACTTTCACTCATCTATAAGCAACCATGCATAAACCTTTGAAGTACGTAACTATTAGTTGATCCCTTTAAAACTAACAAACAGTTCAAGTGGTTTTAGTAGGCCTACACCATTGAGGCACTGCGCTAAGAGTACATAAAATAAAGAAATAACGGTGATCAAATTTAAAGCCAGTCGTAATAATTTTAATGGGCTATAAACATAGCCATACCAGCCAAAATAATTTCGGGAACAAAATATTTATTGACAATTGCCCGAATCATGATCTTGTGGCATTGCAATAGATGTGACAAAAGCTACACATATTAGTCTCAAACATCTAGTGATGACTAAAAAAAGGCCCTTATTTTCTATCAGTGTCTCAATTCTTGGTTTTCATCCAAAATTAAAGTGAAGAGTAAAAAAGTTTTTACTTTTAATCAGGGTTCAAATTCTCGATTTTTGTCCCATACAAAAGCGTCTTCGTTTTGATTTAAATCATTTTAAGTTGGCATGTTTTATCGTGCGCAAATAATTCTGATTTTGCTTACATAATTCCTTGCTGCTGCTTCGAAAATTCCGATTATGCCCAAATGATTTAATACCAGTACCCAAAAAATTCGGGTTTTGAGAAAATTTTTTCAATGCCCCTTCCCTTCCGGGCTCGAACGGCTTAATATTTAAGATCGCTGCATGTAAACTGTGACATAAAATAACCACCCTGCAAATAAAAAATACTTGAGCCTTGTAAAGTGTTTTCTCTTTTTTAATTTTTGTAATTTAAATCTCACCCTGTTACTTTTTTTTCAAGAACGCAGGTTAAAGTGCTAGAACTCGAATATGTCCTGCTATTTTGTTATCTCTATGATATTAAGACCGAATATGCAAAAAAAGCAAAAAATATCGTCTTAACATTTGACATATTAATTCGCTTTCTTGACTACATTTTTGATATAAATTATTCTAAATAAAAAAACAAAAGTATTTTTCCTGCCAGAAACCTTGCATTCACACAGCTTGTTATGAAACAAGATTCGCGCATTATTTAAACCAGCGTTTTGCACATTTTGAGAACTATAAATGTTTATGAAAAAGAGGGCCGTTGCTAAAATTTTGTGCAAAAATAAATCAATAAAAAACAATATATTTACCATAATTTATACAAAAATTTTTAAAAACATAAATAGTTTCTTAATGCAACTTTTTAAATCTTTAGTCGCTAGATGGAACTAAAATTTTAGAATCGGTCTAAAGATTAGTCGCTAGATGGAACTAAAGATTTAATTTAGTCCTAAGAAGTTATTTTGTGCATTTGTCAAATAAAAAATTATTCCTTGACTGTCTTTTTGTTATTTTTAGTTCAAAATTTTTTAGCTCATATGATTTTCTTCATACAATAACATTGTTGTTTCTTAAATAACTAAATAAATAACTAAGTCTAACATTATCTGCAAATGTTTTTTAACAATCTTTAAATTTATTACGAGTATGTATTTATTTTAACAGAAGAGGGCGTAGTGGCACTTCAGATTTTGTAAATTTTTTTTTTAGAAAGGGATCACTGGCCCAAAAAATATTAGGATTGATTTAAACAATGAGATTGTTATTCACACTCGAAATAAATAAGAAAATAAACCAGCTTTAACCTGGAACAAAATGTTAAAATAAATTTCCAGCATAAATTAACTCATTTAAACTTCCTACATATTTGTAAGTTAAAAACTTGGAAGTGTGGAAGATCATTTGTATTACAAACTTGGCCAAGACCAAACAAAAAACTTTACTAACAAAATTTGTCTTCAATATTCATTTTATTTGACACGCGAATATTTTTTATCAAAAATGCTAAAAGTTAAAAGCGTTTAAATTTTAACATTTTTGATACAAAATATTCGCGTGTCAAATGAAATTAATAAATTAAAGTTAAATAAAAGAAAAAAGTTAAACCCCCCGTCGAAAGAAAAAACCTTTTTCGTTTTTTGTCTTCATCAAATTTTCTAGTAAAAATTTTCACAATACGCAAAAATATACGATTGTTGAAAATGCCTTTTTAACAAAAAATTAAGTTTTGTCCTCATTGCTAAATTTGTCACTGTTTTTTATTATGCAGCTCTTTTCAAAAAAAAAATTGATAATCTGGTCAAAATGGAAACATCACAAACTTGGTTAGAAGTCGAGATTATATAATTGTTGAGACAAAAGTAACATAATGCTTTTGTCTTGCCAATTTCAAAGGGCATTTATCTTATTCCCCTGAACTCTGCGTTTTCAAAATACAGCTGGGCAAGTAAGCAATTGCCTTTTCATTTTCAGCGATCTTGTACATAGTCTATACAGGTAGGCCCATTTGTAAAGATTTTCTTACCGGATTAACAAAAAGGTTTGCGCTTTGTGTTTTGCCCACCATTCTTTATCGGGAAGTGCCCTGTTCATAACTTTTCCGGAAACCTTGAAATGAAGATAATAGCATTCGGCTGCTTTGCTTTTTTCCTGAAATACCAACACATATATTAATATAATGGCTTCTTTTAAATATAAAGCTAAATCTAATCTTGGGTTTAAAAATATGCTCTTGCAGTAATTGAAAAATCTTATAAAAACGATTTTGTCATATTCGATTTACCTTCTTGTTCAGTCAAGGTTTAACTTAGCAAGTAACATATTGAATAAGTTTTATTGGTCTGTTTTAGGTTACAGACCGATAAATTCTAAGGTGCCAAATTATTAAAAAAAGTTCTTTTTTCTGTTGTGAGGTTTGTTTAATGAAAAGCAAAAGTAATTTATTTTGTTGGAAACAAGCCTTTTTCAGTGTAAAAACCCGTTTTGAGATTATGATCGGGCAGAAACAATATACTGTACTGTACAGTGGTAAAGTAAGCAGCCTGTAACGGTATAACATTAAACAAAGAAAAAAAACTTACCGAACTTTGTTTATCCAAAAACATGGCAAATCCCAACAAAGTTTTGACTAATACAGCTCACTATGACAAAATTTTTCACCATTTTTAACAATGTATAACCTAAATAGATAATTGCGTAATCTTCCATAAATACAGTAGATACAAAAAACAATCAATAATACACGTACATTTCTAATGATTCAGTTCAATTACTCACTAAAACTTTGCTTAGAAAAAAAGAGAAAGTAGTAAATCAATCAAACAAGAAAGTGAAGAATTAATTAGCATTAGCAGCGACATAATGGCAACAATAAATTTTCAGTAATTTTTCACATTTTTAACAATGTATAACCTAAATAGATAATTGCGTAATTTTCCATAAATACTGTAGATACAAAAAACATTCAATAATACACGTACATTTCTAATGATTCAGTTCAATTACTCACTAAAACTTTGCTTAGAAAAAAAAGAGAAAGTAGTAAATCAACCAAACAAGAAAGTGAAGAATTAATTAGCATTAGCAGCAACATAATGGCAACAATAAATTTTCAGTAATTATTAACTGCAACATAAAGTAATGTCCGCAGTTGTAAGCTACAATCTGACTTTTGCCCTTTCCGCCTAAAAAATTCGGGTGCCCCTAGTAGTAACAATTTTAAATGTATTTAATACAAATATTTTAACAAATACTCGACTGATTCGCATGAAGTACATAAAAAAATTGAATAAATGTTTCCTGATATTGAAATTTTTTATTGTTTCTGAATTCAGCACCTTCAATAAATTGTAAGTTTATTTGCTGATTGACTCAAAACAATATTTTTATCAGCTTTGATGATATGCTCAATTACTTTATCTTAAGCTATGAACAATAAACTGCTAGACTAATATCATCACAACCAACAAGAAACACGCCTTATTAACCTCAACTTTCATCATTAAAAATATTTGACAACAGCTGGCAGTGCCAAATGTTTTATCGGATTAAATAAGTGTTAATTTGTCCAAACTTTTTCGTTAATTTGGTTTTTGTCACGGTAGTATGGTTTTCACTTTTCGCGCCAGAACCCAATATACTTTTTAAATTGCAGAATGTGGATTATGAGCACACACTAAAATTTTTTTAAAATGAAACATAATGTGAAATTGACAATCAGTGCATTTCCAAACAACAATAACAAAATTGACTATAATACAACTGCCATAAATAATTTAATTTAAAAAAAGGAAGTCCCTGCTTTACTATTTAGAAGTCGAACTGTAATTGTAGAAGGCTTTCTCATGGACTTCTAAATACTAGTATCTGGACTGGAAACGAAATTCGCGAAGTGACCAAGATGTGGTAAGCTTGTAAGACTTCACTGCAGGATTTCAAATGTGATATAGTTTAAGAACTACATTTTATTACAAATGATTCAACATATAACTCATATTCGCCAAAAATAGACAAAACAACTTTTTAAACAAAACGTATTCACAAGAATCAATAAGCTAACACATTAATTCACGGAATTTCATCATTTGCTCCAGTAATTTTTGGGATTTTTTGTAATCTTCGCTTTTTGTTTTGTTCGCTAAGAGTACGCACAAGATTTTAGCATATGCAATTAAAAAACAAGAAGAAAGTCCTTCTATAACATCATGGCCTTTGTGACAACGAGCAGAAGCACGTTCAAAATTAAAAAACGAGTTTTCATAGAAAGCTATATTAATTATTTTTTTAAATACTTTTCGTTGGTCGCGACCTCACAAAAATTATAATTTATGAATACTACTATAACTTGAAATAATGCACATTAACCAGCTAAATTTGACTTTCAATTCTAAAATTTTAAATACAAATTTCACCAGATGAAATGATTGCATGTTGCGAAACATATTATTTCAAATTAGGCAACAAACACAATTTTTGGTATGATTATATATTTAGTTGGAACAGCTCAATCACTATTATTTGTCACCAATAGCTTCTTCATTTTTTTATATTCAATTTAAAGCTCCAATAGCTGGTAGTACATCATTTTAATTACAAAAAAAAAAAACGTTATTCTTAATTTTGCAATTTTTTTCAAGCTATCGTATCGGTTACCAATGTAACTGAGTTTACATAAAGTTTTTATTTTAATTTATATTGATAGAATAAAGTTTGCATATGTATTTGTTCACCAGGAGACGTATGAATAACTCAGATTTAGATTAGGCGGACTTATATTTTTACGATTCAGCAATTAGATTTCATTTTTTATTGATTTACACACATGAAATTTTTTTCAATTTTCATATGAAAACTCTAACTATTTTTATACATAAGCATTACTCATTTACTCTCTTACAGCTGCTCACAGTACACTAACATTCAGCAAGCCACATTGTCATTCACTCGCTTTTACCACAAATTTCTTTTAACCACATTTTGGTTGCCGATTCGCTCTATTGCACTTTCGTTTCCAGTCCAGATACTATTTAGAAGTCCATAGGTTTCTAGAATTAATATTATAGTATTGCCATTAATTTGCAAGATAGAAGCATTGTGTTAGATTTGTCTTTACAATTATACAATTTCGACCAAAATCTAATCCACAAAGTTTGAAATTGTCGATCTAGACTAGGGGTTACCAAAATTTTTTCAAAAAAGAGCCACCTGACATGTAACAGTAATTTAGCGAGAAACACCAAATTTAGAAAAAAAGTACTTTTTTATTATATAAACGCACTTTCAACAAACGTAGATTTTAACAAATTGGAGACAAAATTTTTTTACAAAATTGATGAAGACCAAAAAAGGTTTTTATTTGAGTTTAAACAGGAAAATGTAAATCTTTTTAGTGCAAAATGAAGACCGTTAAAACAGAAAAGTTCAAACTTTTTGAGTAAATCAAAAACAGTTGTGAATTAAGTAAATGAAACAGCGGCCAAAATTAAAGACCTTTATTTATTTATTTTTTTTTTTTTTTGTCTTCACTAACTTTTTAACAATTTTTTTTCCATTAAACTTACACTTAAATTTTGCATTTGTTGAGAGGAGTGCCTTTTTGACCAAAAAAGTACTCTTGTTAAAATTTTGCCCAGCTCGCCTAAAAACTTTGTGATGCCTGTGATTTCAGCACCTCTTTGATTTTTACTTTCCACTGGTCTACAATATCAAAAGCTTTTGTTAGATTAAAAAATGCAGCAAAAGTATAAAATATTGTGCTCATTTTTTATAATTTTATCATAAGTATAGTTTATTGTATAAATAATCGAATAATTTCGTCTAAAGTCAAATTGTGTCGCAGATAAATTAAATTTCACCAGGTAAAAGCGAATTCTATTAAATATAGTTTTTTTTATATTTTGCTAAATTGAGGTGAAATCGATATAAGTGTATAGTTAGTAAATTAATTATGGCTAGACTTACCATACGTCCCGGTTTAGCCGGGACAGTCCCGGTTTTAAGGCCTTGTCCCGGTGTTCCGGCCGGTCGGTCGAAAAGTCCCGGTTAAGCCCTTCAACCACCTAACATAACCATACAGATATATAAACTTGTTTTATATGGTATGTTTTAATGTTTTCCCGATTGATTAAACAGAGTGATGCGCCATCTTGTTTCGTTTTGTTGGGTACAATCCAATTGTTATGTCACTGTAGCGGGTAGATTCTAAGTAAGAGGGCATGTGCTTTTTGCTGTTAAGTTATTGAAAAGACTTATTTCGTGTGAATTTTAGAATTACAGATAAATAGAGATCAAAGCGAAGCGAAGACTTTTTTTTAGATATCACCTGATTTTAGAACAAAACTTGATATAAACGGTCTAACAGTCCCACGATTTTTGATGAGTTTCAAAAATGTGCCCCAAACGGAAAAAGATTGAAAAACACTGGTTTTGTAATTAATATAAACACTGTTACCAGGCATATTACTTAGTTTAAAATTAATTTGTTCTTCTGGTAGACTTAGCAAGTTAAACTTCAACAAATAACAGAAGGCGTAATATATTTATCAAAGAAAAACTTAACACGACGTTTCGTCCGTTACATCGGGCGGACTTCATCATTTGTTTTTACCTGATGAAGTCCGCCCGCCCGTGCGGCGAATTTTTCTACGGCCAATTTTCTTGCGGCGAAAATTCCGGACACGAAATTTATTACGCCTTCTGTTATTTGTTGAAGTTCAACTTGCTAAATCTACCAGAAAAACAAATGAATTTTAAACACTGGTTTATCCTACTAATTTAGCCTTCAGTTTTTTTGAAAAATTATTTTTTCATATATCTGATAAAGGTCTTTGTTCTGAAGCGTCCCGGTTTTTAATTGCAAAAATATAGTAAGTCTAATTATGGCCTTTCTTTACAATTGGGATAATTTCTACTTTTTTTGATGCGCTTTTCTTGTTTTATAAAAGAACTAAAAATATTACCAATGAATGGCGAGATGATGGAATAGTCATTGTAAAAAAAAATTTTCAACATCATGTTCTTCAATTGATTTCCGATTATTTAATGCTTTTATAATGAAACTTTTTTAGTGGTTGAACAAATATATTTCAAATACTCTACAATACATTTTTATTTCTCAGCCATTAATTAACTTTACCTTGTTGTTTGTCATGCTAGAAAAATTTGCTAGTAAAATGATGATCCGAAAAACAGCAAATTGTTTATAGTTGCGCTCTACATATGGCTTCTTAACATCCGCGTCCGGTTAAGTCTAAATCAATCTTTGCACTTTAGATTGTTATCGTGTTGACACAACGTTTAGTTAGTATATGTTTGTAAGGCAACTACAATACTACGCTAAGCGAGATTTTTTAGAGTAGCTGCATTATACTGGATTTAAATTTTAAGTTTAGTTTCTAATGGAATTTCCTTTTCGATTAACCGACAACTTTTCTCATGGGGTTCGTCCAACTTACAGTATTTCAAGAAAAAATACAGAATTTGAAAGCACAAATTTATTTTAAAGCAGCACTTTTAAAATTGCAAAGCAAAACTTTATTTTCATTTTTCTTCTTCTGTACGAGTACTAATTTTTTTCTGTAATGCAAAAAATTATAGTAAAATAAAAAGTTTTGTAGCTAAAAGACACACTTTAAATTAAAATTGTCATGAAAAAAAATTATTAAAATTTTTAGTTCAGTTGATCGTAATTTTAAAATTTTTGCTGATTAAGCCAATTGGTGACGATTTTACAGCTATAAATTTCTTGAATATCTTTTGTTAATTGCTTACACTTAAATTATCTCAAAAAGTAAAAAAAAATTTTTTTGAAATTATTATTGAGCCGAAATCGTCATTCAGTAATTGTTACAACTTTTAACAACTGAAAACTTGTTTCGGTGAAGCCCAGTTTTAAATCAATATAGTTTGAATATTACCCGAAAAAATCATAAAATTACAAAGATGGATTAATTTTGTGAATATTGGAGTCAAAACAATTAAAGTTGTTACGTTTTCTCACTTGGTATGATGAAATACAATTAAATGCAACTGTTATAAAATTCAACGGTTGCTTTTTTTAAAAGTAAAACTAAAATTGTCATTTCGCTAACGTTATTGCTTCTATAGCATAAATAAGTTTAATAACAAGTAAGTTACTCCGAACATTTAAGTTTTAATTAGTTAGTAATCTGCAAACAACGGTTTGGAAAACGCTGGAAATAACTACCGCATTTTTTCGAATAAAAGCCGCGGCTTCTATTTACTGTATTTTGTGACCATTTTGTGCATTTTCAATGCAAGGCGGCTTCTGTTCAAAACCGGTATATAATTTTCTAGCTCAAATTTTTATTTTGCTCATTGCTGAGAGTTAGGAGGAACAAAACCTGAAAAGAGAGAAAAAACTGGTAATTGTTTTCCTTGCCTGTACTATATATCCAAAACACGGGAGCATAAAAAAGTAGATAGAGCTCTTACAATTTCGTTATACCTGTCTCTAAAATTATATAATATTGTCCAAAATTAAATAAAGCAAAGCCAAAACTATTTGCAGTTTAAATAAAAAAAACAGTGCGGCTGAATTTTACAAGTAAAGACTATTTTGCTTTTTATTAAGTTTTTGTAAACATTTCCTTTAGCGCGATAAAAGTTTGCATTTGTTGAGAGTGCCTTTCCATCAAAAAAAGTGCTTTTTCAACTAGATTTAGCCACTTTCGCCAAAAAACTTTGGCGCCCCTGCTGAGGGGTACAATTTGGGCCAATAATTCCAAAAACACAGCAGCTTTTTATTTAGAGCCGCGTTTTACTGATGTGATTGCGTTATTTGTGATGTCCTTAAGAAAAAAATATTGTACGGCACTTCTTTTCTTAAAAAGTATTAAAACAAAGTTTTTATTTGTAATATCTCTTTGAAAAAATGTAAAAAACAAATAAAAATTTTCAACTGGGCCGGAATATCTTGGAATCTTTAATAGCAGATCTAATTATAACTCCTCCGACGTTTTTTTGTGAGCTAAAAGAATAAATATAAAAATGAAAATACTTTGTTCTTACTAAATATTAAATTGCAAAGCATTTTCACCACATAGAGTAGATTAAAAATTCTTAAACTGAAAATTGCGGAACTCGCGAAGGGAAACACTTAAAATCTTAAGAAGAGCCACAAAAAAAGGTCTTTATCTCCATTCTTAATTGTTTTTTTGCATTAAGAAACTTTATCCTGCTGGAGCAGTTCGTTTTCTGTACACAAAAAATTGTTTTGCCCTAATAATTCTTTGTTGCAGCCCGAAAAATTCTGATTCTGCCCAAACTTTTTGAGTTTGGGGCGATTTTTTAAAAGACTTTGCGGGCCTCGAGTTTGACTTGCCTGTGGTTGCTGAAACGAATTAATGCATTAAAATAGAAAAACAATGTTTTCAATCCATAAGCATGGAACTACTCCGACAGAATCCTCGTTGAAAAATTGTTAAAAAATTAAAAAATTTTTGGTGGAAAAGAGTGCTTTTTCTACCAAAAAAGTGCTTTTTTGGCTAAATTTATCCACTTTTTCAAAAATATTTTTGCTCCTTTCTGAGAGGTACAACCAGGGCCGATAATTGTAAAAAAATCAGCCTTTTATTAAAAGCAAGTTTTCCTGGTGTGATCATGTCATTCTGTTTTGTCCTGGGGAAAGACACTATACGACACTTTCTTTTGATTGACAGTATCAAAACAAAGTTTTAATTTGTAATATTTCTATATAAACACTTAAAAAATCCAAATAAAAATTTTCAACCGGGCTACAATATCTTGGAATCTCCGAAGGCGGGTCTAAGTATAACGCCTCAGATGTTTTCTCGTAAGTAGAAAGGATAGATATAGAGATAAAAATGCTTTATTCTTACCAAAGATTAAATTGGGACGCATTTTTATCATAAAGTCAAGGATTTTTAAACTGAAAATTGTGCACACCACGGGGGAAGCGCTTAAAGTCTCCAGAAGAGCTGCAAAGTTGGTGAAATATTGTATAAAACTTGTAAAACCTACCAAGCTAAATCAGAAACAGCATAGAGAACTAATAAATATGTTCAAAGAGGAGTGCCAAGAAGTCAAACCTTCAAGAGTTTTAGCATGCCTAAAATATACTGTATAAACAAAAATTTAAAAGTATTTATTGCTGCTCGAAAACTTTCAAAGATAAGAAAGAAATGAGTTGTCTCATATAAAAGTTTGAAAAAATTTGACTTCATTCAAAGTTTTGACTTTATTTTGACAATTCCAGTTAGCTCCAAATCTCCCCCTCCCCAAGTCTCGTGTTCTGGGTTTGAGCATTGTTAGTACAACACTGATTTCAAATGTAGCTTTATGTTTTTTGCTTATAAAGTGTGTCATTGGTTGCGTAAAAAAAGATGTATTTTTAAATGGGTTAGAATAGAATTGCTCTTTCTGTGTTAATTTTTTTCTTGATGTCGTGTGGTTGCATATCTTTTCACTAAAAAGATATCAGTAAAAAGATTTTTTGCAATATCTGTTTAAAAACAATAACTTGCAGTTCCGATCATTTCAATGTGTCAAAGTTTTTGAAAAACGCCACATAAACTGCGTTCCATCATAAAACTCTGCTCGCTGCTCACAATATTTCTTTTTATCGAGGAATTAAACAAATGGCTTTTAAAAGTGTTAATCCAGTTCTTCAAAAGACAATAAACCGATAACGTCTTGATAAGTGGATTAATTTTTCCAGTTGCAGAACCGTACAAACAAAAACAAAGCGTTCGTAATCTAAAAACAGTCTTAAGTTCTTCGTATTGTATTAGCTCGCTTTTAATTTCGAAACGCAGCGCGTTTTTAACTCATTCATGTCAAAGGTTGCAAAGTTTTTTTTGTTGCATTTTATAAATTGATGTTATTCACGTCCAAACAACGCATTAAGAATACTTTTTTAAATTTTTGCATTTTAGTTTTAGCATTATGAGCGGTCCTATATATATCATACATGTATAGGGTGCCAAGCACAAGCACTAGCTTATATTGCGTAAATCTCGTTTTTCTCTTGTACTTTTCTCCATTCTTCGCAAGCGATTTAATTGTTTGATGTATATTATCATATGCTAGCAATAGTTTTTATATTCATTGAAAATAAATGTAAGATTGTTTAAGATGCTTGATATGAAAACCAATGTCAGCTGATGCATTCTCAAACTCGTTGCTGTTTATAGATGGCGATTTCCACAGTGAGTCAGCGTTTCATGCAGAGCAACTCAGTGCTCAAGACAGTCGAAGCATATGTTGTGCGAAAATTTTTTGAGGTCGCTCCCTCATGCTTTGCTCGAATAGAATTATCAGCACACTGTAAAAAATAAAGGGCAGTTCTACCACAACGTGTGGTAATCTCTCGTTTTTGGGACATATATACATATGCAGCTTAAGGTGACAGCCAGTGAAAAAACAAGGTACAATATCATTTCTTTTCTTCATTACAAAGAGCCTGGCATAACATCATCGCACGCTGAGTTTATTTTAATCATATTTTCTGCGCGGTAGCGCCATCTACAGTACACTTTATGAAACGAAAAGAATGTGTTCCAACTAACTGTCAACAAAGAAACCTTTTAAATTTTCTACGTTTAATATGAAGCAATCTCAAAACAATTAGTTTGTAACAAAAGCTTATATTTCTGTACAGGATAATATACGCAGTTACTAAAAGATAATATAGTAAAATTATTTTAACTAAAAACGCAAACGACAATGAAGTAATAATGAAAAAAACGGTAATTTATAAAAATTATTAAAAACAACATCTTATATTCACGTTGTGGCAACGTTGACGCCATGTCACATTGCCACGTTACTTTGCCACCCAACCACCACCCGATTACAACGTTTACTCAAAACTATTTATATCTTCAAATAAGTGACAAACTCGATTGTTAAGTATAGTTTCATAACATTATCAAATGCCAAATCATTGATTTTTAATCAAAAATTGAATTGTTTTCGGATTCACGTTGTGGCAACGTTGATGCCATGTCACATTGCCACGTTACTTTGCCACCCAACGACCACCCGATTACAACGTTTACTCAAAACTATTTATGTCTCCAATAAAGTGACAAACTCGATTGTTAAATATAGTTTTACAACATTATCAAATGCCAAATCATTGATTTTTAATCAAAAATTGAATTGGTTTTGGATTCACGTTGTGGCAACGTTGATGTCATGTTACATTGCCACGTTACTTTGCCACCCAACGACCACCTGATTACAACGTTTACTCAAAACTATTTATGTCTCCAATAAAGTGACAAACTCGATTGTTAAATATAGTTTTACAACATTATCAAATGCCAAATCATTGATTTTTAATCAAAAATTGAATTGGTTTTGGATTCACGTTGTGGCAACGTTGATGCCATGTGGAATTGGCCACGTTACTTTGCCACTGACTTTCCACTAAAAGACAACGTTTGTTTTAAAATACAAATTTATTTGTATTTTGAAATAGCTTTATATTTTAAGCTACTTTTATAACTTTTCTATTTGCTTTCAGATTGATTTAAAATTGACAAAAAGTTTTTGCGATATGACGTGGCGTCAACGTTGATGGTACGTGAAACTTTCCACGTTACTTTTGCCACCGAAATACCACTAAAAAATAACATTGATTAAAAATAGTATTTTTTGAAAATGCAACATTTAAATTTTTTTTTAGCTCTGTTTTAATTATTTAAAAGTGATTTAAAGAAAACTCAAAATATTTTTTTTTTTACGTTGTGGCAACGTTGTGGTCACGTTATTTTTGCCACGTTATTTCGCCACCCGATTTCCACCTAAATCTAACGTGGAATTCACGTGGTGTGTTTGCTGGGTTGTCTCTAAATGCATGTTTGTTATAAAAAGTCGCCACTGTGGCCAGTAGTTAAAAAAAGTGGTCGTGAACCGACGTTTTTCCAACGAATAAAATTTTATCAATGTTATTTTATCAAAATCCAGGGATACCTAGTCAAAATCTATGAAAATATTAATTACAATTAAATCTATGAAAACATTAATTACAGTTAATTTCCCTTTGGTTGTTGAATGGAAGTTAGGGAGTATATAGAACGGGAGTGATAACTCCGCTTCTATCTGGTAATGAATCATTCTGTAGTAGGGCAATGTGCTTTGAGTACTGATAAGCCTATTGATTAGGTGGTACGGTATTAGCAGATAAAGTTAGAGTTTGTACTTAGTATTTAGTGATATTTCTATTGTTTATATAAAAAGAATTTAGAAATTCACCCAAGTTTGTTACTAGTAATAGAGTTCAAACGTGTTTTTTGATGGTAGAGGTATCCTACTAGTTTGAAATAGGTTACCGGTAATCTGCAATAAAATAAAAAGATGTAGGCCTAATTTCCAAACTCAGTGATAACATGATTATAGTTATCGGCATAAGATATTAGTAATAAATTGCAGAAAGATTATTTTGATAATGCTCTGCTCATTGTACTGGTGATTTGAAGATTTTTATATTTTATGATAATTAGATTGATTTTGTAAACCTGTATATCAGTAAAATGCTACTGTGCTTTCACCTTAGCCTACTGGTGTAGACTTATGCAAACCACCATCAACATTAGAGATTTATCATAAAACCTGTATTTAACTTTATCTTGTCAAATACAGTGCTGTTCACAGCTTTTATAACAATTTTCAGTGGGGTGTCTTAAAAATATAAAAGTTGATGAGCACTCTTAAAAGCTTTAGAAAACATAAAAAAATTAAGTGCTTTTATTTGTTAGTTTATCTAGTTAGTAAACAGTTTTTTTTTCAGAGTATATAATTATTCAAGTAGGTATGGTATACACCTGCTATGTCATTGGATGCAAAACAGTTACAGACCAAAGAGAGGTGAAGCATCAGATCAAAATAAAAAAATTGCTCTTTACAAATTTCCAACAGATAAAATCTTGAAAGAAAAATGGATTAAGGCAGTACCGTGACAAGATTCTTGTTCCGTTCCTAAAAATTGCCCATACTATGTATATTCACAATCGCATAAAAAATCTCTTTGATTTCGCTTTGGTCCGGCTCAAATAGCCGAAGAAATAACGGTTTTATAAGCAATTTAAATATTTTACATTTAGTTATAAGAAAATGGCAACACTGCTTAATTTCGTAATGTGGAGTACATTCTAGACTTTCCGCGTGACCTGTTTTGACTATTACGTAATAGTGATTGTTTGTGATAAACTTGATTTGAGTAACTTTTAGAACGTTCGAGATATTCACGACCGAGTGATATACATAAGGCTCGCTCGGAAGCATTGTTATGATTCATTGTAGTAACTTAGTATTGGAAATTTGTTAACTGTGTAAATTCATAGTTTTTTGACCGCAAGTCTCTGGTTGCCTACGTTATTGTGAAGAATTAAGCTACTGAATTTGTATTTGCTGTTGATTTATACTATTGTGGGCTCCTAAGTGGATTGGAGCATATTTTTTAATAAAGAAGTTATTGTGTTAGTCTGAGCTGTGGTTTAGCTAGACTATATTTTTGCTGTTACTGGTTCCTAGGGCAGGTCCAGTAAGAAGATTTAAGAATTTTGTCTTTTGGTAGGCGGCCAAGTTTGCGTTATAGGTGAGACCTTCTCAACAGGCATCGAAAGGTCATAAGATTAAAAAACGTACTGAGTTACCGAATCAACTTCTACAAAATTTCAAAAAACTAAATTTGTGGAAGTAACAATTCTGTAGTTACATGTAATTCAAAAGTTTGTGTTCTTCATCTTGATGCCAATGATTTTATTGCAGTTTCTACTGATAAAAAAAGCAATCATTGCTACACTCAAATGTAAAACAATTTATTCGTACGAC
This sequence comes from Diplosoma virens, assembly GCA_963680785.1. Taxonomy (NCBI): domain Eukaryota; kingdom Metazoa; phylum Chordata; class Ascidiacea; order Aplousobranchia; family Didemnidae; genus Diplosoma; species Diplosoma virens. The sequence goes on along the minus strand of OY796882.1, from coordinate 59,516,000 downwards.
GTGCTGTAATGTTTGCTTTCAACGAGATATGCCCAGCTGCACTCCAATTTTGAGCTCATTTCAATATGTAGACTATTTTTAATTGCTTTGCGAAAAATGAACTGAAAAGGTTTAATGCCCAGCTCTCTGAAGGTGCACCAGCACCCAAAATAATGCGTAATTCTGGAAAATTAACTTCTAAAGGCAGTGCTTACTTTTCTAAAACATGTTGATTGCGTGCAATGAGTCTGCTCTCGTTTTCTTTAAATCTGCTAAATTTTTACATGTGCTGCTTTCTCGAGATTTTAATTAGTAGAGTTTAATTTTTGTCTATTAGAAAAAAATTTATTTAAATTTGAATCGTATCTGGGAATCGAACCCAGACATTTAACATTAAGAGTCTTAAAAATCAATTTAATAACACATTTATAATTGTGTTAAAGTTTAAAATTACTAAAAGCTGAAAAATTATTTTAAAAAATTTTGCCCTACTGTTGTCCGGCTTGAAAATTAGTTATCAATTCCGTAAGTTAATTGTACCATCCCTAATGGAAGTCTAACAAAATTTTTAATTTATTGTTACCAATAAGTTATTTTGTAGCCAACCAATCGTTGCTGCATGTTTATACTGTTTTGTAGATTAAAAAGTAGTCATAAATTGACGTCCTACAACTTAAATAAACTTATTGTTAGCAATATTTAATCAAGACGTACGAAAAATTAGGCATACCATATTTCCGAAGTGGTAAATTGGAACGTTCGCTAAAAGAAAAAAATTGCCTTCAAAAAGTAGCGTTCTTAAAAAAAAGGTCTTCATTTTGATTCTGTCTTAGATTTCTTAAATTTTGTCACTAAAAACTGGTGTTCTCTCAAAAACGTCTTCACTTAAAATTGAACATACCGGGACGTAATTGTTAACCGGGCGGTACGCCTGAATAAAATCTAAAAATCGGGACTGTCCCCGCTAAAACGTGAACCAATGTAAGTATACAAAGAATTAAACCAAAAATTGTTTAGCAATTAAGTGCCAATTGGGGAAACCTAGTTTTCGGGAGACACGTCCGCAAATATGCAACTCTTGTACTCGCATCTTTGTATAGTTGATATAAACTTGAAAATATTTCAACACTATAGGCCTAACAGTTAAGAGAAAAATTTGTATCAGTATTAATACAAATTGAAGCACAGAAAGATTTAATCATATGTGCTTATTGTAAATCTACTGATCACCACAATAATTAATGCCCTGCAAAACCCATAAACTCATGCTCTTCAACACATACTTTCGAACCATGACAAATAGGCTTAAATCAAAAATTGTTGAAAAACTCCTTAACTCTTCAAAACTTTCCCCTATTTTTCCATATTGTTACGGCAAGTACTCGAGTTTCGAACCCGGGTTTATTTTCTGGCTGTAATTTACTTAATTTTTGTTTTTGACATTTAATTTGATTCACTTCATTTTTGCACGGCGCTCGCTTGCTAATTGATTGTTGCTTTGAGCCGACATTTTCCATTATCTCACTACTAATTGATTGTTGCTTTGAGCCGACATTTTCCATTATCTCAGCGCGCTCGATTGCTAATTGATTATTACCTCGAGCTGACTTCTTTTTTCCATAAGTTGGGTGAAATTTGTGTAGAAACGCTTAGTTTTGCTACTTCAGCCTTTGTGGAGCGGTCGTAGATTTACTGTTTGAAATACTGTTAGACGCCGTTGGGAGTGCTGTTGAGGCTTTTGAGCTGTTTATAATACTGTTGAAGATACTGTTTGATATTGTTAGTTTTGTCGGTCTGCTCCGTGTCAGTCTACAGTTGGTGAGTGTTTATAAGTCTTTCTTTTGCATTATTTATTTATGTTTACGTTTATTTATAGAAAACCGTCCGACTGTATTATTTCGTCCAATCATCCAAATCGTCCGACTGTATTATTTCGTCCAATCATCCAAATCGTCCGACTGTATTATTTCGTCCGACCAGATTATTACGTCCGATTCGTCTTATTTTCGTCCATTCAGCTTATTTCGTCTGACCATCTTATTTCGTCCATAACGTCCGTACATCTTAATTTCGTCCGACCTTATTATTTTCGTCTATCTTATTTACCCGTCCAATTTAGTTCGTCTTATTTCGCATTGTTTTTATATCTTAATACAAATTTAATTCAAATCAAATCAAGGACGCGTACATTTCCGGAGACAGCCACACGGAGTTTAAGACCGCGAAGAATTTACTGTAACACATATCAAATCATAACAAAACTAAACCCCCTTTCTCACCTAAACCATCTCTTCCTCCTCTTCTCACAAAGAATTATCTAATTTAGAAACGAAAGCATCCTTTGGCCTATACGAATCTTTTTTTATAGTTTTTTTACTCGTACATGTATTTCTTCACAACTAATAAAAAAACATACAGTTACGTAAAAGTAAAAAATAAAAAAAGACTACTATAATTAAGAGTGTGTACTGGATTGAGAGTCAATAAATTATTTTTTACTCGAATTGGGGTCGACGTGCAGAAAAGTTGGAGAACCACTGAAGTAACATACATAAATGTAAAAGCTGATGAGTTAAAATGTGTGGCATTTTTTAGGCCTTCATGAACTTTTTCAGATTTTTTTATTTTAAACTGAGATGAAGTTCCTCTCAATACATTACGTAATTGCTGTTGTCACTACTTTTCAGATTCGGCCATTATAGACCTATGCCGTATGCCTTCAATTTTTGGTTTTTTTATTTCAATTTAGAGATAAAAAAATATTCAAAATCCAAATGAATACAAAAAATTTGAATATAAATGTCTGAGTATAAAAACCGTGAGTATAAACTCGTCATACAATAGTACTCGAAAGTCTCGCCTAAATTAAATTATGATTTTCAAGGACTTGGAGTCAAAAGATTGTGTGACTCAGATTGACTCGAGTCTCGCTACGTTGGACCAAAGTTTAGACCATAGACTCTACAGTAACAATAACAGTTATTGGTTCCCATTTAGTTTCAATGGTATAACTGTTATTGTAGAGTCTGGTTGGACTGTTACCACGCTACTCCAAAGTGCCGTTATATAAATAAAGATTAAATTTTAAAAAATATAAAAATAAAATTTTTCGAGGACTCAGCAGTATCGTAGCAGCTCCGAAAGTGGGTTGAGATAATCGGTTAAGTTTAAGCAGAGTGGATTAAGTCTTTGAATTTTTCTCGCATCCAATAGAAAGTTAATCACAGCTTCTGTAACATTAGGTATGGCTAATCGTTTGACGTTTGCTTTAAGTGCTTAAGTTTACCATGTTTAATGCCCCCGACGTTTTCAAGCGCGTCAGGATGATAAATAAAAATATTACAAGTCAATGTAATTAATGCATATTCAAATTTATTTGTTGCAAGCAATAAAAATACCAATAAAAAACTTATTAAAAAAGTATGTTGCGACAAAGACAGAAGACAGCGAAAAAACCATATGTTTATTAAGTCTAAAGTTATCTTAATTTTGGTGATAGTTTATTTTCAAAGATTAAACAAAGTATACGAAGTGAAGACGAACAAGAAGGCAAAAGGAAGCTTAAGTTGTTGAGCATTTTTTATGCTTTCTTCATTCAATTTACTAGACATTATTTAGTTATCTTTAATTAAATAAATTTAATGTATACAATCGTAATCACCTGATTTAAATAGAATAGTTTAATCATTATAGTGATTGTACTGAAGTTTTGATTGAGGAAAAAAGAATACATGTTTTTTTCTATTACAGTTAATGTTTTAATGTTATTAAGGATTTATTTTACACAAGTGTTTGTGGGACGTTAGTATTGTAAAAAGTATGATGGTCTTTTGTTTAAGAAAAAAATTTATAAAATTTTTAAAACTTTTTGCTTTAAGATCTTGTCAATAGTGTGGTCAAGTTTTTACCGTGCCATGATTGGAATTGACATGGTCTTGGTTCAAACTTACTCATGCTGTTCTATTGTATTTTTAAGAAAGACACTTGATGGCACTTTCCCCTGCTTGGTATTCTTGGCAAGCAGTTGTAAATTTCAGTCATATTGCTAATAAATTTTAATTGTACAGCAATGTTTTGGCATCTTTAGAAACTGGTGAGGGTAATTGCTTGCCTTACCTATTAGCACCTTCATCACTTTCTTGCAAGTCAGCATGGTAAATGTAGATTTAGAAAAAAAAATCTTTAACAGCATCATTTAAAATTTTTTAAGATTATATGAAATTATTGTAAGTCATTGCCAATTTTTTCAATCTTTTGTTGAAAAAGATTGTAAGTATTTACTAGTATGCATTATATCTCTTATTTGTCGTAATATGTTTGACTTTTCAAGTAATTTGTGCATTTAAGTGACTTTATCTTATTTATATCCTTTATTTACATTATATTCTGACTTTATCTTATTTATATATATGAACTTATATATCCTGTATCTATTTTTTTAGTTTAATCAATATATCCTATTAAAAAAATTGCATGAATGTTTGATATAATCAAGCAGTTCTCTTTTTTGAATTGGAATTTATGGTAAGATTTTTTTGAAATGTTTTAGGTAATGTACAATATAGAACTTCATAAAATAAGCTTAAATGAAAAATGTTTTTTTGTTTTTAACAATTTGATTTAGAAAAAGTTATGGCTTAAATTTCTATTGCTTTAATTAAGTAGCAAAAAAAAAACCATAATGTTGGTTTAACCTTATTCTCTTCTAACATTTTAGTTATTGATTTCTTGGATCTTTTCAAGAAGTCACTGCAAGTGATTTTTGTTAGTGAAACTAACTTAAAATCTCTCTGTGGTTGCCATTGCTTCTTGGAAAGATCTTTTTACTCATGCTGTGAGAGGGTTCCCATTTAGTTTCACCAACAAAAAACAATTACCTTAACAAAACTATAAATAATAGTTTTATAGTGTAACTCAAATATAAAACCAATTTTTAACTTAAATTTTTGAAATCAAAAAACTTTAAAAAAAAAAATAGTTGGGAGAAACACATAAACTTGTAGATTTCTAAAATCACCTCAATTTTTATTTTTCACTTTCTCAATACAAGCTTTACATGAACAGGCACAAGGGTGTTGAAATTGTTTAAACATGGACCAAAATTTGATCATCTCAAAAAGCAGCCATAAGTGTTTTTGTATTAATAAAACTAACCCAAAATTTCCAAAGAAGCTTTTTAACTTCTTTCATCAACTCATTTTTTTTAGGTTTCTTTTTTATTCACTCTCGATATGCTATGGAGATTTCTAGTTAGTTTCACTTGTGAAAAACTCTTGCAGCTGCTTCTTGGAAAAGATCTCCAAAATTTAAATTATTGAAATATTATATTATTATACTAGACTGTAAAAGCAGAAGATATCACAAGGTGACTGAAAAATGTTTATTTTATTCTTTGACTTATCTTATTATTTAACATGTCTGAAAAGTAAAAAAATTTATGAAATTGTGTCTGCATGTTGAAATGTTCTTATTATATTTGTTTAGTTTGTTAAAAAACGTAGCAAATCAGTTCAACCCCACTGCATGAAGATTCTAGAACGATTCACATGAAACGCACCTCAATCAAAATTCTTAAATTAGGCAGATGAGAATCAGTCCAAAACTTGTTAAATTTAATTTATTTTAATGTTTAATTTAATATCGATTTCAACATAAAATCATCTTCTGTTAAATCTACAAATTGTAAGAATAAAAATTGTAAAAGCCATTATTAATTAATGATTAAACTTAAAATATATCATAGAATAGAATAAAATGTACTCACTTTGGCAAAAAGACGTAAAATTTAAATATTAAAGTAAAAAAATCTTATCTAAAAACTTGAAGAAACTATTAAATTTGCCAAACTTCTAAACTGTTTGTGCAAATTAAACTTCTAAACTGCTCATGCAATTAAGTTAAGTAACATAGTAAACATCAAGAAAAACAGCTCATTATATGTTCCTAAAGGTGAAAGTGATGTAATGAAGAGTCAGAAGTTAAAATACAAAATTTTATAGTAATGTAGCTCAGGACAGAAATAATCTAATGGTGAAATGAAGAGTGAAAGTAGGTAGTGTAAGTACATTATATTTTATTAACAGCAATTATGAAGAAAAAATGCCTGGAGAAAAATTAATACAAAGAGAAAATATATATACAATAAAAGAAAAGTATTGTATATATTTTTCTCTTTTTATTGTACATTGTATATATCTAATTGTATATATCTAATTGTATATTGTATGTATTTTATTATATATATTTAACTTTTGACTCTTTATTACATCACTTTTGCCTTTAGGAACATGCAATCAGCTGTTTTTCTTGGTGTTTACTATGTTATTTAATTTAAATTGCATAAGCAGTTTAGAAGTGTAATTTGCATGAGCAGTTTCAAAGTATAAAAGTTTGGCAAATTTGATAGTTTCTTCAAGTTTTTAGATAAGATTTTTTTACTTTAATATTTAAATTTTACGTCTTTTTGCCAAAGTGAGTACATTTTATTCTATTCTATGATATATTTTAAGTTTAATCATTAATTAATAATGGCTTTTACAATTTTTATTCTTACAATTTGTAGATTTAATTGAAGATGACTTTCTGTTGAAATCAATATAAATTAAAATTAAAGTAAATTTTAACAAGTTTTGGACTGATTCTCATCTGCCTAATTGAAGAATTTTAATTATTATATTTGCTTTTTTATTGTGTAAATACTGTATTTACCTGAATATAATGTGCACTTGTGTATAGCGGTATAAAATTTTGTTTTACTTTTTCTTGACGCCAAGGCCAAGGAAATAATGCATTGGATTTAGGGATGGGCAATTCAGAATAATATACTATTCTAGAATATTCTAGAATAGTTAAACCGAATCCAGAATATCGAATCCTTTTTTCTGCAATTAGACAACAATCATCATGGAAGCATTTATTTAATACAAGTTTACAACAACAAAAACACTATCAGAGCATGACTTTATTGCAGTGCAATATATTTGAGCTTTCTACATGTTTGCCTGTCAAACGTGATTGTAATTTAGTGCCAGTTAAACCTGCATTTGAAAAAGATCTTTTGGAGGATGCAGATGGAGCAGGTATACAGTGATATTAACCAAATTCTTACTTAATATGTAAATGTAACGAATCGTGGAACAGGATTTTCAGAATGAATGCAGCTAAAGAAAAGCACTTGATTGACCAAGAAAAAAGACTTGCTTGTGTGTGCATCATGAGAAAATGCCCACATTCGACCAATAAGTATGATTGTGTGTGTGAGCTAATTTTTTTATCGTTGCTTGCAATTGGTATGTTTACAAAAGAAAATATTTGACCAAGCAACGTGATACAGCATTCAAGTCTAATTCGAAGAAAGGAGTGAGAATAAAAAACAAAATTAGTTGCTCTAAGAGATAAAAAGAGAAAAAACGCTGTGCAAATTGCTTTCACAGGCCCAAAGTGTGCCGAAAATTTTTCAAATTTTTAAAAATTTGTTAAGATGCTTAAGAACAACTTCGTTTTTTTTAACCAACTACTTTCTAAAACTACCGTAACTCTGTTTCTCCCTAAAATTAACTCTTCCTTCAATCGGTTTTTCTTCGAATTGGACTCGACCTAAAAAAGTTTGCAAGCACAATATAAACCAAATCTTATTATTTGGTTTGAAGTGGCATTTTGGATTCAGATAGTTTAGGATTCAAATCCTTCAGATTCGTTATTCTGAATTGCCCATCCCTAATTGAATTATGAAATACCATTTCCTTAGCTAGCCCAGCCCTCATATATAATGCACACTCAGATTTGAGTTTATATTTTGGTAGTAAATTTTGTCCATTATACTCAAATAAATACAGTATATTGATGTTTAGTATTTGTTCTGCAACCCTAAGAAATTAAAATAACCTACTTACTAATTTTTTTAGCTGTTATCATGCTATTGATATAATCTTGAAACCCTTAAAAGCTATGTAAATAAAAGGCTTGCAGCAGTATCCCTGTTCTGAACTTTATTGCTGCTGTACATCTCTAATGTTTTTATTCTTTCATTGCTTAATTTAATGTAAATTAATTTTTATTTTGACTTTGTTAGCTTATGTTAGAGATGAAATCATTCTTTGTCAAATGGTTTCAGTTGTTGAAAACATTGTCTGGGAGTTTGTTAAAACATAATTTAATTATTAAGTTTTCACTGGAATTGATATTAACTCAAAGATCCACAATAGTGATCAAAATTAACTGTATGTCTTTTTTCATACTACAGCAAGATTTAACCTTCTGTCTACCAGAAAGAAATGTGCATTTTGCACCAGTGGGTTAAATTGACTAAAACAATATTTTTTTATTCCAAAACTTGTTTTTTATGATTTTTTTATTTAAAAAAAATAATAAAAATAAAAGATTATTTTAGAAAAAACAAACTTTAAAAACCCCAAAAAGTTAGAACCATGATTTTTCTCCACAACTTGATACATTATTAAGCAACCACAATTTTGCTGTAAGCTATATATAGGAAAAATTATATTGCAATTGTGTGAATGCACATCAGTTATTATTGAGTACGAATGTGCATTGCTTAATTTATAATAAATAAACAAACAAAAAAAATGAAGTAAAACTAAAAATATGTTATGGAATAATGCAAAAACCTAAAAGCAGTCCAAGAATATCAATATCATAATTCTGTCAAATAATATTAACTGTAATTTTGATATAACTAATATGTACTGCTTTTAGGTTACATAAACTTTCTTCAACTTTATTGCTAAATCAGTTCGTTTGAAATTAGATTGCAACTTTTTGTTATTTTCTTGTTCTGCATGACAAGAGCAACTAACTTGCTGAAAACCAATCAAATCAGAGCTACTTTAGTAATTGTACAGAGCAATATGCTAAAACTTTAAACAATGAATGTGCACACACATTACGATTTGCAAAAACAATGTTTCCATAGAAAAATGATGATTTTTACTTTTTCTACTTTGAAAGATTTAAGTTTAATAATAAATTTAACTAAGTTTTTTGCTTGGAAAAATATAAAAACATGCTTAAGGGGAAAAATAGAAGGTTTAACCCTATATGACCCATTGGCGTTGGTGAACGGCATTAGAAATAAATGGGTTTAGTTATTATATCCAAAAAGATTTGTTTAATTTTTGAGTGAAAGTATACAGTAAAGATCCTATTTAATGCTGTATGAACATAGATTTAGATAATATTTTGCTCAATCATCTGTCATGTGTTATTTAATTTAGATCACAACAAGAAAGTGCCTAAGTCGGTTGTGCCAACAAAACAAATTGGGTCATAAATGGTTAAATAAAGAAGCTGACTGTTACTAGAGAGAGAGAGAGAGATCTGTTTATTTGCATCAAACCTTTTCAATAAATTACTGCTTAAAACACAAAAAAAAAACAAAAAAAACAATGATTTTACATTTTAAAATTAAACAAATTGATAATAAGCCATATAGGTATATCAAATCAAAGAGCACTATTAAGATATGATGCAGGGGTAGGAAGGGACAAAAGTCATTTAATCACTACCCCCAGCTTATTTAAAAGTTTCATTACAAACAATTTAATAAATTAATTAAGTTTTTGGTATGTAAAATTGATTATTAACTAAGAAAAAGATCAGCATAAGACATTTTACATCATAAATGAAAAATCACCTTACAAACATGATGAAAACAAAACAAACAACAACACAAACAAAGGCTGCATACATGTAGATAAAATTGAACAACAGAAAATAACTCAGCATAAATTCGATTTGAAATAAAGGCAAATAGTGTAAAAAAAAAAAATCTTATAAGATTTCTTAGCATAAATTAAATTGAAAATAAAGGTAGTAGCATAAAACAAACAACATAACAGATTTCAGAGTAGATACAAATAGCACAAATTCAACAGCACAATAATGAAAAGGAGCATAAAAAAAAAAGTACAAAAACAAAACAAAACAAAGGGCAATAAGATTAAATCAAACAACAGAATAGGTCTCAACATAAAATTTATTGAAATAAGGCAGTTAGCATAAAACAAAAAAAAACAATAGATTTCAGCAGGCAATTAAAGATTAAAGAGGTGCACAAAGAGCAATACAAAACATAATATTTCTTTAAGTAAAACCTTAGAATGTTAAATTAATTTTACAGTATATCTGCATGTAGTTCATTTTGTATTAATACTAAGAATTTATAATTTATATGGGTAAAATTTGGATGTTGAGAGGCTTACCTTACGTCCCGTTTTAGCCAGGACAGTCCTGTTTTTTAGGCCTTGTCACGGCGTCCCGCCTGGTTGACCAAAATGTCCCAGATTTACCAATTTTAAGTGAAGACCTTTTTTTTAGAGATCACTATGATTTTGAGACAAAAAGTAGGAAATCTGAGACTAATTTCAAGTGAGGACCTTTTTTTTTTTTTTTGAGAACACTGAGGAAATTTTTTTTATTAACAAGCATCCCGGTTTGCCACTTCATAAAAATGGTAAAATATCATCATCATCATCAACTATTATTATATTTAAGAGGCTGACTGTATTATAATGGTAAGTTTTGCTTGACAATATTTAGAATCGAGTAGCCTACACATGGAGGATACGACTATATTTACGTCTTTGCTTGACCTACATCCGGGTACATCCTGGTTTGATCATATGATGTTCGAACATACGGGTGTTTGAAAATAAACATAATTGTTTATTAAAAATATATTTGAAAAAAAATTTTCAAACATACAGGCATTTGGAAATAAACATAACTGCTTATTAAAAAGACATTTGAAAAGAAAAAGTTTTTTGGTCATATGACTTTTCCTAAAATAAATACTCAGGGCTTAGGCAACTACTTCTTTTCAACATCAGCAAGCGTTTAAGTCGGATTTGAACTACAAATTTTCTGTGCATTTATCGCATTCAAAATAATTCTATATATTACTGCAAAACAATTACAAAGTATTAATTTAAGTAAGTGTAAAAACATTTATACAAATTAACAATTTTGGAGTTTTTTGAAAATATGTGCATTTGTACAAGATGATGTGCAAACATGCAAAACGCATGCAGTACGTAATTTTGTTGGATGCATATAACTTAGAAACGTGAAAACAATTCAAGTTAATTTTTTATACGAGAAACTCCTAGTAAATGATGAACAAAGTTTTGCAAAAAAAATATTAATTCTATGTTTAGTATGTTTTATTTATACCTCTTTACAAAGTTTCCTTTGCATTTGTACAATGACTATATATCTTGGCCAAATTTAAACAATGCCACCTGACAAAAGAATTAAAAGTCCAAAAACAAATGACTTGACTGACAAGCATTTTGCCGAGCAAAATCTGTTTTTTCAAGCAAACTGCCTACATCCTTAAAACAAAAAAGTTTACTGTTAATGTATCTTTCCAGCAATGACTTAGGGTGCAGAAACTTGGAATTGAACTAAAAAGCAAACTATCAAACTTAAAATAACACAAAGATCTTATAAAAAAAATTTTTTGCTATTTTCTGGAATAATAGAAAAACAGCAAAATGGATCAGAGAACAAACTAAATTGCAAGATATTGTTAAAGCAACTAAAAAATTAAAATGGAAATGGGGTGATCATATCACAAGAACAAATGACAAAAGATGAACCAAATGAATAACAGAATGGACACCATATGACAGAAAAAGAAGTAGAGGGAAACCACAAATAAGTTGGACCAATGAACTATATAAATTTAACTCCAGGTGAACCCAATTGAGCCATGATTGAGAAACCTAGAAGAAATCAAGTAAGGCCTTTCTTTTACAGTGCAATTAATAGGCTGATGATGAAAGATCATTTTATGTATTGAAAGCTTGATATAAACTATTAGTTTGTGTTCTAAGCAATTATACTATAAGCATTTGTTTAAGTTTCTAAAGATACAAAATGCTGATACAGTAAATAATTTGAATACTGTATATGCTTGAATGACAGTTTTGATCATGAACAATTATGAATTTAGAAGTAAACTTGACTTGAAATATATTTTTTTTTTGTTCATGTATTGCAAAATAAACATGTATGCATATTGTTTTTGCCAAGTGCTAAAAACTTTTTAAGCTCAAAAGCTTTAATTTAAAAGTTATTAATTGAAAGCTCAAAGTCTTGCATACCCAAAAAACATTCTGTTAAGAGATGTGAGATTTAATGGCTAACTTATCACAATGCATAGTTGTACTACTATAGTGGTTTTGAGTCATGATGATGAAACTATTTTTCTGTGTTGAATGAGTCATATGAATGGCTGACTAAAGTAATGTTTGCTGCTGTTATTATGAAAAACATTTGGATCTAGTCTTGAATAAATCACAAGTCCTATACAAACTCTCTTGTTTTATAACTCGTTTTTTATACAGTTGAATGGAGAAAGTGTCATCTTTTCTAAAGCATACAGTGGTGGCCAAAAGTTTAGCAACACTTGAAAATCTATTAAAAAAAAGCAAAAAACTAATTAAATTTGGCCTAATAAAATACAATTGACTGTTTAAAATATTCAAATATGCATTTTTTTATTTGTTTGAAATGATAAAATCATTTACTTGATTAATTATTTATAATTATTAATTTTTTAATTATGTTGAGCAAAATGACACCTGGACAAAAGTATTGCAACACGTTATTTTTTTATTTTTTTCAAATTTTCATCAACATTATTAATATTTTGTGCTATAATCAAATTTTTTTATCACAGCCTTACATCTCTTTGGCATAGAATCAATGAGTTTTTGACAAAAACTGAGATCAATGAAATTGTAGCACTCAATCAATTTTTTTTGAGATCATTCTTGTTTTCTGAATTTTTTTAGCTCAAATCGAATTTAATTTTTGTGCCAGATGTTCTCGATTGAGTTTAGATCTGGGCTTTGGGTCGGCCAATCCAAAACTTTCATTTTAAGATTCTTGAAAATTTTTGAAATCGATTTGGCAGTGTGGATGGAGGCATTATCCTGTTGAAAAAAATGTTCTTTCTGCCCATGGTCTTTTTCATGAATGGACTGACAGTATTTCTGACAAGCTGTCCATATCTGGAAGCATTCATCCTGCCCTCAAATTCAACCATGGGTCCCATCCTATTCCAAGAGAAACAACCCCAAATCATGACAGAGTTGCTACCCATTTGTACCGTGGGCCTGGTGCACTTGATGACCAGACAACATGCTAGACCAAACACATGACCAGACAACATTGACATTTTTCCGTTGAGGATTGGAAAAATGTGTTGTTTTTCGATGAGAGTGAGTTTGTCAGAGTCCACAGCAGCAGCAGAGTCTATGTGCAGCGCATAGTGGGGGAGGTACACTCCATCAAGTGCATTAGGCCCACGGTACAAATGGGTAGCAACTCTGTCATGATTTGGGGTTGTTTCTCTTGGCACAGGATGAGACCCATGGTCGAATTGGAGGGCAGGATGAATGCTTCCAGATATGGACAGCTTGTCAGAAATACTGTCAGTCCATTCATGAAAAAGACCATGGGCAGAAAGAACATTTTTTTCAACAGGATAATGCCTCCATCCACACTGCCAAATCGATTTCAAAAATTTTCAAGAATCTTAAAATGAAAGTTTTGGATTGGCCAACCCAAAGCCCAGATCTAAACTCAATCGAGAACATCTGGCACAAAATTAAATTCGATCTGAGCTCAAAAAATTCAGAAAACAAGAATGATCTCAAAAAAAATTGATTGAGTGCTACAATTTCATTGATCTCAGTTTTTGTCAAAAACTCATTGATTCTATGCCAAAGAGATGTAAGGCTGTGATAAAAAAATTTGATTATAGCACAAAATATTAATAATGTTGATGAAAATTTGAAAAAAATAAAAAAATAACGTGTTGCTATACTTTTGTCCAGGTGTCATTTTGCTCAACATAATTAAAAAATTAATAATTATAAATAATTAATCAAGTAAATGATTTTATCATTTCAAACAAATAAAAAAATGCATATTTGAATATTTTAAACAGTCAATTGTATTTTATTAGGCCAAATTTAATTAGTTTTTTGCTTTTTTTTAATAGATTTTCAAGTGTTGCTAAACTTTTGGCCACCACTGTATATGTTGTTTATAAGTATAGAAATATTGTTTAAAAATTAATTTCAAATCCTCTTAATTCTTCAAAAATATTGTTTTGTTTAACTATGCAATAATAGAATCAAGTTTTGTTACTGAATTGTTTATGTTAAGATTAAATAGTTTAGTGGATCAATTGATCAACTTACTTGGATATAGACTTTTTTAATGACCATAACTCAATGAGAAATCTTAATCTTCATTTCTTGATGAGTCAATTGTATATTTTTGACTTATTTTTATTGAACATGATTAAGATTAATTTTGACAGTAAGTCATCTTCTGTTATTTTGTTCAAATTTATTTTATAGAATTATTCAAGTAGTTATCTATTTAACCACTTCCTCTGGGATTTTATTGATAACCTGCAATGGTTTTTTTTTTGGAAGGGGGGGGAATTGAAAAAATTTGAGTGTTTTTTGTTCTAAAATAAATACAAAAAACACTCATTTGGTAGTTTGTTTTGTGTATTAATTAAAATAAGGTGAGCAATTTCACAAATATACCAAAACAGTGTAACCTTTAAAAGTTCTTTTTTATGTAAAAGTTCTTAAAACAGGAAAATGAGCAAAGGTACACCTTGCATTTTTCACATTTAAGCTTGTTTTTTTATATGATGCTCAAGGCAAACAGTGCATCTTTTGTAAAAAGTATTTTTCCAACAGGGGTGGAGTTGTTCTGAAAGAAATGCCAGCGCTATTCTGCCCCAAGGGGCATAAAAATTTTAAAGAAATTTATGAAATTAAAACAACCACGTTTTACTTAAGCAATGCACTACAGTCCTAACTCTAACCTAGACACTTACTATTATGTCACAATTTCATTAAAACATCACAGTTTATTAATAAATAACAAAACAAAACACAAATTGCACGTACTTTATGATTTATTAATCTGTCAGGTTAAAATAATTTTCATGCCCCTTAAAACAAAACACCGCAAAAATGCCCATCTATGCCTCCCAAGCAATCTGGAGTAGCTAATTATCTAGGGTGTCCTGTGTTTGAATAATCTGACGTGTTAGTATTCTTCAGCAAATGATGAGCAAGATTAACTTTAAATGGTGGCAGTGTCATTTTTTTCATGTAGTTTTTTGAAGATCAAAAATAATTTTAAATTGAAATATATGCTATATAAAAAAAATAGCTTCTTGTTCCCTTTGGTGTCTTTCCTCACAAACCAACATGTTGCTGAGAGTTGATTAGATGCTGCAATGATTGTAAGAAATGGCCCAAGCTGGTTCAATTGTAGCGTTGCCTTCTTCATCAACCTTGCTGAGTTCTGTTTAACTGATAACAACTTTTTTTGTCATAGTTTGAGATGTGCATTCATCCTTTTTTAATCTGCACCCAGGAAAGTTGTTTGGCATCTGTTTTCTATTCACCTAACAGTGCCAACAAGATGTGTTTGTTGCTGCAACAAATCATAAAAGAGGCTTGAACTACTGTACCTGTTATCTAAGTAAATGGTGAATACAAGTTCAAGTAAATCTTTGGACATATCTAAAACTACTTTAGTACTGGCTACAATGGTTTCATTTTTTCCTGAACACTATAAACTTTGAAATTTCATAAGTATCCACACATTTGATCACTGGATTGACAAAGCCTATATATCTTCAATCCAATGATCTTTTAGATGGGTTGTATTGTTTGAAACTCAAGTGCCCATAAATTTTTATCAAAGACTCATTCACAGATTCATTTGTAGCTAAAAAGACTTGCAGCTCTTTGCTTGTAGTGTCATATAAAGCAGTGCTTCTCAACCTTTTTTATTCTGCGGCCCACATTTTGCCAAGAATTTGCTTTGGGGCCCACTTTTACCAAGAATTTAGTTCAGAACTCAGGAGTAGACATAATTGCATATAGCAAAATTACAAAAAAACAATAAACATGCAATTTATTTTTTATGCGAAACTTGAGCTTGCTTACTGTACAGTAGAATTCCAATTATATAGACTACAAATTTTGTAGAATACCTGTTATATAGATGACAAATTATGTAGAATACCTAATTATATAGACTTTTTGAAAATAAATTTACTGTATTTTGAACATGCCATGCAAAATATTGCTTTGACTACAGATGAAACTGATGAATAAATACTATTTACTTTAAGACTAATAGTTTATATGTAAGAAATATATATTTTCAAATATTTCTTTGAGAGCAGCCGGTACATTTTTTATAGACAATACACGTTATATAGACTTGCCCGAGTCTATATAATTGGAATTCTACTGTATATGATAAGATTAAATCGAGGCTTGATAGAAGACAAGCTCACGCGCAAAATAGCATCCAGAGTTTCTGTGTCAAGACAGTTTCATTCCTTCGATTTCATATAAGTTACAGCTGAGAAGCTCGATTCACATAGATAAGTGGTGGTGAATGGCAATAGAAATCTGATAGCGCGTTCTGATAATGAAAAATATTCCTTGCTTGCTTGAATCCAGAATGAAGGAAGATCTACTTTTTGATATTGAAGTTTGAGACCGAAGAATCTTCAGAAAGTTTGAGATCGAAGAACCTTCAGAAAGTTCAATGAGTTTATTTTCAAGTTTCAAGGGTAAGGCCACATCTTCTGTTGCAGAATTAACAGTAAATGGATTCAGAATCCATAAATTTCCAGGTCGTGGATCCTCAGGAAAATAAGAATCAAACTTGTGCGACAATTGAGTTGGATGCTGAATTATTTGTTCAGATATATTCACATGAGGAGAAGTTTTGATATTTTCACAGAGAAGTGGAAACATCTCGTACTGCAAAGTGTTAAGTCTTTTTTCCAATGATCTTTTTCTTAAACCCCTCAATTTTATCAGCAACCAGAAACAATGAGCTACTTCTACCTTGCATTGATAGATTGAGTTGATTCAACTGGTCAAATATATCTGAAAGGTAGGCCAGTTTTGCACAAAAACAATCGTCAACGTAATGATCAGCAAGAGGTGAGCGCTGATTGTTAAGAAAAGTGTAAACTTCACATCACATTTCAAAGAGACGATTAAAAACATGTCTTTTTGATAGCCACCTAACCTCACAGTGATACAGCAGCTGCAAGTGATCTGAATTGAGTCTGTCACACAGGGCTGCAAAACATCATGAGTGCAGTGCATTCTTTTTAATAAAGTTCACGGTCTTTACAGCTACAGAGAGGACATCATGCAGTTCTGGTAACATCTGCCTTGTTGCTAGGTTTTGTCTGTGCAAAAAGCAGTGAGTCCATTTTGCTTCTCCTGCTCTTCCCAGGATCTGTTTTTACAACACCACGATGAATACTGGTCATTGATGCAGCACCATCTGTGCACAAACCTACACAGTTCTTCCAGTCAATGCCTTTGAAGGTGAAGTGGTTGTCAAAGGCAGCAAATTATCTCATCTGCAGTCATTCTTGTGGGAAGTTCTTTGCAAAAAAGTAGATTGTCGTGAATATTACCATCAGCACAGTACTTTACAAATACAAGCAATAAAGCTGCATTGCTTATGTTGGTGGATTCATCCAACTGAATAGAATAGTAAGGACTTGATTTGATTCTTTCCAAAAGCTGACATTCGATATCATCGCTCATTTCAACGATTTGCCTCTTTATAGTGTCATTAGACAATGACACTAATTTAAGTTTTGATGCCGCGGCTTCTATAATTTCCCGGCACATATCAATAGCAGAGGGTAGAATAAGTTCCTCTGCTATTGTAAATGCTTTTTTGCTACAAGCAATACGAAAAGCCACCATATAGCTTGCCTTTAATGCAGATTTTGACTGAGTAGTTAATGAAAGCAGGATTCCTTGCTGTCTCTGCATACCCTTCTTTTTTCTTGCAAAATGTTCTTTTGGTTTTCCTGCAACTTCCGGGTGTTTTGAGTTGAGGTGCCTCTGAAGCTTTGATGGTTTTAAAGCTTCATTTGAAAAGATTTGTGCACACTCAACGGATTATGCTTTTGGTTCTAAGTCAGTTCCAGCATTTGTGAATCCATATTTTATGTATTCAGGGTCATACTTTCTCACTACGACTTTCCTAGATTTTTCAGAACTTTCTCTTTCATCTCATTTTCTTTTCCAGAAGCGATTCATTTTACCAAACATTTACAAAACACAGCTAAAAATTCTAAGTATAATAGCTAGCTGCTAAATAATATAATAATAAATATTGTACTATTTGTATGCATTATGGCTAACTAATAACTAGAATTTGCCCAAAAGTGATTTGTTGCTACCACACATATAATGTAATAATCAAATTTTTCTTTGCTAAATCATTCACTTTTTGCCAAACTACGCAGACTACCGCTGCTATTTTCAAGTTTTTCAAAACTATTATATCAATAAAATCTAGGAGCAAAATGGTCACAATTTTTTGCTTAATCTAAGAACAAAAACAATTGCCGAAATAGAGCCAAGCATTTTTTACGCATTTCGCTTTAACTCAATAACAATTGCCACCCATTGTGGTCAGGTGGCCACAGCTCTATGTTAGAAATTGACACATGCGCAATATCACAAGGCTAACGGCAGTTAGGGAGCAGAATAAACACAGCAAAAAAACGATAGGCAATTTATTCTGCTTTCTTTGCTGATAGCCTTTTGATATACCGCATGTGTTAATTTCTTATGTAGAGCGTCTGTGGTCACCTGACCACAACAAGTGGCAATTGTAATCATATATTTTTGTGTGTGCTAACATTTAATTTCATTCTACTGAGAATGCTTTGAGTTATAGCAAAACGCGTATAGGATGCTTAGTTATACTACAAAATAAATTTAGAAAATATTGTTGTGTATTTCAAACAGGTTATAGTCAGTGATGGGATTCAGGGGATTCGCACGGGTTCACATGAACCTGTTCTTGGAATTTCATTAACGTAATCTATGTATTTCAATATCTCTGTACAATGAGAGAACCTGTTGTTAGTAAGTTCTATAAAAAAGAGAACTTGTTTTTAAACTTTGAATCTCAACACTGCTTATAGTATATCTTTGGCTTTTATAATCCATAACTTTTTTCAAAAAAATCCTGTTTGTATCAACCAAAATTGAAATAGCTCTGAGATAATTGCACAGCCCACCTGAAACAGCTTCACGGCCACTGGTTGAGAAGCACTGATATAAAGAAATGTCATGCATCCTGAAACTTATAGGTGCAGGAAGTTGAGAGGAGTATAAATTTGACTCTCCTGCTATGTCATTTAACAATGTGTAAGTGAAAATCTGCTGAAAAATTTTTATATCTGCACTGTTTTCTTGCAATAATGCCATTATTGCCAGTTAAAAGAAAGCTGTATGATTGAAGCTCAGTTGAATTCCAACCAGTCTATATTTGTACTTTGCTGAGATGCCTGTGCTAGACATGCTGGGTTGGGCCCACTCTGATCAGTGCCATCATCACCTTTGTTGTCACTACTTACTCGAGTTCACCGAAAGTACGTCATCCTAATCCCTCTTCAACTCTGGATCTGTAACAACAGTTTCCTAATCATTCTATAGCCCTGGATCTGCAATATATTATGTCATTGCCAGTAAAAAAACTTTGATTTTAAATTAATTCAAACAAGGTAAACTCAGAAATTGACTGCCATCAATTGGTTTTGAACTTACTAGACTTGTATCTTAGCCTGAAACAATGAGTTGCAGGGCCTCAACCTAACCTTCTCACCAAGGGCATTCTTTGAATTTGAAATTCTTGCTGAATGCAGCTTCTTAATGCTGTTAGCCATTGATAAGTTTGTGATTGTTCTTACAACCGACAAAGATTACTGCATACTTTATGGTTGGCCTATATATTGATTGATAAGTTTTTTTATAATCAAGAATAATAACTTGCATTAACTTAATTAATTCTGTTTTATTTAAACTAAGTCATCATTGTGAATTACCAGAATATAACAATTAGTTGATCCAAGTTAGAATTTATCATATAGTGTCTTCCCAAGTGCACAACAAAAATTACTTGGCTAGACTGAGCATCAAACTTTTGTCCTTTAGTTTATAAGTCTAAACGTTATCCCACTGGGCTATTCCAAGCTGTACATCTTGATTACTGCTACGTATCTGTGTTTATTGACTTGTAAAGTAGCTAGCTTATTGACT
Source organism: Diplosoma virens (assembly GCA_963680785.1). NCBI lineage: Eukaryota > Metazoa > Chordata > Ascidiacea > Aplousobranchia > Didemnidae > Diplosoma > Diplosoma virens. The sequence continues at coordinate 59,495,850 of OY796882.1, read as the reverse complement.
ATTTTGGTATATTGTATTTTAATTATAGACATTCAAAATTTCATATTATTAAAATCTCAAATCAAAAAATTTATCTTATTGAAAAAAAAGTTGAACTATTTCTCATTTATCACCAAAGACAACTAGTGTCACGGCAGGAAACTTTAATTTGAGTTCAAAAAATTGAAAATAAAAAACTTAAGTTTAAACTTGCAACCCTGGCAACTGCTTATTTGCCAAAAAAATTGGATATTATTTGGATAAACTGCTATTGTAAAAGAAAAAAACAAAAACAAAATTCACTTTAACAAAAAATTAGCCTCTGTATTTTTAAGTAAAAATGCATCTGATGCATGCCATCCTTTTAGTCTATAATCTTTTCTTAATAAGATAGCAACAGTAATTGAGAAAAAATCATAAGATATTGCTGCTGTAATATGTAAAGTGTCAATGTTCTAAATGAGAAAATTTTAAAATTAAGTCAATTGTTCCATCACATTCTTTTATTGTTGATTATCTTATAAAAGTCTCAGACGTAAATGTTTTTAATTATAGTAGAAAAGTAACTGAAAAAGAGAAGCCATAAAAATAAGACTCATAGAAGAGCTTTTCTAAAATGTTTAATAACAGCTTTCAGCTTATTCAAGACTAGATTCTTGCATTTTTCCTGACAATGCTTTTAGTTTTATTTTTGCTTTGGTCCACAATGAGTAAACTGATTTTTATTAATAATTGTCATTAACAAAAATATTAAATTGTAATTAATAGGTCAAGTGAATTTTTTAATTTAATCTAATTTTTAGTTTTTTTTATTTTAGAGAAAGAACTACTTTGAAGTTGTGAAAACCTCTGTATCTGCAATGATTGCTTCCAGAGAAAAGAGGTTAATTGAAGATTTACAATCTGATCTTCGATCACTTTCTAATGAAACAAAGCGATATTATCCTCCTGTTAAAGAAGCTGCTGAATCTGCTGTCATGAAAATGAGAACTTTGCTCCCATCTGGCCATGCATTCAATGCTAAAAAGGTTGTCTTTTTGCTCAAAGGATCTTGTAGTGATTTTATGCAGCCTTTTATAATGGGATGTGATACACGTTGTATACAAGTTATTCAGCTGTGCTTATCAGCTATACAAAGGATGGTTACTCATGAAATCATTGATGAATCCTTAGCTGGCAATGTTATCAGCATGCTTTGGCAATTATTTGAACAGAACATAGATGAGATCCAATTAAGATTGCTTCAAACCATTGTTATTATAATTACCACAAAAGCCAGTTCTCTTCATAATACTGCTTTAGCTCGTGCTATAGTTTTGTGCTTTCGCTTGCACTTTACTAAAAATGAAGTCACAAACAACACAGCTGAAGCATCGATTCGTCAAGCTGTTTCTGTAGTATTTGATTGTGTTGTTGAAGAAGATCTTCAAAAAAAAGTTCAAAACTGGCATGGAGAAGAATATCTGCCTAAATCAGGCTCAAATAAGTTTGCTGTTCCACCAAATCTTACCCCAGTTGTGGCTGATGCTTATTTGCTATTTCAAGATCTTTGCCAATTGGTAAATGCTGACAAACCTCAATGGTTGGTTGGTATCACTGAAATGACCAGAACGTTTGGCTTAGAACTTTTAGAGAGTGTTTTAATGGATTATGAGGATGTGTTTTCTAAGCATCCAGAGTTCAAATTTTTACTTAAAGATAGAGTCTGTGCTCTTGTTATAAGATTATTTTCGCCAAATATTAAACATAGACAAGGAGCACCGCCTCCCCCATCTGGAATTTCTTCAACTCCAGGCAAAGATAAACCATATTTTCCCATATCAATGAGACTTTTACGAGTTGTTTCTATACTGTTGAAAAAGTACTATCATTCGCTTGTTACTGAAAGTGAAATATTTTTATCCTTGCTAATCAAGTTTTTAGATACTGATAAACCAAGCTGGCAGCGTGCCCTTGCTATTGAAGTTATTTGCCAACTGTGCACTCAACCTCGTTTACTCAAATCATTTTGTGTCGCTTATGATATGCAAGCACATAGCACTAAAATCTTTCACAATTTAGTCTCATCTCTTAGTATGTTTATACAAAATTTATTTATTCAAGCTCAAAGTGGTGGATCTCATACTAGCGGTATATCAGACACTTCTTTAAATTCTGCAAGTTCAAATTCTGTTCTGTTGCAGCATAATTTTCAATATCATGGTGTAGTAGTACCTGTTGTTCCTTTGATACTAGACACTTCAAATTGTGTAAAATATACGTATTTGGAAATGCTGGACAAATCTGATCCTTTTTCAGTATCAGATGGATATCTTTTGACGATGGCTTATAATTCAGTTCTTGATTTAGTTCGTGGTATTACAGCTGTAATTGACTCAGATTTAGCTGAAAACTCAAACAAATCAACAAAGTCTAAAGTGAATTGTAATGATGATGATCATAATGCTTTAGTTGAAATGGTTAACACTTCATGGTGTAGCTTATTATCAGTTTTATCTTTGCTTCTTGATGCCAGTACAGATGAAACTAGTATTGAGAGTATTTTGAAGTGTATTGAATCATTTGCTGGCATTTGTGGGCAATTACAGTTAAATTCTGCCCGAGATGCATTTGTAATTGTTTTATGTAAAGCTGCATTACCATTAAATTATGTAATACCAGTCCTTGTGTCTTCTATGCCTCATCTTCCACAAAAAATTTACACAAGTAATTGTGATGACAACCAGCAACATGTTGTAGCTGTTGGAAACTCGTATCCACATGGCAATGCATATTCTGTTATTGGTTCTGTAGCTTTGACAGCCAAAAATGTTCAATGCATGAGGACTATTTTAAACCTAGCTCATTGTTATGGCGCATGGATCAACACTGCTTGGCAATTAATATTGACCACATTGCAACATTTGGTTTGGATTCTTGGCTTGAAGCCTGATAGTTGTGGACAATTAAAAACTGGTTCTCGTTCCAGTGGTGATACATCCTCACCACCTACCAACACAGTGCTAACTACTGCTGTGCTTGGAGATCTTCCTGTTCTTTCTAATATGCTGTCTCGACTGTTTGAGGCATCTCAAAACTTAGATGATGTAGCATTGCATCATCTGATAAATGCTCTTTGTTCCCTATCTGTTGAAGCAATGGATACAGCATACAACAGCAACGTAAAAGAGCCGAGCCTTTTTGCTGTAGCAAAACTACTTGAAACAGGTTTAGTTAATATGGAGCGTATTGAAATATTGTGGAGGCCTGTTACTGGACATTTGCTAGAAGTGTGTCAACATCCCAATGCCAAATTGCGTGAATGGGGTGCTGAAGGTGTGACAACGCTTGTAAGATCTGCTTTGAAATTTTACAATGGTGAAAAATTGAACAGTAATTTAAGATTGCTTCATATGTTCCTTTCCCCATTAAAAGATATTTCATCTAGTGTGCATATAGACGTGAGACAAAAGCAACTTGAAACAATATTACAAGTTCTGCAATGCTGCGGTGATTCACTGTCTACCGGGTGGCCGGATATTTTTATGATGATTGGGTCAGCCACTGAAAATTCAACAGAAGCTTTAGTTCGATTGGGGTTTCGAAGTGTGCAGCTAATTATTTCTGATTATGTAATATCACTGCCAATTTCTACACTTGCAGATTGTATAAATGTTGTTGCTTCGTATGCTGAGCAAACTCATGACTTTAATATCAGTTTAACTGCTATTGGCTTGCTTTGGAGTTTAGCTGATTTCATGCATCAAAATCAAGAAAGACTCGGACCTGAATTAGAAAAATTAAAAGAGCTTGGTCATTTTAAAGAATATCCAGCAGTCCCTGCTGAAGATGCATTGTGGATGATTCTTTTTTGTAAAATTGGGCTTCTCTGCATGGACTCGAGGCCTGCCATCAGGAAAAGTGCTGGCCAAACTCTTTTCTCTACTCTTTCAGCTCATTGGTCGACTATTTCGACAGCGACTTGGCACGAAGTGGTCTGGAAGGTCTTGTTCACACTGATGGATGATGTTCAGCGTGCCTGTAGTCTTGCCCCCAGTGAACGAAATGAAAATAACCCTTCAAACATCCTTATGCATCACTCAAGAGACACGGAAGAAAAACAGTGGCAGGAAACAAGTGTCCTTACGCTGGCAGGCGTTGCTCGGGTGTTTAAGACAAAGCGAGCGGTCCTGCTCACGATGAGCGACTTCGATCGCGCTTGGGAGAAGATTCTCGATTACATTCAAGCGTCAGCGACCAACAGCAGCGTCGAGATATCGCGCGCCGCATTGTGCAGCTTTGAGGAAATTTTGCATCCAACGGATACAAATGAATTTGGCAAGACGAATACGGAATTGTGGCTAAAAGCCTGGCATACTTGGTGCAGCATAGGACTCAAAGTTACGATTCCTCCGCCTCCCGGGCAGGTGGCTCCCGAAGAAATGTTGTCACAAGCATATTTAACGTCACTTGTTCAGCTTTTTCCAGTTCTTCACGGCTATCTTCACGAATCGTACAGCACTAAAGATTTCAAAAAACTGGCCAATGTGCTGCACGGGGCTGTGTGCGTGCCGGTTCCGTCAGATTCGACCGCTTTTATTTTACCCACCTCGAACGAGGTGCTCACTCCACTTCAAGAAGCAATCGTAAATGCAGTGGATTTGGTGCAAAAATCGGTTTCTCCTCAATCTGACAGCATGCTCTATCCTGCTGTCTATGATTTTTTATTGTCTATCGTTGATTTTGCGTCGGTTCCCCCGTCTTACGGTGACATTAAAAATCACACCGGTCCCCCATCTAAAGATAAATGGGTTTGCGTCAACTATATTAATTTTTCCGAATATTGTATGAAGTTAGTGGTAGATTTGTATCAAATTACGGCGAGTCATAAAGCTGTGATTCAAAACGACATACTCTCGCAAATCGTCAAAGTTTTTCACCAACCCATCAAAAAGAAGTACGTGTCGAAACGAATGTCAACTTGGCAATTAGCTGTTAATGGCCTTATAAAAGTCTTGCAAGCAGGCTTGCCCGTTGTTCGGCAACACTCACAAGTCTCGCTCTTCGACAATCTGTGGGACGCGCTTGCAAGTTGCATGGAAGACTTCTTATTTCCCACCGCTTTGCCCCCAGCTAGCTTATCGGCCGAGGATAACCGTCAACATGAATCTTACGATCTGTTACTTATCGAGCTAATTCGGACTGAAATTCTCCCCTACCGATCATCATTTCCCAAGCCCTTTCTTACCCGACTGGTGGCGATTTTGAACAAAGGCTCGATGACAGATTCGTCTCACGATTTGAAAATACAAGTCGGAAAAGACCGAGACCGGGATGACTTCAGCAAACAGTGTTTCAGTACTTTGTTTCAGTTTTCGATGCTGCAGCCTGCGAATGGCAATGCCGGAATAGCTGAGGATCCCAAAATGGTTGAAATAAACGAAATAACCGTCACCAGCCTGATGCAGCGATGCCGCAATGCGCTCACGCAGTACATCGCCTCCGATCGACTCAAAACTCGCTTTCCTCTTCCCAGCGCCCAAATAAACGAAATCATGTTCGCCTTGAAAGCGCTCGACGCTTTGCTCCAAAACGTTCGAAATTCCTCGAAGAAAGTTGATGAAGCCGCGTGGCAAAACATTGTCGACCTGTATCCGCTGCTCATCGATTGCATCCCGACAAGCTCGTCCGAGGTTCGAACCAGCGTCGCGCGAGTGCTCGGTCACTTTCAATCGTATTTGGTCGTAGCTGACGCGACGTAGATCACGCGTTCAAAAAAAATTTTTTTTCAACCGCTATGTACGTGCAATTCGTATCTGTACTGTTCTAGATGCGCTTTTACTTTATTATTTTAGAATATATCTAAATATCAAAACTGCTGATTTTTTTTATAATGACTGTTTTTTTGTTTGAAAATAATCATTGGAGTCCATTGCTTGGTGAAACGTGATTTTTATTTTAGCGATATATGTTATTATATGGTGCTAAAATAAGCTACCACAAAACGCAGCTCTTTGTGTAGCATTTAAAAGGTTTAATATTTGTTGCCATGTTACACAATAAGTTTGATTTAGTCTTGGTTTTATCACCATTCGGTACAAAAAAGTCAATCATTTTCTTACATGTCGCTGTTCAATATCTATAGGCTATGCGAAAAAATTTCTTATTTTAATAAGGCAAAATGTGTGCCAAATTATACATTCATTGGGGTGGATTTCTTTTACGGCCTTTTTTGCAACTCATTCAATTTTTACAACGTCAATTTGCAACCAATTGGATTGATTGATTGATAAATCGTCTTTTCTTTTTTATCTTCCTTTTTTATAGATCTTGTTACAGTTGCGGCGTGTTTCTCTATTTAAATTCAGTTCCAAAATCTTACCATTCTATTTTTCACTTCGTAATCTTACGTATCGATAAGCTTTTGACCGTCTGCGATGGAGTTTTGCAAATGTAAGCGTTAAGGCCCGTTTCCACTACGAGCGTGGAAAAGAGCATTCTTTGTCTCTTTTATTGATCTTCGATTGAAGCGAGCGGTTAAAATTGAAGCGAGCGCAAAAAAAAAGCAATAAAACAAACAAAGAATGCTTTTTTCCACGCTCGTAGTGGAAACGGGCCTTTAATGTTTTTGAATATAAGAAAAAAATTTGACATTTTGAAGTTGCATATAAAAAAATATTAGTGTTTTTTTGCTTACGTTATAAAGCAATATTTTGCACTTCAACTTGACGATTTTATCTAAAATCGATTAGAAAATCTTGCACTTTTCGACTTTAGTCTATTCATAAAAACACAAACTGCAACAAAATACTCAAAATGGTTGCCTCAAAATGACTGTAATAGATGATACTAGGATTGTGATGCTGATTGTGGTACTAGGAACCTGTTCAGGGCTCTACTACTACTTTGCACAATCGCCAATGGAACAGTGTGACCAGCGTTTGAATTTGAATTTACTATAAATTAAAAATTTTAGAAGTACGTTTTCACGAAAGAATTTGCGAGTATCAATTATTCAAAAAGAACAAAGGATTTAGCTGATGTATTGATTATACTACAGTATATAAAACTCTCATCGCATGGTCCACATCACTTGTACAGTCGCAAAAATATTATCGCATCTTTAATTAAATTTGATTCAAATTTCATTGTTTTGTATAAAAAGCTTGAAGTTTGACACTTCTCTTTCATTAGAATCGTTGTTGTTTCATGCCTTTTTAACAAAAATATATTCACACAAGTAACCTGAATTTATCTTTAGTCGGGATAACGTTTATTATAAAATTAGTAGGTAACAAGTTTATGTTAATTGTCGTAATCGCTCGCAACTGTGACAGCTTTAATGTTCTGCGCATTCACCATATATCGGTGTTTTTTTTTATTGCAACTAGGCGGTTGAAGAAACCACAGCATCAATTAAAATTAGCTTTTGTTTGATTTCAAGTCTGTTTTTAACTCAGCACTAACCACCTATCTTTTTCAATTAGCTTAGCCGGCTACTTCAGAAATTGTCTTGTTTTTATCTGCTTATCCAAATTTTTTAGACTTTCTGGCTAAGATTTATAAATTGTAGTGAATTCTTCCGCAACTTGAAATTTTACTTTCTAAAACAAGCCGTCAATATAAACTATTTCAGTGGTAGACACCAAATCTTTTCGTTGTTTCATACAGCAAATTATGTAGCCAGTCCACGGCGCTCTTCTCCAATATTTTGCATAATCAGTGCCGCAATGGACGCAATATGGCGAGCTATTGATAAAACTGTAAGATAAACATCCAACTATACGCCTGACTTTCAGGACAAAGCAGTTGTTCAGTAAATGTCCAGACCTGTTTTCCTAGACAAAGATAAACTATTTTCGGTTATTTAATATAGGCCTAAGTGCCTATAATCGTAACATAATTAATTGAATTAATTAATACACGTTATAAAACAGCAACTATATATACGGTATTTCCTTTCCCACAAATACAACTACAGTCGTCAAATTAGCATTCCTCCTCGCTCGCCCGCCTCCGTTGACAATATTGTTTAAAAAAAGAAGTCTGTAGTTCAACAAAAGCCCAGGGCTTTAGTTTAAAATCTAATCGAACGGTCTCAGCAAGCTCCCAAACCATTAAAATAAAATCAATTTTAGACAAGAACCTTCGTTTAGTGTTTTGTTGATAAACTGCTTTCCTATGCAACAAATAAGCAATTTTTAATATTTTTGTCCGGCAATTCAACTTCAAATTTTCTTAAAGAATGACACATTTCTAGCTCTATTTTTAGCGTTATTTCGTCGTGAATGTGACGAGACTTTAAAGAGACCTATTTTAAACTGCAAATCATTTTTAGCATAGCAGGTTTGCAAAAAATTTATTTAAATGCTAGGATTAAATATATAAATTTTAATTTATCATAAAATTTTGTTTTGATTTAGCCATAAAAAGCTTTATATCTCTATTGCCATATTAAGTTTTTATTTATTGCACAAGTTTTCGTGAACTACTGCTTACTCGTCTGGTGCAACGTAAAATAAAAATATTTATTGTGTTGCCTATGACGAAGTGAGCAGTAGTGTAGCAAAGTTTGTGAGATAAATGAAAACTTTGTCAACTTTAGTGCAAATTTTTTGTTTTCTGATTGATTTTATTAGTTAATACTACTTCCCAATTTTTATTCCTTTAATATTATCATATTTTGAGTAGGCTGAACCTTAGCTTATAGTTTCAAAATTCGAACTTTTATTAAGAATTGTTATTCCTGCTTTTTCGTCTACCTTTTTTGGAAAAATCAATTTGCCACCAGGGGAACCGGAAGCGGGGAATAGGGGGTACTTACTTCCCTTGATTTTTTGAACCCTTCAAATTGCCCCCTTCTACTCTTTTCAAAAAAAGGGGTACAGGTGGGCAGATTCAAACGCAATGACATAGATTTGCCCCTACAATCATAAAAACTCAACGAAGATATCAGATCGATTAAAGGTGAAGGCTTTTACTTCGATTTTGGTCTTGAGGAGATGTATGACCAATGCACTAGCTTAATATTTTTGTTCCTTATAAAAAAATTTGTTTATTTTTATGTCACGAAGTTGAGATTATTTAAATAAATTTACACATTAAATTTGAAAAGCCTTGTCAAAGATAGCATAGAGTGAAGAAGAAAAACTGGTAGTTTTGCATTGCAAGTAATTTTAATTAAGAAATCTTCAAACAAATTATATAACTATAATTATATATATAATATTATATTAAATTACAAAAGCCACAAAAGAGATTTTATTAAAACCTCAACAGTCTGTTTCGCCTTTACGGCTCATCAGGAGGTGATTCTAAACGCAGACGAAAAGTTAAGAAAAAACGCACGAAAAAGCTAATTATTATAGTTAAGAGCCAAAAGTAATAATATTACGGATAAAGTAAATATAAGTTAATTAAAATAAAATAAAATGAAATAAAATTGAAAATTTAAAGTTTAAAAATTTAAAAATATTTGAGTAAGCAAGCTAGTTGTAAGGCTCAAAATTTAGAATTTAGAATTTTGTAATCAAACTACGAGGTGTGTTTGAAAAGTATCAGGACTGTATGCTTTGCACAAACAACACTTGCAACAGTGATAAAAGCTTTGTTTTTTAAGATGGCGCAATGTCTTGTGGTTGTAAAAATGTAGTTTCAGCATTCTGTGACAACCATATGCTTTTTTACAAGCTTTTCTTGAAAGGTGCTTTACTGTAGTTCGTTTTGGGATAATTTATTTAGTAAATATTTTTTTCTTTTTTTTTCTTCTTTTCTTAACAAATAATGAGCATTGAATAAAGAATCAACTTGAAGTTTCTCGTTCGACTTGGAAAAACTCCAACTAAAACATTCAATTTGCTCCAAAAAGTTTACGGAGATGCTACGATGTCAAGAACTCGGATTTTTGAGTGGCACAAGAGGTTCAGAGAGGGAAGAGAGGATGTGGAAGATGATCCTAAGAGTGGAAGGCCAACAACAAGCAGAACAAACGAAAATGTTGAGCGTGTGAGAGAAAAAGTGCGCAGTGACCGCCGCCTTAGTGTTAGAATGATAGCAGATGAGTTGAGCATAAATAGTGAGAGGGTGTGGAGGATCATTACAGAAGATCTGGGGATGAGGAAGGTTTGTGCGAAAATGGTACCAAGGTTGCTGAATGATGGGCAAAAGGAAAATCGTGTGCAAGTGTGTCAAGACATCCTGAAACAACTTGAAATTACACCAGATCTGCTGAGTAGAGTTGTTACCGGTGATGAGTCGTGGATCTTCGAGTACGATCCACTCACCAAACGGCAGAGCCTTGAATGGAAGAGTGCATCCTCACCAAGACCCAAGAAAGCAAGGCTGTTCAAGTCCAAAATTAAGGTGATGCTAATTGTTTTCTTTGATGTTCATGGAATTGTTCATCTAGAATTCTTGCCACAGGGCCAAACCATTAACCAGAATGTTTACAAAGACATCTTGCGACGTTTGATGCGTTCGGTAAGGGAGAAAAGAAGAGAATTGTGGGAGACAAAGTCATGGCTGCTTCATCATGACAATGCTCCTGCTCACAATGCCTTAAGCATACGACAATTTCTTGCAGAAAATAACATTGCCGTGCTGGAGCAACCACCCTACTCGCCAGATCTGGCTCCCTGTGATTTTTTCTTGTTTCCTAAGCTCAAGGGAGTCATTAAAGGAACCCGTTTTCAAGACTCAAAAGCCATAACAACAGCCGTAACGAAGGAACTACAAACGATCCCAATGGAATCTTTCCAGAAGTGCATAGAAGCATGGCAGCAGAGATTAGAAAAGTGCATTCGAGCTCAAGGAGATTACTTTGAAGGGGACAAGTTGTAATTTTTACGTGGCATTTCAAATAAAATAATTATTTACACAGTCCCGTTACTTTTCAAACAGCCCTCGTAAACATTTACGTATCTGTCCCTGCAAAAAAACTGACTGGCGATCAAATTACAAATGCGCGGTAGATAATTAAAATAAAATAAAATAAAATTGAAAATTTAAAGTTTAAAATTTAAAAATTTAAAAATAAGCAAACTAGCTGTAAGGCTCAAAATTTAGAATTTAGAATTTTGTAATCAAACTAAACATTTACGTATCTGACGCTGCAAAAAAACTGACTTGCGATCAAATTACAAATGCGCGGTAGATAGTGGGAGAGAAAGAACATTGTAAAGGAAGTAGCGAGGCGTGGACGGACAGCGAGGAAATGGCTATAGAGGAGATCAGGGGGTGCAGGAATACATATAGTGGGAACACGACAACAATGGGTGGGAACACGACAACAATGAGTAAACACGGCGTAAACGGGGGTAAAGGATTGCAAAATTAAAAGTTTAAACATCGGAAAATAGAATTAAAATTAAAATTAAATAAAATTTGAAAAAATTGGAAAATATTAAATCAGGCTAGGCTTTCTTTAATTTAAATTTGTTCCGGTGTCGGCATTTGGAAACAAACTCGGATCGCTTGTTCAAGAGCGTGCGCTGGTCGGCTTGCAAGATGGCGAGTTTTTCTGCTAAGCAGAGATTGCAGCGTTTGGCCCCGCTGGTGTATGCAAATGATTTGCAAACAATTGACCAAGTTATTCGTGGTTTGATTCCTTTATCTTTATATTTCCATAATGCTTTAATTTTAATTAATTAATGCATATTCCATATTTTAATTTTAATTCGATTTTCCGATGTTTAAACTTTTAATTTTGCAATCCTTTACCCCCGTTTACGCCGTGTTTACTCATTGTTGTCGTGTTCCCACCCATTGTTGTCGTGTTCCCACTATATGTATTCCTGCACCCCCTGATCTCCTCTATAGCCATTTCCTCGCTGTCCGTCCACGCCTCGCTACTTCCTTTACAATGTTCTTTCTCTCCCACTATCTACCGCGCATTTGTAATTTGATCGCAAGTCAGTTTTTTTGCAGCGTCAGATACGTAAATGTTTAGTTTGATTACAAAATTCTAAATTCTAAATTTTGAGCCTTACAACTAGCTTGCTTACTCAAATATTTTTAAATTTTTAAACTTTAAATTTTCAATTTTATTTCATTTTATTTTATTTTAATTAACTTATATTTACTTTATCCGTAATATTATTACTTTTGGCTCTTAACTATAATAATTAGCTTTTTCGTGCGTTTTTTCTTAACTTTTCGTCTGCGTTTAGAATCACCTCCTGATGAGCCGTAAAGGCGAAACAGACTGTTGAGGTTTTAATAAAATCTCTTTTGTGGCTTTTGTAATTTAATTTAATGCTCTGAGTTTTCATTGAGCTCTTTATTGACAGTCTTGCCACTTTTATTATTATATAATATTATATATATATATTCTGTGTAGTTTTTGCTGTTTTTTTTGTGTCATGGGCTGTGAGTCTGATTTAAATAAATAAAAAAAAATAACCTTAGATTCTATTAAATTTAGTAGTTTTGTGTGTTTTGGATTTGCAATTAAAGAAGGTATTGTGTTCAAGTTGTTTTTGCTATAGTCTTTATGCATTGCTGATTTTTTGCTCATAATTTGTAATCTGCTTGGTTTATGAGACCAATGCACCACTATATTATGGGATCTATGCACCACTGGTACAAAGGTTCCTTATTGATTTCTTTTGATGTTTAGTGAAAAAAAAAATATCATTATTCTTTTTAGATGAAAAGAAAGACAAAATAACTTAAACAGATTGTAAATAATGCCTTCTTTTACACTATATACCGGTACCATAATTACGGACAAAAGTGAAAAGTTAACTTTGCTACATTTGATGTGTCATCTGCTTAAATAAAAACAAGGCAAATAACCTCTGTTGGCAGTGATGGCCTTAGAAAAAGGGGACCCGGTGCAAGAAAAGTAAGGGGGTTACTATTTAGTGTGGCACTATTTAGGGGTCACTTTTTGATCTATTTTAGAGGGGCCCGGTGCGACCGCACCGCTCGCACCCTATTAAAGCCATTACTGTCTGTTGGTGCGTTTTCCGTTAAGTTCCATATTAACACTTAAAAGTGATTGTGTTATTTTTTGTGGTAATTAGAATTTTATTGGTTGATTTCACTTCAGAAACCTCTTTTTATTTTGTTAAAATTGGTCAAAAATTGGAGTTCGAATAAAGTTTCAAGAAAAGCACAGATATTGGATATGTACAGTATGTAAAGGTCGAATGACATAAACTGGCGCTGCCGTATAAAAAAATTAATACAATTAATTATATAAAGTAAAACTTCAAGCGCATAAGTAATTAACGATCTTACTTCAATTTAATCAAAACAAAACCTGATATTTAAACCGATAAGTGAAAACAATATTTTTTCAACCAATTTTAATTTTCTTTCTTTTTTTATACACATTTAAACATGATTAAGATTGAGAGAAAAAAATAAGACAAAATAAGCTTCATACAGAAATCCATCACTCGTTTTCAAGGTTTAAAATTTTTATTAATTTTTATCGTATTTGAACTCCAGTTATCCTCCAGACTCGTACAAAAACGTTGAAGGCGTTATACCAAGGGCAACTTTTAAGCGATACCGGTACCTGCTTATTTAATGCTATGTACTGTATGCGGGCCCGCAAGCAACCCGAAAATCTAGCAGATAATTAATTTCAGAGATGTCAAGATATGGTAGTGGGTTGGAATTTTTAATTTACTTTTTTAGTTTTTATTTGAGACATAACTAAAATGGTAGTCTACCCAGACTACCTTACTAGCCTGAGTAAGCTAAGCCTAAACAAAAAGTTGCAAAAGGGTTACTGGCTATGAAGTGTATAAAGCGTTCCTAAACCTGACCTTTATTAAAATTAACTAGTAACTATTGTATCGAAAAGATGGGAAAGTACTGGTAAACACTTAACTATGACAAATGTTAATTTGTAATAATACTAACTTTATAAAAAAAGTACCGCGGTAACGGTACTCGGTACCAAGTACCGACGGTACCGACAACGGTACTAAAAAAGTACCGCGGTACTGCCCACCACTGCAAAAAAAATCACTAGAAAATACAAGTTATGCAACGCATTGTTCTCTAGTCGGGACCAAACATGGCGATCATGAAATCATATATACAATATACAATATATATTGTATATATGATTATATAATATGTACGATATATATATTATAGAATAATATGTAATATAAAATCATATATACATGAAATATACAACGAATCGGGACCAAACATGGCGGTTATGAAATCACTGTTGCATAACTTGTATTTTCTAGTGACTTTGCTGCAAATTAGTTTTATATGTAAAATTTGATGAAGTAAAATTTGAACAAATTTTGATTTGGTTTTGATCTATAAAACTCTTCAAAATACTGCTAAGCAACCGAAAAAAACGTTGTTTAAATTTTATGCCATAATAATGCCATGAAAAAATTTTGTCTGTATTAACTTTGCGGGCCTTAAAAATAACTTTAATTAATAGCATCAAGTCAGAAAATTGAAGGAAGTAATATGATTAATAAGGTAAGTAAAATTTGATAACAGTAAATAAAAGCAGTGGTTAAAGTTGAAATTTCAACACTTCATTACTAATATCTGCAAAAAAAATTCCTTTTTATCACGACCGGCTCCGAAGATAATAAAACCGAAAATTTTAAGGCCTTTATTATAACGTCGGAGCAAAGTCATCTTCTGCAAGCCAATCTCAAAGCATTCCATTGTGTTATTTTTTGTAAAAAAGTGTTGGGCAGGATTTTATTTGTAAATTGTCGCTCGCTGCATCGTGCATTTCATGTTTGGCTCTTAGGTAATTGCAAAACTTGCACCATTTCTAAGACTTCCATTTACAAATCGTTATTTCCCACTTAAATTGCAATATTTTCTATTTTGTGGCATTCCTTTTTTTCTGCATTTCATAAACGTTAGCTGGTCTTACATTCGAATCAGCTTAGTTTATGGCCGTATTGATCCAAAAAAAGTTGGGGGAATATAGTTTCGCCCAAATGTTATTGACTCGTTTGCTCGAATTATGACCTTTAGCACTTCACATATACAAGAGAAAATTTCACCCCGAATTCATGGTGAGGACCAAAAACCAGATCATCACTTTGAATAATCTGTCTTGCTTTTTCCATAATATTTTTAATTTTGCCCTAATATTTTCTGTAATAACCAAAAAATTCTGATTTTGCCCAAATGTTTCCCTATCGTTGCTCTAAAATTTTGGATTTGGCTTTAAATTATTTTTTGTCGCTGCTCGAAAATTCCGATTTTGCTCAAATTTTTGGGACTTTTTGGGGCGTAATTGCCCCTCCTGCCCCCCCCAGTTGGTACAGCTATTGCTTTGTTGCTTAGGGCAGTGTTTTAGAAACTGTGTTTAGAGCATTGGTTTTTAACCTTTTTTATTCCGCAACCGAATTTTCAACCCAAGGTAACTTAACAACCCTTTAATGAACAAAATTTGAATTCCGTCGTAAAATCTGGTTATCTCTAAAAAAGGCCTCCACTTTGAATCTGTCCCTGATTTTTCGTCTTAGTGTTCTGCAAAAAAACTTTGGCTTTAAATCAAAAATTAACCTTTACGCAAAAAGGTTTTATAGAGGGATTCACACTCTGCATCCCAACACGGAATGTAGGTATTTCGATACCCGCGTGGGATAGTCTTTTTGGCTGCTTTCTTAATGGTGTTACAGAAGTCCTGGTAAGCCGCATCAGCATCAAGTGTATCAGGCGGCAACAAAGTCTTTGCGAATTTATTCGTCAAAGCAATGTAGTGACTCCATTTGGCCTTGCGGAAGTTCCATCGCTTAACAGGTATGCTTGGCACTGCCATAGCAAACCTTGGTGGTGTAATAAGCGAAGGTCGATGTTGTGACCTGGGGAACTTGTCAAGGACACGTCTATCCGGTAAGCGACTGTTTGGACCTACGCTGCCGAAAGCTAGATCCGGATTGGTACCAGTGTTCCAGCGGCCGGAATAAAAACTGGCAGCGTCCTTGGCATTGTATAGGAGGGCAAGACAATTAACACTTGCCCCTCCAGCCAAGCACTCACCGTCCGGACAGTTGTCGTCGTAACCCCAGTCAGCATGACGACAGTTAAAATCGCCAGCGTACAGACAGGGGCGAGGAAACACTGGAAGATCCAGGGTTCGCAATCGCGTTGGCGGTGGTTTGTAGACGTTGACTATTTTATAACCATCAACATCCACACACAACCACTCGATCTCCGATGTCGGTGAAGATTGGTCCAAAAGCGTGTATCTCAGTCGCTCGTGGACAAACGTGGCAAGACCATGCTTCCTGCTTAAAGAAGACCCAGCTAGTTGGTAGTTTGGTAGTACCAACTTCTCTGCATCAGTGCAGTGGGTCTCCTGCAATAGGATGACGAGTGCCTCAGACTGTATAACGAGATGATGAAGAACGTTCATCTTGCTTGCAGTGAGGCCTTCGATGTTCAGCTGAAGAATAGTGGGTCTTCGGAACTTGTTGGCAATGGCCCTGAAAAGGGCAGTTTTATCCTAGCATTGCCCCGTCCTGAAAAGGACGTTTGCCGATTAGCAGACCCACACTGAACATCGGAATGGGTGGATACTTTTCAGTTTTGGTAGGTTCGGTTTCGGTCTGTCATTTTAAAATCAATGAACAGACTTACTCACGGCCCAGGCTGCGTGAAAGCACTTACCATCTGGCCTCTATAAAACCTTTTTGCAGTCTCCTCAGGGAGACGACTCAAGCTTGGCTGCTACAGCTCTGCTTGCCAAGCTTGACAGAAAGCGGAGGGATCGATGGTCCGAAGCAGTTCGGAGCATTGACTTCTCACACTCTAGTCGAAAAGCGTGGAGTATTTTGAACAACCTTACTGGTAGGTCACGACACTCTCCTCGTCACTGTCCCGTTTCAGCCGATGTTATTGCATCTCAGTTGGTTAGAAATGGGAAATACGAGGCTGTTGATCGCAAGTCATCTCGACTTGTTTTTCAAGAAGTGTCTGACCTTTGGAGGGCCACAACACCAGACGCAGTAAATATCTCTGACAATTTCTCACAGAGAGAATTTGCTGCTGCCCTTCAACATTTAAAACCAGGTAAAGCTCTGGGACCTGATTCGAGCTTATACTCCATGCCGGAGCTGCTTTGAAGTCCTGGTTACGTGACTTCCTTTCTTCCTGTTTGCGCCGACTCAAAATTCCCAAGATCTGGAGAAGAGCGCTTGTGGTCGCGATCCCAAAACCAGGAAAGCCCGTGGGGGACCCAAAGAGTTATCGACCGATATCTCTGCTCTGTGTCCCCTACAAGATCCTCGAGAGGCTTATCTACGCCCGCGTTGAACCATTAATCGATCCGCTGCTCCCTAAAGAGCAGGCTGGGTTCCGACGCGGGAAGTCAACCGTAGATCAAGTTGTTCTGCTAACCCAGAACATCGAGGATTCTTTCGAGGCTAAAAAGAAGGCCGGTGCCGTATTTATCGATTTGACAGCTGCTTATGACACTGTCTGGCACCGTGGCCTTACCTGCAAGCTGCTGAGACTACTTCCGGATAAGCACATGGTCA
Organism: Diplosoma virens; assembly: GCA_963680785.1. Lineage (NCBI taxonomy): Eukaryota > Metazoa > Chordata > Ascidiacea > Aplousobranchia > Didemnidae > Diplosoma > Diplosoma virens. Next base: position 59,478,400 of record OY796882.1, on the reverse strand, counting down.
AAATGATCATGGAGCTTGTCCGAAATCGAAGTTTCACCCTTAACACCGGTAACAGCAAGCAAAGCAGGCTACGCCGTCTTAAAAAGGCGTTACTCAGGGATCGGTCTTGGCTCCCCTCCTATTTAACATCTATACGTACGATCTTCCTCCCATGATTTCCAGAAAGTTTGCTTATGCTGATGATCTAGCATTGTTGCATTCTTCTGGAAACTGGAAGGACTTGGAGGGGACATTAAGCCAAGACATGTCCACACTGTCAGCGTATCTCCAGACTTGGAGGTTGAAGCTCAGTCACACTAAGACGGTGACGACAGCCTTTCATTTAAACAACCGAGAGGCCAAACGTGAGCTAAAGGTCTACAACAATGGTAGACTTTTACCGTTCTGTCCAACCCCTACTTACCTTGGGGTAAAACTGGACAGATCGCTCACGTTTCGTCACCATTTAGTGGCATTGCACAAAAAACTATCTTCGCGCGTCACACTGTTGAGGCGACTCGTGGGCTCGGGATGGGGTGCTGGTGCTAAAACATTACGCATAGCCACCTTGTCTCTAGTCTACTCAACAGCTGAGTACTGTGCGCCAGTCTGGTGTCGCAGTGCTCACACTCGCCTCATTGACAGTGTCTTGAATGACGCCTTGCGCATAGTTACTGGATGCCTGCGTCCCACTCCAACGGACCACCTACTTATACTCTCAGGCATCCAGCCAGCTGAGCTTCGCCGAATGGGAGCGACACTCTCCATGGCTTACCGTGGATCTCTGGACCCCGATCATATTTTGCATGGTCTGTTAAGTGGGTCCTCAGATACTCGCCAAGTGAGACTAAGATCCAGACGCCCGTTTGTGCCAGCTGCGCGGAATCTCTTGGACAACCTTGCCAGACTTGGCATCCGCGCCTCTGAATGGACAAATCTTAAATGGAAAACGGAGTACTGTGAAGGTGCTTCGGGCTCCGTGCTTTTGTGCCCCAGACCGGTGCCAGGCCTGTTGGGATGGGCTTACCCCGAGCAGCTTGGGTTAAGCTCAACCGCCTGCGGACTGGTGTTGGGCGATTCCATTCGTCCATGCACAAATTGGATCTCGCTCCTTCACCGAATTGCGAGTGTGGCGCCTCTGAGCAAACCGCAGACCATGTACTAACAGCGTGCCCTATACATCGGGAACCACATGGAGCACGAGGTCTGACGGTTTTGGATGACGAAACTCGATGCTGGCTTAATGGCATCACTGCCAGCGTCTGATCCAGGCAGTGCAGCAGTCTGGGGTAGTAAAAGGATAAACCCTCGGCCCCAGTCCTGTTTGTGTCTGACCTGGAGTGGATACCTCTTCAAACGACGACGACGAACCTTTACGCGTCCGCAGTGCTTTTTTTGCCAGTCCATATAGATAAAAAAAACCGCTATAAAACGGATTTTTTAACAATTAAGCAATATTTAATAGTATTTCCCCATTAACTGTAAAAAAAAGCTGTTTAAATTTTATATCATTGAAAAGATAATTTTTTCGTGAATAAAATGGCATAAAATTTTTTTTAATTTATACAAAAACAAGTTTGCAATAAAAAAATAAAAAACCCGCTTTTCCTTGCAAAAAATCTCCCTGTCCTCAATAATTACAACTAGCGGCAAGGTAATTCAAATTTTTAAGTTGCTTCGTGTCGCTAAAATTGTCCTCTGTCTGGTGAAAAGTTTTTTTGGATATCTTGCGAAACGCGCGCGCTCTGCACGATTCTGTTGCAAAAACATGGTGGACGGCTCATTAGTTATTAGACCAACCACTTTTTGAACTTGGTCTGAGTGTGTGTATTTGCGCGCCATTGTTTGAATCTTTGCGTGCTTGATATTGACCGAGAAAAAGGTTTCAACCTTTTTTTGTAACAAATCAAAGAAAAAAATCAAAGACTTTAGCTTTGATCAGCAATAAAACTTGGTTTTTTGTCACTGCATAAATGTTTATGTAACACATTTCGATCGACGATTTTTGCTAAAGCATAAAACTACACCGGTATTATGTTTTAGCACAATATTTTCTATTGCCTGATTTAACTTTAGCAAAAAGAAATTTACAAATCAATTTTTTTATGCAATTATTGAATCGTTTTGTGTGATAAGCAATAAAGCATTTTTACTAACACAAGGTCACCGTGCACATGGCACACTAATCCTTTATTATTTTACTATTTATTTTCATATTATCCTCCTCACTTGGTAAAAAGCTTCGGAGATATAAATAGAGCAACTGTCAAGTAATTATTGCGACCTGCTTCAGGAGATGCCAAGATATTGCTGTTCGGATCAAATTTTATATTTTGCTTTTCTGGTCGTTATTTAAAAATATTAGCAAAATCTAGAGCTGCGTGCTCAGACCGCCAAGCAAAGGAAAGTACCGTAAAGTGTCTTTCTCAAGGACAAAATAATGTGAGTAGTTTTCGAACCGCTACCGTGTCGACAGTAGTGGATATTGGGTGAGGCAAATGAGGCAGTCGCCTCAGGCCCCCCCTTTTTTTGGGGGCCCCCCTCGAAAACAGTACATACAGTTTTGGATTCGCTGCAGATGTTTGTTCAGAGGACGATTCTGAGGGAAGACCTTTTTTTTTTTTTTTTAGAGAACACCTTGATTTTGGGAGAAAAATAGGAAAATCAGAGATGAAATCGAAGTGAAGACCTTTTTTTTTAGAGAACACCTTGATTTTGGGAGAAAAATATGCAAGCCCAGATCAGACCTCTTTTTTTCTCAGACAACATGAATTTTTGAAAATTCTTGCCTCGGGCCCCTAAATTGGAATATCCACCACTGCGTGTCGATCGCATTCGCCATCAATCAAAGCGCTTTTACCCAATCGCTCACGCTGTTAACTTTTTGTAACGAATACAAAATTAGACCAGAGGTCGGCAAAATTTTTCTTTGTCGGCAGCGGGGTCGAGTGGTTAAAACACCGGACTGATGATCAACATGGTCTTGGTTCAAAACCCACTTGCGCCATTCTGTTGTGTTCTTGGGAAAGACACTTTATGGCACTTTCCCCTGCTTGGTGGTCTTGACAAGCAGTTCTAAATTACAGAAATATCTCTACAAAATTACTAGCGGACAGCAATATCTTGGCATCTCCGGAAGCAGGTCGGGGTAATTGCTTACCCTATGTATAGCGCCTCCGTCGCTTTTCTGCGAGTCAGGAGGATAAATATAGAGATAAAAATAATAAAAAAATAAAAAAAATTTTCAAACACGAGCCATATTCAATAAACTAATAAAGTTCGCAAGTCGCAAAAATTAACAAAAATGTAATTGTATAAAGATTAAAATAAATTAGCTTACTTAATTCAGAGGTTTGCTTAAATTTTATGACTTTTGTCCAACGTTTTGTCCCAAAAACTTTAATCATCTATAAAAAAAAGTCTTCACTTAAAATTTGTCTTCATGCGGTTCGTTGCTGAGCTTTTGAAAGCTTTTTAGCTGACAATTGAAATTCTGACTTCACATCAGAGCGCAGCCTTATATAAAAAAATCTTGCGCATTTGCTTGGATATTGTGACGTCACAGAGGGTTTTTTGGAAATTTTAATAAATAAAATCAAGCCGTGCGAATTATTGGTTGGCATCTCAAGGTGCCAGCGGACGTGCTACGCTAAGCAACTGTAAATGTCAGCGGACGCGTAAGGGTTTAACACTTCGCGCTCCCCAGAAAATAGCCAAACAACCCCCAGGTTGAAAACCACGGGTTTAAGAGGATCACAGTAAATAACTTTTTGAGTCATTAAATAAATTTAACTTGTGATGCTATCAAATAATAAAAAAGACGGACATTGGCTCGATACCTAAATAGCTTTTCTCTGTTCCCATGTTTTATACGTAAGTCATAAGTCAATTTTTTGCAATTGTTTCGTAAAGTTTCACAATGCCAAAATACAAAAAATTTTTTCTAGTTGAGCTTAAGTAATGGTATATGGCATGAAAAGCCGTAGAAACCCGAGTCACATTGCACAACGTTTTGTGCAGCTTTCTAATATTTTACTTTTTGAGTTACCTATTGCAACACCATTAGCCAAATATTTTTCCAGCAACAAACAAACCGTGAGGCTATAAAATAATGCGTTTGTGTGTTTGATATATTTGTTATTGAGTGAACAAGCTTCTCTTTTTGTCATGTGATGAATGCAAACAATCTCTTGGGCAAAAAGCTTTGCTAGTTGTTAAACATTAACAAGGCCTAGACCAGTGGTTCCCAACCTTTTCCGTGTCATGGACCCTTTTCGTGATTTGGCTAAAACTTGTGGACCCCTTTAATAAAACCAGTTAATATTGTTACGTTTATGTGGTCTCCATTGGAAAAGGAAACAAAATTTCAAATACTATAGAAGAGCATACGAAATACCTCATGGAAAAGTTCAGTAATCTATGCTTGCAATGAAATAATAACAGTTTGAGCAGAGTATACTGTGCAATGAATTAGATAGGAAGAAAGATCGCAAAAACAGCATTGTACGTCATTTTAGTCTTAAACTAAGTTTTGCTATTTTTCGTTGAAATAAATAACACATCTTATGTTTGCTCAGTGTTTTAAATCTGTAAGTTGAGCGAAAGCTAACGGGATTTGCTTTATATTTCGTATAAACTGATAGGTATATTTGGGAAAAGCAAAATATGGAAAACTAGTGTTTGTGTGTCATAAAGCGTAATTTGTAGCAGATGGAACCTCACTCTAAACGATTTTGACAGCTGATTAGAATCGTAACAATTACAACAGGAAAGATTATACACTGAAAGTGAAAGTAGCTCTTACTGCTATAGTTCAAATAAGCGGTAGAAAGTAAAGTAAGCTAACATCGTCTCTGTTGATCGATTGAATTTGACAGAATGAACAAAGCTTTCAATAAACGCATCTGGGCATCTTTATGTAATTTAAGAATGCGCTACAAAAAGAAGTAAAATGACTCATAGGCTATATTGAGTACCGGTATGGGACTTTCATCTCTAAGTAGTGCTAGAAAAGAAAAACCTCAATGTGTCATTTATTTTTAAGTTCTCTCTAATTGCTTATAAAGCTCTTAAAATTACAATTGCATTTCTCATTACTCAAAATACTTGCAAAAAGACCAAACATTTTTAAAAAGACACAGAAGTTTCTCCAAAAGTACTCTGAAATAATGAATCTCCAAAATTTTGATAGAAGTTGAAATGAAACCAATGCAAACTTATGTAATTTTTATTTCTTGCTATAGCAGAAAAAAATAAACCTCAAAAGAAGCTAAAAAAGCCGTGTGCGAAAAAAATTGCCAAAATCGTTATTGGAAAGGAAACTATCAGGAAAAGAGTCGGCAGCATTGTAGATCGTTTGAAAGCACTATGATTTAATGGCGAACCTCATCGAGACAGTCACTGTTCAAAACCTATTGACGCCGTTCTGTTGTGTTCTCAAGAAAGATGCTTGATGGCACTTTCTCTGCTCGGCAATCCTAGCAAGCAGCTATAAAATTTCACTTATACACCTTTAATAAAATCATAAATAAAATATAAAATTTTGACGGGACAACAATATTTTGGCTTTTCAGAAGCAGATCGAATTAATCATTTCACAGTTGCCGCTAGTATAGTGTCTACGATGCTTTCCTGTGAGTTAAGAAAATAAATAGAGAAACTAAAAATAAAAAAATAGCTACTTTATCACTCTCAAACAGCACTCAATTAAAATTCCCAGTCCGGTTTCACAACAAGGTTTTTTATCGAAACTACGCAAAAAATTCGTCTTAAATTGGAAAATAAAGTAAGATGTCTTTCAGAAATTTTTCCACAGACAGGCTAGACAAAAACAAACAATGTTAAAATGTCGCATTGAAGTTTATTACCTTAATACTGTTTTGAAGTAAATAAACATGTTTGTTCATATTATCTAGATTTCATGCTAAGTTGTACAATAAAGCTTGGTTTCTTTCTAGTATTGCGCAGGCTACGGCAGTATTTTCTGCAAGCAAAACCACACGGCAATTCCTTTTTTTTGCTATAGCTTATTGTCTTCATCTTGTGCATGAAAAGGTCATGGACCCCTGAAAATCACTCTGTGGACCTCTGGGGGTCCATGCACCCCTGGTTGGGAACCACTGGCCTAGACTATCACACAACTAACGCATATTGGTTGTATGAAAAGACATTTTTATGATAGATGTAGCAGTTACATAAAAAATATTTAAATTAGCCGATGTGTGTTAAAAATCTATAAACTAAGAGTAAATAGATCTCAATTATTTCTAGATTTTATTGAATAAATTTTAGTCTTTGGGAAGAGAAATAAATCCCTTTTTTTTATTTTGTGCAGTTTTTTAAATCTGTCATTGAAATTTAAGTAGCCAATTGTTTATTAAGCGTGGTTGTGTGGAAAGTTATGCTTACGTAATTGCGGAAGTTGTCCTTTAAACTTAGGGCAACCAACAGGCGATCCCCCAATCTGTTTGCGAAGATGCTAAAATATGCTGCCCGGTTAATATTTGCTGTTGCTGAAAAAAATGTTTGAAAGTTGGTCATTTTGCAATTGTAAATTTTTGCTGTTTTAAATCTGGAAAATAAAGTATATCTTTCTGAAAATGATCGCTAAAAGCAAATTTACCGCCTCTGACCTTGTCCTGCAAGTTAGGAAAAATATGGTAGGCCCACTAGCGTATTTAGGAAGCTGAGGCATTGTGCCATGGCCCCCCTTAGAGATCACTAATACTTCAGAGCAGAAATCCCGCCAAAAAACGAAGATAGATTCCATGTGTAGACCTTCCTTTTTTGTTTTTTTCAGAGATCACTAGTCTTCAGAGACGATAATCACGAAATCCGAGACAAATTCAAAGTGAATGGTTTTTTTTTTAGAGAATTTTATTTTGGACGAAAATCACGAAATCCGAGACTGATTCAAAGTGACGATTACTTAAAAAAAATTTTCTACAAAGTATATTTGATTGTGGTTGTATGCCCCCCCCTTTCCTTTCAAAACTCCTCGGTACGCCATTGGGTAGGCCTACTTAAACATTAACAATCAGCCAAAAAAAGTATCAATAGAGCCAATCGCAACTAACAACTTTTGTATTTAGTAGTTTAAGTACGCTAAATTGCTTTACTTACTTTTATCATCAAGTAAAAAAGTGATGTCCTCTAATGCAAATTATGTAGAAAAAGATTTTTGGCAAAACAGAAACAGGCCAAGTCTTTTACAGTACGCATGCGACAACAAAAAAAAGGTTTTTTTAATGACGTTACAATTACTGCGGGTAAGGAAAGTTACCAAGGAAACAAATTGATCTTATCTTGTTATTCCGAATATTTTGAAGAAGAATTTCGCTGTAAGAACAAAAACAAAATTTCTGTTGAAGTTGAAAATACGGATGAAAAATCTTTAAAATTTTTGCTCGATTACCTTTATACTGGAAGTATTGCAATCAATAGCAATAACGTATTAAAAATATTATATGGTGCCGATCAATTAAGATTAAAAGAAGTAAAGCAATACTGCTGGGAATATGTGGAGTCTTTGGAGAAGTCTTCATTCACGCCCGATTTTTGTTTTGATATTCTTGAAGCAGCCAAAAAATTAAAAAATCTTCGGGTTCAAGAAACTGTCTACAACTACATTATTTCGAATTACCATAATGTATCAAATAGCACATTGCTTAAAAATCTGCCATATGGTAGATTCTTTTCATTTTTGATGGATTTAAAGAAATGCTATTTTGTAAACCATGATCAGTTTTGTCAATCAATTGTAGAATGGACAAAGTATGAAGAGCAAGAAAGAGAAAAACATTTTTCTCTTCTTTTTAAACTTGTCGACTTGAATCGCATTTCTTCAACCTACTTTAAAAAAATTAACGATGAAGATTTAATTCAAGAAAACGAAGTCTGCATTAAATTGATCAACGAAGCTTTGTTGCAAAAACAACTTGAAACTTGTAAAAAAACAAACAATTTTTTGAAAGTTTTAAGCATTGGGGGAACCGCTTCAGCCTCTAAAGTGGTAGAAGTTTACAATTCGTCGGGCCTGACCAACAGAATCTATCCTGGCTTACCAGAGTCGAGACCCTTCCAGTCTTCATTAAGTCTAAATAACGTCGTTTACAGCATCGGCGGGAGCAGCAGTCAACGTTCTAAAAGAAAATTAGAAAATTTAGGAGAAAGTCAGAAAGTCTTCTCTTTGGATTTAACTCGAAAGACTATCAAGTGGGAAGAAAATGTATCTTTAAACGAAAAGAAACGCCACGTGGGTGCGACAGTTTTCAAAAATGCTTTCGTTGTTTGTGGAGGTAATTCTTTATGTAAAGCTCTCTCGTCGTGTGAGTATTTAAAACCGGAAGTGAACCTCAAGATTTGCTCATCAGTTAGTAACATGTAAACAGTCGTTGTTTGCTCTTGGAGGATGGAATGGCAAAAATTATTTATCAACGGTGGAAAAACTTGTTGATCTTAAGCAAACATGGCACGAAGTTACTCCTATGCAAGAGGCAAGAGGCTGGTTTTCAGCTGTAAGTTTGAACGGGTTTATTTATGCTTTCGGAAGAAAAAACCAAAATGGTAAAATAATGAGAAGCACCGAAAAGTACAATTGTTTGAAACAAAAATGGAGTTTTTGCTCTAACATGAAAATTGGAAGATACAGACACTCTGCTTGTGTTTTTAATGGAAAAATAATTGTAGTTGGAGGAATTAACTACAAAAATCAAATAGTAAAAGAAATTGAAATCTACGACCCCGTGACTAAGGTTTGGGAGATAGTGGGTGAAACCGAACTTGAACTTTTTGACCATTCTCTTGTTGTTGTAACTACGTATTTAGATTTGGCCAACATTGTTCCGTATTATTGTCGAGTAGTTATATTATTGTTGTTACTAATTAGCTCATTGTTGAGTAAAACTTTCTAATTTTCTTCTCTCTTTACAGTGTCAGATGAGAAATCTGTGTTTGTGTCTTTAAATACCATAAGCTATTTTATTTTATGGTAAGATGTATAATCTATTACGTTGTTAATGACTTGTTTGCGATGCAAATTTTAACTTTTTTACTTTCTTTTATTCAGTTTTGCATGTTTTTTTCTTCAATCTTTTGCTGCAAAATGCCAAAAATTTCTTTGTTGGCAACGATAAATTATCAGTGGTGGGTAGCAACGGTAAATTATATATAATGGTAATTAATAAAGTACCGCGGTACTTTTTTTATAAAGTACCGCGGTACTCCATCTAATTATAGGGTCATTGAAAGTTTTTTTTTAAGCATTGCGACATGTTTTTGTTTTTCGTATCGATTGCAGCTTCAAAGGAGTTTTTTGATTTACAGTAGTATTATCACAAATTGACATTTCTCATATTTAAGTCTTTACCAGTACTTTCCCCATCTTTGCGGTACTAGTTACTAGTTAATTTTAAGTAAGGTCCAGTTTACGTACGTTTTACCCTTTCGCGACTTTTTGTTTAGGCTTAGCTTACTCAGGCTAGTAGGGTAGTCTGGGTAGACTACCATTTTAGTTATGTCTCAAATAAAAACTAAAAAAGTAAATTGAAAATTCCAACCCACTACAATATCTTGGCATCTCTGAAAGCAATTATCTGCTAGATCTTCTGGTTGCTTGCGGGCCCGCATACAGTATACAGCATTAAATAAGCAGGTACCGGTATCGCTTAAAAGTTGCCCTTGGTATAACGCCTTCAACGTTTTTGTACGAGTCTGGAGGATAACTGGAGTTGAAATACGATAAAAATTAATAAAAATTTTAAATCTTGAAAACGAGTGATGGATTTCTGTATGAAGCTTATTTTGTCTTATTTTTTTTCATCAATCTTAATCATGTTTAAATGTGCATAGAAAAAGAAACAAACTTAAAATTGGCTAAAAAAAAATATTGGTTTAACTTATCGGTTTAAATATCAGGTTTTGTTTTGATTAAATTGAAGAAAGATCGTTAATTACTTATGCGCTTGAAGGTTTGCTTTATATAATTAATTGTATCATTTTTTTTATACGGCAGCGCCAGTTTATGTCATTCGACCTTTACATACTGTACATATCCAACATTTGTGCTTTTCTTAAAACTTTATTCGAACTCCAATTTTTGAACAATTTTAACAGAATAAAAAGAGGTTTCTGAAGTGAAATCAACCAATAAAATTCTAATTACCACAAAAAATAACACAATCACTTTTAAGTGTTAATATTGAACTTAACGGAAAACGCAACAACAGAGGTTATTTGACTTGTTTTTATTTAAGCAGATGACACATCAAATGTAGCAGAGTTAAAAGATCCCTGCTCCAGCTTTTTTCTTTTATTTTTGCTTGCAACAAGAACAAGAAGTAGAAATTATTTTACGCACCGGTATTAAAATGTAGCATAAATGACTTGGCGTGAAAAACTATTTCATTTCCATATATTACTTTCTGTACAGTACAATATCTTGATAGGTATGCGTTCATTTTTTCTTCTTGTAAGTTTATGTTTGAAATAACTCTAAATAGAATAGCTTACTTTTCTTTATTGCACTGAGCGCATAGGCGTACGCAAGGGAGTTTCAGGAATCAAAACCCCCTTTTGAAGAATGGTGTTCAGCCATATATACATGGTAATAAGTAGGCTTCGATAAGATGTTTTGGTTTCTATTGTTTACCGCGCTTTTTAAACTTAATTATTGCTTCTACATCAATTTTTGCTATCGCCTAAATTGCGTCAAAGTTAGCTAATGTCAGCTGCCACTGTGAAGAAAACTTTCAAACTTATAAAATATTGAAAGTTAAGCATGGGAATGGCAATAAACTACATGGGAACAATAGCTTCAGTTCACAATTTTTTTAATGCTCCAAAACGTCAAAACATTTTACGCAAGTCCATCAACACGATTTCGTCAACAACAAAAGCTTAAAAACTTGTTCAAATTTGTGCCACCAGATGGGTCGATCGACACGAGAGGGTTAGTACTTTTTCAAATTTACAATTTACCGTGGTAGAAGCTTGGCAGAAATTTCAGCATGGCCAGACAGAGAAACTTCATCACAAGCTCTGCAGTTGCTATCCACAATTAGGCAAAGTGAATTTTGCATTGCTCTCTTAGTTTTAAAAAACGTTTTTGGATACAGTGTTGTTTTGTGCAAAGTTAAGCAAAAAAAGTCGATATACCTTCTTGAAGCTGTCAACATTGCACAGGATATTGCAAATGAATTGAAGTGTCTTAGAGAAAAACCCGAATATGAATTTCATCAGCTCTATATTTTTGCGCAAGAAACGGCCAAAGCCGAAGATTCTATTTTGAAAACACCACGCCTTACTTCAAGACAGACCAATCGATGCAACATTGCTGCTGCAACAGATGAAGAACATTTTAGAGTAGGGATTTTTATTCCATTTCTTGATAACTTTTACTGTCATTCTCGAAGCAAGATTTACAGCCCACAAATCGATTATTGATAAATTTTAGTGTCTAATTTCTGTTGATCCAACTAGTGGACCAACTCCTCAACAAATTGAAAGTATTCAAGTTTTGGGAAAATTTTACAACAATAATTTAACGAAATCCTCGGGAGAATTAGTGCCTGAACTGATATTATGGTACAAGAAACTTTTTCGGTTGAACGCAGCAGAAAGACCAACTGATGCGTTGAGCAGCTTCAAGGAATGCAGTTCCGATGCTTTTCCGAAATATTTACATTGATGACCATTTTGTTAACTCTTCCAGTGACAACATGCACTAGTGAACAATTGTTTTCCACATTGCGCAGATTAAAAACGTGCTTACGAAACACAACTGGTACCACTCGAATGAATGGACTTGCATTATTAAACATTTATAGGAACCACACGCCTTGCCCTGATGACGTAATTAACGGATTAAGTGAAAAAAACAGGCGTTTGAATATAAGCCTGTAAAAAAACTTTAGAGTTGCTTTTAATTTGGAAAGTTTCTTGTCATAATTGAATTACAACCACATGCCTTTTCAATAGTTAGTTTTACAATTTGGTAAAAAGAAATTCATGCTACTGCAAGAGTTCTTAAAATCAAAACACTTTATTTTGGAATGTAGGCCTAATTTCGGAAGTTTTTGCCCATTACTAGGACCACTCAGAGCAATCGTGTTTTCGGCTCCAACCCCCCCCGCCTTCACAAACTTCTGCTTACGCCACGGACTGAGCGTGTAATGAAAATGACCAAAAAATCAAACTATATAGATTTATTTAAAAAGTGAAATTTTAGGAAATATTTGTTGCAGTTTGGTTGAGGTAATCAAAAATTATCAAAGGACTTTCGTCCTACTTTTGAATTATTCTGGGAACTGTATTGAACATTTACGTAAACAAAGTCAAAAGACATTCGAATAGAATATATATTGTGCTATGCTCGAGTGCAATATCATCAATTGGTTGTTACCTGTTCTTTTTTAACAAACATAGGAACAATAAATTTAACAACTATATATTATCCTGGCTACTCACCTAAGCATAAATATACTCAAGTACAATTTCTTTTGGACTTTAAAGATTTTTTAAATTCTTGCTTTGAAAGAATTCATTTAGTGACAGGCGACTTTAATATTCATTATGAAAACAGTGATAAACATGAAACAAAATTACTTAAAAATATTCTGGACCAAAATAATTTTACTCAATTGATTACTTTTCCAACCCATAAAGCTAAAGGAACCATTGATTTATGTATAATTAATAACAGTGCTTCAAAATACATCAGTGATCTAAATAGAAATAACAACTTTTTAAATGACTTGTCAGATCATTATCCAATCTGTTTTAAATTGAATGCACATACCAAGACTAAACCTTCTAAAATTACTATTAAATCCAGAAACCTTGAAGTTTTTGATATAGAGCAATACAAACAACAAATAAAAAAGTCTCTTAGCATGATGAATTAAAGGTAGGCTACTTTCTGTTTGTTCTTGTATAGATATCTATAACACAACAATGCAAAACTCTTTAGATAAGATAGCTCCAGTAGTGGAAAAAACTGTTCAACATAGGCCACTTCAATCATGGTTTAATCTGAAGTTGAGAAATTTGAAAAAGAAAAAGCGTCAAGCTGAAAGAAGATACAAAAAGTTTCCCAATAAATACAATTTACAAGAATTTAAGAAACAACAAATGACTTACTACTCAAATATTCGGCAAGTCAGAGTAGATTATTATTCCAGAATCTTACAGAATAGCGAAAAAAACACAAAATTGCTGTATACCATGATTCAAAAATTTTCTGGAGACACCATACAAAGAGTATTGCCATCTGGATATGCTACTAAAACATTAGTTGAAATGTTTTCAAAATATTTTTATGAAAAGATAACTACTATTCGTTCAACCATAAAAGTAAAATCTTCTGAAATAAATTTTTCCACAAATGTTAACACTAATAAAGATACCCAATTGTATGAAATGTCTGAATTTTCCCCTCTCTCTATTGCAGAACTTGCTAGTATAATCTCCTGCATCAATAATAAAAGCTGTCACTATGATCCTTCTCCTGTAAACTTAATCAAGCAGTGCTCAGACATTATTTTTCCAATATTGCAATTGATTATAAATAAATCTTTCAAAGAAGCAAGTGCCACATCAATTAAAGAGAGCAAATGTTAGTCCCATAATTAAAAATAAAGACCTTGATCCTGATAATCTAAAGAATTATTGTCCGATAAGTAATATACCTTTCATAGCAAAAGTACTGGAAAAAGCTGTTTTCTATCAAGTAAATGAACATCTCCAAAAACATGGTCTTTATAGTTTAAATCAGTCTGGATATAGAGAAAACCAGTCTTGTGAAATCACTTTGTTGAAAATAGTTGATGACATGCAAAAAACAATTCATACTGACAATCTCTTGGCAGTTTTAATGTTGGACTTATCAGCAGCATTTGATACTGTAGATCATTGGTTCTCAAAGTGCTCCGTGAGAGAAACCTAGGGGCTCCGCGAGCTATTCGTTTACTTATTAAAATACTGACTTGGCTAATTTTGCAACTGTCCAAAGAAGCAATAACAACCTACAAGTAACTTCAATTAATCCGCAATTTGAATATTTTTTAAATACAGGAGACTGAATTTAAGTGAAGACCTTTTTTTTTTTTTTTTAGAGATCACCATGATTTTAGCACAAAATTGGTTTTTCGTCTGAGAATTTCAGACAATTTTTTTGTCATATCCGAAATGTACTATAAAATCATGATATGGGCAAACGTCACAAAATTTGGGCAAAACTTCATTGCCCCCCAAATTTTTTTGGGCTGGTACGGCTATGGTAAGTAATAATGTGTTTTTTTTTGTTTTTATTTTTATAAATTTATTGTGGGGCTCCGTAAATAATGGTCAACCTCTTCATGAGCTCCATAACAATAAAAGTTTGAGAACCCCTGCTGTAGATCATGAATGTTTACTATTTAAATTGAAAACTTTTTTTAAAATTACAGGAAATGCTTTGAAATGGTTTATTTCATATTTAACAAATCGTACATCTGCTGTAGTAATAAATGGTGTTTATAGTAGTTATAGGTCTCCAATTTTTGGTGTTCCACAAGGTTCTATCTCGGGACCATTATTATTTATTTTGTACATAAATGAACTTACAAGTCTAGGAGAAGAATTTGGCGTAACAATTCATTCATTCATTTTATTCATTCATGTTGTGGAAAAGTTAAAAAACTGTTTGCATAAAATCAATTTATGGATGTCTAAAAATTTTCTAAAGCTTAATGTAAACAAAACACAACTTCTTGTCTGCGGAAAAAAACGATTACTAGACACTTATCAACCAAATATTCTTAATCTAAAAAACTCACTAAATATAGATACCGATTTATTACCCAAAGCAAAATTGTTAGGTGTAGCATTGGATCAATCTTTATCTCTGGACCATATGATAACTGAGACCTGTAGAATTTGCTATTTTAAACTCACTAAACTCCGTAATCTGCGATCATTCCTATCTTATGATCATAAAATTATGTTGGTAAAAACTTTCATTATTTCTCGTATTGACTACTGCAATAGCCTTTATGCCTGTTTACCCCATTATTTACTGCGTAGATTGGAAAGACTATTAAATGCTTGCATAAGATTTATTTTTAATATTTCGATTTTTAATCATAATCTGCTTTCATATTATTTTAATTCTCACATATTGCCTATTGAATATCGTATTAAGTATAAATTGTGTCTAACAGTATACAAAATACTAAATAATTTATCGCCAGAGTATTTAACAAATCTCGTAATTGTGTATAAGCCTTTAAAGGAAATCTTAGATCAGGAAAAGATAATTGAATTATTAACACAACGCATCATATTTCAAAAACAATTTCTCATCAAATGTGTTTAATATGGAATTCTTTGCCAAAATCTTTAAGATCTTGCAACCAAACAAACGTTTTTAAAAAGGAGTTAAAAACTTATTTCTGTAATGAAGCTTTTAGAGACCTTAAGTAGACTAATCAAAATTTCACTCGCAATTACTTTACCTAGATGATAGCTTTTTCTTTTCTTTTTAAGTTAGCAAATTACGTCCTGTCATTTCATGCTATATAAATTTTATTCCTGTTTTGTAAGTCTAACTTGTCTGAATAATTGCTCTTTAACTTTAGTCTTTATATTGAATAAATGCTTTTAAATCTACAGCTAATCTGGGCTTTACTATTTTTTCTTTGTTTTTCTGTTGTTTTTGGTGTTGTAGTTATAATGCTTGTGTTAATCATTTTAATCATAATCATTATCTTGTATTAATCTTTTTTTTTCATGTTGTTTTTGTTGTTGTATTTGTGATGTTAATTATTATGCTCAACCGCTCTGAGACTATACGACCCATTTTAAGTATAGAGCGGTATATAAATACATTGTTATTATTATTATTATTATTATTATTATTATTAATTGGTTGTACCGATGTTTTATTTTTTATTCTAATGTCAAAATTCGTACTATAAATTGAATAATTCTGAAATAAAATATCGGTGTTGTAAGTTATGATCAAATTAATATTAAAATCCAAATTTACTCTCGGTAGAAATTCATTTCGATAATAATTACTATTTCGGAAAACGTTGGGTTGTTTTATACTCTGACGCAGGGATGCTCGACTTTTTAACCATTATGGTCAACTTTTGTCGAAAAGTTTATTGCGGGTCGCAATCGGTGCAGAAACCTTAATTTGGTACTTAATTTTAATGTGTTATTTTTTAATGAACCTCCTTGATAACAGGAATTCGGACTACAAATTCGGACCACAAATTTAGTTAAAGACCAAACAAAAAAAGATCACCAGTTTGATATAGCCTACTACGTGTTTTATTCTTATATAAAACGAAAAATCTGTACTGAGACGAAAATTAGCCTATGTATTCCGAGTTTTCTGCGCCTCATTAGATTGATTCAAAACATTACCATAATTTGATCGATTATGCAACTACAAATTCTTTGGCGGGCTTCAACAATAGACTTTGCGGGTCTCAGGTTGAGGAGCCCTACTCTGACGAAATGTAAATAATTCAATGAATGGTAAACTTAAAATCCAAAAATATACGCCAGAGCATTAGTCAAGTTCGACTATAAGATATTCTACTATGTAGGCTAGACTAACCTACTACAGTAAAAAAGAAAAAACTTGCGAAAATCCAAAAAAATTAATTTCATCAAAGTAATCAATCTTATCTAATTTTTTAAATTTGGCTTATTATAACATTTTGAAATAATTATAAAAAAGTACGATGTGACACTTAAAATTTCAATTTTTTCTTGGAATGAATTGTATTGCTTTTTATTGTATGAAAAGTACATTTCCAAAATTATTCAAAAAGTCCAGTGAATTTTGAAAACATTCGTTGTTGCTAAGATTGAAGCACTTTAATAATGAAATCAGATTTTTCTGAAATAGAGATTCTTCTTTTGTGAGCTGCAGTAACCTCCCTAGTCCCTAAGGGGATTCCAACTGTGAAAGAATTTTACTTTTAATCATACGATCAATTAAACCGCCCAAGTCGTTAACTTTCAGAAACAAATCTCTGCTTTTCAGCCAATTTACAAAAGTTGACCACCTTTAGAAAACTCGCTTTTTCAATCCAAAATAATATTTTATTACAACATTTAAGTATCTTTATCAAAAGAGTATGAAATTCTTTTTCTATACAAACTTGAATGGCACTTTTAGCGCCACTAATTGTCGAAATATAAGCAAACAAAGAGTGCGAGCACTTTCCACTTCGCCTCCCCTTTTAGTCGTAAAAAGTTTTCTAAAAACCCCTGTCTAAGTAGAGTTAACGCTCATTGCGGGAGCATTTTATGACTAGAGCATTTTTATACGCTAACCTAGGGGTTTTCAGCCGGTGGGCCACAGTGGTGTTGTCAGTGGGCCACAGAGCATAAATCAAAATGAAAGCATTATGTATAATAAAGTCATTATGGTCGAAAAATCGGAAACAAATTTCCACCGAGGACCTTTTTTTATGGTTTGGGGATGAAAATTGAGAAATTGCAGACAAATTCAAAGTGAAGACCGTTTTTTTTTAAAGATCACCAGATTTTTGCGACGGGAATTAAATTTTGTTGATCGAAGTGGGTCGTCAAAAGTTACCTTGCGTTGAAAAGTGGCCACGGTATGAAAAAGGTTGAAAACCACTGCGTTAACTCTTCCTGTCATAAAACCGCGTATTTCGCATCTTTGGCGGCTATTTCGGAAAATTGTTAAAAGCATATTTTGTAATACCAATCAAACAGCCATAATCTATAATAAAGTGCTGTCTGTTGCAAGTTACAGTTAGTAAAAATTATTGATTTTGTTTGAGTTTGCAATAGCTTACTAGCAAAAGCAATATATTTTCTTTCGCATTGTGTTACTGAAATATGAAAATCTATCGCGAGAAATTTCTCCCAATTCTGTTTTCCGACATACGTATAGGTGTACCAGCCAAAAAAAAATTGGGGGGGCACTGAAGTTTTGTCCAAATCTTGTGACGTTTGCCCAAATCATGATTTTCTAGTACTTTATAGATAGGACAAAAAATTGTCTGAGATTCTCGGACAAAGAAGAAATTTCGTCTTAAAATCATGGTGATCTCTAAAAAAAAAGTCTTCACTTGGATTCAGTCTCATATTTTTCAATTTTCGTCCCAAATTCAAGGTGTTCTCTAAAAAAAAGGTCTTCACCTAGATTTGGTAACTATTTTTACCTGCCGTACCTGCCAGGGGGCAGGGGGGCAATTGCCCCCAAGTTTCTAAGAGTTGGGCAAAATTGAAATTTTTTGAGCAGTGACAAGAAAATATTTGAGCAAAACCAGAACTTTTTGGGCAGTGATATGAAAAATTTGGAAAAAGTCAAAAATTTTAGGGCAGTGACAATAATCAACTGCAAAAAATAGTTACCAAATTTAGGTGAAGACCTTTTTTTTTAGAGAACACCTTGCTTTTGGGACGAAAATTTAAATATATGAGATTGAATTCAAGTGAAGACCTTTTTTTGTTTTTTAGAGATTACTATGATTTTAGGACAAAATTTCTTCTTGGTTTGAGAATCTTAGACAATTTTTTTGTCCTATCCGTAATGTGCTAGAAAATTATAATTTGGGCAAAACTTCATTGCCCCCCAAAATCTTTGAGCTGGTACGCCTATGGGGAGACGGCAACTAAACTATAGAAATTATAATATGTACAAAAAAATTGTGCATGGTCACCGCACCAGTTGTGCAAAAAGAGTGATTATTGTGTTAAATGTGCATATAGTAATTATTTTGCAAAAAAGACATTGTAGCTTTGGAAAAAGTAGCATTTTTGCGTGCAATTATGTCAAATCTTTAGCGCTTTCGGCGCTAAATATGGTATATTAGAAATTATAGGACTTAATCTTAGTGTAGTAAATATTTTTTGAAGGTATTGCATTTGCAAGGAATATTCTAGTTGTCTAATTATAAAATTGGAAATATTTTGCATAAAATCAAAAATCCACTAAACACCAGATTTTATATTCTTACCATTTCCAAAGGGACTGAATGAAATTCTGATTTCGTTGCTTTGCAAGCAAAAATATAAAAAATTATAATAACATTTAACGGTCAGCGAAGGTTGAGTAATTCTATTAAAACACCATAGAGTTTAAACCAGGGTTTTCCAAAATGAGGTTCGTGATGAGCACACAAGGGTTCCGCCACTATATGACAAAATTTGTCAGCATATATACCGTACTTCGTAAAGTAATCCATACCATGAAATCCGAGACAGATTTAAAGTAAAGACCTTTTTTTAGATAACACTTTTTTTAGGGACAAATTTTTGTCTATAAAAGAGCGTCCCGGTTTGCACCTACGGAAATATGGTATGCCTGTTTATAAGCATTGGTTTTTTAACAGATTTTGTATAATTTATTTTTGGGTTTGTTTTATCTTTCCTCGTTGGTTGGGCAGAAAATTGATGTGACATAAGATTGGGATTCATGATAAGAAAGATTTGCAAATAGAGGTCCGTGGCCAAAAAGTTTATGAATAACTCTAAACCACTGTTTATTTTTATATGGAAATTAGTACCATTCCTGCCTAACTTTTTTTAACATAAAAAACAAAGCAAAAGACAACGTATTCATTAGGCCTTTCATATATTCAAGGCATAATTTATCCGAAAAATCATGATAAGACATATTCACGCATGTTTTTTACATCAAAGCAGAACTAATTTTTGAAAGTGAACGGTTGGATACGTACGATATTGTTTCCGTTTTGTTAAATACAATTTTTAAATGTCAAATGAAATCCAATGTATGACAGAGTTTTAGTCATTAGCATTAATTCATATTATTCAAAAGTACTGAGTACCGGTACCACGGTACTATTTTAGCAAGGTACCGAGTACCGGTACCGCGGTACTTTTAAGAAGTACCGTGCCTACCACTGTAAATTACATTTTACAAAATAGCGCAAACGGACATCTTTACAGTAAAAAAAATAGCAAAAATTGTCCTGAAAAACTAAGCTACAAGCTATAATTTTACTGTTTTTTTTAAAGAGCAGATTTGCTTTAATGATTGTGTGCAACAATAAATTTTTGAGAGTTACGTTATTTTAGTTTGGTTTTGTATACAGAATTCCGAAAATTATAGGATAAGATAGATCAGGAAAAGCGAACCGCTGACCCGGGGGTTGTAGCGCGACCCCACCCATTAAAACCCAATTACCCATCTGCTGTTTTGAAACTTATGGTATGACTGTTATGATGACTTAATTTTTTTTTCCAAAAAAATTTGAACAGGGGCTATGTTACGATTATTGTTGTAAACATATTTACAACAATAGACAAATGTTTTTTAGTCATCGCTTTAAGTTGATTGATTCATATGAAAAAGGTTCGCCATCCTTGCCTAGATAATTTTTCAGTTTTTTATTGTATATTTTGCTCTCTAATTTGTGATCATTTAGTCAGACTTACTAGTGAAAATTATCTTCAGCTGTCTGTAACGTCGTTCAGTATTGTGAAGGAGCAATATTGTGGAAGAAAATACTTAATTCCATTAAATATCTTTCTTTTACTTCTTTCAAAAAAGAATATAAAAAACAACTAATATCGAAATACTAATAGAGTACTAAAGTGTTATTTCTTATATGTTGGATAAAAGACCAAAAATTTAATTTTATCTAGTTGGAATATGCACAAAAAGTCTCATAATTTTAGAATAAATTATATTACTTTAGAATTATTATATCAGTTGTATGCTTTTTTTCTTTGCTTTTATTTGTTTATATTTTGTTTTGCTTTTCTTTTATTATTTTTTTTGATAATCAGCACCAGTATTTCATATCTAGTATTTCTTGCTTTTTCAAATTAACTTCATGTTACTACATGAAAAAATGGAGGCACCTTGACTTTGATAACCGTATGGTTCTTTCAATGCCTCCATAGTGTAACGTGCATGCACAAATTTCAATCAATTAGATTTTGTTCTAATTAAAAAGTTTGTTAGTTGTTAATATGTCGTGCTATGGTTATGCCAAATAAAATTTTGTCTCTCTCTCTCTCTCTGTATAAAAAATAATTTATCGGATTAAGACAGGTGGCACTAAAGAGTATCATTTATACTTTAAGTCAGGACATGGCAACTATATCCTCGTACCTCCAGAAATAGAAGCTGAAGTTCAGCACAGGCAAAACGTTGTCGGCTGCCTTTCACCTTAATAACAAATAGGCACAATGCGAGGTTTCCATCAGCGTTAAAGGAAGAGCCCTACCTTACTGTGCCGAGCCTATGTACCTCGGCATAAAATTGGATAGGGCGCTCACGTTTCGCCGATATCTTGAGTCACTGCACAAAAATTAACAACACGCGTTGAACTTTTGAGACGACGGCGTGGTCAACCTGGGGTGCTGGCGCTACAACATAGCGCACTCTGCTGCAGAGTACTGTTCAACTGCCTGGTGCCCACACTTACCTGATTAACAAGCCAATCAATAGCGCCTTGCGCATTGTGAGTAGATGCCTGCGCCCTACACCAATACACAATTGATTTGTCTTGGCAAGTATCCTTTCAACTGAGATTCACCACAAACGAGCCATATTCTAGTTTGCCGAGCACAAGGGCTTGAACGCATACGTAACAAAAGGTTCTTGTCTCTCTTTATAGAAGACACCGACAGCTCAAATCTAGACACCCATTTGTGCCTGTTGCACTGGAACTTTTAAAGAATTTTTCTAAGTCGGACACCAGTGTGGCATCTTGGGCGGAAACCAATGAAATACGGAATGGTAAAGCAATACCTCCCGCCTACGTACTTTTATCCCCGACGTCAACCCCAAACCATTGGGAATGTATCAAACCAGACCATTTTGACTCGGGCTTTATCGCCTACGCACTGGCATTGGTTTATTTCGTTTGACAGTGCACAGACGGGGTATAGCTCCCACAGCAGCCTGTGCGTGTGGCACGGAGGAGCAAACCGCTGACTACATCATAACATCCTGAGCCATTTTCCATCATCCAATAGGCTTGATCTGGAATCAGTTAATGAGGAGACAGTGACCCAGCTGAACAATACCTGCCCTAACACCCGAAAAGTTTTCCAGAAAGAAACATTAACGCCATACGAAGAAGCTCTGCGATATAACCGAAGTAGATCATCCAGTGAGCTCGGGTTCGGTGTGCGTGATGCACATTGCCACAGATGGTACTTTTTACTCTTTTTGACTACTCTTTAGTGCCATTTGTCATCAACTCCACATATTTTCAAGCATCTGGTTATCGGCGTGCGTACTGCACAATGCCGCTTCTAATGGTGTAGCAATGCATCTGGTAGAGACCGACAAATTTTCCAAAGTAATTTGTGGAAACGCGTTCTTACAAATATGAATTTTTTTGTTTCGGCCTTCATTATGCCTTTTGAAGACGAAAACACATGTTGGGTATAAATTTGAAGAGAAAAAATTTTTTAGTCATCACTTTGCATTTGCAATTTAGCAAGAGAATTCAGGCAAAAAAATTGTTCTGCTTTTACCACAACTTGAAAGCTGATCTACACGTAAATCTTTGCAAAGATTTTAATATTGACTTTAGGCAATTTTATTTAAACCTGATGAAAATTTACGTAATAAAATAGTAGCGTTGAAAAATTTGACAATTGTATTTGATGTCACTTTGGTATTATCGATATAAACTTTTTTTAATTGTTTGTAAAGGGTTGATTAATTAATTTTGTTTTTAGTTTTAAAATGTCAAAATTGATAAATTGAAAGTAAAATAATAGTTTACAAGTCTATAGTAATTTCGAATCATTGATTGAGGCGTTAAAATTTTTTGAAGATTTCTAACAGAAGTATTAAATACTAGTCTCTTTCTAATGGTTTATTTAAAAAATGTGAAAACCAAGATTGCAGTCATTGGTTTCGGAATAAAGTATACTAATTAAAAATGTATACTTTATTCCGAAACAAAAGCAACTTAAAACATTGCAATATTTTATAAAAGATCCACAGTTTGGAGTTGTAATTAAGAAAAAATCAAGGTCAATAGAAAAATAATCCATAGTAAAAGTGGGCACTACATATTCGGTCAACATAAACAAATTTTTCCTCTTCACTTTTACATTCTCTACCACAGTTTAAATAAATTTTTCTTTTGAATTACACTTCGGCTAAAACAACTGAAGTTGTTAACAGTTTCAATATACATAAACCGAAAAAGAACAAAAAAAATCAATAGACTTGTAGAGTTTCCTGTTGAATAATTGTCGTTGAGAATAAAAAAGTTACATAAAAGTATCAAACAACTTTGCACAGTCGAAAACTTCAAAAACACCACAAAAAAACTTTAATTGCATAAGCTGCACTCTGTAGAATTTAGTGAAACGTTGCAATTAAACACGAATTAGTAGTTTTATTCATAATACCCAACAAAATAATAAATTTTCAAATATACCTTTAAGACTTGTTTCCAACTAAACGCTATTTGAGGTTGCAAATGCAGAGGAGTTAAAAACGAAATATTACTCCTTAGCGCAAAAAAAAAGTAAAGACAAAAAACAAAAAAAGAATTGTTTAAGTAAAGCTCGAAAAGCACGAAGAACCGCGCAGTTGGAGGAAGAGAAAAGTTATTTTTCAAGCGGAGCGTAGTTGAGAAGCTTCTCGATCAGATCGACGTGCGCCAGAAGCATTCTTCGGCAGCAATAACGCTTCAATCCCAAGGCGTCCAACGCGTCACTGAAATGTAATTGACGCTGTTATTTAACTGCAAGGAAAAACTTGTATTACGCATCATAACTAATAAGCCATCGACGCAACAGCTCCAAAAGCGCAAACACTCTGACTTACAAAAGCCCGAGTCAGACGTTCGACAGGGCGAAAATGGCGAACCTTTTTCATAGGACAGGTTAAAAAATGACAGTCTTATGGAAATCAACATTAAGTGGGCCATTGACTAAAATGCGTGAGAAACCTCTAATTTCGGCCAAAATTCATGGTGAAGGCTAAAAAAAAAGGTCTTCACTTTTCATCAGCGTCCAATCCGTCCTAAATTGATGTTGCAAACTATAAAATTGGTCATTGCAATCTATTCAGTTTCCACCCAGCTGCTCATGCCCCCTAGTTTAAGAACCTAGGCTTAAGATAATAATTGTTGTATAGCTCCTGTTTAAATTTTTTCAAAAAAAAAAAAAAATTAAGCCGCATAATGCCAGGAATTTCGGAACATCTGATGGGTCATTGAATTTCAACTAGTGAGCCACACTGTGACCCACAGGCCAGTAGTTTGCCATATAGCAGCGGTTCCCAAATTTTTTTTTCACGGCGCCCTTTGAAAACTTAACAATACTCGCGGCGCCGTAATGAAAAAAAGGTATTCAGTTTAATTACTTCTTTGAACAATCTTTTTTTCTCCAAAACTTATAGTGTTCTCTAAAAAAAAAAGGTCTTCACTTCGATTTCATGTCTGATTTCCTTATTTTTCTCCGAAAATCAGGGTGTTCTCCAAAAAAAAAAGTCTTCACTTCGATTTCATCTCTGATTTCCCTATTTCCATCCCAAAATCAGGATGTTCTCTACACATTTTAGCTCAGGAATTTCAAGTGCAGAATTCAAGTAATAAAGCGACCCCACAAAATATTCAGGCGACCCCATTTGGGGTCGCGACCCACAGTTTGACGAACAATGCCTTATAGTATCCACTTTTTTCGTTTTTATAAATCGCTGACTTTATATGATTTTTAGAGGACAAATCAGCACTGAAGTACCATGCAAAAACCTTTTTTTTAATTTTGTCATCATTATACTCTGAAGAGGAGCATAAGAGATTTTTGGGAAAACAAAAATCACTAATTACTTGTATCTCAAAAACCTAGTATGATAATTCTTGTACCAATTAATTCAGAAACATTGGTTTTCTATCTGTTTGTAATACATTAAAGTACTCTAAATCGTTTAGTTTTTAATTTATTTGAAATCTTATTTTTGTATGTTCTGACTATAATTAATCTGCTAAAATCACTCACCAGAACATGTTGTGATCATGGATAGCACTGATGTAGTTGGCTCGACTTGATCATATGCGGGAGCAGATTTATCGCATCGGACAGCAATTATTGTTATCAACAGAAAAGCTACAGGTTTTAGTTCTGAGCTTGCTTTTTTGAGATGTTTAGTGTTCATGTAGGAAATCAATTCAAATGAATGCAAAATGACTATCGTTTTGCAGAAGAAATGAAAAGCTGTGTGTTACCTACAAGAAAAGATGTTATCATAACAAACGATAAACTTTATCCTAACCTGGCAGTGACACGAAGAGCAGCAAGCAGTTTTATGATGTGCTCTTCAATGGTTTTGTGATGTTGATCATAGTGATAAGCATAGTGAACAAGGTCACAAGGAAATTTTAATCGTGATCTTATTTCATTTGTTTCACCTCTATATTTATTCCTCTGACTCACAGGAAAGTGACAGAGGCGCTATACCTAGGGCAAGCAATCACCCCAACCTGTTTGCAGAGATATTGTTGTTGTGTTGAAATTTTTGTTTTGGCTTTTTAGTTTTGACCCCAGTTTGGGAAAATCGATTTAGAATACTATAATGTATTATAAACAGATAAGAAATCGATCTTCCTGAATCAATTGGTACAAAAACTACACTGTTCAACAAAATTTTGGTGGCTGATAAGTTAAGATTGCTTCTAGGGTAATTTTGGGGTGCTGAATCTAAGTTCGCAACCCGTTTTTTTCCATCACGTTTAGTTTTTGAGCTATGAACATAGCAGGTGAAAATTGAGATACCTGTTTGCGAAACCATAAATTTATATATTGGTTATTATACAGCTAAAAATCAGCAATTCAGCACTTTGCTAGTCAGAAATGCCAATTCAGCACTTTGCTAGTTGGATGCGAAGGAGTATTAATACTTCTTGTTTGTATGATTACATACAAATTCTACAGCAATTCTGGTACTTAACATAACATTTTTTAGTTTTGCTGAAGGCTCTAGTGAGCTGCATTTAAAACTGATGTATCTAAAAAAGTCTTAAATATGTTTTGCTTTAGAACACAGCACTACTTATTTTTTGCAAAATGTTGGATTGAAGTAAGTGTAAAACTAATCCCAATAGCTTTTACTATGCTTGTGAAAAATAGATATTGGCGCAGATAGACGAAACATTGGACATAAAATGAAAATGCATATAAGTACTATTTGGTTGCAAAGTTGCTGATCAGGACAAAAATAGGCACCTCATATTTGCTGCAGTTCTTGCAACACTCAGCTGCTCCAGTGGAGTTTTGGTAAGCAATAGAAGATACCTTTTGCATTTCCCATGATTGTTATTTTTATCTAACTGATATAAAAGAATCTTCTAAAAAGTAAATCAAAAAATTATTTATCCAAGTTGCCAGTCTGCCTTGAAATCATAATTGTCTGGTATTGACATTTCAATTTTCAAAACTCCACTCCACAAGATTTTGAACGTCCAGAGTCTTCAGGTAAACCACACAGTTCCAGTGATTCGAACTATATTCTCTTATTTATTAATGATTAATCACGTGACACAATTACAAAAACACGGTGAGATGCGCTGTACCTGTTCATTTCCAAGCTGCGAAATAGCATGAAAAACCACACAGTTCCAGTGATGCTATGTCCAGTGGCTTGGACCTTGTTGCAGCCAGCCCAAACACTTCTGTCTTTATAAATCAAATTATGTTGGACAATCTTGTTAGAGACCTGGCATTTCCAAAATACAAAACTGAAATTTTGGGGTCATGCTGAAAACAATGCAACTTACTTGAAAAAAAAAAAACAGAAATTTTATGGTTTCATCATTTCAATGAAAAATTCAGTTTATTCTTTAGTCCTACAAGCAACAATGGCTTGTGCTTCTACAAAGATGTTGATGGCTTAATGATGGAGTTAGGGTGTGAAGACAAGGGTGATGATTGCAGATTATTCATTGATTTGAGTAAAGCAAGTCTAAATGTAGTGCTTTTGCATTATGGTAATAGGCTACTCACCTTTCCTTATCTACAGCAGATTCAGTACAACTAAGAAACTTATGAGTCCATGAAACTGTTGTCAAACACTCTTTAGTACCCTAAATTTTCTTGAAAGACAATTTAGGGAAAGAGTATACTTTTTTCAACCATACCACAATTATAAACACTACAGCATCAAAAATATATTCATACCAAAATAAAAATAAAACAAAAAGAAAAGCATAAACATTTTTGCCTTACATTAGCCCTCTTCATAAAATTTTATTCGTCTAAAGAGGGCTAATTTAAGTCCAAAATATTCATGGTTTCTTGAAAGATTTGTGGAAATTTAAAAATTACTTCCCTTACTTTAAAAGTTTGATCTTACAAAAAAGTGATGCTTAACAGAGTGCTTGCATTTTCATTCATCTAGAAATTCAAAAAATTTTTGTTGACAAAAATTTTCTAAAACATTTAATGCAAAATAATTGAAAACTTGAAGCACATTCAAGTTGGTTGCAGAAAACTTTTTTGGAAACCATAGAGCTAAAAATTAAATCGAAATTCTGAAGAACATGATAAAAGCTTTCAGATCTTTGTAGTAGAATGAGCTTAAAGTTGCTTTCTTGCATTCACATCTTGCACTCTTTTCTAAGAATTTAGGTGCTGGAAATGATGAACACTGTAAAAAATTTCACCAGAACATTGCAGTTGAGGAAAAACACTATAAAGGAAAAGTAATGCTATTATGAGAAAATATTGTTGGTTTTGGCAGAAACAGAGTGAAACAAAATATCATTGCCGTGCAAAGCATGTATTGATTTATAAGTGGCAATGAACTTTTTACTTGTGTTAAGATATTTTCCAATTTTCTAATTTAATAATTGAACTTTAACTGAACTGATAACCAGAAACAATATTTATGTCCCAACTCTTATTGTTGTATCTCAAAAACCTAACAAGGGTAGAGAAAAACTAAAACAGATTTGAATTTAGTGTCCAAAGTACAGTCAAGACCAGCAAAAAAACTATGAGCTACACAATTTTTTTTTTTTTTGTTGAACAGTGTTATTACTCTAGATGCTGTAGTTTTCAGATACAATTAGTGATTATGTTCCCCTGAAAAATTTTTTATCCCCCCAGAGTATAAAGATTACAAAATTAAAAATAATTTTTTGCAGTGTATTTCAGTGCTGATTTGTCCTTTAAAAATCATATAAGCTAAGCAATTAAAAAAAACAAAACAGGAAAAGTGGACACCCTAATGCTCAATCTACCAAAGTTATTTCTGGTGTGCTCTTGGGAAAGGTAATACCCTACAAATTTCTAAATTGAATTATACTGCTTAACAATAATCATGGTTTAGTATAAAAAGAAGCAACTGGGCCAATACTAAGACTTTAAAGCAAGCAGTTTTCTTTGCAGTACTTAGGAGTAAATTATTCATTATTAAGACTTGGTTGCTTTGACCTAGCCAGCCTTCATTCACACAACTTTACTGGTGTAGCAAATGGTAATAGAGAAGATAAAACAAAGTTAAAATAATTATAACAAAATTGCTTTAAATTGGCAGTTAAGCTAAAGTCTTAAAATTTCTTTTTTAAAGCATGAAGTGGTTTAAAAAATTTTTGATCTGAAGTTTTAAGTATGCATTTTAAAAATTATTTCATTTTTTCACATATTAAAAAGCTTTTATTAACTTCCTCATGGCCCTCAAAAAACAGACCAAAAATATTATTGTTTGCATCTTGGCAGATCCAGCAAATACTTATTTTGAATGATAACATCATTCTTTACTTTCTAATTGACATGTAATTTAATCAAATCAATCATGGTCTAAAAATCAAGACTTCTACAAAGTTACCAACATAAGAAAATACTAAGTATGTGAAAACTTATTTTAGTAATTGCTTTCACACTTGCAAACAGATAAAGCCCACAAACTTAATATTGCAAATTTATTTGTAGGAACTTTGACAAAATAAAAATTAGTATCAACATTTGAAATAAACAGTTATAGCATATGATCACGAACCTGATTAAAATCACTAGAACAATCCAATTATACTATATGAGATATAAACCAAAAACAGGACATTTATGGTAAATAGCCCAGTTTAATTGCGTTTAGAATTAATTTATTCTTAAATGCTGTGCATGTAGTAAAAAAAGGAATTTTGTCTTTGTCTAATGTACTTTTTATTTACTAACTCTGGTTCTTCATCATTTTTACAAACTTTTTCATATACGTCAAACCTTAAAAAAAAATTTGACATATAATTTTAAACAATCCATGCACTTGATTTGCTATTTAGTCCAAGTCATGGGTGAGAAACCAATTGTGGGTTGGCATGCACAGCCTAAAAGATTGCAATTGGGCTGTAATAAACTTTTTATTACATAAACTAATAATGAATCGGGCATACAAAAAGTCATTAATGAAGCATAATGCCATTGCTTTGATGGTGCTAACATGCATCTTTCCAACAGCACATGGGTGATATTAAAATTCTTTCAAGGGTCAAGATTTGTTACATGGATGGTAGTTCTTTTCTCCTTGTTTAGGTTAAAAGACAAAGCAATTATTTGTTAAAAGTGCATTTGGCATTAAATCTTTCTGATATTTTATTCAGTTTTACAACAAGCATGATTTTTTTTTATCCATGTCACAGTTTGATATGTCACATTTGCTGACAAATTCTAACAGGCTTACTGCATAAACACAATGGCATGAAATTCTAAAGTGAACAGCATGCAAAAATTTATTTTTTTCTGGACTGGGCAATATAGCAAGTATATAACATCTAGTTGACGTCATACTTTTCTGATATCAATATAAATTAAATATTCTCAACATCATAAAAAATATTTGGGACTAATTTAATTGATAAATCAAAAACATTTTTTGGATGAACTTTACATGCTAAATTTTGTAATGCATAAGAGTTGTTTTAAAATATTAGTAGCAGCTTACTAATGCAATCAAATTTTTGCACAAAATTTCTCAAAAAAATGGTTTTATGTATTTGTTTGACTACCTGCTATGGTTATTGCCACTTTGTCTTTACTTTCCAATGACAAAGCAATTTCTTGAAATCAACTTCCTAAAGCAAACTTGTTTAATATTGTAAAGAACTCAATAAAATATTGTTCTGAGGATAAAACCAAAGAACAAGATCAAAGATGCAGAATTGAAAGGGAATAACCAAGGATGGCCAGGCATGGAGAGTCAAAAATAGGGCAATCTAGCGCAAGATGAAAGATATCTTGTGATATGAAACCATAGTTCTTGCACAAAGTAGTCTTGGCTTAACCAATCTTGAGATACCAAGTGAGAATGTGTTGTGCCTGATGCAGTGTAAACAAGAGAGAAAGAAAAAGGAGCAAGCTTGTCATAAGATACAGTAGGGATGAAATAGTGTGCAGCAAGCATCTACATTTTTTTTTACCAGGAAATGACAAAGTAAATTTTTTTGTGTCCACATCTTGCAAAATCAAAATTAAATTGCCACCATTAATTTGGCAATATTGCAAAGAAATCCTTCTCTAATATTGGATGTAAATTTCGTGTTACCTTCTTTCTTTTTTCAAATGAAATATTTACATCTTTAAATTTTTTTTAAACATATAACTGAATTATGTTATGATGTCCAGTTTTAACAATTTAGATTTTTCTAATAATTTCAGTTTATTGAAAAGAAAGCTAAACAAGGAACTATCTTTTTTCAGATGCATAGCTAGATTTCCATCTAATAGCAACACATTTACTTCCTATTACAGAAATAGTTAACATCTCTAAATCACCATTTTTATCAATTACAATCTCCATAATTAACAGAAATTTTTTGAAACTGCAAATACAATAACATCAAAAAATTACACTAGAGCTACATGTTGCCAAATTTTGCAAGTGCTTAGTTTCTACTTTTTTTCTATCATATAGTCAAATTTTATGTTAAATCTGAGTTACTCTGAACTTTCTTACAGATTACAGTTAGTCAGTCATGCTGCCTTGAAGTTGCACTGAATCATTAGTCAGTTAATTTGTTTACAGCTTAATTGTTGAAAAAATACAACCACAAACTACTTTATTAACTGCAATTTAAAGCTTTAAAATTCCAAAAAAGTTTTATAAACCTTTGTTACAAGCCACCAAACAAATGAACAACTAAAAGTTCATTTATATTTAGCTTTCTATTAACAAGAGTTATTTTCTTTATGATTTATAGTTTTTCATAATTATCTTCTTTGATCTTATTTTTTAAAACTGAACAACCAAGCTATAAAATGGTAACTACATTGCAGAAAAAGTAATTTTGTAGCAAAATATTAGTTACTTTGCAATATTTTCTCTATAAAACTAAAAGTGAATTTCCAAAATTCTTTGAGAAGTCATAGCTTGTGAGAATAAAATAAACAAAGACTACTTAAAAAGAAAGCTTTGAATAAGCATTATGCAGACACACACACACACACACACACACACACACACACACACACACACACACACACACACACACACACACACACACATGCCTGTTTTGTTGTCAAGAAAAGTAAACCTGATAGAATCTGTCATCAAAATGTGACTTCTAAGACCATATTATAGTAGACCCTATCAATATATGATTTAAAGTGAAAAAGCTTTTGACCTTTGGATGTAATTGAAAAGTGCTTGTATATTTTTAATTTTTAGTTTACTTCCTTAACTTTTACAGCAGAGATGCAGTCTAAAAATAAAATTTAAAATCTTTTAACTGATGCATGTAATAGATGTATCTTTTTAGATGTTGATCTCACTAAGTATATGCAAGTATTGCAAACTACTGATAAAAAAATAACTATTTTTAACAGGCAGTTAACCTTTTCACTGTCCCATGTACCACATGTGGACATTTGGCTCAGACATTAGCGAATCATATGTGGTGCACACAAGCAGAGCATGTTGTAAATAAGTTATGCTTCATACATTCTGTGGGTCACATATGGTGCACAGGTTTTTATTGTGTTAAAGTTTTTATATCATCCTACTCTACATGCCATATAAATTTTTTGTTATAAGATAATAATAAGTTAAAAACAGACATGAGCATTTGAGTAAAAACCGTAAAAACCCCTCAGACAGCAAAAGGGTTAACAAACAAAAAGCATTTCTTGAGATTTTGTAATCTGATACAGTATTAACAGCACTAATACCATAAAACGAATATGAAAAAAACTTCACCCTTCAGTATATTCAGCTTGCAGAAGACTAAGATATGTATCCCATTTGTTTCCTACTACTTTGCCACAAGTAAAACATCTTATGGGAATAATCATGACTTGAACCTAAACAGAATAATTAATATACAAAAATTTTAACTACATACAAAAAAGATAAAAACCAGATTCTAAATAAGAGTTAACTTACCAATAAAATATTTCAATTAGTGAAAGTGTTGATATTTAAAAAATCTAATAACACAAAAATTTTAACTACTTTTCTGCCACCTTAAAAAAAAACATTATCACAGATTAAACAGAGTACATCATGTAATCTTTAAAATACAGGGTGTCCATAAATTATCATTACAACTTCAAAACTTAGTTAAAAATCTATTTTTGACGTTATTTTAGTACAGTTTGTGCAAAAAGAAAGACAAAGTTTTTATCTAATTATGCTTTTTTTGCCTTTTTGCGGTATTTATTTTATATTTTACTTTTTTGTCTTTTTGCACATTATTAAATTCCTTTAAATGTGCACTCCCCAGGAAAAGGCCTGGTGCATGTTTTGGTTTAAAGAGATAAAATTACAAACACACAAGTTCAGAGAAACTTTCAAACTATCAGGTCATCCCATAAGTAATGTCATTTTACTGGAGGATTTTAAAGAAATAAAAAACACACACAAAATATTAATTTAATTAATTATATAGTGTCCATCTGAATGAATGACATTTGGCCAACACTCTAGAAGTTTATTTATCCCACTCTTATTAAAAGTCAACATGCTTACTAGAGAAAAAAATGTTGCAGGTCTGTTTCAAGTGCCTCACATGAAGGGTATTCTTTTCCATCAGTGAAATGTTGCAGACTTTGGAATAGATGATAATCTGAAGGAGCAACATTGGGAGAATACGAAGGATGCAGAAGTTTTTCCCAACATGAAGGGCAGTGCAGATATTCACATGTTGACGTCGATGGTCTTCAGTGAGTTTATGTGAAACCCATTTGCCAAGTTTAGAGACTATTCCAAGCTCCTGTAAGTGGTGATGAACAGTTGACAAGGATAAGTTGACTTCTGCCAATTCTTCAATAGTTGCAAATGGATTTTTGTCCATAACAGCTTTCAATGCATCATTATCCAATGAGACAGGTTGCACAGAATGTGAGGCATTTTGCAAGCTAAGGTCACCTTGTCGAAATTTGCAAAATCTTTAGTCAATCGTAAGGGTGTCATTTTTCATCATGATAAAGCTAGACTCCATAGTGCACAATCATGTGCAATAAGATTGAGGAGCTTGGTTGGGAAAAACTTTTGCAACCTCTGCATTCTCCTGATATTGCTCCTTCAGATTATTATCTATTCCAAAGTCTGCAACATTTCACTGATGGAAAAGAATACCCTTCATGTGAGGCACTTAAAACAGACCTGCAACATTTTTTCTCTAGTAAGCATGCAGACTTTTATAAGAGTGGCATAAATAAACTTGTAGAACATTGGTAGAATGTCATTTATTCAGATGGACACTATATAATTAATTAAATTAATATTTTGTGCACGTTTTTTATTTCTTCAAAATCCTCTAATAGAACGATATTACTTATGGGATGACCTGATAACTGTCTGATTTTGTTTCTATAAACCAAGATACACATTGGGCCTTTTCCTGAGGAGTGCTCATTTTAAGGATTTCAAAAATCTGCAAAAAGTCAAAAAAAGTGAATAATTAAATAAATACAGCAAAAAGGCAAAAAAGCATAATTGGATACAAACTATAAGTGCTTGTTTTTCCTTTTACACAAACTGTACTAAAATAATGCCAGGAATTGATTTATGGCAAATTTTTGAAGTTGTAGTGATAATTTATGGACTTTGTATTACTATAAAAGTTTCATTAACATGTTAGAAAATAAAAACTAAAGGTTTTAGTTTAGTACAAATTTTTTTTTCATATAGTCAATTTATATTGACATGGTTGCTGCTTTTAGTTTTAAGCAGAGTCACTTTAATGGGTAGGCAGCATGACATTAGAAATTCATTGTTTAGCTCTTTTCCCAAAAGCAGAATGGAAATCACATAAAACAGAGTATTGTACTTGCATCACTTTGCTCAAACAAAGCTACCAGTCAATGAAGCTTTAGTTATAAAATATTTATCTAATTTAAAGCAATTTCTTTGATGAATTGTCGTTTTTGTAATCAATAGCTTGTAAGTCAAACCAATTACAATTTATTAACCATATTAGAGCAAGCTAATCCAAGGTAAGTATTGAGAGTCTACAAAGTTTCAAAACTTTGGGTAATATTTGAATGGTTTGGTTATAGTGATGGTACATTTTAAAAATCACTGAACTTTATCAGATTTTCACAATATAATACTGAACAAAGCAATGGTCAGTTTTTTTTAATGAAGCATTATATGAAAACACTTGACTTGCTATTGTTCTTGAAAAATTAAAATATACATATATTTATGAAAAATAGAGAAAATCAAAAGATAACTATTTTACTTTATTTCAACCTCATAATTGTAAATACATGCATACAAGGTGTGTTTGAAAAGTATTGGGACTGCATGCTTTGCACAAGCAACATTTACAACAGTAATAAAGACTTTGTTTTTTAAGATGGTGCAATGTCTTATGGTTGAAAAATGCAGTTTCAGCATTCTGTGACAACCATATGCTTTTTCACAGGATTTTCATTAAAGATGCTTTACTGTAGTTCATTTTGGAATAATTTAATAAATTAAGATTTTTTGCTCTTTTTTTCTTTGGTTAACAAACGATGAGCTTCGAACATCAACTTGAATGAATCAACTTGAAGTTCTCATTTGGCTTGAAAAAACTCCAACTGAAACATTCAGGTTGATTCAAGAAATCTATGGAGATGCTGCATGTCAAGAACTTGGATTTCTGAGTGGCACAAGAGGTTCAAAGAGGAAAGAGAGGATGTGGAAGATGACTCTAAGAGTAAAAGAGTAACAACAAAGTGTGAAAGAAAAAATGTGCAGTGACCATTGCCTTACTCTTAGAATGATAGATGATAGCAGATGAGTTGAGCATGAACAGTGAGAGAATGTGGAGAATCATCAAGATCTGGGGATGAATAAGATTTGTGTGAAAATGGTACCAAGGTTGCTAAATGATGGGCAAGTGTGTTAAGGCATTCTGAAATGACTTGAAACTGAACCAGATCTGCTCAGTTGTTACCAGTGATAAGTCATGGATCTTTAAGTACAATCCACTCACCAAACAGCCAAGCCTTGAAGGGAAGAGTGCATCATCACCAAGACACAAAAAAAAAAGCAAGGATGTTCAAGTCAAAAATTAAGGTAATGCTTATCATTTTCTTTGATGTTTATGAAATTGTTCACCTAGAATTCTTGCCACAGGGCCAAACCATCAACCAGAACATTTACAAAGACATCTTGTGACATTTGATGCATTTAGTATGGAAGAAAAGAGAATTGTGGGAGACGAAGTCATGGCTGCTTCATTATGACAATGCTCCTGCTTGCAGCACCTTAAGCATATGGCAATTTCTTGCAGAAAATAACATTAACGTGCTGGAGCAACTACCCTACTCACCAGATCTGGCTTATTGTGATTTTTTTCTGTTTCTTAAACTCAAGGAAGTCATTAAAATAACTCATTTTCAAGACTCGATAGCCTTACAACAGCCGTAACCAAGGAACTTCGAGCAATTCCAATAGAATCTTTTCAGGAGTGCTAAGAAGCATGGCAGTGGAGAATGGAAAAGTGCATCCAGGATCAAGGAGATTACTTTGAAGGAGAGAAGTTGTAATTTTTACATGGCATTTGAAATAAAATAATTATTTGCACAGTCCCATTACTTTTCAAACAGCCCTTGTATTTTATTTCCCAAAAAGAGCTGGTTCAAGACCTTACATATTACACTTTACTTGAAAAAATTAATACCTTGCTTTGTTCAATATTATGTTGTGAAAGTACAATAATACGGTTCAGCAATTTTTAAATGTATTTTCACAAAAACGTGCACAAAGCAATTTATGTATGACCATGGCTAAAGCTTTTTATACATTTTCATTAGAGCTGGGTTCAAGTAAATACTTAAGTAGATTTTTACTTAATACTTACTTAACTATTTTTTTGGACGGCTTGAAAATTTTAAGTACGGTAAATTTAAATTGTGATAAAACCAATTGTCAAGATAAGAGTATCATTTATGCTACAAGTTTTAGCAATTGCCTCGATTAACCTGTTTTTGTTGTTTTCAGGTGTATCTCTCAGCTACTGGACTAGCTTGTTTTGCTATAATTTTTACTTTTTACTCTTAAATTTTTAGCCTGTTTTCAAAGATTATTAAAAATTCAATCCATCATGTCAAACTCAAGTGATTGGAAAGAGCCTACTAGGAAGAAGTCAAAAGTTTGGAAATATGTTCTTGTTAAGTCAGGCAATGATTCAGTTGTGAAATGAAAATACTGCTCAGCTAAGTTCAATTCAAAGCAAGCCACTATGTCTTTAATCTATCACTTACAGAAGAAAGAAGGCATCAATTTGAAAAAAAACTCTCTGAACCCAAAGAATTTAATACTAAATTAAAATAGAAACAACTTACAATTCTGTCATGCTTGCAGAAAAAAGATTCAGCTGAGGTTGTTCTTGCAAGACTGTTGGCTGTAGATTTATTGCCAATGTACAAGCTTGAGAAAACCAAGGACATTCAAAATGGCTGGGCTAATGAAGGCCTCAAGATTTCAACAACAAAAAAAAACCATGAAAAAGGTGTTTCTTTCATTCACAGACAAAATCAAGATAAATTCTAAGCAAGAATTGGCAGCAAGAATAAGCAACAAATACAGATTTTCCATTTCCTTAGATGAGTGGATGTCAATCAAAAACCAAAGGTATGCGGGCCTGAATTTGGACCTGAATGATGCCACATTACAGTCACTTGGAATGGTGAGAATTAAGGGATCAATGACAGTGGAGTGTTGTCTTTATCCTATAAAGCGACTGAAAGATTTTGGATTGATGCTGCAGGATCACATTGTTGGTATGGTAACAGATGGTGCTTCAGTAATGATCAAAACAGGGAGGCTTTCTGGCATCATCTACCAAATATGCCATTCTCATGGACTGCATCTTGCAGTTTGTGATGTTTTATACAAGAAACGTCACAATATAAAGGACACTAATGAAGATGCAGAAGCTTATGAGTATGATATTGTTGAGAGCTATGATGATGAAAATGATGATTATAATGCAGATTTTGTTGATACAGTGAGTGATGTTATTTCAAAAGTCAGAGCAACTGTCAAGCTGTTCAAGAAGAGCCCACTGAAAAATGATTGCTTGCAAAAGAACTATGAAAAGGAATTTGGAAAAAGACATTCTCTGCTCTTGGATACCAAAATTAGATGGAACTCATTGCTCAAGATGCTCACACAGTTTTTGGAAGCCAAGGCACCTATAGACAATACATTGAAAGAGCTTGATCTGGAATTAAAACTTTTAACAGAGGATGAAGTTGCAGTTGTGAAAGACTTGTCAGAAAGTCTTGAAATAATTGAGGTTGGTGCAACTGCTCTTTGTAGATGTGATGCCACAGTTTCAAAGAGTGAGAAGATTTTTGAATATGTTCTCAAGAGGCTGGTAGAAGAAACAGGAGCTATTTCACAGGAATTATTGGCAACTGTCACTGATAGAATTGAATCAAGGAGAAATAAAGGGATTTGTGGCCTTGTGAGGTATCTAGAGAATCCAAACAATTATGAGCAAGTGGTTGAGTCCTCACTCTTAAGTTATCCAAAAAAACAAGAGCTTGCAAAAGTGGCAAAAGATGTTTTTTTTTATGACTTTTACCCAATGACCTTATTGATGAAAGTGCTGAAGATCTTGAAAATGACATCACTGACAAGTGTCCTATGAAAAAGTCTAAAACAGAAGAACTCAACAACATTTTATGCCAGCCAGAAAATCAACATTTGAATCATATTCAAGAAAATGTTTTAACATACATAAAGAAAGAAATGACATTTTATGAAGTAACAAAGGAATGTCCCAAAGTCTTGAAGATCTTGAAGTCTTGTGTAAACTTGATTTCATCCTCTTCTGTTGAAGCAGAAAAGTGTTTTAATGCTGCTGGACTGTTTATTTCAAAATTAAGATCATCGTTAAATGATAAAATGATTGATTTTTTGTGCTTGCATATAGCTACTTTGTGTGCAAATAATCTTTCTTTATGAATTTGTAATAAATAAGGTGATTAAAATATACTATATTGTCTCTAATTACTTTTAAAATTACTTGAATTACTCAAGTAATATTTCAAAAATTACTTGTTACTTCAGTATTTTTTAAGCTTACTTGAACCCAGCATTAATTTTCATGTTTAAGTGATTAAAAAATTATAAATTTTTAAACCAGCATAACTTCAAAACTACTAAAGCATTTTGCTCAAATTGGTATTATTTTGGTCAGAACAATTTTTTCCGTAGTAATGCAGATTTTTATCAAAATCGAAAAGCTAAGTCACATGGGTTGATTCAACATGAAATTACTGATACATAAAAATTCATAAAATGCTTAACTATATAATGGTACAGTTCAGTGTTGACCAAAACCATATAAAATATCAATATAGTAGCATAAACATAAGCAATGGCAAAACTAAGTTATCAATTTCATCTGTACATGATTCAATTATTGAAATAATACAAACAGCAAAAAACACATTAACATAAAAAACTTGCACCACACAAAAAAAATCTAAACAGAAAATAGCAAACAATTGAATAGCAATAGAACTTAAAGCTCCTTCCACAGTTTTTGTTGTACCAGGAATTTTTATAAAACCATATTTAGACCCAACTACTGATGCACAAGCATCACCTAATCCAACTGATAAAATGCCACTAAAGCAAACTAAAGGTAGTTTGCTATTGATTCCACCTATTACATATGGATTTTTAATGAAAAAAATCCAAATTGGATAAGATAAACCAAGCACTAAATAAATAGGAGTTAAAATAAACAAACCCATGTCTTGCTTATCAGTAAAAATATTTAAAATAGGCAACAAATATATTACCAATGGTTTCAACTCATAGGCACATATAATACTTATAAAAACAAAGGAACAAAACACTAATGTTGAAGAAAAAAATAAAAGTGGTATATCAAAAAACAAACCAGGAATATACACAAGTAAGATGAAAACATGAAAAACTTTTCTTTCTGCAGTGGATGCTTTTATACTAGATATCCTCCTAATAGCATAAATTAAACAAATTGTAACAAGACAAACCCAATAAATAATTAGATACAAACGAATTGGCTGATTTTCTGAAAAAAAGCTTACAAAAAAGTTTAGCACTTCATTTATAATTTGGGAAAAAACAAACATTGCCAATGATAAAGTGACAACAAAAATAATACTTAGAAAACAACATATACTGTTATTGATTTCATATAATGTAAAACTAAATATAACTATCAAATGTATTAAGCAAGTTACAAATCCGACAAATGAGCATATGACAACTAAATTTTGGGGAGGGTTTTGAAATAATAGTGATATGCTATTGAAAATAAAATATGTAATTAACTGTGATATTGTCAATGCTTCCCCAACAGAAAAACTATTTGTACATCCAACAAAACAAATTATAAATATGGCAAAAATTGAGACATTTATACCTACACACTGCAAAGTAATTTGATTATTGAGATACATGAAAATAGACAACAGTATAAGTGAACCAAGTTTAGTTATTTTATCTAAGTTAGCACAAAACAGAAAAAAAATAATTGAAGCTATTTTCCACACATTTACCAATACTTGATCATCATCAATCATGTTAAAACTTAAGATAGTGGGAACTACAAAACCACCATACCACAAGGAAAAACTTGAATGCTTTCGTGAGTGTTTCAACACAATTTGGGAACAATCATTTGTTAATGATCCAAAAAAACAAAAACATATAATAAGAAAAGATAAATAATCTGTTTTAGTCCATGCAATAATGGAACAGGAAAAAAGCAATAAAATACTTTCTATCCATTTGTTTGCCGAAACCATTTTGACAAAAAATATCTTTAACTTTGTTGCTCACTATTTATGCTCGCTATCAGTCGCTCAATACTTTTACAATCATCTTTTGTCTTTTTTTTTGTCAAATTGTGACTTCCACAATCCACATGTTCGCGAAACAACGGAGTGGTTCTAAAACTATTTGGAGACAGAGTCTGGACTCGGCTTTTCTACAGCCGAAACCAAAAGTCTAAGTATAGGTTTTTTATTAGTCGGCACGTAGGCTACACTTGATAGTTTGATTTAAATAATTTTATTACAGCCTACCTTCAAAAAGCAGCAACCAAGTGATTCCTGTTTTTTTCATAAGCAATGAAGCAACCAAGTAATTACTCTGTGGAATTACAACCAAGTGATTGTACAAGTGATTCCGTAACATAAAAGTTAAATTTTAATATCGTGTTATAGACTGTGATTAGTCCGTTCCGAAGACATCGGAAACTGAGGATTGCTGGATTATTGAAGGTTATAATTTTTTATGATGTACCTCCTATATATGTGAGAAGCCAATAGCGTAGGTTTCACAAATGGTTACACATTTTTATTAGGTTTTTTTAATATTTCCAATTTCTCTGCAATCAATAATGCACAATGTTTGCGTTTTACGACATCTTTCTTTTTTGTTGATTTCCTATTGGGATACGGTATACAACATAAATAAATGGTATAATGAGGAGAATAATATGAGAAATCAGCCGGATTACTTGTTATCACGTGGAAAATGAACCTACATGGCGTTTAGGCATGCATGCAGTAGGCTACCATGTAATATAAGCGGCAGCTTATGAGAACAGTGGTGCGTATGCACACAAACGCTGAAAATGTGAAAATGCGCTTCCAAAATCCCTGCCAAAAAATTGAAGGATCCAAATTTTTGGTAGCCGGATTTTTAAAGGGCAACTGAATGTCATAACTGCTCTAATAATTTTCAATGGTCTTAAGCCATTACTGCTTAGGGTGTAGCTGTTTTTTTCTTTGTCGACTTACCGTTACTTAAAAAAACACAACCTTTTTCTTGTATTTATTTATTTATTTATTTTATCTTTATATTTATCCTCCTGACTCGCAGGAAAGCGACGAAGGCGCTAATGCATAAGGAGAAGCAATTATCTCGACTTGCTTTCGGAAATGCCAAGATATTACTGTCCGCTTGAAATGTAATAGAGATATGACTAAAATTTAGATCTGCTTGCCAAGACCACCAAGCAAGGGAAAGTGCCGTAAAGTGTCTTTCTCAAGGACACAACAGAATGGCGCGAGTAAGTTTTGAACCCAGACCATATCGATCACAATCCCGCCGCTCGAACCACCCGACCACGCTGCCGACTTGCATTACATCCAAGAATATACTACAGCCGAAACGATACTCACAAAACTTTAAACAAAAATCTAATAAGCGACTAGCAAGAAACAAATAAGAAAGCAAGAAGTAAATTAAAACGTTGCCGGAAAACTGAAGAAGCAAAATCAATCATAATAAGCACAATTAAGTTTTCACAACACGGGTGGATGAAATAAAATGCGCTTAAAAGACAAATCACTTTTGCCCAATGCGCGTAACACTGTAATTATCGAGCTACGTGCGGTATGCAAAGCGGTGCTCGTTGGTACGCGTACAAGTTGAAACGTTATCATAGTTAACTGTTTTGTGTTCTTGACTTTGTGTTGTATTTAGGTTTTTTGTATTATAGATTATTTTAAAGTTATTTAAAGCCAATATTTTTCTGGCAAATAGCCTACATTACAACGGGTGCAATTCTTGTCTTGTACAGGTTATGAAAAATAGCGCGAAAAGTACTACAAGAGGTAACTATTGTCACCAGATTAAAAATACACTAGCTGCTATTAGAATAATATACAATTTTTCGCAATGTCGAGTTGCGATAGCCTGCACTAGTCAAGTTGCGATAGCCTGCACATAGCATTTGCAGTTGTCTTTTAAATCTAAGAGAAAAAGGGTGTTTTAGAGAATGCACTCCGTAAAGCAAAAAAACGTGTAAATATCTTTTCTATATATTTTTTAAAAAAATTTGTAATATGATACTTGAGTAGTGTTGGTTTCAAACTTATGTACTTAAAATTATCAAGTGGTATACTTGAGTACAGTAATCAATGTAATTATAGGCCTAATAGCGCGGTAACTATAGTTTATACCCGGCGTTGCTGTTATCACCCAGCAATACCGCTGGCTTTATAAAATTTTGCATCAGTGTTAGTGGTATAAAATTTGTCACAAGATGTTGCAATTCTTGGTTCGTATTTTTGTACTAGTGATGGTGACTTGATTGGAAGGAAATGTTACAAACTTAATCATTACAATTTTATAAAGCTTTCCAATTTTATAATTTTTGTCCATATAGGCCACAGATTCAAACCAAGTTTTAGAAATTATCAGAGTAAAAAAGATTTTCGATACCAATATTAATCTTTTTCTACTTTTTGTGCTAACTCGTATATGGCAACACGTCTCAAAATGTTCAAATGCTAGTTCCAATAAATTGTTCGGGATCATCTTTGCAAGCGTTTTAGATGTGGCACAAAAAATGTAAGAAAATACAAAAAAAGTAGGTATTGGTAACATAATAGCCTACACAGGTGTAATAAACAATTTTTGGTAGAACGAAAGCATCCAGGAACAACGTCTTATATGTTCGTTTTTTTTATTTTTATTTGCTTTAAATTAGGCTTATATTCACCATGATGCTTTTCTCCTGACTTGCAGGACAACGACAGAGGTGTTAAACGCAACCATCAAGTGATTAGCCTACCAATAGTTGTTTATGAAGTTATTAAAATATTGCTTCAAAAGGTGCTGCAACATGCACACTTGTTCTTAAAAATCTCTTCTTATCTTGATTGCATGCCACAACATTCATCGTTTTGTTGCCTCTTCCTTTTTCTGTTCTGCTTTCTACTACTTATAAATTTCCTATTTCACTATGTTTTTATGGCGGAACTGAAATAAAAGATACTGATACTGATACTGATACTGATACTGATACTGCTGTCCACTTGAAAGTTTTATATATTCAGTGACTTTTAATCGATGTTTGATCGGTTTTCTATGGCCACCACCAGAGATAAGTCGCAAAATGTATGCTACAATAACATGGCGAATGTAGGATTTGAACTCAGACCGTATTGATCGCATTTGATTCCCATCAATAGATCGCTTTTACCTATTCGGCATGCATGGCAGAGTTTGTTTAGGTTTATCCCGCATGGCATAGTTTTGTTTTAGGCTTTAAAATTAACTCCGTCCAACTTAATTCTTATTTATGCTTTTTATTTGTTTTTTTATGTTTCTTTTCTTTCCTTTTTTTATAAAATAATTAAAAAAAAAGTCGACAGCGTAATCGAGTGGTGAAAGCGCCGTGCTCATGACCAACATGGTCTCGGATCAAAACTACTCGCGCCATTCTGTTGTGTCCTTGGGAAAGACACTTTTCCCTGTTTGGTGGTCTTGGCAAGCAGTTCTAAATTTTAGTCATATCTCTATTAAATTACAAGAGGACAGTAATATCTTGGCATCTCCAAAAGCAAGTCGGGGTAATTGCCTACCCTACGTAATAGCGCCTTCGTCGCTTTCCTGCAAGTCAGGAGGATAAATATAGAGATAAAATAAAATAAATAAAAAATATTGAGGTGTAGCAGCCTTGCTTCTGGTTACACATCGTCTATAAATAATTCATTACTAACTTTGCAAGCTACATCGTACACTCGTTTTGTTGCTTCTTCCTTTTTCTAATTGGCAGCCTTTACTTATGTTTATTAATAAATAATTATGGTTGCATTTTTACTTTGTAGCGGAGCAGAAATAAAAAAAAACTAAAATAACCTGAACTGATACGTAGTTCACAAAATGGAATTTCCAACTCAGGCAGACTATGTTCACTAGCTGTGTTAGGCAAGCAGTCTAGGAGAAAAAATCTCCAAGATAAAACTTTTTTGCAGTAGTACGCGGTTTGGCGCCCTGTCTTAAACATCAGTTATTTGTTTAATTTACATCATCACTTAATTAGCCAAATTTTAAACTATTGACCATTTGTTAATTCAATTTTATAACGAACACATAAGAACAGTCTTTATATACATGTTTATATATACGTATACTACATGTGCTAGCTTAGCTTCATTTTTTATGTCTTGTCATCTTAGGCAAGTAGGTATTTGAAAATATTTGAGGAAAGAAAAAGAAAGAATTTTTTTTGACCGGCTAGTGGCTTATGAATTTTTATATATTTCAATTTTTTTTTTTTTCAAATGTGTAAGAGGTCAAAAAAAAAAAAACCCCTACATACCTTGGGGTAAAACTGGACAGATCGCTCACGTTTCGTCACCATTTAGTGGCATTGCGCAAAAAACTATCATCGCGCGTCACACTGTTGAGGCGACTCGTGGGCTCGGGATGGGGTGCTGGTGCTAAAACACTACGCATAGCTACCTTGTCTCTAGTCTACTCAACAGCTGAGTACTGTGCGCCAGTCTGGTGTCGCAGTGCTCACACTCGCCTCATTGACAGTGTCTTGAATGACGCCTTGCGCATAGTTACTGGATGCCTGCGTCCCACTCCAACGGAACA
This sequence comes from Diplosoma virens, assembly GCA_963680785.1. Taxonomy (NCBI): domain Eukaryota; kingdom Metazoa; phylum Chordata; class Ascidiacea; order Aplousobranchia; family Didemnidae; genus Diplosoma; species Diplosoma virens. The sequence goes on along the minus strand of OY796882.1, from coordinate 59,433,612 downwards.
CCTACCTGTACTTTCAGGCATCCAGCCAGCTGAGCTTCGCCGACTGGGAGCGACACTCTCCTTGGCTTACCGTGGATCTCTGGACCCCGATCATATTTTGCATGGTCTGTTAAGTGGGTCCTCAGATACTGGCCAAGTGAGACTAAGATCCAGACGCCCGTTTGTGCCAGGTGCGCGGAATCTCTTGGACAATCTTGCCAGACTTGGCATCCGCGCCTCTGAATGGACGAATCACAAATGGAACGCGGAGTACTGTGAAAATGCTTCCAGGCTCCGTGCTTTTGTGCCCGGGACCAGTGTCAGGCCTGTTGGGATGGGCTTACCCCGAGCAGCTTGGGTTAAGCTCAACCGCCTGCGGACTGGTGTTGGGCGATTCCATTCGTCCATGCACAAATGGGGTCTCGCTCCTTCACCGAATTGCGAGTGCGGCGCCTCAGAGCAAACCGCAGACCATGTACTAACAATGTGCCCCATACATCGGGCACCACATGGAGCACGCGGTCTGACGGTTTTGGATGACGAAACTCGATGCTGGCTTAATAACATCGCTGCCAGCATCTGATCCAGGCAGTGCAGCAGTCTGGGGTAGTAAAAGGATAAACCCTCGGCCCCAGTTCTGTTTGTGTCTGGCCTGGAGTGGATGCCCTTCAAACGACGACGACGACGACGACGAGCCGTTCAAAAAAAGGAAATCATCAAAGAACCCTCAAGGTTATCAAATCAAGATGCTTCCTGATGAAAGTAACAGTAAACTATTACAAGAGACAAATAAAAAATAAAAAACGAAAAATTGTCGTTAATAAATAATAAGCCTAACAGTCAAAACATACGACGTAGAATTCGTCGAATACAAAATCGTCAAACAAAATAAAGTTTATTTGGTTCAAGTTGATAATCAAAAATTTGCTCAACAGACGAAACATAGTCTTTGTCGAACACAAGTAATAAAAACGTATGATGTTTTTTTCAAATAAAATACAAATAGACCTTTCAATGTTTTTTTAAAGGTTTAGGCCAGTGTTTCCCAAACTTTTTCAGTCAAATTCAATCCAGCGTCCCCTTGGTTTTCAGCTGGATTCCCAGCGCCCCCTTGCTTCTTTTTTAAGTGAATAGACAGAAAATATTTATTTCAAAATCTGTAATTTTGCTATTTGTCACCCAAATTTATGGTGATTTCTAAAAAAAAAAAAAAAAAAAAGAAAAAAGGTCTTTACCCTGAATCGATCTTGTATTTCTTCCTGCAGGGGGTGGTACCGGCCACTTTGGGAACACTGCTCTACAAGATCACCTATAAAAGGTCTTTTATCGTATCTCATGTATATTTCTTCTTATTGTTTCCTATCGCCTCCTTGTTCTCTTACCGCCCCCTAACCACCCCATTTCTTCTTACCGCCCCCATAAATCTCGCCAACACCCCCTGGGGGACGGTAGTGCCCACTTTGGAAACCACTGGCTTAGGCGTTGTTTACACTAGGCGTAGTTTCTCAGCTTAGAAGTGGTTGTTTATTATATTACTAAGCCAGCGCTGGCGTACAAATGTAATAAATAAACACTTTTAGGCTGAGAAACTACGCCTAGTCTGAACAAAGCCTCATGGTTTAGCACAGCGGTTCCCAAACTTTTTTTTCACGGCGCCCTTTGAAAACTTAACAATACTCGCGGCGCCGTAATGAAAAAAAGGTATTCAGTTCAATTACTTCTTTAAACAACCTTTTTTTCTACAAAACTGATAGTGTTCTCTGAAAAAAAAAGGTCTTCACTTCGATTTCATCTCTGATTTCCCTATTTTTCTCCGAAAATCAGGGTGATCTCTAAAAAAAAAAAAAAAAGGTCTTCACTTCGATTTCATCTCCGATTTCCTTATTTTTCTCCGAAAATCAGGATGTTCTCTAAAAAAAAAAAGGTCCTCAATCGGAATCGTTCTCTGAAGGGAACGTTGCTGCTAACAACTTTCACACTGCAATTATTATGAGAAAAGCAGTAAGTACAACAACTTCCGCATGCTTTCGCGGCGCCCCTGACAAAGTCTTGTGGCGCACAGTTTGGGAACCGCTGGTTTAGCAGATATGCAATAGAGATTTTTTAATCCGAGAAAATTCGGAGTTTGTAGGATTTAATTTGTATCTACGTCATCAAGACATTAACAGGACAAGGGTCGTCTAGGGGCGAGGTTTATAGAAGTAATAGTTCAGAGTCAATTATATTAAAGGAATTTTTATTTCGTCGGGTCATTTCTTTTATTACAATTACGCTTAAGTGTATACCAAACGTTTGCATATTGTTTGTTTGTAAAAGTTTGTTTGTAATCGTTGTAAAAGTAAAAGTTGTTGTTGTTGTTTGTAAAAGTTTGTAAAAGATGTAATGTTTTAAATTAAGTTTAGATAAAAAATAAATGAAAATGAAAGTTCTAGATATTTGCATTAATCAGTATAAGAATACTTAATATTAAAATGGTTTTATAATCAAATTTCATTGTTATCTAAATGTTAGATGATAGATATAACTGTTTAGTTAATGCATTGAATATATCAGTAGTTTGACCAAAATAAAATAATTTTTACAGGACATAATTTTATGAATTGTCCAGTTTAATTTTATTTCTGTGGATTAAGCTGTTAACTAGATTTAAAGTTACATTGAATCTAATGTTTTATATATAAGTAATATTTTAATTCTTTTTAAATACAGATATAGGCCACTTAATAAAAAGTTTTGTTTATTGTTATATTTGTTAGTGTAAATTTTTAATAAGTGGATCAGAAAGATTTGAGTCTCTTTAAGAGGTCACTGTAAGCAATTTGTTTTTGGTGAAATTAACCTGGAATACCCATTTTAGCACCAGGGTGGAATAAAGAAGAAACCAAGAGAAAAAAGCATCTCACAAGAAGTGATAGTAACTGCAGGATCTGGGTTAGTTTCATGAATAAAAATTGCGGTAATCCTGTACTTTAGTGTGGTAAATAAATTTATGAATGCTTTTCGTTCTAAGCAATAATAATCACAGGGGTGGATCCCAGTTAGTTTCACTATCAAAAATTGGGTAATCCCATTTTTTACTAACCTTGGTAAACTAACCCAGATCCTTCCCAGTGGTTATGATTGCTTAGAACAAAAAGCATTCATGAATTTATTTACTGTGCTAAAGTATAAGATTACCAAAATTGCTTATGGTGACTTCTTGAAGAGACCTAAAGATCCAATACAAAAAAATTTTTTGCTTTCTAATATTATGCAAGTATTACTATAGTACTTGATTTTTAATTGAAGGCCTACTTTTTTTTATAGTCATGTTAAACCATTTTATTTTTGAGCAATTGCTTGGGGGTTATTTTTTCTACTTTTCAACCACTAGATTTTGACTTAAAAAATAGTTGTGATTTAATTTGCTTTAGAACACCAACTTTAGTAGTTAGTCAGTGATTTAGTATGACATTTATTTTATTGATGCACAAATAGCTAAATGTTGGCTTTCACTATTTTACTTCACTTTCAAAGCCAAAAAAAGATTTATTTAGCCTTCAATTTGAAGTAAAGACTTACTTTTTCCAGTGGATATTGGTCTTGTACTATATTTCATATTTTTTAAATTCTAAACTTAAATTTGCCTAATTTTTATAGACTTAAGTGTAGATTATGTTCTATTTGAATGAAGTTCTTTTTGATGGTTTTGTTAATACAAACTATATGTGCTTATTAATGGAATGTTAAATCAAAAAGATTAAGTCCAGCATTGGCTTTTAGTGCAACAAATTATTTCAATTTTTATCAAAGGTTTGAATGTGTTAAAGTATAAAGTAAGTAAGGTAAGAAAAATAAAAGGTTAACAGATTTAATATCAATTTATTGTTAAAAATTTGAAAAGATTCATGTTTAATGTGTTCTTTCAAAAATTATTTATATTGAGGGCCATAATGTATTCACTAAAAAACATTTAAAAGATTTTGAAAAGTGTGATTGCAAATTTTATTTATGTTTGTTTTTTTGTACAGTATATTCAATGATGATGATGATGATGATGATATTTTATTCATGCTTAGTAACATTATTAAGTATATGCAATGTACAGTACTATGAAGCATGAAAAGGAAATATATGAAATAATGTATAATGAAAATATAATATATGAAATAAATTACAGAAGCCACAAAAGAGATTTTTATTGAAACCTCAACAGTCTGTTTCGCCTTTTCGGCTCATCAGGAGGTGATTCTTATTCAAATAGAATTATATTTGAATAAGAATCACCTCCTGATGAGGTTTCAATAAAAAATCTCTTTTGTGGCTTCTGTAATTTAATTTAATGCTCTGAGTTTTCATTGAGCTCTTTACTGACAGTCTTGCCACTTTTATTATTATTAATATATGAAATATATAAAAATGCATGAAAAGCAATAATAGTATTCTATATTAAACAAATCAAGAATAAGATAAGTTTTGGCTCTCAATAATTTAATAATCTATACATAAAAAAAAATCATTATTTTTAGTGAACTTCAACGAATCTATGTAATTTAATATAATTTATGAAAAGGGTATATCTTTTTCATTCATAGCACATTTTCACTCAGGACAACTAATTCATTCATACCAAAAACAACAAAAAAAAACACATTAAACGAACATAAATGTTTTTGGTTTACATTAGCTCGTATCAAACAAATAAATTAAAAAAGGAAAAAAATTAATCATATTCTTTACCTTTAACTTTGTTAATAAATTAGAAAGCTATTTTTATTTAAACTGATGTTTTGTCAGTCAGCATTCAATTGACATCTGTAGAGACATTAAACTGTTTACACTAACAACTGCTTACAAACTTATTATTACCACTAGTAGAGATGCACCCAACATCAAAAAAATAGTGAGTTGATTGCCACTGTGACAAAATTAATTAAACAAAGATATAAAGATCATTAAATAAATCAAACAACTTTAAACAAATGCTGCACTCCTGAACAGCAAAAGCAAATCCCAAAACAAACTAATTAGAAACACAATAAGTCATCGTACTTGTATGGTTTCTATATTAAAGAATCAAAACCAAGCTAAATAATTAAGTAAAATGGTAAATGTACAAACTATAACTTGAAAAGAACACAAAGTAAAGTAGTAAATCGCTGTCCAATAATTTTCTATTAACCAACAAGAAAGAATTCCCATCTTTTTATTTATTATATTAAATTTTTAATTTATCAACCTACTTTCTGCAAACAATCTTTCATTTTAATCAGATTTAAACTTCAAAATAATTACATTTTCCCCATTCTATTATGAGATCTATTGACATCGAATCTTTTCCAAGAACTCATTGGTCTTGTGCTTGGTGTTTAATGCATTATTTTTGTTCTGTTAACCTAGATCTGGTCCAAACTGTGATGTAATTTTCTGTGGCCTGCTGAACAATTTTACACAATTCAAGTCTTGTCAATTACAAGCAGTGGCAAACTTCTATAACAAGGCATGACAAGCTTACGGGACAGAGTCTAAGGTTGCCATACCGTTAGGAAATTTTCAAACATCCAAGACCAATTCCAAGTAAAAACCCCTTTTCTTTCTTTTTTTTTTTCTTTAGAAAACGCCATGATTTTGGGACGAAAATAGAAAAATCTGAGACCAATTCCACGTGAAGACTTTTTTTTTTTTAGAGAACACCATGATTTTGAACAATTTGTAACCAGCTCAAGCCTGTAAGCTCAAAACAATTTTGAAAAGTGGCCTGCAAGAGTAAAGAACTTGGACCACCCTGACCTAGATTTTAGACTTTGCTTTGTTTGCCTGATAACAGATAAGATTGCATTGCTGATTGAAATCTTATTAGCATGACCTTATTAAAAAGTTTGAAAGGCTTCAAAAAAATGATGTTTAGCTTTATATAAAATGAACACAATGCATTTTTTGTGAATTATAGTTTTAAAAATAATTTTTAATATTAGTTTTTAAATAAATTTAAAATTTTATATTTGGGTCACTGAAAAAAATGTTAAGAAGTATTGTTTATGTTTAACAAATCTGTATTTTTTGTGAAGCTATGGCAGTAAAGAGCTTTTCTTTTAAGTATGGTTATGTTGACGTGGTTGCTGCTTTTTGTTTTTAGCAGTGAAAATGGCAATTGTTCTAGGTAAGCAACATGATTTTATTTAGGAATTTATTGTAAAGAACCTTTTTTAAGAGGACAAGAATAATGCGTTGGTTTGATTGAGCATGAAACTGATGTTGTTATGTTTGCAAAGTGAACTATTTGCTCCCTGAGCTATCTTGCCAATAACTGAAGTTATGATGGTAATATCTTTTTTATGATCACTATGATGGTAATATAGAATTTAAAACATTTAAGACAGCTGAACAGAAGTTATGAAAAAGAATAAAACATTAAAACAAACAAAAAGTTATGAGAAAAAATTAAAAACAAAGTGCCATTCAAAGCATAATCAAAACATCTTGTATAAGTAAAGTTTAAATAAAAGAATAAAAATTTAAAAACTAGGTGAAAAGTATACTAAGTAAAAAATATTAAGCTCTTATAACATGTTTGTGTTTATCAAAAATGAGCAAAGCCAGTTCTTATAAGCCACTGTTCACTTCATCAAGTGTAACAGCTTACTACACCTTTATCAGTTTGAAATTAAATTTTTTACGTAATTTACAAAAACATAGTAAACAGTGCTATTGTGATTAAAAAAAAAACTTTAGTATATTTTTATCAAAGAATAATTGTCATCAAGGCATGCTGAAAATTGTTTTGAATAAATGTTGACTTGTACTACTTAAAATTTGCTGATCCAAACAGTTATTTTGTTTTTTATTTTTTGAGACTAGAAATCACTTAAAGAATTGTTGTTTTAACATGTCCATTGTTTCATTGTACAGTAGAATTTGCCTTATTTGACACCTCAAAGGGATTATAAAAAAGTGATGATTTAGGTGAAGTGATGCATTATCCAAACAAGTAAAAACTCAATCATAACAGCTTGTATACTTTATCATAAGTAGTAACTTGACATTGCTGTACTGCACTTTTTATGTAACTTTGCTGGTGGCAACAACCTTTTGAATAAACTGCAGGAAGTGGTTAAAGACTTTAATTGGAAAAACTCTTATATACTGTGACCACATAATGGATGTGATAGCCTGCCAAATTAGTGTCATGTGCTTGATTCATGTCTTTTCTTTAATTTATTGAAATTGCTTAGGCAATAACTAGATGTCTACAAGATAAATATATAACAAAACTTTTTTTTGTTAAAATTAAACTCTTTAATTCCTTTACTCTTTCTAGACTCCTCAAATCTTCAACAAACTTTAAGACTGTCCTCAAAGGGGTAGTTCTCCTAATGGAATCATTGAGTATAAATTCGATGAACAAAGTATGAGATGCAACAATTCTCAGATAAAGATTTGTTGTTTGTTTAAATTTCCACACCTTTAAAGCTAACTGCGTAAACATCAATGGCAAAACTGCAAATGACATATTAGCAGAACAAAATGCTTCTCAGGGAGAGAAAAAGGTGAGGAATTGAGATGATAGAGAATTAGATGAACTGAAATGTACATAAAAGATAGGAATTCTGTTGAACAATTAGACAAGTTAGACTGACAAAAAAGCAATGAATTAGACAAGTTCTGTTGTATATGTATCTCAAGTCTCCAGTTGAGTTCTGCTGAGCATTAATAAAAAAAATAGTTAATTGCAACTCAATTAAAGCAATAAATGCAGTATTTGCTTAAAAGTTACTTTTTAGTTTCTTGGTTTATGTGCTAAATAATTGGCAAGACATTTGAAAAAAACAAAAATTGTTTGGTCTGTAGCCAATATTCTTGCACCTAGTCAAGTAAGCAGTAAGTTCTTTTCTGTTATGCAAATGCTTGCTGCTTTCACATGTTACGGATTATACAGTGACTGATTGTAGTGACTGATAGGTGAACAAGTTTGTTATTTTTGAAGCAAGTAAAATCTAGTGTTTTTAGGTAAACTCCTAATTATTCACAGATAAGATAAAGGGCAATTGCAATATATAATATTGCTGATGTCAATTAGGCACAAAAACAGTTATATA